>JBBDGP010000284.1:2125000-3325000 GCA_037952835.1 Lithobates septentrionalis | reverse complement strand
GGTTTAGGGGTTTGCATAGAATCCCCTGTTTAGATGTGCTATCTACCTCCTGGGAGCCGCCAAAGCGCCTCAGAACCCCTGAAGACATATGAACTAGGTTGGCAAACATGAACTTAAACTTTTCTAAGCAACAATAAGTTGTAAACATTAATAAGGCAGTATATCGTATAAGGAAATACATAACTTGGGTTGTGGACTTCTCTTTTTTCCACATGAGGTCTCACCTATCTAGTTAGCATAGCTCCCATTGATTGCCAGCTCCTCACTTAGGGGCAGGGTGGTAGCAACGGGGGGTGGGGATAGGGATGGTAGGGGAGAGGAAAGGGGTATAGGGGGGGTACAGGATAGGAAGGGAGGGTGATCTAGGGGGGGGATCCCCTGAGGAGGTAGTGCAGGTTTAAAGTAATCAATGGCGAGGCATGCTGAACACAGGGGAGGGCCCCTCTCTTAAAATTAGGCTTAAATAGACCAAAAAATAGAAAATACAAGTAAACATAACATTGCAAGTGTCCCTGAAAAGGAAAGTTTCCCAGGTAGTGGGGGACCATGACTGTTATTGAATAACATGACCATAACATTATAACTGCATAACTTTTAGCTGCGTAACGTTCAGTTACAGGTTGGAAGGGGTAGTGCTCTATAGAGAGCATGTACGGCAGTTTATAGAGGCATCAAAAGCATCCTCATCTTAACGATAAAAATGTAAGGAAAAAAAAAAGAAAAGAAATAGTATAAGATGGGTTGATACTACCCGTCCGAAGATGACAATGCGAAAAAGGGTGATGATGTGGAGTCCTTCGACAATTCCTTCAACGATTCCCAGAGCGATCTTCCTGGTTAGTGAAGCGGCTGCGCTTATATGGAGGTTTGGTCGGGCTTCGGGGGTGTTTAGGGGGTCCATACGCATGCTGTGAAGATGACGATGGTGATCCCTCTGCCGCGGCACTGTGTTCCATTTCGGAGCTTCTGTTGGTTAGGTAGGTCTCCGCCTCTTCAGGTGTATGAAAGGTGAGTTGCTCCCCTTTAGATGTTTGAACGCGGAGGACAGCTGGATAGGCTAGGGAGAAATGGATTTGATTGTGGTGGAGAGTGGAGCATACCGAGGAGAATGCCTTGCGTTGTTTCATTACCTCTATGGAATAGTCCGCGAAGAGTAGCAGTTTCGCGCCATCTACCACCAGTGAGCGCGTGCAACAAAATTTTTGCATTATGGCGTTTTTGTCGGCATAGTTTAAGTATTTCTATACTATCACATGCCGAGGTTTAGCGCGTGTGTCAGAATATTGACCCATGCGGTGCGCTCGTTCAACCGTGCATGGTATGCGGAGGCCAAGTTGCTCTGGAATGGTTTTCGCACAGATGTTTGTAAGGTGGGAGGCTGGGATCGACTCTGGCAGGCCAATGATGCGCAGATTGTTTCTTCTTGAGCAATTTTCTAAATCGTCCAGCTTGTCCCATATGTCTCTATGTGAAGCATTTATGCGTGCAAGTGCTGCAGATGAGGCAGTGCAGTCATCTTATATTATTGAAATCCTTTCCTCCACCTGAGTGATGCGCTGGGCCTGAGCCTGGAGTTCTATGTGTAGCTGTTCCAGCCCTCTGTGCACCGCTGCATCCACAGTGGCTGTTAGGGATGGCCCCAGTAGTTGAACTACAGCCTGGGCAATGTTGGCAAGGGATGTGGGGTCGGTTTCTGTCACAGCTGGGGCAGGGGGAGGTTGTGGCTGCTGCTAAGGCCGCTCTGCTAAGTCCGGAGCGGCCTCCATCTTGGCTGTGTCAGCCGCTATGTCTCCCGCCGGCAGAGCTGTGGAGGGGGGCGAGGACAGCGCCCGAGCGTATGATCGCTCCACGAAGCGATCCATGCCTGCCTGGGATGGAGTGGAGGCGGTGGGGGTTTCCCCCGGTGCTGTGACAGGCTTAAATGCCGGTTTTGTGAGGAGCTGTGCGGGAGCTGAAGCTGCTCACCTCCTCCTCATGTGGCGCCGGAACCGGAAGTGCTAAAATAGTTTTTTTTTAATAGGGATAGGGAGGGAACGGAAGAGATATAGTAGATGGGGTAATAATGTTATTTTGACTGCGTTCAGCCTGCCTAGCCAGGACAAGCCCTCCTTCGACCATTTAGTTAGATCGGCCTCTAATGAGTGGAACATATCGGGATAGTTGGCGGCGTATAGGTTACCAATGCATTTAGTCAGTTTTATTCCAAGATATGAGTTTGCGCCTTCTGCCCAAGTGAAGGAGAAGTGTTGTTTGAGTTGGTCTATTAGGTTTGTTGGTACAGATATGTTAAGGGCAACTGATTTAGTTACGTTGACCTGAAGACCCAAAATGGTCCCAAAGTCCTTAAGTAGCCGGAACACATTGGGGGTGGAGATTAGTGGATAGGTGAGGAATAATAACATGTTGTCGGCGAAGAGGGCACACTTATGTTCCTCTTGGCTGAATTGAATCCCTTTAATGTTCGTGTTCGCTCCTATGGCTATGGTCAGTGTCTCGATCGATAAAAAAAAATAAAATTAAATGGCGATAGGGGACACCTCTGTCTGGTTCCCCTGTGAATGTCAAAGGACTCAGAGTAGTGGCCCATTAAGCGTACCTGGGCTCTAGGGGTTAAGTAAAGGGTGTGTATTATTCTAAGAAACCTGGCACCAAATCCCCAGCGTTCCAGTAGATCAAATAGATAGGGCCACGACACTGTATTGAAGGCCTTCTGCAAGTCCAATGACAATAGGTAGCCCTCCTGAATGGGGCCCGCATCCCACTGGGACTGTAGAAGGGAAATCAGATCAATTGCCCTCCGGATTTGGTCCAGTCCTTGTCTCCCCGGGATGAAGCCCACCTGATCCCTGTGTATGTAGCTGGCTATGAAGCCAGACAACCTGGTTGCTAGGATTTTTGTCATAATTTTAAGGTCATTATTAATTAACTAAATAGGGCAATAATTACCGACCTCACTCATATCTTTTCCAGGTTTGGATATGACTGATATAAAAGCAGAGTTTGAGCCACCAGGAAGGGGGGCTCCATCCCAGAAAGAGTTGAAGAACCGGGCCATGTAAGGCGCCAGGTGGGAACCGAATTTCTTATAATAGCAAACTGAGAAACCTTCAGGCCCAGGGGCTGAGGCCAATTTCAAAGATTTAATGACTTCTAATATTTCATCTGAGGAGAAGGGTTTGTCTAGCAGCTCTTGGTGTGTTTGCTTTAGGTGGGGTAGATTAAGATCTTGGAGAAACACCTCCCTGGTCTTGGAATGCATATGAGGTAAATTTTCATATAAGCGTGAGTAGAAGTCATGGAAGGAGTCCATGATACCTGCAATATTTTGCGTTAGAGTTCTCGTTTTGGAGCAAATTTTGGGGAAGGCCAAGATACATGCCCGCAGGCTTTGTTTATCTGCCAGTTTGGAGCCTATCTTGTCCTTTTGATAGTAAAAGTGAGCCCCTGTCCATCTCAAATGTTTTTCTGCAGAGGTGGTGAGGGAGAGATTTAGTCTGAATCGGGCTGAGTCGAGCTTAGCTAGGCTGTCCGGGATGGGGTTGTTTTTACGGCGCTTGCTGAGCGAACAAAAATCTTCTGTTAGCTGCAATATTTCTTCCTTACTTTCACGTCTGAGTTGGGAAGAAAGCTGTATGAGTTTCCCCCTCATCACTGTATTATGTGCCATTCACAGGGTGCCTGGCGAGATCAATTTAGTGTAGTTTTCTAAGAAGTATTCATTTAAAGCTGTTTCTAATAATGTGCAGTGAGCAGGATTGCTCAGGAGCACTTTGTTGAGGTGCCATTTAAAGGGTCCCCTCTCTCCCGTCCCTCCCCTGAGGGTAAGTGTCATTAGGGAGTGATCAAATAGAGGCATATTTGGAGGCTTCCACGCTTGGAATTATTTGTGATGGGACAAAGATGTGATCTATCCTAGAGTGAGTATTGTGAGGCACGGAATAGTGTGTATAGTCCTTGGTTCTGGGGTTCATTTCCCTCCAGATGTCAACCAGGCCATGTGATTGAATGGTCTGCGCTACACTGAGGCTATGCCTGGGAGGTCTTTTGGCTTTTGGCTTTAAGGGGTTTGACTTATCAGAGGAGAAATCAAATGGAGTGTTGGAGTCACCACCCAAGATTACTGTGCCCATAAAATGGGGCTTCAGGGTCTTAAGGACATTATCGAAAAATTTATCTTGGTGTGTGTTCGGGGCATAGTATGAAACAAACCTGTATGTCCCCCCATTGATTGTGCCAGTAACTAAAATGTATCGCCCGTCCGGGTCCCTAATGGTATTGGAATGTGAAAAGTGTATCTTGTTCGAGAAGCAGATAGCCACCTCTCTCATTTTGTTATCCGCGTTTGCTAAGTGGAAGTGAATGAAGCTTTTGTGAAGGAGCACGGGATTATAGTTGGCATGGAAATGTGTCTCTTGAAGCAGCGCTACGTCTGCTTTCAGTGTGTGTAGCTGTTGCATTATTTTGTGTCTTTTCACAGGGTAGTTGAGACCCTGCACATTGTGGGAGAGGATCCCGAGTTTCAGATTTGTCTGTGTGGAGTCAGTCATGGAGAGATTGGCAGTTGTGTACTATGTGTAGAATAATCTTACCGGTCATCGTTGCTATCCCTGGCAGATAGGAGGGTACCCCGGCCACATTGCGAGCCAATCCCGTGATCTGATAATTAGGAGATCCAGTGAGATCCTGAAGCTTAGGAAGGAAGTGAGGAGAGGAAGGGGTGGGGAGTGAGGAGAGAAAGGGGTGGGAAGGGAAGGAGGGAAAAGCATAGAGAGAAATGAAGCAAGAAAAAAAGAGAGAAGATGTGTTAGAGAATACAGTATACAATAAAAACCCACACTCACCAGGGCGAGAGAGGGACCCATCCCTGCCTGCCCCTTTACCCAAAGGAGGTCTAACATATCCCAAAGAGGACGTATGAATCTGGCTCCGATAGGAGAAAGGGGTAAAATTTGCCTATAGGTGTCAGAGCGAGGTGCACTGTGACCACTCTAGTAACCCCACCTCATAAGTCATCTATGACATTTTAAAACTCTATAATGCCCCATACACACGGTCGGACATTGATCGGACATTCCGAAAACAAAATCCTAGGATTTTTTCCGACAGATGTTGGCTCAAACTTGTCTTGCATACATACGGTCACACAAAGTTGTCGGAAAATCCGATCATTCTGAACGCGGTGACGTAAAACACATACGTCGGGACTATAAACGGGGCAGTAGCCAATAGCTTTCATCTCTTTCTTTATTCTGAGCATGCGTGGCACTTTGTGCGTCGGATTTGTGTACACACGATCGGAAATTCCAACATTTTGTTGTCGGAAAATTTTATAGCCTGCTCTCAAACTTTGTGTGTCGGAAAATCCGATGGAAAATGTGTGATGGAGCCTACACACGGTTGGAATTTCCTGACAACAATGTCCTATCACACATTTTCCGTCAGAAAATCCGAGGCATAAGTCTGAGCCCTGTTGACATAAAAGTAGGACACATTCAAATCCATTTGGGCCATCCCAAATGGATGGCCCAAATGGTGGGTGTGGGGTGATTTGTGTGATGTTGGCGTCTGTTGCCCGTCATGGGAAGAGGAGAGACGGCCGTCCGTATCCGTAGAGCTGTCCATTATGGGAGTAGGCAAATGTCCCAATTTGGAGGGGGGTGGGGGGGGGGATCCCCCTAAAATAGTGTCCGCTGTTCCCCTGGGCTCTGCTTATGCTCTAGGTTAATAAATGGAAACCAACAACTACATGGAGCCAGGGATGCATCCTAAAATATTGCAAAAGAACCCTCCATACATATAAAGATAACTAAATATCCAGGAAAAAAAAAAAGGAATTAAAAATTAAAATCAGGAAAGCCTATCAGGTAAGGTTATCCATCAAAAACCAAAAGCATGTAAGAAACAAAAACCAAGGAACAAGGATAACTGGGATAATGCTGTATGAATCAGTCACTGGAAGCAAAATCCCTTAAGGAACTTGGGGCTAGTCCCAAGGAATACTCGAGCTAAGCATGCCGCCACAGTGGCGACAGTTAAGCCACAAACTCAGTTCCAAAGGGAGTCAGTAGAGTGGATAGGCATTGTAGAAACATGCACAGTCTCATGGTGGAAAAGACTCTCTTTATCTTTTGGGGAGTTGTTTCTGCCATACTTGGGATAGTGGGCTTGTGGGCGATGGTCGTTTGGAAGAAGATGCTCCTCTGTTAGTGGACAGTGGTGGTAGCTTCTGGGAGATCAATCTGAGTTGTAGAAGGGGTCATTCGTCATCAGGAAAGGAGGAGAAACTGTATGGTTTGTTGCAGTATGAGAAATTTAAGAGGAGCGGGAAGGCCCATCTGTAGGTGATATCTTTGCCTACCAGGACTTGGAGTAGTGGCTTCAGTGCCTGGCGCTTTTGCACTGTGTATGGTGACAGATCTGCAAAAATTTTGATCTGGTGACCCATAATTGTCAGTTTTTCCATCGATCGGGATAACTTCATCACTTCCTCTTTGACCGCATAGAAGTGCAGTTTCACTATAATGTCCCTTGGCAGCCCATCGGAGTGAGGTGGTTGTAGCACCCTGTGGGCTCTGTCAAGCTCTATGCGGTGTGCCGGGATGTTAGGGATTACATTTTTAATGAAGTCCTGTACTGCCAGGTGAATATCCTTAACGGATTCTGGGAGACCCCTGATTCAGAAATTATAGCGTCTCAATCTATTCTCAAGGTTGTCTATTTTGGAGGTGGCTGCCACCAGTTGGTCCTGGAGCTCTTGGATTCTGGCAGTATTCTGGTTTATTCTCAGGGCTGCTTGGTCTGATTTTTGCTCGATCACCTCAATTCTGGTACCAATCTGCTGCAGGTCTGCATGTATGGAGGCTGTGATCTGGGCTGCAGTGTGTGACAGGCCTCTTGTCAACATTTGGGAGAAGGCAGCCATCATAGAGTGAAAATCTGTGGGAGAGAGGGCAGGGTTCCTGGATTCCATGGATCTGGGCTGTGAAGCAGTTCCTGCTGTGGAGTGAGGGATAGCCCTCCCAGCGTTTTCCCTAACAGGGATTCAGTTGAAGCGGGTGAGGGAGTCCCATGTAGTGTAGTACTCATTGCGGCTTCTAGAGGCTGGGAGGCCGGGAGATCATCCTGGTCGGGTCAGCTATGGACTCTGTGGCACAGGGTGCACCTCCTGTGGGGGCGGCCACCATTTTAAGATGGCCGGGCCACGCTGCTGCTGAATCAAGTGCGTGGGCTAGATTTTTCCAAGCTGTGCCCGTGGTCATCAGACTGTCGCTCAGAGTGTCCCCGGTCGGCAGGTGTGCTTGCTGGGCCGGAACGAGGGCTCAG
Source organism: Lithobates septentrionalis (assembly GCA_037952835.1). Lineage (NCBI taxonomy): Eukaryota > Metazoa > Chordata > Amphibia > Anura > Ranidae > Lithobates > Lithobates septentrionalis. Next base: position 3,317,677 of record JBBDGP010000284.1, on the reverse strand, counting down.
ACGGCTCAGACGGCTGTGGTGGGGATTGTTATGCCAGAGTGTCGCGGAGCTCCCGGTCTATGCGGCCATCTCGGTCATGCATGCGTCGGCCCTTTTTTTCAATGAGCTTTATCTACATTGCCGAGACCCGACAATTCATTACAGCCGTGATCAGTTTTAAATGACAATTTTTCCTTTAGAAATGTCATTTTGGTGTGGTACTGTTCTAAACACGGGAAAAAATGTGCCACTTTACAGGCCCTCCCAGGCATATACAGTAAGCCACTTGCTTACTGGGCACTTAAACCCCCCTCCTGCCCAGACCAATTTTGAGCTTCCAGCGCTGTCGCACTTTGAATGACAATTGCGCGGTCATACAACACTGTACCCAAATGAAATTTTTATCATTTTTTTCCCACAAATAGAGCTTTCTTTTGGTGGTATTTAATCACAGCTGGGGTTTTTATTTTTTGCTAAACAAACAAAAAAAGATGGAAAATTTTGAAAAAAAAAAAAATCATGTTTAATAGTTTGTTATAAAATTTTGCAAACAGGTAATTTTTCTCCTTCATTGATATGCACTGATGAGGCGGCACTGGTGGGCACTGATAGGCTGCACTGATGGGCACGGATAGGCACAGATAAGGCGGCACTGATAGGCACAGTTAAGGCGGCACTGATAGGCACAGTTAAGGCGGCACTGATAGGCACAGTTAAGGCGGCACTGATGGGGACAGTTAAGGCGGTACTGATGGGCACAGATAAGGCGGCACTGATGGCCACAGATGGGCGGCACGGATAGGTGGCACAGATAGGTGGCACTGATAGGTGGCACTGATAGGTGGCACTGATAGGTGGCACTGATGGGGGGGCACTGATGGGGGGCACTGATGGGTGGCACTGATGGGCAGTGATGGGTGGCACTGATGGGCAGTGATGGGTGGCACTGATGGGCACTTATGGGCACTGGTAGGTGACACTGATGGGCACTGATAGGTTGCACTGATGTGGGTGCTGATGGGTGGCACTAATGTGGGTGCTGATGGGTGGCACTGATGTGGGTGCTGATGGGTGGCACTGTGGGCACTGATGGGTGGCACTGTGGGCACTGATGGGTGGCACTGTGGGCACTGATGGGTGGCGCTGATTGATGGCACTGTGGGCACTGATGGGTTAATATGGTGGGCACTGGTAGGCAGCACTGCTGCCTATTGCTTCTTGTTGTAAGATCGCCGTGATCGGGACTGATGTCCCGATCACGGCCGCCGGTGATCGGGTTTTTTTTTCCTCCTCACGCTGTCAGCGCGAGGAGGAAAAATAGCCGATTACCGGCTCTGTTTACATCACATGATCAGCTGTCATTGGCTGACAGCTGATCATGTGGTAAGGGGTTGGGACCAACCCCTTACTCTGATCTGTGATCAGGCGAGTCTCATAGACTCGCTGATCACCGAGCGCGCCGCGCGCGCCCTGCAGGGGGCGCGCAGGCCGCTCGTGCACGGGACGACGTCAATGGACGTAGTCCCGGCAATTCAGATCCGCGCTGTTGCCGTCATTTGGCAATGGCCCGGATCTGAAGCAGTTAAGATGAGCACTCTTGATTTTTCATGTTAGTGTCCCATAGACTAACGGTGTTCCGGCGGCTTTTGAATTTGCCCCGAACACCACATATTGTTCAGTGTTCGCTGAACATCTGAACAACCAAAATTTGGCACAAACTTATGCTCGGGCTGAACCATTCGCCCATCCCTATTTACAATGACCATTAATGTGAAGGGGAATTTGCATTGACCACCCTGTAACGGGGGATTTTATGCCACCACCCACCAATATAAAGAAGGATTTTCTACACTGACACCAATGTGTCAACATTGTTAACGTATCAATGCCGCCGATCCTCATCTATTTACATATTAACCACTTCAGCCCCGAAAGGTTTTACCCCCTTCCTGACCAGAGCACTTTTTACAATTTGGCACTGCGTCACTTTAACTGCTAGTTGTGCGGTCATGCAACGCTATACCCAAACAAAATCTGCGTCCTTTTTTTCCCACAAATAGAGCTTTCTTTTGATGGTATTTGATCACCTCTGCGGTTTTTATTTTTTGCGCTATAAACAGAAAAAGAATGAATATTTTGAAAAAAGAATGATATTTTCTAATTTTTGTTATAAAAAAATCAAATAAACTCAATTTTATTCATACATTTAGGCAAAAATGTATTCAGCCACATGTCTTTGGTAAAAATAATGTCAATAAGCATATATTTATTGGTTTGCGCAAAAGTTATAGCGTCTACAAACTAGGGTACATTTTCTGGAATTTACACACCTTTTAGTTTATGACTGCCATTCTCATTTCTTGAGGTGCGAAAATGGCAGGGCAGTAAAAACCTCCCCCAAAATGACCCCATTTTGGAAAGTAGACACCTCAAGGAAATTGCTGAGAGGCATGTTGAGCCCATTGAATATTTAATTTTTTTGTCCCAAGTGATTGAATAATGACAAAAATTTTTTTCAAAAGGTTGTCACTAAATGATATATTGCTCACACAGGCCATGGGCATATGTGGAATTGCACCCTAAAATACATTCTTCTGATTTTCCTGAGTATGGGGATACCACATGTGTGGGACTTTTTGGGAGCCTAGCCACGTACGGGGCCCCGAAAACCAAGCGCCGCCTTCAGGATTTCTAAGGGCGTAAATTTTTGATTTCACTCCTCACTACCTATCACATTTTTGAAGGCCATAAAATGCCCAGATGGCACAAACCCCCCCAAATGACCCCATTTTGGAAAGTAGACACCCCAAGCTATTTGCTGAGAGGCATGTTGAGTCCATGAACTATTTAATATTTTGCCACAAGTTGCGGGAAAATGACAAACTTTTTTTTTTTTTTTGCACAAAGTTGTCACTAAATGATACACCTCTACACCAGGCAGGATGGGATTGCTATACTATTGGATATTATTATCTTTACTGCAACTCAACTGTGTCAATTTGTCATTATGCATTAATAAATGTTTTATGTAATCGTGACAGTCCCTTTGGCCTCATTTGTCCACCTCATTTAAAGTCCCAACCTTCTTGTTCTAAATTATATATTGCTCAAACATGCCATGGGCATATGTGGAATTACACCCCAAAATACATTCTGCTGCTTCTCCTGAGTAGGGATGAGCCGAACACCCCCCCCGGTTCGGTTCGCACCAGAACCTGCGAACGAACCCAAAATTCGCACGAACGTTAGAACCCCATTGATGTCTATGGGACTCGAACGTTCGAAATCAAAAGTGCTCATTTTAAAGGCTAATTTGCATGGTATTGTCCTAAAAAGGGTTTGGGGACCCGGGTCCTGCCCCAGGGAACATGTATCAATGCAAAAAAAACTTTTAAAAACGGACGTTTTTTCGGGAGCAGTGATTTTAATGATGCTTAAAGTAAAAAAAAAAAAAAGTGAAATATTCCTTTAAATATCGTACCTGGGGGTGTCTATAGTATGCCTGTAAAGTGGCTCGTGTTTCCGGTGCTTAGAACAGTCCCTGCACAAAAAAGTCATTTAAAACTGCTTGCGGCTTTAATGTAATGTCGGGTCCTGGCAATATGGATGAAAATCAGTGAGACAAACAGCATGGGTACCCCCCAGTCCATTACCAGGCCCTTTGGGTCTTGTATGGATATTAAGGGGAACCCCGCACCTAAATTAAAAAAAGGAAAGGTGTGGGTCCACCAGGCCCTATATACTCTGAACAGCAGTATACAGGCGGTGCAAACAAGACAGGGACTGTAGGTTTGTTGTTAAGTAGAATCTGTTTGTAATTTTGAACTGGTACATTTTTAACGTGTTTAGCTCCAGCCAAAAAATCTATTTTAAGCTTTTTGGAAAATATAGGGAAGGGTTATCACCCCTGTGACATTTATTTTGCTGTCTGTGCTCCTCTTCAGAAGATTTCACCTCATTTTTTGTCCCAATGACAAATGTTTTTTGAGAATTTGGGTTTTTTTGTGAAACAAGGATTGGTGATAAAGCATCAGCGGAAAGGAGAAACGTTTTTCCCATATTAACTCTTACAGGAGAGAATTTCCCTTCCTAGGGGTAGATTTCATCTCACTTCCTGTTGTCTCCTTCCATTTGCAAGTAGGAGTCATTTGTAAGTTGGATGTTTGAAAGTAGGGGCCTGCCCTATATACTCAGCAGAAATTTGGGCCTTAGGTGTTGTGGCCACAACACTGTAAGCCCTCACAGGGCCCTGCTGTGAAATATTAGATCAAGAATTTTAATTACATGCCCCTGTTGAACAGGGGCAGAAAAATTGGGCCTTTGGTGGTGGTGGTGCTAGTGCCACAATACTGCAAGTCCTCACTCGCTCTTGGTGGGCACAGAAACGGGCCCTGCTGTGAAATATTAGATCAAGAATTGTAATTACATGCCCCTGTTGAACAGGGGCTGAAAAATTGGGCCTTAGGCACTGGTACTGGTGCCACAACACTGCAACCCCTCACAGATACTCTAGTTGGAACACAGAAACGAGCCCTGCTGCAAAGTATTGCATCAAAAATTGTAATTACACACCCCTGTTAAACAGGGGCTGAAAAATTGGGCCTTAGGTACTGGTGGTGGTGCCCAGAACCAAAAATGTTCTTACAAGCTATCAGCGTGATCATTGAGGAGGAAGAGGATAATTACTTAGGGATAGTCACTCAGCATCAGCATAGGCAGTCTTTGAAGGAATCTGAGATTTCAAAAACAATTATTCGGTTACATCAGCATCAGGTGCTTGGTAGCTGGTGGTGATCCAAGACTGATTCATTTTTATGAAGGTCAGTCGATCGACCGAGTCGGTGGACAGACACACCCTGTGATCGGTTACAAAGCCTCCAGCAGCACTGAATGTGCGTTCCGAAAGAACGCTGGATGCAGGACAGGCCAGTAGCTCAATTGCATACTGTGCAAGCTCTGGCCAGTGATCCATCCTCAAGACCCAGTAACCCAGAGGATTTCCTGTGGGAAAGGTGTCCAAGTCAGATCTTGCCCCTAGGTATTCCTGTACCATGTAAAACAGACGCTGGCGATGGTTGCTGGAACCGATCATACCTTGGGGCTGCGGACCAAAAAATTGTCTGAACGCATCGGTCAGACGGCCACCTTCTCCACCGCTCCTTCTTTGACTGACCGAAGCCTCAGCAACACGTGGTCCAGAAACAGGAGTTTGTAACCTCCCAGTCTCTGGGAACGCGTTGCACAGACCTTTCTGCAAGGCCTCCTGAAGATGTTTCATCTTCTGCTCCCTCTTTGATGGCAAGATAAGGTCCGCAACCTTACCCTTGTAACGTGGATCAAGGAGGGTTGCCAGCCAGTATTGGTCCTTCTCTTTGATACCACGAATACGAGGATGCTTACGCAGGCTTTGCAGGATCAGGGAGGCCATGCAGCGTAGGTTTGCTGAGGCATTCCGTCCGGAGTCCTCTGGGACACTAAGGACGACATGGTCCGCAGCCACCTCCTCCCAGCCACGTACAAGTCCATGTGTTTCTTGGGACTGATCCCTTAAAGACTGCTACTGATGCTGAGTGCCAGGCTCCACCTCCATACTGACACAATCCTCCTCCTCCTCGTCCTCCTCCTGTGTGATCGGTGGGCACGCAGGAACACTGTCTGGATAAAGGGGGCCTTGAGAGCTAAGGAAGTCCTCCTCTTCCTGCCTCTGTTCTGGCTGAAGTGCCCTGTCCATTATTCCACGCAGCGTGTGCTCTAACAGGTGGACAAGGGGGACAGTGTCACTGATGCATGCACTGTCACTGCTCACCATCCTCGTGGCCTCCTCAAATGGTGACAGGACAGTGCATGCATCCCTGATCATGGCCCACTGGCGTGGGGAAAATAAACAAGCTCCCCTGACCCTGTCCTGGTGCCATAGACGCACAGGTACTCATTGATGGCCCTCTGCTGCGTGTGCAGCTGCTGCAGCATGGCCAACGTTGAGTTCCACCTGGTGGGCATGTCACAGATTAGGCGGTTCTTGGGCAGGTTAAACTCCTTTTGGAGGTCTGCCAGCCGAGCACTGGCATTATATGACCGGCGGAAATGCACACAGACTTTCCTGGCCTGCCTCAGGACATCCTGTAAGCCCAGGTACCTGCCCAAGAACCGCTGCACCACCAAGTTAAGGACGTGAGACAAACAGGGCACATGGGTCATTTGTCCCTGTCGGAGGGCAGAGAGGAGGTTGGTGCCATTTTCGCAAACCACCATTCCTGCCTTAAGTTGGCGTGGCGTCAACCACCTCTGAACCTGCCCCTGCAGAGCTGACAGAACCTCTGCCCCAGTGTGGCTCCTGTCCCCCAAGCACACCAGCTCAAGCACCGCATGGCATCTTTTGGCCTGCATACTTGCGTAGCCCCTTGAACGGCTACGGAGCACTGCTGGTTCCGAGGACAAAGCACAGGAAGAGGTCATGGAGGAAGAAGAAGAGGAGGGGTGGAGGAGAGAGTTGTGTCACAATCATTAGTAGTGGCATTTTTGAGGCGTGGTGGTGGAACAACCTCCAACACTACTGCATCTTGCACCAAACAGTTCGAGGGACTCCTCAGGAGGACATGGTGGGGCTAGGGAAGGAGTCACTGATGACATTGAGCCGAGGGAAGAGGCCGCTGCTTTGCCAGACAAAGTACCCTGAGCATGGGTGAGAGAGGATGAGGAGGATGAGGACGGCTTGGTCATCCACTCGACCAAGTCTTCCACATGTTGCGGCTCAACACGGCCAGCTGCCGAAAAAAAGGCCAAGCGTGTCCCACGGCCACCTGCTGATGAGGATGCACCGTCTCCATGACCAGCACTGTTGCCTCTAGACACAGAGCCTGCTTGCCCTCTTTTATTGGCTTGTGACTGTCTGCCTCTCCTTCTTGGCCTTCCAGACATACTAATGGCTACACTAAGCTGGGATATATATATATATATATATATATATATATATATACTGATACTGCAGCTAGCAAAATCAACTGCCTGCCTGTAGTATGAGAACACCACCAACCTTCTACAGGTAGCTTTAGCTGAACACTGTGCAGAGCTCGCAAAAAATGAACTTGTAGCTTATTTAGGTGCCTGCAGTAGTGATAGGATCAGGAAAACACCACCAACCTTCTACAGGTAGCTTTAGGTGAACACTGTGCAGAGCTTGCCAAAAAATAACTTTTAGCTTATTTAGCTGCCTGCGGTAGTGATAGGATCAGGAAAACACCACCAACCTTCTACAGGTAGCTTTAGGTGAACACTGTGCAGAGCTCGCACTACACTAACTTGTAGCTTATTTAGCTGCCTGCAGTAGTGATAGGATCAGGAAAACACCACCAACCTTCTACAGGTAGCTTTAGCTGAACAATGTGCAGAGCTTGCAAAAAAAAAACTTGTAGGTTTAGCTGAACACTGTGAGGAGGACGCACTACACTAACTTGTAACTTTAGCTGAACACTGTGCAGAGGTCTCACTACACTAACTTGTAGTTTTAGCTGAACACTGTGAGCAGGATGCACTACACTAACTTGTTGCTTTAGCTGAACACTGTGAGGAGGACGCACTACACTAACTTGTAGCTTTAGCTGAACACTGTGCAGAGGTCACACTACACTAACTTGTAGTTTTAGCTGAACACTGTGAACAGGACGCACTACACTAACTTGTAGCTTTAGCTGAACACTGTGCAGAGGTCTCACTACACTAACTTGTAGTTTTAGCTGAACACTGTGCAGAGGTCTCACTACACTAACTTGTAGTTTTAGCTGAACACTGTGCAGAGGTCACACTACACTAACTTGTAGTTTTAGCTGAACACTGTGAGCAGGATGCACTACACTAACTTGTAGCTTTAGCTGAACACTGTGCAGAGGTCTCACTACACTAACTTGTAGTTTTAGCTGAACACTGTGAGCAGTACGCACTACACTAACTTGTAGCTTTAGCTGAACACTGTGCAGAGGTCTCACTACACTAACTTGTAGTTTTAGCTGAACACTGTTAGCAGGACGCACTACACTAACTTGTAGCTTTAGCTGAACACTGTGCAGAGGTCTCACTACACTAACTTGTAGTTTTAGCTGAACACTGTGCAGAGGTCACACTACACTAACTTGTAGTTTTAGCTGAACACTGTGAGCAGGATGCACTACACTAACTTGTAGCTTTAGCTGAACACTGTGCAGAGGTCTCACTACACTAACTTGTAGTTTTAGCTGAACACTGTGAGCAGGACGCACTACACTAACTTGTAGCTTTAGCTGAACACTGTGCACTACACTAACTTGTAGTTTTAGCTGAACACTGTGCAGAGGTCACACTAAACTAACTTGTAGCTTTAACTGAACACTGTGAGGAGGACGTACTACCCTAACTGTAAATAGTCTAGCTGCCTGACTGTGGTACTAATAGGATCAAAAGAACACCAGCAATTTTCTTCAGGTAGCTGAAAATACTATAACAAGATAAGCCTGCCTGTCAGTAGGAAGATAACAGGAACGGATCTAGCTAAACTGAATACAGTGTATATATATATATATATATATATATATATATATATATATATATATATATATATATACAACACCTGGGATGCATATATATACACAATACACTATAAGTGCAGCTAACTCACTGACTGTCCTGCCTAATCTAGCTAACTCAAATGAAATGACACTGTCTCTCTCTCTCTGTCTAAGCACGCCGGAACACACTACACAGGGCCGCTGTGCAGGCGGCCTTATATAGTGTGGGGCGTGTTCTAAACCCCTTGAGCCATAATTGGCCAAAGCCACCCTGGCTTTGGCCAATTACAGCTCTCTCTACTGACGGCGCTGTGATTGCCAAGCATGCAGGTCATAGTGCATGCTTGGCCAATCATCACAGCAATGCACTGCGATGCCGCAGTGAATTATGGGCCGTGACGCGCCACACGAATTTGGCGCGAACAGCCCATATCGTTCGCAATTCGGCAAACGATCGAACAGCCGATGTTCGAGTCGAACATGGGTTCACTCGAACATGAAGCTCATCCCTACTCCTGAGTATGGGGATGCCACATGTGTGGGACTTTTTGGGAGCCTAGCTGCGTACGGGGCCCCGAAAACCAATCACCGCCTTCAGGATTTCTAAGGGCGTAAATTTTTGATTTCACTCCTCACTATCTATCACAGTTTTGAAGGCCATAAAATGCACAACCCCCTCCCCCAAATGACCCCATTTTGGAAAGTAGAAACCCCAAGCTATTTGCTGAGTGGCATGGTGAGTATTTTGCAGCTCTCATTTGTTTTTTCAAAATGAAGAAAGAAAAGGAAATTTTTTTTTTTCTTTTTTCAATTTTCAAAACTTTGTGACAAAAAGCAAGGTCTGCAAAATACTCACCATACCTCTCAGCAAATAGCTTGGGGTGTCTACTTTCCAAAATGGGGTCATTTGTGCCAACTGGGCATTCCATGGCCTCCGAAACTGTGATAGGCAGTGAGGAGTGAAATCAAAAATTTATACCCTTAGAAACCCTGAAGGCGGTGCTTGGTTTTCGGGGTCCCGTACACGGCTAGGCTCCAAAAAAGTCTCACACATGTGGTATCCCCGTACTCAGGAGAAGCAATAGAATGTATTTTGGGGTGTAATTTCACATATGCCCATGGCATGTTTGAGCAATATATCATTTAGTGACAACTTTGTTAAAAAAAATAAAAAATTGTCTTATTCCCGCAACTTGTGTCACAATATAAAATACTCCATGGACTCAACATGCCTCTCAGCAAATAGCTTGGGGTGTACTTTCCAAAATGGGGTCATTTGGGGGGGGGTTTGAACTGTCCTGGCATTTTTATTTTTTTTTAACAGAAGGAATGTTTATTGAAGTATTAAGACATTATACATGAGATCAGTAGTAATCACATTAGTATATATCCACCCGACAGAACCAACAATGACTTTCTTGTTACTCTGAGTTCATCAATCATAATCAAATTACCCTTCATACAGTATATCCACCACAATCCTCCCCAAGCCCTTCCCCAACCCCCACTAGGACAATGCCCACAGTATGTTTAATAGGTATATCAGCACCTGTATAGGATGTACCTGTCTGGCTTAGTTCCCATATCAACACAAAGGATAGGGGGGGGGGAAGGGGACGGAGAGAAGGGGGTGCAGACATGTACACAAAGAAGAGTGAAGAAGGAAAACACAGAAGGGATGTGAAGAGAGTGTGTAGGAGGGGGGGAGAGAACATCATCTAATCACCAGGCTGAACCTTTCCTAGACCCCAGGAGGGGGTCGCGCCATGTTCCGCCACCATCCATAAACTCCAGCGTCCTCTATCTCCTGAGTCCATACCTTATGTATCCCAGTCTATCCATCTACACTGTGACATGCCTGGCCTGAATCCAGGGCGCCCATATTTTTTCAAATTTTTGAGGGCAGTTCCTGCCCATGTACGTAAGTTTATACACGGGCAATACCATGTTTATAAGCGCCCTCCATGTTGACAGTTGAGGGGGATCTGGCACCTTCCACTTCAAGAGTAATGCTTTCCTGGCATAGTATGCCGCATAAAAGACAAATAATGAATTATGTTTGGTCGTTTTAAGGTTATCAGTGATACCCAGTAAGAATATCAGGGGATCACCCTCCAGATTGAGTCTTGCCACAGTGTTCACTTCAGCAATCACTGCCCGCCAGAATACCTGAATGAGGGGGCATTCTCACACCATATGTATAAAGGTACCCACCGACTGTCTGCATTTGGGGCACGTGTCCATCATCGCCGGGTATATTTTGGAAAGCCTAGCAGGGGTATAGTATACTCTGTGTAAAAATTTTAATTGGACAAAGCGATCTCTGGCTGATATCATAAGCGGAATGCATTGCTGTAGGCCCTTCGTCCAATCCTCTTCCGTTAAGGCAGGTATATCTTTTTTCCAGGCCTCAAAGAGTTTAGCTGTGTTAGCATCTTTCCTGCACGTGAGCCTCATATATATAGAGGATAATGTGCGATCTATCTTTTCCGCCATTAGGAGGGACTCGACTGAGTTGACAGCAATAACAATCCCATCCGGGAACTGGGCCCTCACAGCGTGCCTAAGCTGGATATATCTAAAGTACATCCACGGCGGCAGATGAAACTGCCTCCTGAGTTCTGCCAAAGATAGAAGCCTTCCCCCTAATATAATGTGTTTTAATTTAGTTATCTGAAATCTGGCCCAAATTTGTGGGTCCGGAACAGATCCAAGATGTGGCAGATTGGGATTACCCCAGAGCGGAGTGTGAGGGGACATAGCGCCCTCCTCTACTAAGCAATTGGTGACTGTTTTCCAGGCTAATAGTGTAGTTCTCATGGGAGTAGTCACTTGTGAGCTATACTTGGGACCACGGTATACTAGGTTGGTAAGTTCGGAATAAGATCCCAAGATGGCCGCCTCCAAGTTCACCGCTGGGTTTGACTTGTCCTGAGTGAACCACCATCTTACAGTAACCAATTGTGCAGCCCAATAGTACTTTTTAAAATTTGGTAAGGACAATCCTCCCTCTGTAAGGGAGAGCTGGAGTTTTGATTTTGCCACCCGGGGAACCGAACCCGCCCAAATAAATGTAGTGATTATGCAAAAAAGGCATTGGGAATAGGAATCGGGGTATGTCTAAACACATACAGAAATTTAAGGAGAAAGGTCATTTTGATAAGGTTGACTCTACCAACCGGGGTAAGGGGAAGGTTCTTCCACACCCCGCATTTAAGTGATAACTGTTGCAGAACAGGGTATAAATTATCCTCTAGGTATTTTTTGAGATCGCGTTGAACATATATGCCTAGATATATAAATCTAGTCGTTACTTGTAAAGGAATCTGTGGGGCTACTATTTGTTTTCCCGAGGTCAACTGGAAGAGGAGCGATTTGTCCCAATTTATCCTTATCCCAGAGAAGTATCCAAATCTGTCTATAATGGCTAAAGCTGCGGGCAGTGAGCGGTGGACATCCTGCAAATATAGCAGCATATTGTCCGCATATAGAGATACCTTCTCGACCAGGGGGGGGAAAGAGATGCCCCGGACCTCTTCAGCGGACCGCAAAAGCTCTGCCAACGGCTCAATCGCCAGCGCAAAAAGAGCTGGAGACAGAGGGCAGCCCTGTCTGGTTCCTCGGTGGAGTGGGAAGGCCGGTGAGAGTATACCACCTGTACGGACTCTAGCCGAGGGGGCCGAATATAGCATCCTCAGCCAGGCTATGAATTTGGGCCCAAAACCAAATTTTTGAAGAACGAGCCATAGATATTCCCACTCCACCGAGTCGAAGGCCTTCTCCGCGTCTAACGAGGCGAACGCTGCAGTATCCTCCCCTGTCGGGACCCCCGCCAGCACAGTGTATAACCTTCTCAAATTAATATCTGTACCTTTCCCTGGCATGAAACCTCTTTGGTCTCTGTGAACTAGGGCTAGGATAACTTTATTTAGACAATTGGCCAGCACCTTCGCGAGGATCTTTGCGTCCACATTGAGCAGCGAGATGGGTCTATATGAGGAACACAGCTCTGGGTCCTTTCCAGGCTTGTGGATGACCACTATAACCGCTGTCAACATCGAGGGGGGGAGAGAAGAGGCTTTAAATGATGCCTCCAGCACTTCCAATAGTCTGCAGGCCAATGTATCTACATGGGCCTTATAGAACTCCGCCGGCAGACCATTGTCGCCCGGTGTTTTTCCGGCCTGCATAGAGCCAACGGCCCGCTGTATTTCTTTGAGAGTGAGCGGAGCGTCCAGACTCCCACGGGTCTCCTCCGTCAGCACAGGGAGTTCAACTCCCTCCAAATAAGTTTGAAGTTCGTCTATAGAATATCCGACCCTGGAGGAATATAAGTCCCTATAGAAGGAGGCAAAGCAGGCATTAATGCCTCCAGGGTCAGAGATTATTTGCCCTTGAGAGTTTTTAATGTTAGCAATACCTGGCATAGCCGAGTGCTCTTTAGACAACCACGCCAGAATTCGGCCCGTCCGCTCACCCTGTTCAAACACTCTCTGTGACTGGTGTAGTAACATTTTCTTGGCTGACATAGTCCTTAAAAGCATTACCTCACGGAGGGCACACTGCAGGTCCCTCCGGGTCACCTCATCTTGGTATTTACTTATGATTGCTCAAGTTCAACCGTCCTCCTTTCCGCGACCACCAGTTCCTCTCCTGCCTTACGTCTAACCTGCCCTATCTTCTGCTGATAATAACTGCGCACCTGCATTTTAAAAGCGTCCCAACTAGATGGTGGGTCAGTGGCAGGGGGTTCACATCCCACAGGTCTGCAATGTGTTCCTCCGCCTCCGGGGCCACTCTCTCATCGGATATCCAAAAGCGGGACAGACGCCACAGACAGTCGGCGGGGGCCTGGTAGACATTTATGCGGAGCAGGATAGGGGTGTGATCAGACATCCCCCTTGGTAGAATGGATACCTCTTGGACTTTTGGCAAAACCGATCCACTGACAAACACTAAGTCTATTCTGGACATAGCTGCATAGGTGGCGGACTGGCATGTATACCTTCTCAGGGAGGGGTGCTTCCACCGCCAAACATCAGTGAATCCGAATGTGTCTGCCCATCGAGACAGTGGGGAATCACTGGCCCCTCCCGGCGACATCCTATCTAATGCTGGGCATGGAGGCATATTGAAGTCCCCTGCTATCACCACATTATTCACTGACATGTTGGCTAACCTTTGGGTAATTGTGTTTAAAATTGTTAAAGATGCTGGAGGGGGGATATACAATCCCACCACTGCCATAGGTGTATTTGCAATGACAGCGTTCATAATTACAAATTTTCCCCCGGGATCCAGGTGCAGATCAACCAATCTAAATGGGAGGGATTTGTGGATAAGCACACTCACCCCTCTGGCATAAGAGGAGTAGGTGGCATGGTAATAGTGCCCTACCCACGGCTTTTTAAGCCCAAGAATTCTGCTCCCTGTTAGGTGGGTTTCCTGAAAAATACATATGTCAGGGCGGTGTGTTTTCAGAAAGTTGAAAACCAGAGAGCGCTTTATCCGGGAATTAAGTCCCCGGACATTCCACGATATAATTGTTAAAGGGGCCATATTTGCAAGTAGAAATTAATACGCCATGGCACAGCCAGCCAACATAGTAGTGCACCTGGATCCCAGGACACAATCCACACTCCCCCCCACCACACCCTCCCCACATGGTAAACAGAGACAACACAGTCAGCATCCATAGTGGCACAGTTACTTCGTACACATTCCTTCATCAGAACTAAGAACATTTTTAACCCATTCCAACTCCCCCCCTCCCCCCTCCCCACACACCCCCCCAAACTGGGTTGTGCTAGTATCCCGAACCAAATCATAGTCAACGACTATCTGGGGTCATGACCAAAAGAAAAAAAAAGAACACACACAAAAAAAAAAAGGGCACAGTCGCTCCGTTGTAACAGGGAGCGTGTAGTTACAACTTGTCCGGAGGAGATGCCTCCAACGATGGGGAAAGAAAAAAAAGAAAAAAGAAAAAATTATTATTATTATAGGGGGGACTCCAGAGTGCTATTTCGTGCATATCACAGGAACTTTAGGGTACTGAAGTGTAACATGTCCCAGTCCAGCGAGGAGCAGATTTAAGGTGAAAGTTATATTAGCATTATATACTCCAGTCCTTCATTTATATACATCAGTACCCATAAAGGCGATCTCCTGTCCCCATGCTGGAAGTAAAAAGAGTCTTGCACATCTTAGTAAGCTATCAATGCACACAGGGGTACAGACAATCCCCTCCATTTCGTTCCAGGGAGCGTTTGGCCTTCAGGTGTTGATATCAGACAAAATGGAGGGGGAGTATAATCAAAAGGCTAGTGAAGGGCATATGCCGAGGTAATAGGGCATTCGCATACAGTTAGTGCATGGGTGACACGGGACAGGGTTGAAAGCAGAAAGGGAAAGCAAGACGTTACTCACGGGATTGAAGCAGTAAGCAGTTGCAGACACAGGGAATTCGCAGTTCAGCGAGGCGGGAGAGTATTCAGCCATTGCAATGCTTCTCCTGGCGAGGTGAAAAATCTTGTGGTCTCACCATCTTGCACCCTGAGGCATG
Organism: Lithobates septentrionalis; assembly: GCA_037952835.1. Lineage (NCBI taxonomy): Eukaryota > Metazoa > Chordata > Amphibia > Anura > Ranidae > Lithobates > Lithobates septentrionalis. Next base: position 3,302,596 of record JBBDGP010000284.1, on the reverse strand, counting down.
CCGGGAATAACATACTATATTTAATAGCCTTTGCCCGGAGAGCCCTCTTCACATCATCGAATGACCTCCTTAGCTTTTGTGTATCCACCGAAAAGTCCGGGAAGAACATGAGGCGGGCTGATTCGTGTCTGATCTCCTGCATCTTCCTGGCTTCTCTGAGGATTAGGTCACGATCACGAAAATTTAGGAGCCGGAATATGAATGTACGCGGCGGGGATCCCGGTGGCCCTCGCTGGGGGAGCATCCTGTGTGCTCTCTCCACCGCGAAGAAGGACGAGAAGGCCGCCTGTGGGAAAAGCGTACGGAGGAGTCTCTCCATGTAGAGAACCGGGTCCTGGCCTTCCGAACCCTCCGGAAGTCCCACGACTCGGAGGTTGTTCCGGCGGTTTCGGTTCTCTGCGTCTTCGGATCTGGCTTCCAGGGTTCTGACTCTTATCTGCAAGGTATGCAGGGAGGCTGTATGATCTCGGACCGCGTCCTCTGTATCACCGAGCCGACTCTCCGTCTCCGTAACTCTCTGGCGTATTTTATCAAAGTCCTGTCGAATCCGACCAACCTCCAGCTGGACCGTATCTATCTTGGTAGTTAGATCCGACAGAGATGACTGACATCCAGTGATCGCCCGCATGAGGGCATCGAAGTTGCTCTGTTCCAAGAGCGCTGGGGGAGCGGTCTCCGTTTGGGAAGCCATGCTGTGTCTGCCTGCCACATGCGGCGCCGTCGCTCCCTGAGACTTAGAGGATCTGGGAGCGTTCACCCTCTGTTGTGCCTTAGATTTGTGCCCCGTTTGCACAACATTTAGAAGCTTATGTCACACATCACTCACTCTTCTAACCACTTGAAGACAAAGCCCTTTCTGACACTTTTTGTTTACATGAAAAAATAATTTTTTTTTGCAGTAAAATTACTATGAACCCCCAAACTTCATATATTTTTTTTAAAGCAAAGGCCCTACAGATTAAAATGGTGGGTGTTTCATTTTTTTTTTCACACAGTATTTGCGCAGCGATTTTTCAAACACATTTTTTGGGGAAAAAACACACTTTTTTAATTTTAATGCACTAAAGCAACACTTTATTTCCAAAATGTTTGATGAAATAAAAAAGATGATCTTAGGCCGAGTACAAGGATAGCAAGCACGACATGCTTTAAAATTGCGCACAGACGTGCATTGGCGACAGACTACATACATTTTTAAAAGCCTTTAAAAGCCTTTAGAGGTTACCACTTTAGATTTACAGAGGAGGTCTCCTGGTAAAATTACTGCCCTCGATCTGACCTTCACGGTGATAACTCACATGCATGGTGAAATTGGTATTTACATTTGACACCGGACCGATGCTTGCGTTCACCTTTGCGCGAGATCGGGGGGGACAAGGGTGCTTTTTTTCATTTTTTTTTTTTTTGCTTTTTTATCTTATTTTTAAACTGTTCCTTTCATTTTTTTTAATCATTTTTATTGTTATATCAGGGAATGTAAATATCCCCTATGATAGCAATAGGTAGTGACAGGTACTCTTTTTTGAAAAAATTGGGGTCTATTAGACCCTAGATCTCTCCTCTGCCCTCAAAGCATCTGACCACACCAAGATCGATGTGATAACATGCTTTCCCAATTTCCCAATGGCGCTGTTTACATCTAGCGAAATATAAGTCATGAAATGCTCGTAGCTTCCGATTTCTTAGGCCATAGAGATGATTGGAGCCATTCTGTTCTCTGATCAGCTCTATGGTCAGATGGCCAAATCACCGGCTGCATTCTCGGGTTCCCTGTTGGGAGAGGAGAGCCAGAGAAAACCATGGAAGATGTTGAGGGGGACATTCCCTCCCACTGCTTGTAAAAGCAGTCTAGAGGCTAATTAGCCACTAGGATTGCTTTTACATGAAAGCTGTCAGGAAAGAAGAGGCGCATGCGCGGCAGCGTCCAAGATGGCCGCTTAGCCCGGGAGCTCCGCGCCAGTCGGATCTAACGCCGCCTATAGCGGCGGTGCAAGCCCTCGTTCCGGCCCGGCTCCTATCCCAGCAGCTGGGGGACACCTCCAGCCACACCTGGATGTCCCTTTCTTCCTCCAGGCGGAATCTCACGGACGCCATGAACGGATCCCTGGAGCGGCCTGGCCATCCCAAAATGGCGGCCGTCTCCTCACACAGCCAGCACAGCCTGTCAGAATCTATCGCTGATCAGGATGAAGGGGCCCCACCGTCCTCACAAGCTTCGGATGCCACAGTGAGTACCCTCACGGGGTTCCCCTCTCCAGCATCCACTGACTCTCTGTTAAGGAGGACATTTGGAGGGGCAGCCCTCACCCCCCAGCTGGATTCACCTCACAGTCCTGACTCCTGGGACTTACAGGCCAGAGATCTCTCTCCCTCCCCCACTGATTTCCCCTCCATGATAGCTGCTTTCTCCCAGATGTTATCTAGAGGCCTATCCCACACGGCCACACAGATCACTGCTTCTATACATGCAGATCTGCAGCAGATTGGTGCCAGGATTGAAGCGATCGAACATAAATCTGACCAGGCCATACTGCGACTTAACCAAAACACTTCCAGAATCCAGGATCTCCAGGACCAACTGGAATCCGCCACCTCCAAAATTGATGACCTCGAGAACAGGTCGAGACGTTACAATTTTCGCCTCAGGGGGCTCCCCGAATCTATTAAAGACACCCACACGGCAGTTCAGGACTTCATCAAAAGTTTAATCCCCAATATTCCGGCTCATCGCTTGGAGCTTGACAGAGCCCACAGGGCGCTACAACCACCTCGCTCAGACGGTCTGCCACGAGACATCATCGTGAAACCGCATTTCTATGCAGTCAAGGAAGAAGTGATGAAGCTCTCCAGGTCAGCAGAGAAACTGATGTTCCAAGGTCATCAGGTCCAAATCTTCGCTGATATATCTCCATATACCGTTCAAAAAAGAAGAGCCCTGAAACCGCTCCTACAAGTTCTGGCGGACAAAGAGATCACCTACAGATGGTCCTTCCCGCTGAGATTAAACTTCTCTTACCGCAACAAACCATACAATTTTTCAACGTTTCAAGAAGGGGAACGTCTGCTTCTTCATCTGGGTCTGATCACTCAGGACGTCCCACAGTCTTCTGCATCTCGAGGAGCATCGTCAGTCAAGAGAACATCCCCCACCAGCCCAGTCTCGCCGGTGTGGCAGAAACAGTTCTCCAAGCGACCGAAAGAGTCCTTCCCCCCATGAGTGGGCCCGCAGCATCAGCAGTCTCCGCTCTTGATCCTCCCCGGGGTCGACGCTGACGACAAACTTGATGTCAGCTTTTTGGTGACTTTCCCCTTCTGAGTTATCCCCAGGACTTCCTTTCGGATCCCCATGGGTCCAGATTTTCCGGGGAATAGGTTGTTCTGTTCAGTTTCTCATAATGTTTTCCTTTTTTTGTTTTTCTATTTCTCTTTCCCTTCCACAATTTCCGAAGCTTTTTGCTCACTAATACCAGGTGATAGCAGGGCTTGCATTGCATGGTTTATGTACTGACACGATTTTAATCAGAGGCGGCGTTGACCGGAGTGGTCGTAGTGCGCCTCTCTCTGGCTCCGATAGCTGAACCCTTGTTCATTCACCTATCGGACCCAGACTCTCTCGACCCTTGGGTCGCAGAATTTTTGCTTTGTTCTGGGTGTCGGTCCAGCCAGGGGAGGGCCCCTCGCTGGTCCGTTGGGTTATGGGTAAAAACTTTTGGTCACGATATCTAATGGTTCTCTTTTTCACTCCTCTCTACCTCTTTTCTCTACTCTTCTCTCCTTTCTCCTTCCCTCCCCCTCTCCTCCCCCCTCCTCCTCACCTACAGGTTCCCACTGGATCTCCCGTCTGCGGTACCACAGGTCGAGCCCGTCTTGCTGCTGGGGATGTCTCCTATCTGCCAGGGACACTTGGGACATCAGGTAAGAATCACAAACACTTAGCACCACACACCTCGCCTCCCCATGACTGACTCCACCACACTGATTGGGACACTTAAGATCCTATCCCACAACGTACAAGGCCTTAACTCCCCTGTGAAGAGACGCAAAATACTGCAACAGCTTCACTCTCTGAAGGCTGACGTAGTTCTGCTTCAGGAAACTCATTTTCCCACCTCCTATCAGCCCAAATTCCTTCACAAAAGCTTCATGAACTTCCACCTGGCTAATGCTGACAACAAAACGAGAGGCGTGGCAGTCTGCTTCTCCAACAGAACTCAATTCGTACATACTAACACTATCAAAGATCCAGAGGGACGTTACATACTAGTCTCCGGTAGGGATGAGCCGAACACCCCCCGGTTCGGTTCGCACCAGAACCCGCGAACGGACCGAAAGTTCGCACGAACGTTAGAACCCCATTGACGTCTATGGGACTCGAACGTTCGAAATCAAAAGTGCTCATTTTAAAGGCTAATTTGCATGGTATTGTCCTAAAAAGGGTTTGGGGACCCGGGTCCTACCCCAGGGGACATGTATCAATGCAAAAAAAACTTTTAAAAACGGCCGTTTTTTCGGGAGCAGTGATTTTAATGATGCTTAAAGTAAAAAAAAAAAAGTGAAATATTCCTTTAAATATCGTACCTGGGGGGTGTCTATAGTATGCCTGTAAAGTGACGCGTGTTTCCCATGTTTAGAACAGTCCCTGCACCAAATGTCATTTTTAAAGGAAAAAATCTCATTTAAAACTGCTTGCGGGTTTAATGTCATGTCGGGTCCTGGCAATATGGATGAAAATCAGTGAGACAAACGGCATGGGTACCCCCCAGTCCATTACCAGGCCCTTTGGGTCTTGTATGGATATTAAGGGGAACCCCGCACCCAAATTAAAATAAGGAAAGGTCCCTATATACTCTGAACAGCAGTATACAGGCGGTGCAAACAAGACAGGGACTGTAGGTTTGTTGTTAAGTAGAATCTCTTTGTAATTTTGAACATTTTTAATGTGTTTAGCTCCAGCCAAAAAATCTTTTCTAAGCTTTTTGGAAAACATAGGGAAGGGTTATCACCCCTGTGACATTTGTTTTGTGTCTTTCCTCCTCTTCAGAAGATTTCACCTCACTTTTTTGTCCCAATGAAAAATGTTTTTTGAAAATTTGGGTTTTTTTGTGGAACAAGGATTGGAAAGCATCAGTGGAAAGGAGAAATTGTTTTCCCATATTAACTCTTACATGAGAGAATTTCCCTTCCTATGGGTAGATTTCATCTCACTTCCTGTTGTCTCCTTCCGTTTGCAAGTAGGAGTCGTTTGTAAGTTAGATGTTTGAAAGTAGGGTCCTGCCCTATATACTCAGCAGAAATTTGGGCCTTAGGTGTTGCTGTGGCCAAAACACTGTAAGCCCTCACAGGGCCCTGCTGTGAAATATTAGATCAAGAATTGTAATTACATGCCCCTGTTGAACAGGAGCTGAAAAATTAGGCCTTAGGCACTGGTGCTGGTGCCACAACACTGCAACCCCTCACAGACACTCTAGTTGGAACGCAGGAACGAGCACTGCTGCAAAGTATTGCATCAAAAATTGTAATTACACGCCCCTGTTAGACAGGGGCAGAAAAATTGGGCCTTAGGCACTGGTGCTGGTGCCACAACACTGCAACCCCTCACAGACACTCTAGTTGGAACGCAGGAACGAGCACTGCTGCAAAGTATTGCATCAAAAATTGTAATTACACGCCCCTGTTAGACAGGGGCAGAAAAATTGGGCCTTAGGCACTGGTGCTGGTGCCACAACACTGCAACCCCTCACAGACACTCTAGTTGGAACGCAGGAACGAGCACTGCTGCAAAGTATTGCATCAAAAATTGTAATTACACGCCCCTGTTAGACAGGGGCAGAAAAATTGGGCCTTAGGCACTGGTGCTGGTGCCACAACACTGCAACCCCTCACAGACACTCTAGTTGGAACGCAGGAACGAGCACTGCTGCAAAGTATTGCATCAAAAATTGTAATTACACGCCCCTGTTAGACAGGGGCAGAAAAATTGGGCCTTAGGCACTGGTGCTGGTGCCACAACACTGCAACCCCTCACAGACACTCTAGTTGGAACGCAGGAACGAGCACTGCTGCAAAGTATTGCATCAAAAATTGTAATTACACGCCCCTGTTAGACAGGGGCAGAAAAATTGGGCCTTAGGCACTGGTGCTGGTGCCACAACACTGCAACCCCTCACAGACACTCTAGTTGGAACGCAGGAACGAGCACTGCTGCAAAGTATTGCATCAAAAATTGTAATTACACGCCCCTGTTAGACAGGGGCAGAAAAATTGGGCCTTAGGCACTGGTGCTGGTGCCACAACACTGCAACCCCTCACAGACACTCTAGTTGGAACGCAGGAACGAGCACTGCTGCAAAGTATTGCATCAAAAATTGTAATTACACGCCCCTGTTAGACAGGGGCAGAAAAATTGGGCCTTAGGCACTGGTGGTGGCGCCCAGAACCAAAAATGTTCTTACAAGCTATCAGCGTGATGATTGAGGAGGAAGAGGATAATTACTCAGGGATAATCACTCAGCATCAACATAGGCAGTCTTTGAAGGGATCTGAAAAAAATTATTCAGTTACATCAGCATCAGGTGCTTGGTAGCTGGTGGTGATCCAAGACTGATTCATTTTTATGAAGGTCAGCCGATCGACCGAGTCAGTGGACAGACGCACCCTGTGATCGGTTACCACGCCTCCAGCAGCACTGAATGTACGTTCCGAAAGAACGCTGGATGCAGGACAGGCCAGTAGCTCAATTACATACTGTGCAAGCTCTGGCCAGTGATCCATCCTCAAGACCCAGTAACCCAGAGGATTTTCGGTGGGAAAGGTGTCCAAGTCTGATCTTGCCCCTAGGTATTCCTGCACCATGTAAAACAGACGCTGGCGATGGTTGCTGGAACCGATCATACCTTGGGGCTGCGGACCAAAAAATTGTCTGAACGCATCGGTCAGACGGCCACCTTCTCCACCGCTCCTTCTTTGACTGACCGAAGCCTCAGCAACACGTTGTCCAGAAACAGGAGTTTGTAACCTCCCAGTCTCTGGGAACGCATTGCACAGACCTTTCTGCAAGGCCTCCCGAAGATGTTTCATCCTCTGCTCCCTCTGCGATGGCAAGATAAGGTCCGCAACCTTACCCTTGTAACGTGGATCAAGGAGGGTTGCCAGCCAGTATTGGTCCTTCTCCTTGATACCACGAATACGAGGATCCTTACGCAGGCTTTGCAGGATCAGGGAGGCCATGCAGCGTAGGTTTGCTGAGGCATTCGGTCCGGAGTCCTCTGGGTCACTAAGGACAACAACGTCCGCAGCCACCTCCTCCCAGCCACGTACAAGTCCATGTGTTCCTTGGGACTGATCCCTTAAAGACTGCTGATGCTGAGTGCCAGGCTCCACCTCCATACTGACACAATCTTCCTCCTCCTCCTCCTCCTCCTCCTCCTCCTCGTCCTCTTCCTGTGTGATCGGCGGGCACGCAGGAACACTGTCTGGATAAAGGGGGCCTTGAGAGCTAAGGAAGTCCTCCTCTTCCTGCCTCTGTTCTGCCTCAAGTGCCCTGTCCATTATTCCACGCAGCGTGTGCTCCAACAGGTGGACAAGGGGGACAGTGTCACTGATGCATGCACTGTCAGTGCTCACCATCCTCGTGGCCTCCTCGAATGGTGACAGGACAGTGCATGCATCCCTGATCATGGCCCACTGGCGTGGGGAAAAAAAACCAAGGTCCCCTGACCCTGTCCTGGTGCCATAGTCGCACAGGTACTCATTGATGGCCCTCTGCTGCGTGTGCAGCCGCTGCAGCATGGCCAACGTCGAGTTCCACCTGGTGGGCATGTCACAGATTAGGCGGTTCTTGGGCAGGTTAAACTCCTTTTGGAGGTCCGTCAGCCGAGCACTGGCATTATATGACCGGCGGAAATGCACACAGACTTTCCTGGCCTGCCTCAGGACATCCTGTAAGCCCGGGTACCTGCCCAAGAACCGCTGCACCACCAAGTTAAGGACGTGAGCCAAACAGGGCACATGGGTCAGTTGTCCCTGTCGGAGGGCAGAGAGGAGGTTGGTGCCATTGTCGCAAACCACCATTCCTGCCTTAAGTTGGCGTGGCGTCAACCACCTCTGAACCTGCCCCTGCAGAGCTGACAGAACCTCTGCCCCAGTGTGGCTCCTGTCCCCCAAGCACACCAGCTCAAGCACCGCATGGCATCTTTTGGCCTGCGTACTTGCGTAGCCCCTTGAACGCCTACGGAGCACCGCTGGTTCCGAGGAAGAGGCCATGGAGGAAGAAGAAGAGGAGGGGGTGGAGGAGAGAGGTGTGTCACAATCAGCATTTTGGAGGCGTGGTGGCGGAACAACCTCCAACACTACTGCACCTTGTCCTGCATCCTTCCCAGCTGCCAGCAGAGTCACCCAATGCGCCGTGAAACTTAAGTAACGTCCCTGTCCATGCCTGCTGGACCATGAGTCAGCGGTAATATGCACCTTACCGCTGACCGCCCTGTCCAGCGAGGCATGGACATTGCCTTCCACATGCCGGTAGAGAGCCGGAATCGCCTTCCGTGAGAAAAAGTGGCGTTTGGGTACCTGCCACTGAGGAACCGCACATTCCACAAACTCACGGAAGGGGGCAGAGTCTACCAACTGAAAAGGCAGCAGTTGAAGTGCTAGCAATTTTGCCAAGCTAGCATTCAACCGCTGGGCATGTGGATGGCTGGGAGCAAACTTCTTTCGGCGGTGCAGCAGCTGGGGCAGGGAAATTTGCCTGGTACAATCTGACGTCGGTGTACCAAAAGCAGATTGCCCACAAGTACTTGGCTGTGACACACCTAATTCTACACCTTCATTCCTCTCACTGCAGGTCTCAGAGAGGACTGAAGGTCTAGTGGGGTTGGAAATCTCAGCTGATGAGGAGCAAGGAGAGATCCTCTTTGTTCTTTGGTGTGGGTCTTTCAGATACGCTTGCCAACGAACTGCATGGCAGGTCAACATATGTCTGGTCAAGCATGTGGTACCCAAGCGGGAGATGTTTTGGCCACGCGAGATACGCTTGAGACATATGTTGCAAATAGCAGCGGTGCGATCTGATGCACTCGTCTCAAAAAAGGCCCACACCAAAGAACTTTTTGAATAACGCGCAGAGACTGCAGCGCCCTGCACATGTGGAGCTTTGGGGTGTGATGCAGTCAATGTGCTGCCCTTAGGCTGGCCCCTGGAGGGCATCCTGCCTCGTTGGTGATGTGCCGCCTCCTCCTCCTCCTCCTCCTCCTCTCTCCTATCAGGCACCCACGTTGAGTCAGTGACCTCATCATCCCCTCCCTCCTCATCACTGGAGCAAACCTGGCAGTATGCTGCAGCAGGGGGAGCATGACTGCCAGATTGCTGTCCTTCTTGGGCACCCCCTCTGTCCGTGCTCATGTTACTGCCTTCATCGAGCTCAGTATCATCATCAGAGCCTTCCAAACGCTGGGCATCCTCCTGGAGCATGTACCCAACACTGTGGTCAAACAGTTCGAGGGAATCCTCATGAGGACATGGTGGAGCTAGGGAAGGAGTCACTGATGACATTGAGCTGAGGGAAGAGGCCGCTGCTTTGCCAGACAAAGCACCCTGGGCATGGGTGAGAGAGGATGAGGAGGATGAGGACGGCTTGGTCATCCACTCGACCAAGTCTTCCGCATGTTGCGGCTCAACACGGCCAGCTGCCGAAAAAAAGGCCAAGCGTGTCCCATGGCCACGTGCTGATGAGGATGCACCGTCTCCACGACCAGCACTAGACACAGAGCCTGCTTGCCCTCTCTTATTGGCTTGTGACTGTCTGCCTCTCCTTCTTGGCCTTCCAGACATACTAATGGCCTGTAGCTGCACTAAGCTGGGATAGAACACCTGTAATTTTCTTCAGGTAGCTTTATATACTGTAACCAGACAAGCCTGCCTGTCAGTAGGAAGATAACAGGAACGGATCTAGCTGAACACTGTGAGCAGGACACACTGTACTAAATGTAAATAGTCTAGCTGCCTGACCGTGGTACTAATAGGATCAAAAAGAACACCTGTAATTTTCTTCAGGTAGCTTTATATACTGTAACCAGACAAGCCTGCCTGTCAGTAGGAAGATAACAGGAACGGATCTAGCTGAACACTGTGAGCAGGACGCACTGCACTGAATGTAAATAGCAGGAACGGATCTAGCTGAACACTGTGAGCAGGACGCACTGCACTGAATGTAAATAGCAGGAACGGATCTAGCTGAACACTGTGAGCAGGACGCACTGCACTGAATGTAAATAGCAGGAACGGATCTAGCTGAACACTGTGAGCAGGACGCACTGCACTGAATGTAAATAGCAGGAACGGATCTAGCTGAACACTGTGAGCAGGACGCACTGCACTGAATGTAAATAGCAGGAACGGATCTAGCTGAACACTGTGAGCAGGACGCACTGCACTGAATGTAAATAGCAGGAACGGATCTAGCTGAACACTGTGAGCAGGACGCACTGCACTGAATGTAAATAGCAGGAACGGATCTAGCTGAACACTGTGAGCAGGACGCACTGCACTGAATGTAAATAGCAGGAACGGATCTAGCTGAACACTGTGAGCAGGACGCACTGCACTGAATGTAAATAGCAGGAACGGATCTAGCTGAACACTGTGAGCAGGACGCACTGCACTGAATGTAAATAGCAGGAACGGATCTAGCTGAACACTGTGAGCAGGACGCACTGCACTGAATGTAAATAGCAGGAACGGATCTAGCTGGACACTGTGAGCAGGACGCACTGCACTGAATGTAAATAGCAGGAACGGATCTAGCTGAACACTGTGAGCAGGACGCACTGCACTGAATGTAAATAGCAGGAACGGATCTAGCTGAACACTGTGAGCAGGACGCACTGCACTGAATGTCAATAGCAGGAACGGATCTAGCTGAACACTGTGAGCAGGACGCACTGCACTGAATGTCAATAGCAGGAACGGATCTAGCTGAACACTGTGAGCAGGACGCACTGCACTGAATGTAAATAGCAGGAACGGATCTAGCTGAACACTGTGAGCAGGACGCACTGCACTGAATGTAAATAGCAGGAACGGATCTAGCTGAACACTGTGAGCAGGACGCACTGCACTGAATGTAAATAGCAGGAACGGATCTAGCTGAACACTGTGAGCAGGACGCACTGCACTGAATGTAAATAGCAGGAACGGATCTAGCTGAACACTGTGAGCAGGACGCACTGCACTGAATGTAAATAGCAGGAACGGATCTAGCTGAACACTGTGAGCAGGACACACTGCACTAAATAGTCTAGATAGAAGATAACAGGAACGGATCTAGCTAAACTGAATACAGTGTATATATATATATGCAACACCTGGGATGCATATATATACACAATACACTGTAAGTGCAGCTAACTGACTGACTGTTCTGCCTAATCTATCTAACTCAAATCAAATGACACTGTCTCTCTCTCTCTCTATCTCTCAGCACACCGGAACACACACTACACAGGGCCGCCGTGCAGGCGGCCTTATATAGTGTGGGGTGTGTACTAAATCCCCTGAGCCATAATTGGCCAAAGCCACCCTGGCTTTGGCCAATTACAGCTCTCTCTACTGACGGCGCTGTGATTGGCCAAGCATGCGGGTCATAGTGCATGCTTGGCCAATCATCAGCCAGCAATGCACTGCGATGCCGCAGTGAATTATGGGCCGTGACGCGCCACACGAATTTGGCGCGAACGGCCCATATCGTTCGCAATTCGACGGACGGTCGAACAGCCGATGTTCGAGTCGAACATGGGTTCGACTCGAACACGAAGCTCATCCCTAGTCTCCGGTATGATTAATGGCGAGGCTTACACGTTTGTCTCATACTACACGCCCAACACACACCAAGACACCTTTTTTGACACCACGCTAAAGGTACTCAAACCGCATTTCGTGGGCACAGTAATTTTGGGGGGAGACTCCAATACCCCATTTGACTATTCCTCTGACAAATCAAACCCCCTGCGGCCCAAATCAAAACGGCCTCCCAAACGTAGCCTTCGGGTGGCGCAAATAGTCCGATCTTTTGGCCTGATTGATATCTGGAGGGAAATGAACCCCCAAACTAGAGATTACACGCACTACTCGGTCCCCCACCACACCTTCTCTAGGATTGACCACATATTTGTCCCACCACACGTAATACCGAGAGTGACCGCCTCTAAAATTTATGACACTCCACTGTCCGACCACTCGATAATGTCTATGTCACTCAGGGGTGGGTCGGGGGTGAAGGGCTCCTTCCAATGGCGCCTTAATGAAACTCTTCTAAGCAACCCTACCCATTGCACGCTTCTAGACAAAGCTCTTTCCGACTACTTCAGTGAGAATGACACGGGATCAGTCTCCCCGGGATGTCTTTGGGCAGCACACAAGGCGGTGTTGAGGGGCAGGATCCTACAACTCTCCTCACAACTTATTTTTTTTTTTTTTTTTTTTTTCTTTTTATCCACATCAGCAAACTTTTAGAGAGATTTTAAGTCAGCTGCGTCATTTACGCTGCGCCCCCTCTCTTTTTCGCATCATTGTGGCTTAAGGAAAATTGTGGTCTCTTTAATTTTACCAATATTTCCCTTTCCTTTTTATCCATTTAAAGTATCAATATTTACTTATCTGCTTTTGTAAACTTTTTTATTTCCCCTACCCTCCTCCCTCCCCCCAAAGAAAAAAAAAAAAAAAAAAAAAAAAAAAAAAGGAACGGAGAAAAGAAAACCCCTCCTCCCTCTCCCCTCCATGGTCCTCAAGCCTCTATAATTGTCAAATACTTTTCTGTGTTCCTATACTCATGCCATCTTGCCCACGTCTTAGAGTATTTATCTCGCCGGCCTTCCATCGTGTGTTTTGCTTCTTCCATTCCTCTAGCCCATTCTACCCTTATTATCCAATCCTTCATCCTTGGGGCTTCTACCCCTTTCCAGTGACAAGGGATCAGTGCTTTAGCTGCGTTTAGGAGGAATGGGGTTATTGACTTAATGTATTGGGGGATCTCTCTTTCTGTGTCATGGAACAGACACGTCCAAGGATTTTTGTTAACTTGCTCCCCCGTTATCTGTTGTATTTCACCTAGGATTTCTCCCCGATATTTCTGGATTTTGGCACACTCCCACCAAAGATGGGCAAGAGTGCCCATTTCTCCACATCCTCTCCAGCAAGTTGGGGGGGTCTCCGCATCGTATTCATGTACCTTCCGAGGCGTCCTATGCCATCTTGCTATCGCTTTATAGGCCATTTCATATGTCCGGGAGTCTCTTGCTGTTAAGTGAACCATCTTTAGTATCTTACTTCTGTGTGCTTCTCCTTCTAAGCCTCCTATTTCTTTTTCCCACTTATCCAAGAAAGTGGGAGGTCCTTTACTAGCTTCCCCCCTAAGAACGCTATATAATTTTGAGATACTTCCTTTCACACATGTGGGGGTATTTAATATTTTTTCAATATCTCTTAACTGATCCTTTCCTCTTAATGGTTGTGGCAGTGAACGTGTAAAGTGCAGTATCTGTGCATACCTCCACTTATCTAGTGGTCTGTTCCCCCAAGCCTGTGTGATTTCAGTGTAAGTGTACAATCTATTTCCTTTCATCACGTCTTGTAATTGTATTACGTCTTTTTTTGCCCATCTCGTAAAATATAAGTGTTCCTCCTTCCCAGGTAAAAAATAATCCGTGTTTAATAGTGATAATAGTGGTGAGTTGAAATCCCAGTGGCAACTCTTACCTACCCTATCCCAGATTTTAAAAGTGTTCTTGGTCAAAAAATTAACTCTATTTCCCAAATCCCTATATTGTGGTGGGATCCATATTAATTTTTCTATATCCACCCCACTCAGTGTTGCTTCAATGTTCACCCAACTTTTCTCCTGTTTACTGTGTAGCCAGTCAGTTATTCTAGAGATAACAACCGACTGATAGTACATTCTAATATCCGGTGCGCCTACCCCTCCCAATCTTTTATCCTTCGACAAAGTGTCATATGCTACCCTAGGGTGTTTACGTGCCCATATAAATCTTAGGATTAATGACTGCAGTTTAGCAAAAAATATAGGGGGGATTTCTATTGGGACCATTTGGAAGGTGTATAGTAACATGGGAAGCACAAACATTTTAATCGCATTTATCCTGCCGATCCAAGACAGGGCTTTATATCTCATCCTACCTAGTAGATCTTTAGTTTTATTAAGTAAGGGTACATAGTTATCGGCAAAGAGGTCCCCCGGTGAGGATGATATTTTTATACCTAGATAGACCAATTCCCTCTCACACCATACAAATGGGAGCCCAGCTTGAAGTGCCCTCTGTTCACGCTTAGGGATTGATATATTTAGGAGTTCTGACTTACTCATATTTACTTTAAGGTTTGCCAAGCTTCCGTAGTGCTCCAACTCCTTGAGCACCGTGGGGATTGTCGTTCTAGGTTGGGTAACAAAACAAAGCAAATCGTCAGCAAAAGCTGCTATTTTGTACTCCTTTGTTCCCACCTTAATTCCCTGAATATCTTTGTTCCTACGAAAAGTCGCTAAGAGTGGCTCCAAAGATAGGATGAACAAAATTGGGGAAAGAGGGCAACCCTGTCTTGTCCCGTTAAACAGTTCAAGGGGACAAGACAGGGTCCCATTCACTCTAATCCTCGCCTTGGGATGCCTGTATAGTGAGAGGATCCATTTCATCATCCTTTCCCCCAATCCTAGATGTTTCAGGGTTTCAGTCATAAAGCCCCAATCCACTCTATCGAATGCCTTTTCGGCATCGATAGATAGCAGGGCTGCAGGGGTATTACTCCTGATTGCTTCTTGCATAAGAAAAATTGTTTTCAGTGAGTTGTCTCTCCCCTCCCTACCCGGGACAAATCCCACAAATCCCACTTGATCACTATGGATCCATTGTTTTAATCCAGTTTTCAGCCTATCTGCGAGTATTTTAGCGAAAATTTTTGTATCTACGTTTAAGAGCGAGATTGGTCTATAGCTACCGGGTGAGGCTGGATCCTTTCCTTCTTTCAAGATGAGAGTGATGTACGCTAATAGGGATTCTTCTCGGGACTCTTCGTTCTCCCCGAGGGCATTCAGATAGTCGCACAGTTTGGGTACAAGTATTTGAGAAAATTTTTTGTAGTAAGCTACGGAGTATCCGTCGGGGCCCGGGCTCTTTCCCAGGGCAGTGTCTTTTATCGCCTTTTCTACCTCCCCTTGAGATATGGGTGCATCAAGGCGCTCAGCCATATCCCTCTCTACCCTGGGAAGGTCTAGTCCCTCTCCTCACAACTTAAAAAAGAAAGCAGGGAGGAGGTCTCGCGCCTCACTGCGGATTTCCGCTTGCTGAGTAAAGCCCACAAACAACACCCTACTCCGGATAACCTGGCCAAACTTGACTCTGCTAGAGTGAAACTCAATCTCTCGCTCACTACTTCCGCGGAGAAACACTTACGGTGGTCCGGCGCGCGTTTCTATTACCAATCGGATAGGATTGGCGCTAAGCTAGCTACTAAGCTTAGCCCGAGGATTCGTACCTTGGTATTTCCCAGGATTCGTGCCTCGTCGGGTAATCTAACGCAAAACCCCACCATCATTATGAAATCATTCCACGATTATTACTCACAGCTTTATGAGACAGTACCCCACACTCATTCCACGGCCAGAGAGCGTTTTCTCCAAGACATTATCCTACCCCAATTACAGCAAACACACCGCGACCTGCTAGACGCCCCCTTCTCCTCCGACGAAATCTTGGAAACGATTAAATCCTTGAAAATAAACTCTGCCCCGGGCCCAGACGGTTTTTCGGTATGTTATTACAAGAAGTTTGGCCCTCGTCTGGCTCCTTACATGGCTCGGTTCTTCAACTCCCTCCGGGATGGAGCCCCTATCCCTAGCGACTTAAACTCGGCTTTTATCTCGGTTATACATAAACAGGGTAGGGACCCAGGCGAGGTGGGCAACTACCGCCCTATTTCTTTAATCAATAACGATCTCAAAATAATGACTAAAATCCTGGCAAACAGGATGTCTAACTTTATCGCTCATTATATACATAGGGACCAAGTGGGCTTCATCCCGGGGAGACAGGGACCGGACCAGGTTCGCAGAGCTATTGACTTGATTTCCCTTCTGCAGTCCCGGTGGGACGGAGGCCCTGCACAAGAAGGCTTCTTGTTGTCGCTGGACCTGCAGAAGGCCTTCGACTCCGTGTCGTGGCCCTACATTTTTGACATGCTAGAACGCTGGGGGTTTGGCGACGGTTTCCGCACGATTATTAACACGTTATATTCTTCACCATCAGCACAGGTGCGACTAATGGGCCATTACTCGGAACCCTTCAATATTCGTAGGGGAACTAGACAGGGCTGTCCCCTCTCACCCTTGATTTTCGCTATAGCAATCGAGACACTGGCGATAGCCATCAGATCGAACGAGAATATCCAGGGAGTGAAGTGTGGTCCTGACGTTCACAAATGCGCCCTATTTGCTGACGACATGCTCTTGTTCCTCACTGCTCCTCTCACATCCACTCCTAATGTCCTCAGACTTTTGAGAGACTTCGGTCTCATCTCTGGTCTTCAGGTGAATGTGACCAAATCGGTGGCCCTAAATGTTTCGGTACCAGTACCTCTCATAGACCAACTACGACCACACTTTCCCTTCACATGGGCTAGCCACTCCATCCCCTATTTGGGTATCAAGCTGACGAAAAACATTGGAGACCTATATGCCGCTAACTACCCCCCCATGTTCCGTTCCCTGGAGCAGGACCTACGGAAATGGTCGGGGGAGGGCCTGTCATGGTTAGGTAGACTCAACGCAGTCAAAATGACTCTCCTGCCACGCCTACTATACCTGTTCAGATCACTTCCTATACCGATTAAAAAATCAGTCTTGACCAAATTTCAGTCCGGGGTGATTAAGTTTGTCTGGGGGGACAGGGGCCATCGCTTTGCTAAAGAAATATTATTCAGACTTCGGTCTCAAGGGGGCCTGGGACTACCAAACTTGTGGCTATATTACCAGGCAGCACGGTTAGCACAATTCTCAGCCATTTACACTAAATCCTGCAGACCAGATTGGATCTCCATTGAGAGACAAGCGGTACCACACTTCACTCTCGACTTCTTAACATGGAGACCTCCCAAACACAGACCGGCCATCTTAGCCCCCACTTTATCTCACTCCCTAGCCCTCTGCGACCAATTGCATACCCACGCCAACTTGATTTCCCCCTTAAGGCCTCTCACACACCTATTTCACAATCCTGACTTTCCCCCTGGGATGAACATTCATGCATTTCATTGGTGGCTGAACAAGGGCCTTTTCCGAATAGGACACTTCCTTACCCCCAATGGCCCTATTTCATTAGGCCATTGTTTGAGCTCTCTGGAAATGCCTACCTCGGAAAAGTTTCGACTCTCACAAATACGCCACTTTCTCCACTCACTTTGTACTGATAAGACAAACACTCCTAAGGCCACGATGTATGAGCTATGGTGTTCTTCATCTGCCCCCCAAAGGGGTGGGATATCCATTATCTACGCGTCCCTGGCGGATAGGACGGACACCCCGGCTTACGCTCGATCCTGGGAATCAGACCTGGACATCCAGTGGGAACCTGCGAAGTGGTTCCAAGCCTTCAGCAGATCATCGAAAGGTATCTTAAATATAGCCTTAATTGAAGCTAACATTAAACTCTTTACTAAATGGTACTACGTCCCGGCCAGGCTTGCCAGGATATTCCCAGACTCTTCCCCCCTATGCTACAGAGGTTGCGGTCATGTTGGCACGATGCATCACATCTGGTGGACCTGCCCCCGCATACGGAGCTTCTGGAACAAATTCCTCCATATCATAAGGAAAGTATCTGGGGCAGTGGTTCCACAGGACCCCACATACATTCTATTTAATTGCAAAATACCCAACACTTCTAAAAACACACAACAACTTATATTCTTTATGTGCTTGGGAGCCAAAGTTACTCTAGCGAAAGCCTGGAAAACTCCTTCGGTGTCCATATCGGCCACCAAACGGAAGATCTCTTGGATAATGTCACAGGAACAAATAGTCGCTAAACTGCGTGACACAGTCCCACGTTTTGAAGGGATTTGGGAACCTTGGGCTCGGTATGTCGGTATTTCACTTTACCCAGGTCATCTGCTAACGTAGGGGAGAGTCCAGCAAGATTACCACCTCTCTCCTTCGACCCCACCCCTCCTCCCTCCCTCGCTTTACCTTTGGCTCCCTTTCTACTCTTCTTCTTTCATTTCTACTCTTTCTTTTCCTGCTCCAACCTCATCTCTCTTATACCAGCTACTGGCTAATAACGGCCTTTCTAGGCCAAAACCTCCTCGTTGGCTCTTTTAGGTTGTCCTAAACTACTCACATAAGGTACCAGCCTAAATGGCAGCCAGTTACCCTTAGGCACCCTTAGGGGGAGCTGCTGCGCCTGGGTTCCTTTCCAGTGCGAGCGCTTTCCCGGAGGATCTGACAGGAGGTGGGGAGACGCCCCCTTTGGTGGGAACCCTGAAGCTCTCGCACTCCACAGTGTGCTCCCATGGGGGTGGAGTGATGATCTCGGGGCCTTCCTGGGGGGAGCCTCTAGCTTAAACTTCTTCTCAGGTTGACCGTTCTTCTAACGGAATTTAACAGTTCTTTTCTAAGACAGTAAACTAGCCAGGTACTTTGCTCTACCTTGATTCATCTTCTGTGTAAGTGCTATGTTGTTTCTACTATGTATCGCCCTCTTTTGACTGCCTTGGTCATCGAGGAGTATTAAGTGGTATATTTTGTTCTTGATATACTTGTATTGCAAAATTTTCAATAAAAACATTGAAACAGAAAGCTGTCAGGAAAGATGCCCTCCGCTGGTAATATCGATCATTTGGCGTGCAGTACAGAGGTCCACCAGCAGGTGTCTCCTGGCAGTTTGGAGCTGTCAGAAGAGCTTTTTCCTGCTGGTATTCTGTCACCTTTGAGCCGCAGTACTGGCATCCACCAGTGGAGGAATCCTGGCAGTATGGAGCAGGTATTCCCTTCTGCAGACAGGTGTCACCTGACCTTAATTAGCAGCTGCAGTATAAATACCCGGCAAGTACACAGTCATCTTGCCCTGGTATTTTCCTTGAGCCCTGACCTGCAGCCTGCATCCTGTTTACCTGATTCCTGAAACCTGATTCCTGTTCCTGAGACCTGATTCCTGTTGTTCCTGTTCCCTGTCTGTTTCCTTGCTCTGGACCCTGAGCCTTGTATCTGACCCATCCCTCCTGTGATCCATCCATCCTCTCTTGTCCTGTTTGTTTCCCTTCCCCAGCTGCTGACCTCCCGTTGACGACCCTGGCCTGGCTCTGTTTATGATCTCGGTATTTCCCTTACTTGTATATATTTGTTCTGTTATTATTATTATTTGTGGGGTTCTGTTTTGTATTGGTTGTGGTGCACTGAGTGATATTGGAGGTGGTTGTGTTATATTTATTAATTTATCTTTAATAAATCATTTATATTTTCACTTATACATGTCTGGGTTTCCTCTGTTGCAGTCTACACAGTTCTGGTCTTATCTGGTACATGACAGAATGCCAGGGCCATCCCTGACCAGAAGTGGTTGCACAGAGGAACCATCTTGATTCTGCTGGCTTTGCTGGAATGAATCCCAATGTGATCCCATATTAAGCTCTGCTGGCGTCAGAAAGTGGCGAGTATCTCCGCCAGTCACTAAAAGAGTGGACCAATGACCAGCTACTTGAGCTCATCCATTTGGCTCACTCCCTGGTTGACCAGGGCTGTATGTTGTTTGGGGATGTGCAGCCTTTGATCCAAATATGTGCTGAGCTAGCCCTGTCCTGTGTTCCTAAGACCAGTGATGATTTTTCTCCCCCTTTCAGTGCTGATCAGGTGGAGTCTCTGGTGTGGCTGTTAGAGGATGATTCCGCATGCTTTTTTGAGCACTATTCCATCTGTTCTCAGCAGAAGCTTTTGGAGCATATTCACTCAGTACAGACCCTTGTTAGACAGGCAGCCAGGGGCGTAACTACCACCATAGCGACCCATGCGGGCGCTATGGGGCCCACAGCTGAGTGGGGCCCAGTGAGGATAAGAGCACCACCAGCACAGTCTCCCAGCCAGGGGAAGAGAGAGGAGAGGAAGAGGCGAGCTGTCCGTATCAGCAGAGAGCTGAATTGCCCGATGTAATAGCTTTCATTAGAACTTCCAGTGTTCCCGGGGCTCATGTCACAGCTCCACCTTTTGGCCCGGTGCCTTTGATAGACAGAACACCGATCCAATGCGGGACATGTGACGTCATCAAAGGCGTCGGGCCAAGAGGTGGGGCTATGTGACGATGAGCCCTGGGAAGACAGGAAATTCAAATGAAAGCTATTACAGTGGGCAATCCCGCTCTCTGCTGATACGGGTGGCTTGTCTCTTCCTCTGCATAGGTGGGGCTGTATGGGGCACAGGCAGACCAGGCTGTATTGGGCACAGGTCATGCTGTATGGGGCACAGGTCACACTGTATTGGGCACAGGTCACGCTGTATGTGGCACAGGTCACGCTGCATTGACACTAGGGCAGCTGTGGGGGGGGGGGCTGTTTGCAGGGGGCCCCATACAACATTTTGCTATGGGGCCCTGCTATTTCTAGTTACGCCCCTGCAGGCAGCATGTGATCCATCCTTTGTCCAACCCATACTCTCAGCATGGTCTGATATGTTACAACCAGCCCCAACCAATCCACAACAAACTACCTCTGCAATCAGACACCTACATGCCCACAAGTCTGTCTCCCCATCACCCACACCAAACTCAGCTGCAGCTCAGTATACATTGCTCCCAACCAGATACTTATATCCAGTCTCTGCTCCCTTTACCTATCCTGCATTCAACCCACCTGCTTCTTCTCAGCTGCCTACTAATCCACAAAAATTTCCCCCAGCTACTGTTATCTCTTCTTCATACAGTCAGGTCCATACATTTTGGGACATCAACACAATTCTAATCTTTTTGGCTCTATATACCACCACAATGAATTTGAAATGCAAAGAACAAGATGTGCTTTAACTGCAGACTTTAAGCTTTAATTTGAGGGTATTTACATCCAATTTAGGTGAACGGTGTAGGAATTACAACAGTTTGTATATCTGCCTCCCACTTTTTAAGGGACCAAAAGTAATGGGACAATTGGCTGCTCAGCTGTTCCATGGCCAGGTGTGTGTTATTCCCTCATTATCCCATTTACAAGGAGCAGATAAAAGTTCCAGAGTTCATTTCAAGTGTGGTATTTGCATTTGGAATCTGTTGCTGTCAACTCTCAATATGAGATTAGGCTGAAAAAACAAAATAAACCCATCAGAGTTAGGTGTGGCCAAATCAACTGTTTGGAAACATCCTTAAAAAGAAAGAATACACCGGTGAGCTCAGCAACACCCAAAGACCCGGAAGACCACGGAAAACAACTGTGGTGGATGACCGAAGAATTATTTCCCTGGTGAAGAAAACACCCTTCACACTAGTTGGCCAGATCAAGAACACTCTCCAGGAGGTAGGTGTATGTGTGTCAAAGTCAACAATCAAGAGAAGACTTCACCAGAGTGAATACAGAGGGTTTACCACAAGATGTAAACCATTGGTTAGCCTCAAAAACAGGAAGGCCAGATTAGAGTTTGCCAAACAACATCTAAAAAAGCCTTCACGGGGGGGGGGCGTGGCCGGACGTGATACAGGGAGGACGTGTGAAAGCTGTGCTCCGTCCAGGCATATTCCATCCATTGCCATCCCTGCCTTATTTCCCTTGGGAAAAAGCCCATCCATTGCTGGGAACGACCCCAACCTTCCCCGCTGCAGATCCGGCTGGATCTTGCCTGAAATCCGGCTCATCTGAGCCTCCTTAGGCCTCCTGCCTGCCCTGGACTATCAGATACCGCCGCCATATTGAGGCCTGCGGCCTGTCTGGAGCCTGACGCTCGCCTACACTGCGGACCGGGGGACGATCGGGTCCTCCACCTGGGACCTTCCGACCGGGACATCCGAACCATCACCGAGAGGAGGCAGATACCGGCAGCGTGAAAAATAGCCGAGCGGGACCCTCCCTCCCCATCCTGGATCCCTCCGCAGTCTGCTGCCATTCCTGGGCCTATACACCGGCCATCCTGGACTTTGTTAGTACCTGGGCTGTTGCCCGAGCCTTCTCCTGCTGCTGCTCTGCAGTGTCTGGCCCCAGAGTCCCCGTTTTTAAACCTCTAGAGTCTCGGTCCGGGCCCGAGGGAGGACCCCCCCCCCCCGGCCGGCCTCAGCCTTCAGGACAGACCGCGGCTTCGGCCTAGTCCTGGAAGTCGGCGGCCATCTTGGTACTCCTAGTACCCCCACAACACATTCCCTGCAGTTTAATCACCCATTGACTGCCTGTAGACACTATATCCTGCCTTACACCTGCAAATCTTACAGCAGTCATCTCAACACCCCCTGATTCTTAATGTGACCACCTCCAGACCGGCGTGCAGGGAAGCAGACATGTAAAAGGAGTCCTTTGATCCCCGTCTCTTTAAGAGATGCTCCTACAAAGCTAATAGTTCCCTATTAATCGCAGGAGCGATACCATAACAAGACATCAGACCCTTCCTAACACTGCATGGGGAAGATTGGTTTCCAGAAGGCAATATACAGAGGTTTTATCCCACCGCCAACGTCGCAGACCCCTAACACCATGGAGCGCTTCTTATATAAACAGAGATCCCCGATCTCCAGTGAACAGCTGAGATCCTCGGACACTGCTGACCCACATTCTGTGCCGGAAGGCATGACCCAAGATGATAACAGATCTCAATCCTCCCTACACTCTCTTCCACCCGATCACCCCGTGGACATAGTGACAGTAGCTGTCCTAGACACAAAGTTGAACTCATTACTACACTAATTAACCCGCAGCATCGCTAAAGAAGTGAGCAAAATAGCACATGAGTTGCGGGGTGAAATCGACCAATTAGGTGAACGCACCAACACATTGGAGAACAAATTTGATGAACTGACCCAATATGTACATGTTCTCGAAGAGGACAACTCCAACCTAAAACATACAGTCTCCCTACTTCAACTCCAACAGGAAGACCTGGAAAACCGTGAAAGACGCCAGAATCTGAGGATTAGGGGAATCCCTGAGACGGTGAATGACAAGGAAATACGTCCCTACCTTTTAGGCCTATTCGTCACTTTAGCCCCACATATTCCGGACATAGACTGGCGTATGGACAGGGTGCATAGATCTCTGGCCCCAAAACCTCCTCCTACTGCCAACCCCAGAGATATTATTGTCCGCTTCCACTTCTACGAGAGCAAAGAAGCCCTCACACTTGCAACGCGTAATAAGTCACGGATTGACTATAAACAACACAAAATCCAGATATTCAACGATCTGTCTCCAATCACTTTGGCCAAAAGAAGCAGTTTCCGTCCTGTCACTACTCACCTACAAAACCATCAAGTTCCATACCGCTGGGGATTCCCCTTCCGTCTAACCGTTTCCAAAGATGGTGTTCAACATTCCCTGAGAGATCTTTACGAAAGTGAAGCCTTTATCCGCAACCTAGGTCTTCCCCCACTGCCTGAGGAAGATTCTATACCCCAAGCTCCAAACCCCAAACCACTTACCACACCAGCCAAAATTTGGACCCCAGTCCAACGAAGATCCCAGAAGAACTTCTCTACCCCACAACGAGCCAATCGTCACAGATATCCAACCTGATGTGACTTATTATTTTCTATTTTCTTTTTTCTCAATATTTTTGCCCTTTTTTCCATGGCCAGAAAATATTTACCATGGATATCCTAGCGACCTCACAGTGATCGGGTCACTTTGTTGAGAGGTCACACCTCTTATTGATGTCTCTGTTAGATGCCTTCTTGGGTTTTTTTTTTTTTCCCCCTTTAACTTTTCTTTCTTTGCCCATATATACCTCTCTGTCACATACCAGCTTGTCTTAAGATTTATCTACATGTTTCATAGTGACATGCCAAACACCCCTGCTCCTCCTGTCTGTTTGTTCTTTTTTGGTTTTAAAAAAACAGAGACGGGGATCTACCCACCTCCCCCCCTCCTCTATTAATTCCTGCAGGCTAACATGCCCCCCCTCATGACCCAAGGCTTCTGCCTGGGCAGCCTGAAAATTTTTTTAGGCTTTTCAAAAATTATTTTTTCTTTTTTCTTTTTTTAACATTTTTCGTCTTCCTATGCAATTTAGTTCCTAATTTTTTTGCCTCCTTTGGAGTTTTCATATGCAGGTCTTTTTTCTTTTTTTCTCCTTTTGACCTATATATGTTTTTTCAATGTTGTACTTACATTATTATAACAATTGTAAGAAATGTTTGTTTTCAAATGTTCCTTTGTAAGGATGCTCAGATACATGCTCCCAGTCTTTATACTGCTTTAGCACTTTTTTGTTTAACCAAATATGGCCCTCAAAGTCTATTCTTATAATGTTAAGGGATTAAATTCCATAGGCAAAAGGTGGCAGGCCTTAAAAGAATTTAAATCATCCAAAGCAGAGGTGATTATGGTTCAGGAAACCCATTTTAAGCCCAGTGGCTCCTTTAAGTTTGCTTCTAGACACTTTCCCATAGCATATACTGCCTCTGACCCCTCTGGAAAAGCGGGAGTGGCAATTCTTATTAAACGCACAAGCCCAATAAAAATACTTTCCTCCTACCTAGATCCTCATGGTAGGTTTATATTTCTGAAATGTAGTCACTTCTCTACATCCTTTTCCTTGATTAACATTTATGCACCAAATGTAGGACAGATCGGTTTCCTTGAAAAAGTTTTTGAGAAACTACAACCCTTCTCCCAGCCGTTCATGATCATGGGAGGCGACTTCAATGTGTGCATGTCCCCGACCAGGGACAGGAAAACTCTATTCCAAACCACCTCACAATCTTCCTCTAAGAAATTATCAAATTCCTTTTGCAAACTAGTTAGATCCCATAATCTATTTGATTCTTGGAGGATAAAACACCCGACCCAAAAACACTATACATTTTATTCTCATCCCCACTAGTCTTATTCTAGACTAGATTACTTCCTTATTACAGGCCCCCTATTGCCCTATGTAGTATCTTCTGAAATAAATCCTATTACCTGGTCAGATCATGCACCTATTGAACTCGATGTATTATTGGCGAAGTCTTTTACTAAAACCTGCCACTGGCGCCTCAATGAATCCCTGCTTAAAAATCCTTTATCTCAAACTCAATTACAGCAGAAACTAACTGAGTTTTTCCAGGTTAATGATGGCTCTGTCCCAGAGATTTCCACCCTGTGGGAGGCCCATAAAGCATTTTTTAGAGGTGAATGCATAGCTATAGGCTCACGCCTAAAGAAAGATTCTGTACAACTTAAAAAGGATCTTATTACCCAACTACAAACAGCGGAAAGAATTCTGCTGGCCTCCCCCACGGTGGAAAAATTGAGAAATGTCATCTCAATCCGAGATC
The DNA here is from genome assembly GCA_037952835.1 of Lithobates septentrionalis. NCBI lineage: Eukaryota > Metazoa > Chordata > Amphibia > Anura > Ranidae > Lithobates > Lithobates septentrionalis. Next base: position 3,277,109 of record JBBDGP010000284.1, on the reverse strand, counting down.
GGATTAAGTCTTTCGATATGAATCAAATTTCCAAATCCATGTTGTGGGCTAAGCAAAAATTTTACGACTATGCAAACAAACCACATAGGATGCTAGTGAACAAATTAAAACCCCGTCCCCTTCTATCTATACCCGACCACTTGATACAATCTGATGGCACCCCCACATACTGTCCGAAAACTATGTCAAAGGTCTTTGGTGATTTTTATAAGCAACTTTATAACTGTTTAGGTCCTGATTCACACCCTCAATTCTCGCAACCAGAGTTTGATAAATTTATAAATTCCTTCCCACTACCAAAGATCTCTGCTGACCACCTATCCTCCCTTAATGCTCCGATTACTGGAGAGGAAATAGGAGAGGTGATTAAAAATCTTCCAACCCACAAATCTCCGGGCCCTGACGGTCTCCCTTACATCTACTATAAAACCTTTACACATATTTAAACCCCCTATCTACAATCCCTATTCTCCTCCTTTTTTAAGGGATCCATCCCACATTCACAATTCTTACATGCCAATATAACGGTAATTCCTAAACCAGGTAAGGACCCTGCACTACCCGACAACTACCGCCCAATTGCTTTATTAAACTCAGACTACAAAATTTTCACCAAGATATTAGATTATCCCCACTATTAACGTTCCTGATCCACAGAGACCAAGTAGGATTTGTCCCCTCGAGACATGCTGGAGATAATACAAGAAGAACCATAGATCTGATAGACCTAATAACTAGAACTAAACGTCCCACCATAGTCTTGAGCTTAGATGCTCAAAAAGCTTTCGATCGATTAAGCTGGCCCTTCATGTTCGCAGTCTTATCCCGATTTAGATTCTCAGGCCCCTTTATACGAGCCCTACATACCCTATACTCTCTCCCTACATCTCAAGTCCAGCTGTCCTCCTATACCTCGCAAACGATTTACTCTCAGTAATGGTACGAGACAAGGTTGCCCTTTGTCGCCCCTATTATTTATATTAAGCCTAGAACCTTTAGCAGCAGCTATCAGATCCCATCCTAATATCAGAGGAATCCCACTACGACATCAGGACTACAAACTCTCTCTTTTCGCAGACAACATTCTGCTAACCATCACATACCCCGAGATTTCATTACCCTTCTTACACGAAACCCTCTCCACATTTGGGTCTCTATCAGGATTTTGTATTAATCAGACCAAAACAGAAGCTCTCCCCATCAATATACCCCCAGATATACTCAGCTCCTTACAAAACAGGTTTAAATACAGATGGTGCCAGACTTCACTAAAATATTTAGGAATTCATCTTACTCCTTCATACCACTCTCTTTATCAAGCCAATTTCCCTCCTATGTTCGCAGAAATTGCTAAACTCCTACAACATTGGTCTTCCATCCCAATTTCCCTTCTTGGTAGGATTAACGTTCTCAAAATGTCGGTTTTGCCCAAATTACTGTACCTTTTTGAAACACTTCCGGTCCCGGTCCCTATGTCGCAGTTGAGAAATCTCCAGAGAAAGTGCCTTAACTTTGTTTGGAACAATGCATCCCATAGAATTGCTCAATCGGTAGTCCTTTCTCCTAGAGCTAGAGGAGGACTAGCCTCCCACGATTTTATTAAATATTACTATGCCTCTCATCTTAGAGTATTGACAACATGGACCTCAAGGAAGGCTGCAAATAGATGGGCCGAAATTGAAATGGGGATTACTGCCCCTGTACATCTATGCTATCTATTATGGCCTTCCTCTCAGAAATTCATACCCCAACTACGGTCTCTGTGTCTCTCCCCGATGCTTTTTACGCTATCAATCTGGAAAAGGTGCAGAGACAAATTTCATCTCTCCTTACCCTGCTCCCCTTTCCAGAATTTCCTTTTTAACCCAGAAATCCCGGACGGATTATCATACCTGCGAACAATTTCGTGGACACACGCGGGGATGTTTCAGCTGCGACATTTAGTTCACCCAGTAACACACAAACTTTTACCTTTCTCAGTCCTTAAAGAAAAACACGCCCTACCTAAATCTACAGAATACTTTTACCTAAAAATTAAACATTTTTTCCAATCTTGCTTCCCCTCCTTATCCTTGGAAATTCCCACTGCTTTTGAATTATTATGTACAAATGGCCCCTACGAACCAAACCTAATCTCATCCATATATAAAATACTCCAGACAACACCCCCCTTAAATGACTCCATACATAGATACATGACTAAATGGTCCAAAATGCTAAACAGATCAATTTCATTAATAGACTGGGGTAAAATCTGGGAGTCGGCTTTTAAAGTTTCCAGATGCGTGGCACAAAAGGAGACCGCTATTAAGATAATATTTCTTTGGTACAAAACTCCTGAGTTGCTACATGGCCAAAATGCGTCTCTTTCCAGTTTGTGCTGGAGATGTGGGCAGTCCGTAGGTACACACCTTCACATTTTCTGGGATTGTCATGTCCTAGGTACATATTGGATTGAGATACAAAATTTATTGCAATCACTTTTCGCCACGTCTATTCAATTAAAACCCATACATTTCCTGTTAGGTCTACCCTTCCCGGGTATCCCTAAATCACTACAGAGACTAGGGTCTTTTGTACTTTTGGCAGCAAAAAGAGCCATCCCTAGACTTTGGCTCTCTACCAACGCTCCCACTTTACACCACGTCCTTTCCATTGTTGCAGATATACGTAAAATGGAACATTTAACAGCAAAAATTGAAGGTAAAATTCCCCAATTCGAAAAAATCTGGAAACCTTGGGATGATTCAAAATTTTGTTCTGTACCTTCCATTTCTGCTCCTTTTTGATTCCAAATTACATGTCCTCTTGAGCATCCTTGTGTTTTGAACATGTTATTGAGATAGCAACATAGATACTGTATGGAATTATTTCTTTCTTACTATATATGGCCCAATTCGGGAAGAAGCTGACTTCTATCTATACAGATATCCTCACCATGTTTCTTTTCTTTACAATGTTTGCACTACTTTTATTTTGATTGTTTCTATGCAAACTGTCATGACTTTTTGTTATGCTGATATATATTTGTTGAAAAACTTTTTGAAAATAAAAAAATTATAAAATAAAAAAAGCCTTCACAGTTCTGGAATAACATCCTATGGACAGATGAGACCAAGATCAACTTGTACCAGAGTGAGGGGGGAGCTGGAGGCACCAATTTCGCTAGACGAACTGAGGGAGGCGGCTGCCTCTTTTCATACATGCAAGGCCCCCGGGGACGACGGGCTCCCCATGGAGGTCTACACCCAATATGGCGAAATAATCCTACCTAAACTGCTCGAAGTATTAAATGCATCCTTTAAATTGGGAAGGCTACCAACCACTATGACTAAAGCTAACATTATATTATTGTTGAAAATGGGTAAGGACCCCGTAGATCCGGGCTCCTATAGGCCTATATCGCTCCTTCAGAGCGACATTAAATTACTAGCAAAAGTACTGGCCATGCGGGTTAATAGGATTGTTAGAACAATAGTTCACTTAGATCAAGCAGGATTTATGCCTCGAACATCTACGGCGACCAACCTTAGATGCCTATACCTAAACATGCAGACCACCTCGGAATCTGTGGGCCGTAGAGCCTTGCTGTCTCTTGATGCCAATAAGGCATTTGACAGCGTGTGCTGGAGATATCTGTGGGCGGTTCTGGCCAAGTTTGGGTTTGGGCCCAGGTTCATCAGGTGGGTTAGGCTGCTGTACGATACACCCCGGGCGGCTATACGTGTGGCGGATCGAATGTCTCATGCCTTTGGGCTTAGCAGGTGGACCAGACAGGGGTGCCCTCTGTCCCCCCTGCTCTTCGCACTGGCTATAGAGCCCCTGGCGGCGCAGGTGAGAGATTGCCCACAGATTAGAGGTTTCCGAAAAGGTGAGGTGCATGAAAAAATCATGCTCTACGCCGATGACATGCTTTTGTTTTTAGAAGACGCAGAGGGATCCCTGGAACAGGCAATGTCACTTATAACTGAATTTGGCCGTTTTTCAGGCCTCACTATCAACTGGACTAAATCTGCCTTAATGTTTATAGACGGTTCCCCGATGACCAATGTGAGACCCCCGACTCAGATACCTGTAGTTTCTACCTTTAAATATTTGGGTATACACATCTCACCTAAACTTACAGACTTTTGTAGCCTAAATGTCTACCCCCTGATGTCACGGTTTAGAGATAAGATAAATGTTTGGAATAAACTTAAGATGTCCCTGGCAGGAAAAGTGAATCTCATAAAAATGATTCTGATGCCACAATTTCTATACATGCTACATAACACGCCTGTAGTTATCACGCTGAAGATATTCAGAGTGGTTAACTCCTTATTCCGGCTGTTGCTGTGGCATACCAAACCCCCCCCAGAATCAAGTTGGAACAGCTGCAGCGCTCAAAGGAGGGGGGGGCCTGGCCCTACCCAACCCATGGATATACTATCTAGCGGCACAGCTGCAGCATCTGATAGGTGCCATGGCCCCTCTGCCACTGGGCTCGTCGGCTAAGCTTATGCTGGTGGGCACAGGGGCGGAGTCAATACCCGAGGGATTGGAGGCCCATCTTTTCCAAAGACCCAATAAACAAATGACTACATATACACTTTTGCAGAAAGTATGGAACAAAGCTAAACAACTACAAAACGTTTTGGGCTTTACTAAGTATAGCCCGATATGGGAAAATAAAACATATGTTGAGTTTGCTAAGCTCCAACAGGGGCACAGATGGCGCTGCAGGGGTATCACACATATGTACCAGATTTTCAGTAATGGAACATTGTTATCGTTTAAGGATTTACAAGATAAATATTCATTGCCTACCAGTATGTTGTTTTACTATCTACAATTGAAGCATGCAATTAAAGCACAAGGGGATGCAACTGATTGGTCCCAATCCCCCACACCGGTTTTTCATATAATGCAGGAGGCGATGGAGACTAAGGGCATAATTTCACAATGCTATAACATGTTATTAGCGTCATTGTTAGAGGGGTATCCCACAAAGGCGGCTGCTCAGTGGGAGGCGGACTTGGGCCCCTTATCGGGGGAGGTATGGGAAGAAGCTCTGCAAGCAGTTAAGTCCTGCTCACTAAACGTGGCACAGAAGGTATCCCAACTTTATATTTTGTTGAGAGTACATTATACCCCTGTAAAGTTATATAGAATGGGCAAGGCTCCTGACTCATTGTGTGGCAGATGCAGGGCGGCGTCTGGGGACTTGATTCACCTCCTCTTGCGTTGCCCCAAACTCCATAGGTATTGGACAGAGGTCCTGGCTACGCTAAATCAGGTGTTCCAGGTCAATGTCCCACTAGATCCATTATGTTGCTTACTGGGAGTTCTGGAGGGGGTGATTGCGGAGGAGGTGACGAGAGTTGCTTTTGCACGGGCGCTGTTCCAGGCTAGAAAGGTAATACTGATGGGATTGAAGTCTGCTACGCCACCTAATAGCAAAACATGGATACTAAATATGGGAAAAACGCTTATAATGGAAAAATATATTTACCAGCACAGGGGCAGTCCTGGAAAATTTGACAGATTGTGGGACCCATGGTTGGATGTGCCTGGTATAAGCCCCATGGAATTGGTACAGATGAGGTTGCTAAGAAGTGTTTAAAGATATGACAGGTAGACGTCGAGAGTGTGTATTGGAGAATGGAGGAGGAGGGTGTGTGGACAATGGAGAATATGTTATCGATTTAATTAGATGGCACATATAGTCCGAATGCTGACAGATCTAAGATGCAAACTATAACACCTTATTGATGGATATGTTACTATTTGGGAAAAAGGAATGCTGATTATGGTGCAAATATAAATGTATTGTATGTTTTTTCATATGAGCAATAAAACCTTTTATGATTTAAAAAAAAACTTGTACCAGAGTGATGGGAAGAGAAGAGTATGGAGAAGGAAAGGAACTGCTCATGATCCAAAGCATACCACCTCATCAGTGAAGCATGGTGGTGGTAGTGTCATGGCGTGGGCATGTATGGCTGCCAATGGAACTGGTCCTTTTGTATTTATTGATGATGTGACTGCTGGCAAAAGCAGCAGGATGAATTCTGAAGTGTTTCTGGCCATATTATCTGCTCATATTCAGCAAAATGCTTCAGAACTCATTGGACGGCGCTTCATAGTGCAGATGGACAATGACCCGAAGCATACTGTGAAAGCAACCAACAAGTTTTTTAAGGGAAAGAAGTGGAATGTTATGCAATGGCCAAGTCAATCACCTGACCTGAATCCGATTGAGCATGCATTTCACTTGCTGAAGACAAAACTGAAGGGAAAATGCCCCAAGAACAAGCAGGAACTGAAGACAGTTGCAGTAGAGGCCTGGCAGAGCATTACCAGGGATGAAACCCAGCGTCTGGTGATGTCTATGCGTTCCAGACTTTAGGCTGTAATTGACTGCAAAGGATTTGCAACCAAGTATTAAAAAGTGAAAGTTTGATGGTTAGTTGTTAATCTGTCCCATTACTTTTGGTCCCTTAAAAAGTGGGAGGCACATATACAAACTGTTGTAATTTCTTCACCGTTCGCCTGATTTGGGTGTAAATACCCTAAAATTAAAGCTGAAAGTCTGCAGTTAATGCGCATCTTGTTCGTTTCATTTCAAATCCATTGTGATGGTGTAAAGAGCCAAAAAGATTAGAATTGTGTCGATGTCCCAATATTTATGGACCTGACTGTATCCCAATCCTCCTTTCCAGTCTGCTGCACCCCCCACCTACAGAGCCTCAGTGACTAAACAAACCCAAGAAAAAAACAAAGTTTTTTCAAACCAAGACGATCCTGCCAGTAACCCAACCTGCCTTCCACACAAGCTAATTCAACTCAGTCTGATGTCCCAGTGCTTGCAAGCCAATCTGACATCCCAGTGCTTGCTATCCAGTCTGACGTCCCTGTGCCTGTTATCCAGTCCGATGTCCTGATGTCTGCTTTCCAGCCTGATGTCCTGGTACCTGCCTTCCAGCCTGAGGTGCCAGTGTTCCAAAAGAAAAGAGAAACAAGGGTGCACCAGCCTTGTGCATTATCTTTTAAAACATTTATTGAATAAAAATGGTATAAAGAAACAACTCACAAGCAATTGGTAGAGGAGGCACAACATAAAGGTGCACCGACAAACAGAATGCGACTTGGGATGAGCAAAACCTTCCAAGGATTGTGGAGGAATGCACAGGCATCAAAATCAGCTAACACGTTTCGAAGGGAACGTCCCTTCTTCATCAGAGCTTTGCAGTGAACTCTCCCTCAGCAGTCCCCATTTATAAGTGCCTGAGTGTCAGTGAAACAGGGATGGAATATGGGGCTCCTCCCCCTCAAAAGATCCCTCCCTCCTATGCCCTCCAATCATACGGGCAAAACTCCAATTAATATACAGAGAATAGGTGGTGGATCATGGCGTGCTATGCACACAGAATGCAAAAACAACAAATAGCATAAGGTGTATCAAACATGCCAAATATGGACCATAGTGAACAATAACAACCATGGTGAGTAGAAATCTCCCACTTTAAACATCACCAATCGCATCGAGAGATGTACAAAAGTATGAAGCCATGAAAATAAATAGAAGTATAAATGTAAATAGGGATGTGTACAAAAACATATATACACCTACAGTATTCTCACGGGGGGTCAATGCCTGTGGACCGCCTCCGCATCGAGTGCGCAGCGGGCCGGTAGCTGCAGCGTGTCTGTATCGAGATGGAACGCACGCTGATGTATTGCGTTCCAAGCTAGGGGAAGGGGGTGGACTCCACATCGCCCCTTCCGCACAGTCCACTGCCAACAAGAGCGGCGTGAGACAGCCCAATGACATGCAACTGGAGGCGGGACCAGCATGTCGAAGGCCGTCCGCTCGCTAAAGCCATCCTGATGTAAATCCAAGCTGGCAGCTGCCCCACAAGCAGCGGCCCACACAGATGAAAGCACCAAATAGCCTCCAACAAGGGACCAAAGGGACCCTAGATACTAATAATGTATATACCAAATGGTGAAATAGTAATAATGATGATACTAATAATGATGATATACATACCATTAAATAATGAAATTAAATTGGATAAAGTAAATGGCTAAATATTTTTGGATATATATTGATAATGAGATGAAAATGGTGATGTTACTACTACTAGTCATGTGTATCCTACAGTAATGATAATAAGGATAATAATATTGTAAAAAAATAAAATAATAATAATAAATATAAATAATAAATTATCAATCATCTAACCGCCAGCGCGACCCACGCGCTACATGTACACTCTGCACACGCATATAAGTGCCCACAGACTAGCATGCCACGATTCAACCACAGATCAGCACTTATAAAGACTGTGTGAACATTAACCAACCCAATTAAACCAGCCCAATTGGAATAGCACTAAAATAAAGATCATGCTGAGGGAGATATACACGTGCAGCAACATACTGCGACTGGAGGGGCTATATCTAAAAAATGATAATTTGCAAAATGCTAAACCCATTGTAATAAAAAACAACAACTGAGAGTTCTTAGTGAAAATAAAATGAATGATACATGTAATATATATATATATATATATATATATATATATATATATATAAAAAATATATGATATAATAAAAAAGATAAGAATTCCCTCTCCAGTTGCTATGTGCAATGGATGGTTGTGGAATGGACTGTACAATTGATAGCAAAACGATACATATGTTTTACAACTGGACAAATATCATGGATGGTGTCCCAACTACAATATTATTGTTAAATTGGTAATAATCATAAATCATCAACTATTATCTAAAATAGGGTAAAAACTACATTAAATAAAATAAAATAAAATAAATTGGATAATACATTAAACCTGTTGCTGTATATCAAAGATAGTGTATGAGCACACAGCCTATCCAAATTTTAAAAAGGAGGGGGGGGAGGAGGCAGGGATGGGCAGAAGAGGGGAAAGATGGGGAAGGCAGGATAGTAACCATCGAACTCAACGTAATTTTGTGAATCTCAGGATCCTCATTCAAGCCCCCGGGGGTCATGCTACCTAAGGTGAAGATCCAATAGGCTTCGCGTTTGCAGAGCCTTTGGTGTCTTCTACCTCTATCAAGATCACCCCTGATGGACTCAATCCCAAACACTTTCATACCAGACGGATCCCCGTGGTGTACATCATGAAAGTGCCGAGGGACAGGGTATTTGACTCGTGTGTTAGTGATATCACATTTGTGCTCGCCAATGCGCACTCTCATGGGGCGAGAGGTGCGGCCAACATACAGGCGCCCACACGGACAAATGATGCCATAATGTCTGTGCGTTCCTCCACGATCCTTGGAAGGTTTCGCTCATCCCAAGTCGCATGCTGTTTGCCGGTGCACCTTTATGTTGTGCCTCCTCTACCAATTGCTTGTGAGTTGTTTCTTTATACCATTTTTATTCAATAAATGTTTTAAAAGATAATGCACAAGGCTGGTGCGCCCTTGTTTCTGTTTTCTTTCGGTTTCTACTAGGATTCCCCATCCTTGAGGGCAGCAAGGCCTTGGTTGACGTACTATTTATATGGTGAAACACCTGTGCGCAGGAGTCGTTTTTTTCTTTTTTGCTATTTTAGTGCCAGTGTTCCAGCCTGAGGTGCCAGTGTTCCAGCCTGAGGGGCCGGTGTTCCAGCCTGAGGGGCCAGTGTTCCAGCCTGAGGGGCCAGTGTTCTAGCCGGTGGTGTTCCAGCCTGAGGGGCCAGTGTTCCAGCCGGAGGTGTTCCAGCCTGAGAGGCCAGTGTTCCAGCCGGAGGTGTTCCAGCCTGAGGGGTCAGTGTTCCAGCCTGAGGAGTCAGTGTTCCAGCCTGAGGGGCCAGTGTTCCAGCCTGAGGGGCCAGTGTTCCAGCCTGAAGGGTCAGTGTTCCAGCCTGAGGGGTCAGTGTTCTAGCCTGAGGGGCCTGTGTTCCAGCCTGAAGGGTCAGTGTTCCAGCCTGAGGGGTCAGTGTTCTAGCCTGAGAGGTCAGTGTTCCAGCCTGAGGGGCCAGTGTTTCAGCCTGAGGGGCCAGTGTTCTAGCCAGAGGTGTTCCAGCCTGAGGGTCCAGTGTTCCAGCCGGAGGGGCCAGTGTTCCAGCCGGAGGGACCAGTGTTCCAGCCTGAGGGGTCAGTGTTGCAACCTGAGGGGTCAGTGTCCCAGCCTGAGGAGTCAGTGTTCAAGCCTGAGGGGCCAGTGTTCCAGCTGGAGGTGCCAGTGTTCCAGCCGGAGGTGCCAGTATTCCAGCCGGAGGTGCCAGTGTTCCAGCCGGAGGTGTTCCAGCCTGAGGGGTCAGTGTTCCAGCCTGAGGGGTCAGTGTTCCAGCCTGAGGGGCCAGTGTTCCAGCCGGAGGTGCCAGTGCCCGCTCTCCAGCCTGATGAGCCCGCTTTCCAGCCTGATGAACCCGCTTTCCAGTCTGATGTGCCCGCCTTCCAGCCTGATGTGCCTGCCTTCCAGCCTGATGTGTCCACTCTCCAGCCTGATGTGCCCGCTCTCCAGCCTGTTGTGCCTGCTCTCCAGCCTGTTGTGCCCACTTTCCAGTCTGATGAGCCTGCTGCCCAGCTTGAAGTGCCGTGCCTGCTGCCCAGCTTGAAGTGCCCATGCCTGCTGCCCAGCCTGATGTGCCTGCTGCCCAGCTTGAAGTGCCCATGCCTGCTGCCCAGCTTGAAGTGCCTGTGCCTGCTGCCCAGCCTGATGTGCCTGCTGCCCCGCTTGATGTGCCTGCTGCCCAGCTTGAAGTACCCGTGCCTGCTGCCCAGCTTGAAGTGCCTGTGCCTGCTGCCCAGCCTGAGGTGCCTGCTGCCCCACTTGATGTGCCTGCTGCCCAGCTTGAAGTGCCCATGCCTGCTGCCCAGCCTGATGTGCCTGCTGCCCAGCTTGAAGTGCCCGTGCCTGCTGCCCAGCTTGAAGTGCCCGTGCCTGCTGCCCCACTTGAAGTGCCTGCTGCCCAGCTTGAAGTGCCCGTGCCTGCCCAGCCTGATGTGTTCCTGTCCTCTGCTCAGCCTAAAATGTTCCTGTCCGCTGCCCAACTTGAAGTGCCGTGCCTGCTGCCCAGCTTGAAGTGCCCATGCCTGCTGCCCAGCCTGATGTGCCTGCTGCCCAGCTTGAAGTGATCGTGCCTGCTGCCCAGCTTAAAGTGCCCGTGCCTGCTGCCTAGCCCGATGTGCCTGCTGCCCCGCTTGATGTGCCTGCTGCCCAGCTTGATGTGCCTGTGCCTGCTGCCCAGCTTGAAGTGCCCATGCCTGCTGCCCAGGTTGAAGTGCCCATGCCTGCTGCCCAGCCTGATGTGCCTGCTGCCCAGCTTGAAATGCCTGTGCCTGCTGCCCAGCTTGAAGTGCCCATGCCTGCTGCCCAGGTTGACGTGCCCATGCCTGCTGCCCAGCCTGATGTGCCTGCTGCCCAGCTTGAAATGCCTGTGCCTGCTGCCCAGCTTGAAGTGCCCATGCCTGCTGCCCAGCCTGATGTGCCTGCTGCCCAGCTTGAAATGCCCGTGCCTGCTGCCCAGCTTGAAGTGCCCGTGCCTGCTGCCCCACTTGAAGTGCCTGCTGCTCAGCTTGAAGTGCCCGTGCCTGCCCAGCCTGATGTGTTCCTGTCCTCTGCTCAGCCTAAAATGTTCCTGTCCGCTGCCCAACTTGGTGTATTCCTGTCCGCTGCCCAGTTTGGTGTGTTCCTGTCCGCTGCCCAGCTTGGTGTGTTCCTGTCCGCTGCCCAGCTTGGTGTGTTCCTGTCCGCTGCCCAGCTTGGTGTGTTCCTGTCTGCTGCCCAGCTTGGTGTGTTCCTGTCCACTGCCCAGCCTGATGTGTTCCTGTCCGTTGCCCAACCTGATATATTCCTGTCTGCAACCCAGCCTGATGTGCCACTGCCCGCTGCCAAGCTTGAGATGCCCGCTGCCCGGCTGGACATCATGGACTTTCCCCAGCAACGGCTAGTTGGAGCATCCAGGGGTCACTCCTTCGAGGGGGGTACTGTAAGGAAAGGTCCCCTCCGCTGGTAATATCGATCATTTGGCGTGCAGTACTGAGGTCCACCAGCAGGTGTCTCCTGGCAGTTTGGAGCTGTCAGAAGAGCTTTTTCCTGCTGGTATTCTGTCACCTTTGGGCCGCAGTACTGGTGTCCACCAGCGGAGGAATCCTGGCAGTATGGAGCAGATATTCCCCTCTGCAGACAGGTGTCACCTGACCTTAATTAGCAGCTGCAGTATAAATACCCAGCAAGTACACAGTCATCTTGCCCTGGTATTTTCCTTGAGCCCTGACCTGCAGCCTGCATCCTGTTTACCTGATTCCTGAAATCTGATTCCTGTTCCTGAGACCTGATTCCTGTTGTTCCTGTTCCCTGCCTGTTTCCTTGCTCTGGACCCTGAGTCTTGTATCTGGCCCGTCCCTCCTGTGATCTATCCATCCTCTTTTGTCCTGTTTGTTTCCCTTCCCTAGCAGCTGACCTCCCGTTGACGACCCTGGCCTGGCTCTGTTTATGATCTCGGTATTTCCCTTACTTGTATATATTTGTTCTGTTAGTATTATTATTTGTTGGGTTCTGTTTTGTATTGGTTGTGGTGCACTGAGTGATATTGGAGGTGGTTGTGTTATATTTATTCATTTATCTTTAATAAATCATTTATATTTTCACTTATTCACGTCTGGGTTTCCTCTGTTGCAGTCCACAGATTTCTGGTCTTATCTGGTACATGACAAAAGCCGACCACTGGCTGAAAAGAATGATACCAAGATGATACCTAAACCTGCAGGCATCATTCTGGTATAACCACTTAAAGTCCAGCAACATACCAGTACGTTGCTGGTCCTTGTTGGACATATATTGTAATCTTTTTTTCATGCAGCCTGTGGGCTGCATGAAAAAAAGAGGTTGATCTGTGGGTATGCCCACCATTAGAATACCTCCCTTCATCCACCCACTTCTAATGATGGGCATACATGCACCATTTATATATGCCGAAGCATGGGGGCATCCACCCCAAAAGTTAGGAGCAAATCGCTCCACCGCCCCTGCTGGCCCAATGCTTCGGCATATATACTCTTTTTTTAACTGTGGTTGTGAAATCACATCCAACAGAGCTGGAGTCATTGCTTTATGTATAGTGGGAGCAAACGCTGTTGCTGTCACGATAAATAAATCCGTGCTGCAACTGAATGCCGTACCTGCTAAGCAAATGATGGTTAACAATAAAACAAAGTAACATTATAGTATAACAGTAAAACATAACATACCTGCAAAGCAAATACGAAAAAAAATAGTAAAAAATAAAACATTTTAACTTGTGCCTAAAATATATATATATATATGCCGAAGCATGGGGGCATCTACCCGCAAAAGGTAGGAGAAAATCACTCCTCCGCCCCTGCTGCCCCCATGCTTCGGCATATATGCTCTTTTTTTTAACTGTGGTGGTGAAATCACCTCCGACAGTGCTGGAGTCACGGCTTTATGTATCGTGGGAGCAAACGCTGTTGCTGTCAAGATAAATAAATCTGCGCTGCAGCTGAATGGCGTACCTGAAAACAAAAAAATGGTTAACAATAAAACACAGTAAACAGTAAAGTATAAAAAATTGCATACCTGAAAAGCAAACATGATAAAACATAATAACAATAAAAAATTGCAGAATAGAATACAGTAAAAAAGAGCAGAACAATAGAGAGAGAATAGAGAGAGAGAGAACAATAAAACGACTACTATTTTTGTTTTTTTTTATTTTATATATTTTTTGTGTTTTTTTTTACTTTTTTTTTACACTTTTTTTTGTAACTGTAACTTTTGTAACTGTAACGGTTCCAGGTTCGGGTCTCTCAAAATGCGATGGCATCTTGGGAGAGCCTGTGAAAGTGTGCCTAGTCTGTGCAATGCTGTACCCCACGCTAATACTCAACTAGTGTATGGTAACGTTCAAAACATTCACCAATGTAAATACCAGGATTGTCAGGACAGGAGGGACAATAATAGCAGGTGTCACGCCTATATCCGCGCTTGCTGTAGACACAACATCTTTTTTGGGGGGGCTCGTTGGGTAGGGGTACTCTGGAGGACATAAAGGAAATGCCTCTCATGCAGCCGGCTTACTGCATTTGGTTGGGGATGGTGAGGTGGAGCACCGTCTGGAATTTAAGGAAGGATCGAGTCCGTCCTGAAGCTCTGTATAGCACTTAAGCGTTCAGCAAAGCCAATTGAAATAAATAAACAGGCACTTTCTTGTACCAGAGTCTGGCTTACGGGCAACTAGGTATGGCGCCAACAACTGGTCGTTGAGGTCCACCCCTCCCATATTAAGGTTATATTCGTGGACACAGAGGGGTTTCTCCACAACATCAGTCGCCGTAGGAATTTGGATCGTCATGTCTGCATGAAGGGAGGTAAGAACGACAACATTCTTATTATCCCTCCACTTCATAGCGAGCAAGTTATTACACTTCAAGCAGGCTCTCTCCCCCAGCCTAAGATGGGAATCTACAAGCCGCTGGGGAAAGCCCCGGCGATTAGATCACACGGTACCACATGCTCCAATCTGATGATCAAACAAGTGACTAAAAAGTGGCACGCTTGTGTAATAATTGTCTACGTACAAGTGGTACCCCTTTCCGAATAAGGGTGACACCAAGTCTCACACAATCTTGCCAGCACTTCCTATGTAGTCAGGGCATCTTTGCCCTCGTAAACCATAAAACTACATGTATAGCCTGTGGCCCTGTCACAGAGCTTATGCATCTTGACCCCGTATCTGGCACGCTTGCTGGGAAGGTACTATTTGAATGACAAGTGGCCAGAAAACTTAATCAGAGACTCATCAACGCAGACAACTTGATGGGGAGTAAACAAGTCTGCAAAACGTTGGTTGGTTTACGAGGGGCCAAATTTTGTAGATCGTATCCAGGGTCTCCACGAGGACGACAAAGTTCATTGTTGTTGAAATGCATGAACCGCAAGATCTGCTGGTATTGTGCCCTGGTCATGGAGGCAGAGAACAAGGGCATATGGTGACTTCGGTCAGTGGACCAATATGACCGCAAATCACTCTTTTTAGTTATGCCCATGTTGAGGGATAGGCCCAGAAAGAGCTTAAATTCGGAAAGCGTAATTGGTCTCCAATCTCTGGCAAGGGAGGTCTGGGGAATAGTGGTGATGTGTTGACCAGCGTACAAATTGCTTTGGTCCACAATAGATCTATAGAGATCTTCGGTGAAAAACAGCAAATAAAAATCAAGTGACGTAAAATCAACTGTTTCCACCTGAATGCTGGGTTGGCCAGTGAATTGGGGAAGTAGGGGTGCTGCAGAAGTGGTGGGTTCCCAATTAGGATTGGCGAATGCAGCAGGAAGGGCACTATGGGCACAACGGGCCTGTGTTTGTCTTCTTCTTGGTGGCAGCAGGACAGTACTTGTGCTTGCCACCTCACCAGCTTAAACTGCACTTATGGGACTCGCCACGTCACCATGTGATACTGCAGTGCTGGTTTGACTATGACCAGGGTGTACTAGGCCACTGGTGCTTGCCAGTTCACCAGAAGGAATAGCATTGCTAGTACTGCTCTGCTCCGTATGAGGGACCTGCGGTTCTTGCACCTCAACAACAGCAGAAGAAGATTGGGGTTGGGTACGCCTGACATTGGCAGGTACCACAACTCCATCGTCATATCTATCTGTCATGGAGCCACTGTCGTCTACAGGATCGTATTCTGAGCCTGAATCTGACAGATGAGTGACTTCCTCTTCACTATCTGTCATGCTCAGAAACGTGTAGGCCTCTTCACTACTGTACCTTCGATATGCCATTTTGGGCTCTAAATTTAATGGTACAGTAGTGAGACTCACAGGTAAAAAAGCTCTTGACTGTTAACGACTGTATCAAAACTCTACCAAAAAACCTGTTAGCGATCGCAGGGATCAGGCCTGACTCTGCGAATGCTGCAGTTATGTGTTTAGTGTTTTGTAAGTGCCAGTAATCGATCGATACTGCACTTGAGTGGGCTGGGCTGGGCTGGGCGGAGGGGCAAAACGCAGGTGCTAGCAGGTATCTGGGCTGATCCCGCTAACACTGCATTTTTGGGAACCCTAAACTGCTGGGGACGCTAGTACAGATCTGATCAGATCAGATATTGATCCGTTCAGATACTATACCACTAAGGGAGGTGTATGCTGCGTGCGTGGGTGTTAGCGGTACTGGCACTAACCTGACGCTGCCTGGGGCGACGCAGACCCTATATGACCCTAAAACCTAACTGATATCACCCGCTGGGCGATCAGGGGGTTAAACCTTTATTAGGTAATAAACGGCGGGTGCCCTGACACTATAAAAAACAAACTAACTAACCAGCATCACCCGTAACAGTTATACGGTGATCACTGGTGAAAGGGTTAACTAGGGGGCAATCAGGGGGTTAATACCTTTATTAGTTAGTATATGGGGGTACCTGGCACTATAAAAAGCTGACAGCGAACCTAAATACTTACCTGCCTAACTAGCGTCACCTGTGACACTAATACAGCGATAAGAAAAATGATCGCTTAGTGACACTGGTGATGGGGGGTGATCAAGGGGTTAAACCTTTATTAGGGGAGGTTAGGGGGGTACCCTAGACCTAAAGGGGCCTACCACTAACTGCCCTACCACTTATAACAGTCCCAAATGACACCAATGCAATGATCAGCAAAAAAAAACAAACTGCTATTGGTGTCACTGTGACAGGGGGTGCAGGGGCGTGATCGGGGGTGATTGGGGGGTGAAAAGTGTGCCTGCGTGTTCTACTGTAATGTGTAGTGTTGGTACACTTACTTGATGTCTTCTCTCCTCGGAAGCCGAAAAAAAAAGGTTTCACGAGGAGCGATGACATCACTTCCTCTGCCACTGTTTACATTACAGCAACAGAGGAAGATTTTCATTCGCCGGGAGCGATCGTGAGCCCTCAGCACGGATCGCTCCTGGAACGAAGCCGACCGCCTCGGGCACCCGCGGGAGGCAAATCATGTACCACATACCTGATTTTGCCTGCCCGTGCCTTTCTGCCGCAGTATATCTGCGTTAGGCGGTCAGCAAGTGGTTAATGCTGCCGCTATTTACATATCACTACAGGTTAAATAAAAAGTAATAACTAATGCGCAAAAAACACACTAATTAATAAGCTAGACAAGGAGCCGCCGACATAAACCAGTGTACTCACATAACTCAGATAAATTACCGTATATACTCGAGTATAAGTCGTCCTGAGTATAAGTCGAGGCCCTAATTTACCACAAAAAAAATGGGAAAAACTTATTGACCCGAGTATAAGACGAGGGTGAGAAATGCACAGCTACTGTAAGTGGAAAAGAGGGTCAACAATGCCCATTTGCAGCATCACTGTGCCCATTTGCATGCCTCACTGTGCCCATTTGCAGCCATAGGTCCCCTGAACTTCAAACTCGGTAGTTAAGGGTTCCTAGATGCCCCCTAGCTGCAGCCTAAATTTGGGGTCTCTGAACCCAAAGGGTCCCGAAATGACATTGCTGCAGATGGACACAGTTGACCGAATTTGGGGCCCCGTATCTCGAGGCCACTTAGTGTTAAGAACCCCAAAGAGCACCATATAATTTCCAAAGCTGGGGTTTCTAGCACCAAGTGGCCCCGATATACAGGGCCCCAAAAATCAGTTCAGAAAATGTCAAGCACTTTTCTGCAGCAGAGAATGACATTTTCCGAACTGATTTTGGGGCCCTGTATCTTGGGGCCACTTAGTGCTAGGAACTTCAGCTTTGGATATGTTGTGGTACCATTGGGTTTGCACACCAAATTTGGGGTTCCTAGCACCAAGTGGCCCGAAGCTTTTACCGCTGATCGCTCTGAATTTTTATGTAAGTTACTATATTGTTTTGGAATAAATTATTTTAAAGTACTACGCTATGAAGCCACTTTTTTCCTTTCACCATCTATCTGAGAATATCGGTTGAGTGTGGAAGAGCGCTATTCTTACCTTGCCAACGTATGTCCCCCGGGAGCTGTGACTACTACCGGAAGCCGATCCTCTGCACACAGTGTTGTCCACCTGTGGGTTCACGCTCAATTCGGCCCATTGGGGGCCCCTACTACAGTTGAGAGGCTGGGGGAAATGGTTGCCGCACACCGGAACAAGACTGGATGAACACTTTTTTTAGACACTTGCTGCCACTGCACTTGCACTTCCTCTACCCATAGAAGATTTCTTCCTGCTGACAATGGGGGTCGCATTGGGAGTCGCATTGCATGCTTCTTTGGACTGCACCTCTATATTTTTCACTGTTTATGATTACCATCCCGTTTTGTGGTATTATGTGTCATTAGTTCACATTGGTTACAATCTATTTGTCTGGACACATATTACACGATACTACGTGGTATTGTTCACATTTTTTTATTCATTATTTTGTTTGTTGCACATTATTTCCTCATTGTGTGCACATTGCACTTTTGTGGAACATTTATATATTGTCTTTGCACATATCTACATATTCATTGATTATTTATTTAGGTCATAGATCATTTATTATTCCAATTTTTTTTTTTAAATATTTCTTATTTTTATTGTTTGGTTTTAGTTGTTGCACTGAGACTGAGGCAGCGATACATATTTTTAATATAATATATCACTGCAGGTTATTTACATGTAAACATGGGGCCTGCAGGTGAGTCATCTGTACACGGCAAAAGGGCAGAGCTGGGCAGCATTAGTAACAGAACTTCACACTGAGATATCAGGACACAGCATGGGACTAAAATTTCAAGAGACAAGGGAATTTAAACTGGGCTAGTTGGCAAGTATGAGGCAGCTGCTTTGGGTCCCACAACAATGATGGGGTCCAGGGCAGCTGCCCCTTTTGACCTGCCTTAAAGACAGCCCTGATTTCCTGTGCATCTTCCTCCTACTAACTCTTGACAGCAACAGGAAGGAAAGTCATACCTTCTTTCAGTTTCCCTCTGCATGAAGCTTGTGAGTTATAACTCTGTCAAAAAAACAGGGAAGATGATATTCTTGATGCTGCACTTTGCCCTACTAT
Organism: Lithobates septentrionalis; assembly: GCA_037952835.1. Classification (NCBI taxonomy): domain Eukaryota; kingdom Metazoa; phylum Chordata; class Amphibia; order Anura; family Ranidae; genus Lithobates; species Lithobates septentrionalis. The sequence continues at coordinate 3,258,110 of JBBDGP010000284.1, read as the reverse complement.
CAAATTTGGTGTCCTGTTTGCAGGCCTTGCTTTGCTGTCTAAACATACCACAATACAGAGACATTTACCACAAAATGTTTGCTGTCTTACAATCTCCCATTGTGCAAGCTTTTGTGTGACTAGTGTGGGTCACAGAATGAAAATTGTAGTAAAAATGTTTTAAAATGTACTGTATTTCCTAGTGACAAAAACCACAGTCTGTCAGTTTGAATAAGGGGTCTTCAAAGTGAACCCCAGTTTGATACAAAGTTGTCTTCATTCTCTACGGTTAGCAATGCATTCTCCTCTGTTCGCAATATGGTATAATAAGTATAAGAATATCATTGGCATGTGCCACTAAGAGCACACCATCAAGGCAGCATTCTCCCACTTCCTTAACTGATCCTGATGTTGGATTGCAGAAAGTTCATAGGTAACAATAGCCACTACCTTTTTTCATCCTTCTGCCTCTTGACAACACATGAGGCTTTTATATGGAGGCATGTACATTCACTTCACATCTGTTGATTGGCCACATCAGACACTGGCCACAGAGGGGAAGATCCCAATGTATTTATTACCGGTATTTATATAGCACTGAAAATTAAGGCAGTGCTTTACATACTGTACATTTATATGAGTCTCTACACTTAAAGTGATAATTGAGGCAGATTTAACAAACAAACAAAAAAAATATCATACTTACCTGCTCTGTGCAGTGGTTTTGCACCGAACAGCCCGATCCTCCTCTTCTTGGGCCCCCACTGGCACTCCTGACCCCTCCCTCCTGTCAGGTGCCCCCATAGAAATCAGTTTGCTATGTGAACACCCGAGCAGGCATGCTCCTGAGCTACTGCTCTTAGTGTCCATTCACACATGGAGCACATCTCAGACCCACCCATACTCTCTCCTCATTGGCTCACTGGTTGTGATTGATAGTAGTGGGAGCCGATTGCTCCCACTGCTGTCTCAGCCAATGAGGAGGAAGAGACCTGTGATAACAGCTGCTGTCGTGCCCATCGCTGGATCATGATGGGGCTCATGTAAGTATTAGAAGGGCTGCTGCAAACAGAAGGGTTTACCTTCATAGATAGAATGCATGCAGGTAAAAAACCTTGAGCCTTTACAGCCATTTTAAAGAGTTTTGAATGTAAGGTCCCTCTCTCACAAGCATTCAAAAGGCTCAACTTAGATAGGAGCCAATTACCCTACCAAGCATGTTATTGGAATGTGGAAGGAAACCCATGCAAGCAAAGGGAGAACCTGCAAAATCCATTCAGTAAGTATTCTGGTTGGGATTTGAACCAAGGACCCTAATGCTAAAAGGTAATAGTACTAACCCCTAATAGACTCCGTCTCCCATTTTCTCTGTCTAGTAAGATTTTGGTGTAGTTCTAACTTTCTACCACTAAGTGTCACTACCTGTCCTTAGTTCCTTAATTACATTTTAGGGAAAGTCAGGCATTGATCAGTGTGCCCTCTACCATGGACCCCAGATTCCATCTTAGGAGAGCATATTTCTGACTGAACACAGTGTTTTCTCAAAATCTGGCAGCTTGCTGTGTAATTTTGGAGTGCCCACAATGTGAGAACTTTCAGATAGGGATAAAAAGCCAATTGTGAGGAAGATTTAGGCAAAGCATTAGGAATAGGGTTGCCACCTGTCCAGGATTCACCTGGACAGTTCGGGTTTGGAATCATACGTCAATGTTTCAGATTGCTGGCTACAGTTGTCTAAGCTGAGAGTGTCTGTTAGACTCTTTCACATTGCCCAAAGCCAGCACTAACAACCCCCCCAAACACACACACACAGATGGGAGAGGAGAGAGGACTTGATCTGCACCTCTTCCCCTCACCCCTACCCCTCTGTGTCTGCCCACACTCCAATCCCCAGCGCTGTGCCTCAGAAAAGGAAAGTTGGGGCCAGAAATTTGAATCCAGCAGCCTCAGATACATCTGGATGAGAGGTGCTGACTGCCAAGGGGTGAGTGAGCTCACCATCCATCCCTGTCAGTGACTGAAGTCCCCCCTTCTCTCTCATGCCTCTGAGTAAGTACACTAAGGCAAATCAGGGTTCTCAGAGCACCCCTTATATCAGATTTCCCCTTTACACCATAGGCCAGAGTGTTTCCCCTTACATCGGAGTCTTCGCCGTACATCACAGTTCTCAGTGTTCCCCCTTAAATCAGGGTTCCCAGAGGATCCCTTATGTTAGAGGCCCCAGAGTTCTCCCTTACATCAGAGTCTGCAGAGTCTCCCCTTACTTACAGTGAAAGTGAACTCTGCTAGTTCAGATGTAATAGGGGAACTCTGTGGACTCTGATTTAATGGGGGGCTCTTGTTTTTAACTTCATATGATTAGAAATGTTATTTAATAGCAAAATATATGTATAGTTTATACTATAAAAAAATTGGCGTGTCCCGCTAAAGTGTTTGGGTTTGACTTGAAGAAAAGGTGGCAAACCTAATTAGAAACAGGTTTTGGTAGGAATAGTTTAAGGATGCCCTTGGACATACTGGGACACTAATGCCGCGTACACACGGTCTGTCTTTTTTCGACTGGACTTGTCCAACGGACGCCGACGGACCAAATCCGGCGGACAATCCGATCGTGTGTGGGCTTCACCGGACCTTCAGCGAACTTTTCCAGTCGCAAATCTGAGGACTTTAGATTTGGAACATGCTTTAAATCTTTACGTCATAACTCCACCGGACCCAGAAATCCGCTCGTCTGTATGCTAGTCCGACGGACAAAAACCCACGCTAGGGCAGCTATTGGCTACTGGCTATCAACTTCCTTATTTTAGTCCAGTGTACGTCATCACGTACGAATCCGTCAGACTTTGGTGTGATCGTGTGTAGGCAAGTCCGGTCATTAAAAAGTCTGTTGAAAGTCCGCCAAAAGTCCGTTGAAAGTCTGTTGAAAGTCTGTCGGATGGGCTGTCGGACTTTTGTAGCTGAAAAGCCTGACCGTGTGTACACGGCATAAGAGCACTTCCAATCTTCTGGTCTGCTGCAATTCTGTGCACCGCACTGTCAAGGACAGCACCCTTTTTGGGGAAGTCACTACTGTCTAATGGGAACACGACTAATGAAGAATGTCACAAGCAATCTCCTGTATGTAAGCCTTGCATTATTGAGCTGCCTCGTGACTGATAGGTTTAAGTGCCTTATTGTACAGAGTCAATCTTTGAAGAAGGAGTAGCTGCTGATTAATCATTATATAAAAATACTTAAAGTTGTCGCCTCTTTCCTTGCATCTCTATCCCATAGTTAGCCCTGTCCATACACCAAGTGTATTGATAACCACATTCTAACCTTTCCCCATTTTACTGATGTGTTGCAGTCACCATCCTTTTTGAAGATATTTGTGACCTCTTCCTAGCCAGAAGGTAGTGAGAAGAAATCTCCCCAAAGGGGATACAGATTGCAAAGCTTCTATGCCTTCCCTGCTCTATCCAAAAACATAGTTCTGGTTGGAGCTGGCCTTTAAAACATTTGGTAATGCCAGAGTGTTACAACGTGAAATGATAAAATTAACTGTAGAAACATTGCAATTTGGATTCCTTTTATTAAATACTCTGACACTTTTTCAGAGTACAAGCTGCATGGAGTTGGAACCTGTAACACTGTGTCTGGACACTGCAGATAATTATTCATCATAACTACATCAAGAGTGAGCTTTTTATTTGCACTGAAACATTAATCTTGACCACAACAGATTTGGTAGAATTGTCACAATTTTTTCTAATTAGTGAGTTACTAAGTGTCCAAATTTTTCCTTAGTGACTGATTCACTGTGAAGTATAACCATTAGGGATGAGCCAAACACCCCCTAGTTTGGTTCACAGCAGAACATGTGAACAGGCAAAAAGTTTGTACGAACACTGTTAAAGTCTATGGGACACGAATGTGAAAAATCAAAAGTGCTTCAAGGCTTTTATTCAAGTTATTGCCATAAAAAGTGTTTGGGGACCCGGGTCCTGTCCCAGGGGACATGTATCAATGCAAAAAAAAGTTTTAAAAGCAGCCAGGAGCAGTGATTTTAATAATGCTTAAAGTGAAATAATAAGAATGAAATATTCCTTTAAATATCGTGCCTGGGGGGTCTTCTTAGTCTGCCTATAAAGTAGTGCATCTTTCCTATGTTCATAACAGTACCACAGGAAAATTACATTTCTAAAGGTAAAAATGTCATTTAAAACTGCTCGCGGCTGTAAAGTATTGTTGGATCCCGGCAATATACATAAAAATCATTGAAAAAAACGACGTGGGTCCCCCCCAGTCCATTACCAGGCCCTTTGGGTCTGGTATGAATATTAAGGGATACCCACACCAAAATTTAAACAAAAATGGTGCGCCCCCCCCAAATCCATACCAGGTCCTTCAGGTCTGGTATAGATATTAAGGGGAACCCTGCGCCAAAATAAAAAAAAATGGCATGGAGGTTCCCCCAAAATCCATATCAGACCCTTATCCGAGCACGCAACCTGGCATTCTGCAGGAAAAGGGGGGGCGAGAGAGCATCCTCCCCTGAACCGTACCAGGCCACATGCCCTCAACATGGGAGGGTGATTTGGGGTAGGGTCTTCCTGACAACCCTAGGCTCCTAGGCTGTGATTGTCAGGGTCTGTGGGTGGGGGGCTTATCAGAATCTGGAAGCCCCCTTTAACAAGGTGGCTCCATATTCAGCCCCCATGTGAATGGGAATCGGGTACATTGTACCCCTACACATTCACCAAAAAGGTGTAAAAAAAAGAAAAAATAACAGGAGACAGCTTTTGACAATTCTTTTATTTAAAAAAAAACCCATAGGGACAAGGTGTTTTGGGGGGACCCCAAAGCACCCTCCCCATGCTGAGGGCATGTGGCATGGTGTGGTTCAGAAGGGGGGGCACTCTCTTGTCCCCCCTTTTCCTTTGGCCTGCCAGGTTGCATGCTCGGATAAGGGTCTGATATTGATTTTGGGGAGACCCCCACACCATTTTTTTATTTTGGCGCGGGTTCCCCTTAGAATCCATACCAGACCTGAAGTGCCTGGAATGGATTTTAGGGGGACTCGGACGCCATTTTTTTAAAATGTTGGCACAGGGTTCCCCTTAATATCCATACCAGACCTGAAGGGCCTGGTAATGGACTGGGGGGGGACTCACACCATTTTTTTCAATGATTTTATGTATATTGCCGGGATCCAGTTTTTTTTTTCCTTTCGAAATGTAATTTTGCTGCTCTCATTTATTACACTATGTACAGCCACTATGTAAGCAGCCTTACATAGTGTGGGGCGTGGACTTAGCCCCTGAGCCATGATTGGCTAAAGTCACCCTGCCTTTGGACAATCATGGCTTTCACAGCAGAGTGTGCTGTGATCGGCCAAAGCAAGCAGGTCTGGTGCATGCTTTAGCCAACCAGCAGCCGTCAATGCACTGCGATTTTGCATTGCATTGAATAGCCTTACAGTGCATTAAGTTCTGCAGGTGCTCGAATCTCCCGCAAATGCCCCATAATGTTCTAAATTTGGCGAATGGACAAACATCGGGCTCATCTCTAATAACCATTATACTGTTTACAAAAACAATGGTAAAGTCAATCAACTCTGGGTAAATTACTGCATTTTTTTAGTCAAATTAAACTTTAAAGACCATTAATTTGCTGAGTTGATTTTGTGGATATCAAAGAAGTTTAAATACTCAAAAAGAGTTAAATAATGGCAAGTAAAATACGGTAAAATGGGAACTAGAATAGAATTTCCCAGGGAAACGTGGCAAAAGGCAATTATAGCGACCCATAAACTTTCAATATCGGCTAAACATCAGGAAAGAAATTATAAAATCTTAGCCAGATGGTATAGATGCCCTGTGGACTTACATAAAATGAACCCGGATAATGCAGACACTTGTTGGAGGTGTCATGTAGCTCAGGGTACAATGTCACATATTTGGTACTATTGCTCAGAAATCCAACCGTTCTGGCAAAAAATATTTGAGATCTTTAGAGCATTGACCGGGACCGAGCTATATCCAGAAATACAGGTGGCAGTATTATCTATGTTTCCAGGATCATTAAAAAACATAAAAAAAGGAATTTTGAAATATTTTCTGACGGCGGCACGAACTGTTATAGCAAGAAAATGGAAAAATACAGTGGCACCGTCTGTTGTGGAATGGGAGTGTGAGATGACGGAGATGCGTGCCCTGGAGGAAAGAATGATGATAGAAGAGGGGTTGAAGGAACAAATATTAAATATATGGGCTAGATGGGAGGAGTTCAGAGCCTCTTCGAGACTTCTGAGGACAATATAGAAATATTAAAGAACCTAACAGGTAGGGACCTCTTTTGTAAAGATTTTTTTTTTTTTTTTTTTGTCTGTTAGTATGAATGGATATGAGTGAGGGGATACGGGTGGGGGGCAGGTTCAAAGTATGGGTTTCACATCCCTGATCTAATAACATAAATAATTAAAAAGAAAAAGAAATTTGAATAATGTTCTGATATAGAATAATAGAATTATTTCATGATTTGGATGTGTATATGTTTTATAATGTGTTATAAAAATGTTTTGATAAATAAAGATTGTATAAAAAAAAAAATACTGTAAAATAGCTTGCGTTAAATGCGTTTTGAAAGTGTAATTCACTAAGAATTGTGCAGTAAATAACTACTGCGGTAAAGTCTTGATAATGTGGTAATTACCACATATATTTTTATGTGGTAATTTATCGCATTGAGCTAGCGGGCCCCGCCGCCTCCCTAACAACAAAATATGAATCATCAGCTGTCAACGGGTCCACCCCCACATGTGAACGAGTTTGAGGTACTACTCATTCACCAAAAAAAGTCTCAAAAAGAAATAAAAACAAACACGGTTTTTGTTTTTTATGTCCGCCTTTTATTACCCAATAAAGGTTTACCCCCTAATTGTCTAATAAAAGTGTAATATTCCTTTAAATTTTGTACCTGGGGGGTGTCTATAGTATGCCTGTAAAGGGACGCATGTTTCCAGTCTGACAGCAAAATGACATTTCAAAGGAAAAAAAGTCATTTAAAACTACTCGCGGCTATTAATGAATTGTCGGTCCGACAATACACATAAAAGTTCATTGATAAAAATGGCATGGGATTTCCCCACAGGGGAACCCCGAACCAAAATTTAAAAAAAAATGGCGTGGGGGGTCCCCCTAAATTCCATACCAGGTCCTTCAGGTCTGGTATGGATATTAGGGGGGTACTTGAACCCCTACCATTTCACAAAAAACTGTCAAAAATGTTAAAAATGACAAGAGACAGTTTTTGACAATTCCTTTATTTAAAGTCTTCTTTTTTCCATCTTCTTTCTTCTATCCTCTTTCTTCTATCTTCCTTCGGTTTCTTCCTCCATCTTCTTCTTCTTCTGGTTCTTCCTCCGGTGTTCTCGTCCAGCATCTTCCTCCACGGCATTTTCTTCCCTTCTTCTTCTCGGGCCGCTCCGCATCCATGATGGGAGGCTCCCACTGTGTGACGCTTCTCGTCTTCTGATGGTTCTTAAATAATGGAGGGTGGGGCCACCTGGTGACCCAACCCCCCTCTGACGTACGGGACTTGACGGGGACTTCCCTGTGGCATTCCCCGTGACATCAGAGGGGGGCGGAATCACCGAGTGGCCCTGCCCTCCATTATTTAAGAACCATCAGAAGACGAGAAGAGTCACACAGCGGGAGCCTCCCATCATGGATGCGGAGAGGCCCGAGAAGAAGAAGGGAAGAAGATGCTGCGGAGTAAGATGCCGGACGAGAATGTAACAGGTGACCCCGCCCCCCTCTGACATCACGGGGTATGCCACAGGAAAGTCCCCATCAAGTCCCCGTGTAGAGGGAGCGGCCTGAAAAGAAGAAGGGAAGAAGACGCTGTGGAGGAAGATGCCGGACGAGAACACCGGAGGAAGAACCAGAAGAAGAAGAAGATGAAGGAAGAAACCAAAGAAGATAGAAGAAAGAAGATTGAAAAAAGAAGACTTTAAATAAAGGAATTGTCAAAAACTGTCTCTTGTCATTTTTAACATTTTTGACAGTTTTTTTGTGAAATGATAGGGGTACTTTTGTACCCCTTACCATTTCACACAGGGGGGGCCGGGATCTGGGGGTCCCCTTGTTAAAGGGGGCTTCCAGATTCCAACAAGCCCCCAGCCCGCAGACCCCCACAACCACCAGGCAAGGGTTGTGGGGATGAGGCCCTTGTCCCCATCAACATGGGGACAAGGTGCTTTGGGGGGCTACCCCAAAGCACCCTCCCAATGTTGAGGGCATGTGGCCTGGTACAGTTCAGAAAGGGGGGCGTTCTCTCATCCCCCCTCTTTTCCTGTGGCCTGCCAGGTTGCGTGCTCCGATAAGGGTCTGGTATAGATTTTGAAGGGGACCCCCACGCAATTTTTTTTTTAACATTTTGGTTCGGGGATCCCCTGTGGGGAATTCCCATGCCATTTTTACCAATGAACTTTTATGTGTATTGTCGGACCGACAATTCATTAATAGCCACGAGTAGTTTTAAATGACTTTTTTTCCTTTGAAATGTCATTTTGCTCTCAGACTATTCTAAACACGGGAAACATGCACCCCTTTACAGGCATACTATAGACACCCCCCAGGTACGAAATTTAAAGGAATATTACACTTTTATTTATTCACTTTAAGCATTATTAAAATTACTGCTCCCGAAAAAATGGCAGTTTTTAAAACTTTTTTATGCATTGATCCATGTCCCCTGGGGCAGGACCCAGGTCCCCAAACACTTTTTATGACAATAACTTGCATATAAGCCTTTAAAATTAGCACTTTTGATTATGTTCGAGTCCATAGACTTTAACGGTGTTCGCGTGTTCAAACAAATTTTTTGCCTGTTCGCATGTTCTGGTGCGAACCGAACAGGGGGGTGTTCGGCTCATCCCTACTCACTAGTGTACCAGTAAATTTAGAGCCCAAAATGGCAAATCGAAGGTACACTAGTGAAGAGGCCTACACGTTTCTGAGCATGACGGATAGTGAAGAGGAAGTCACTCATCTGTCAGATTCAGGCTCAGAATACGATCCTGTAGACGACAGCGGCTCCATGACAGATGGCTCTGACGACGGAGTTGTGGTCCCTGCCAAGGTCAGGCGTACCAGACCCCGATCTTCTTCTGCTGTTGTTGAGGTGCAAGAACCGCAGGGCTCTCATATGGAGCAGAGAAGTACTAGTGCCGCTCATCCTTCTGGTGAACTGCCAAGCACAAGCGGCCTAGTACACCCTGGTTATAGTCAAACCAGCACTGCAGTAACTTGTGGTGACGTGGCAAGTCCCATAAGTGCAGTTCAAGCTGGCAAGGTGGCAAGCACAAGTAGTGTCCCGCTGCCACCAAGAAGACAAAGACAGGCCCGTCGAGCCCATAGTACCCTTCCTGCTGCATTAGCCAATCCTAACTGGGAACCCACCACTTCTGCAGCACCAGTACTTCCCCCATTCCCTGGCCAACCCGGAATTCAGGTGGAAACAATTGATTTTACATCACTTGATTTTTATTCGCTGTTTTTCACGGAAGATCTCTATAGATCTATTGTGGACCAAAGTAATTTGTATGCTGGACAATTCATCGCTGCTAATCCCTAGTCCTTCCTTGCCAGAAATTGGAAACCAATTACGGTTTCTGAATTTAAGACCTTTCTGGGCCCAGCCCTCGACATGGGCGTAGCTAAAATGAGTACGTTGCGGTCATATTGGTCCACTGACCCGATTTACCATATGCCCGTGTTCTCTGTCTCCATGACCAGGGCACGATACGAGCAGATCTTGCGGTTCATGCATTTCAACAACAATGAACTCTGTCGTCCTCGTGGAGACCCTGGATACGATTGGCTCTACAAAATCCTGCCCCTCGTAAACCACTTCAACCTACGTTTTGCAGACTTGTTTACTCCCCATCAAGTTGTCTGCGTTGATGAGTCCTGATTAAGTTTTCTGACCGCTTGTCTTTCAAACAGTATCTTCCCAGCAAGCATGCCAGATATGGGGTCAAGATGTATAAGCTCTAGACATGTGCAATTTGTTTCGTAACGAATCAAAGTTCAGACAAATTTTACATCTTTCGAACATTCAGATGCATCCCAATGTCCGAATAAAAAATAACAAATTTCAACTAAGACGAAAGAAATTATAGCGAATATAACGAATGAATTTGACATGATTTGTTAAAGATCTAATGAAACAAAAGGTCAACTCAAAGTAAATTTTACAGTCCAATCAGCTGATTCATTTTGTGCTGGAGGTTGGATTACTGGCAAAGTGCATTCCTGAGAACTGAGTGAGAGAAGGGTGTTGTATTGTATTTGCGCATAGAAGAGATATTGTCATTGTGTTTGTTAATAGATTCGATAAAGAACTGACTTTCCAAACTACGAATCATTATCAAGAATATATATACATACATAAACATCCAATTTCAAATAATATGAAAGAAATTATAGCGAATATAACTAATTAATTTGACATGAGTCAAGATTCAGTATAATGAATATCGACACTACAGAAATAATGAATTATCCGAAAACGAATAAACGTAACATAACGAACACAACAGAACAATATTATGTATTTTAGGAATGACAACGAACCGAAACTAAACAAAGTTTTCCATTGTGCACAAGTCTAATAAGCTCTGTGACTGGGCCACAGGCTATACATGTAGTTTTATGGTTTACGTGGGAAGAGATAGTCACGTATAGCCGCCAAACTGCCCAGATTACATAGGGAGCGCTGGCAAGATTGTGTGGAACTTGTTGTCACACTTATTCGGAAAGGGGTACCATTTGTATGTGGACAATCATTACACGAGCATGCCACTTTTTAGTTACTTGTTTGATCATCAGATTGGTGCATGTGGCACCGTGTAATCGCCGGGGCTTTTCCCAGCGGCCTGTAGATTCCCGTCTTAGGCTGGAGGAGAGAGCCTGCTTGAAGTGTAATAACTTGCTCACTGTGAAGTGGAGGGATAATAAGAATGTTTTCATTCTTTCCTCCCTTCATGCAGACACGACGGTCCAAAATTCCTACGGTGACTAGTGTTGTGGAGGAACCCCTCTGTGTCAACGAATATAACCAAAATATTCGCACCAGAACCTGAACCTGCGAATGGACCGAAAATGTGCACGAACGTTAGAACCCCATTGACGTCTATGGGACTTGAACGTTCAAAATCAAAAGTACTCATTTTAAAGGCTAATTTGCATGGTATTGTCCTAAAAAGGGTTTGGGGACTCGGGTCCTACCCCAGGGGACATGTATCAATGCAAAAAAAACTTTTAAAAACTGAAGTTTTTTCGGGAGAAGTGATTTTAATGATGCTTAAAGTAAAAAAAAGTGAAATATTCCTTTAAATATCGTACCTGGGGTGTGTCTATAGTATGCCTGTAAAGTGGCGCGTGTTTCCCGTGTTTAGAACAGTCCCTGCACCATATGTCATTTTTAAAGGAAAAAAATCTCATTTAAAACTGCTTGCGGGTTTAATGTAATGTCGGGTCCTGGCAATATGGATGAAAATCAGTGAGACAAACGGCATGGGTACCCCCCAGTCCATTACCAGGCCCTTTGGGTCTTGTATGGATATTAAAGGGAACCCCACACCCAAATTAAAATAAGGAAAGGTGTGGGGCCACCAGGCCCTATATACTCTGAACAGCAGTATACAGGCGGTGCAAACAAGACAGGGACTGTAGGTTTGTTGTTAAGTAGAATCTGTTTGTAATTTTGAACGGGTACATTTTTAACGTGTTTAGCTCCAGCCAAAAAATCTTTTTTAAGCTTTTTGGAAAACATAGGGAAGGGTTATCACCCCTGTGACATTTGTTTTGCTGTCTTTCCTCCTCTTCAGAAGATTTCACCTCACTTTTTGTCCCAATGACAAATGTTTTTTGAAAAATTGGGGTTTTTTGTGGAACAAGGATTGGAAAGCATCAGTGGAAAGGAGAAATGTTTTTCCCATATTAACTCTTACAGGAGAGAATTTCCCTTCCTAGGGGTAGATTTCATCTCACTTCCTGTTGTCTCCTTCCGTTTGCAAGTAGGAGTCGTTTGTAAGTTAGATGTTTGAAAGTAGGGGCCTGCCCTATATACTCAGCAGAAATTTGGGCCTTAGGTGTTGTTGTGGCCACAACACTGTAAGCCCTCACAGGGCCCTGCTGTGAAATATTAGATCAAGAATTGTAATTACATGCCCCTGTTGAACAGGGGCTGAAAAATTAGGCCTTAGGCACTGGTGCTGATGCCAAAACACTACAACCCCTCACAGACACTCTAGTTGGAACGCAGGAACGAGCCCTGCTGCAAAGTATTGCATCAAAAATTGTAATTACACGCCCCTGTTAAACAGGGGCTGAAAAATTGGGCCTTAGGCACTGGTGCTGGTGCCACAACACTGTAAGTCCTCACTCGCTCTTGGTGGGTGCAGAAATGGGCCCTGCTGTGAAATATTGGATCAAGAATTGTAATTACATGCCCCTGTTGAACAGGGGCTGAAAAATTAGGCCTTAGGCACTGTTACTGGTGCCACAACACTGCAACCCCTCACAGACACTCTAGTTGTAACGCAGAAACGAGCCCTGCTGCAAAGTATTGCATCAAAAATGGTAATTACACGCCCCTGTTAAACAGGGGCTGAAAAATTGTGCCTTAGGCACTGGTGTTGGCGCCCAGAACCAAAAATGTTCTTACAAGCTATCAGCGTGATCATTGAGAAGGAAGAGGATAATTACTCAGGGATAGTCACTCAGCATCAGCATAGGCAGTCTTTGAAGGGATCTGAGATTTCAAAAAAAAATATTTGGTTACATCAGCATCAGGTGCTTGGTAGCTGGTGGTGATCCAAGACTGATTCATTTTTATGAAGGTCAGTCGATCGACCGAGTCGGTGGACAGACGCACCCTGTGATCGGTTACAAAGCCTCCAGCAGCACTGAATGTGCGTTCCGAAAGAACGCTGGATGCAGGACAGGCCAGTAGCTCAATTGCATACTGTGCAAGCTCTGGCCAGTGATCCATCCTCAAGACCCAGTAACCCAGAGGATTTTCGGTGGGAAAGGTGTCCAAGTCAGATCTTGCCCCTAGGTATTCCTGCACCATGTAAAACAGACACTGGCGATGGTTGCTGGAACCGATCATACCTTGGGGCTGCGGACCAAAAAATTGTCTGAACGCATCGGTCACACGGCCACCTTCTCCACCGCTCCTTCTTTGACTGACCGAAGCCTCAGCAACACGTTGTCCAGAAACAGGAGTTTGTAACCTCCCAGTCTCTGGGAACGCGTTGCACAGACCTTTCTGCAAGGCCTCCCGAAGATGTTTCATCCTCTGCTCCCTCTGCGATGGCAAGATAAGGTCCGCAACCTTACCCTTGTAACGTGCATCAAGGAGGGTTGCCAGCCAGTATTGGTCCTTCTCCTTGATACCACGAATACGAGGATCCTTACGCAGGCTTTGCAGGATCAGGGAGGCCATGCAGCGTAGGTTTGCTGAGGCATTCGGTCCGGAGTCCTCTGGGTCACTAAGGACGACATGGTCCGCAGCCACCTCCTCCCAGCCACGTACAAGTCCATGTGTTTCTTGGGACTGATCCCTTAAAGACTGCTGCTGATGCTGAGTGCCAGGCTCCACCTCCATACTGTTAAAATAATACAGTCAGCGCAAAAATGAAACTAACACGAAATATAAGCTGCTGTGCACTGAAGGTAAACATATAAAACCTCTGGAAGCATATAATACAATAAAGCAGTGCAGCGCTAAACTAAAAGCCTATTGACACAGTCCCTTTAAAATAAGTTGTAGGTAGGAAAACAGTTCTCCACTGTGATGATAAAGGTGCTCAAAGGTATTCCATGCAGTGCTACGCATCCGTGATACCACCACCGGCCAGCCAAACCGCTCACCTCAGCAAATGGACCCCTGAACTAACAGATAGGTCAAACCAGCATGTACCACGCTAGGTGGAAGGGAATGGAGACTTGTCTGGAAAGATGGTCCCACGGTAGTGGAGATGGCACTCCAAATTGCAGATCATATCACATGTAATACAAATGAAGATACATAGTGCACACTGCGTGGCTAAAATAAATGTCATTTATTAAAAATATAAGGTACTCACAAGCACAGCACTAAGCCCTAGTGCTGGGATACAGGTAAAATATCATCACGTTATCCTTTGATGATATTTTACCTGTATCCCAGCACTAGGGCTTAGTGCTGTGCTTGTGAGTACCTTATATTTTTAATAAATGATATTTATTTTAGCCACGCAGTGTGCACTATGTATCTTCATTTGTATTACATGTGATATGATCTGCAATTTGGAGTGCCATCTCCACTACCGTGGGACCATCTTTCCAGACAAGTCTCTATTCCCTTCCACCTAGCGTGGTACATGCTGGTTTGACCTATCTGTTAGTTCAGGGGTCCATTTGCTGAGGTGAGCGGTTTGGCTGGCCGGTGGTGGTATCACGGATGCGTAGCACTGCATGGAATACCTTTGAGCACCTTTATCATCACAGTGGAGAACTGTTTTCCTACCTACAACTTATTTTAAAGGGACTGTGTCAATAGGCTTTTAGTTTAGCGCTGCACTGCTTTATTGTATTATCCACCTCCATACTGACATAATCTTCTTCCTCCTCCTCCTCCTCCTCCTCGTCCTCTTCCTGTGTGATCGGCGGGCACGCAGGAACACTGTCTGGATAAAGGGGGCCTTGAGAGCTAAGGAAGTCCTCCTCTTCCTGCCTCTGCTCTGCCTCAAGTGCCCTGTCCATTATTCCACGCAGCGTGTGCTCCAACAGGTGGACAAGGGGGACAGTGTCACTGATGCATGCACTGTCACTGCTCACCATCCTCGTGGCCTCCTCAAATGGTGACAGGACAGTGCATGCATCCCTGATCTTGGTTCACTGGCGTGGGGAAAAAAAAACAAGCTCCCCTGACCCTGTCCTGGTGCCATAGTCGCACAGGTACTCATTGATGGCCCTCTGCTGCGTGTGCAGCCGCTGCAGCATGGCCAACGCTGAGTTCCACCTGGTGGGCATGTCACAGATTAGGCGGTGCTTGGGCAGGTTAAACTCCTTTTGGAGGTCCGCCAGCCGAGCACTGGCATTATATGACCGGCGGAAATGCACACAGACTTTCCTGGCCTGCCTCAGGACATCCTGTAAGCCCGGGTACCTGCCCAAGAACTGCTGCACCACCAAGTTAAGGACGTGAGCCAAACAGGGCACATGGGTCATTTGTCCCTGTCGGAGGGCAGAGAGGAGGTTGGTGCCATTGTCGCAAACCACCATTCCTGCCTTAAGTTGGCGTGGCGTCAACCACCTCTGAACCTGCCCCTGCAGAGCTGACAGAACCTCTGCCCCAGTGTGGCTCCTGTCTCCCAAGCACACCAGCTCAAGCACCGCATGGCATCTTTTGGCCTGCGTACTTGCATAGCCCCTTGAACGGCTACGGTGCTCCGCTGGTTCCGAGGACAAAGCACAGGAAGAGGCCATGGAGGAAGAAGAAGAGGAGGGGGTGGAGGAGAGAGGTGTGTCACAATCATTAGCATTTTGGAGGCGTGGTGGTGGAACAACCTCCAACACTACTGCACCTTGTCCTGCATCCTTTTCCAGCTGCCAGCAGAGTCACCCAATGCGCCGTGAAACTTAGGTAACGTCCCTGTCCATGCCTGCTGGACCATGAGTCAGCGGTAATATGCACCTTACCGCTGACCGCCCTGTCCAACTAGGCATGGACATTGCCTTCCACATGCCGGTAGAGAGCCGGAATCGCCTTCCGTGAGAAAAAGTGGCGTTTGGGTACCTGCCACTGAGGAACCGCACATTCCACAAACTCACGGAAGGGGGCAGAGTCTACCAACTGAAAAGGCAGCAGTTGAAGTGCTAGCAATTTTGCCAAGCTAGCATTCAACCGCTGGGCATGTGGATGGCTGGGAGCAAACTTCTTTTGGCGGTGCAGCAGCTGGGGCAGGGAAATTTTCCTGGTACAATCTGACGTCGGTGTACCAAAAGCAGATTGCCCACAAGTACTTGGCTGTGACACACCTAATTCTATACCTTCATTCCTCTCAGTGCAGATCTCAGAGAGGACTGAAGGTATAGTGGGGTTGGAGATCTCAGCTGATGAGGAGCAAGGAGAGGTCCTCTTTGTTCTTTGGTGTGGGTCTTTTAGATACGCTTGCCAACGAACTGCATGGCAGGTCAACATATGTCTGGTCAAGCATGTGGTACCCAAGCGGGAGATGTTTTGGCCACGCGAGATACGTTTGAGACATATGTTGCAAATAGCAGCGGTGCGATCTGATGCACTCGTCTCAAAAAAGGCCCACACCAAAGAACTTTTTGAATAACGCGCAGAGACTGCAGCGCCCTGCACATGTGGAGCTTTGGGTTGTGATGCAGTCAATGTGATGCCCTTAGGCTGGCCCCTCGAGGGCATCCTGCCTCGTTGGTGATGTGCCGCCTCCTCCTCCTCCTTCTCTCTCCTATCAGGCACCCACGTTGAGTCAGTGACCTCATCATCCCCTCCCTCCTCATCACTGGAGCAAACCTGGCAGTATGCTGCAGCAGGAGGAGCATGACTGCCAGATTGCTGTCCTTCTTGGGCACCCCCTCTGTCCGTGCTCATGTTACTGCCTTCATCAAGCTCAGTATCATCATCAGAGCCTTCCAAACGCTGGGCATCCTCCTGGAGCATGTACCCAACACTGTGGTCAAACAGTTCGAGGGACTCCTTAGGAGGACATGGTGGGAGTAGGGAAGGAGTCACTGATGACATTGAGCCGAGGGAAGAGGCCGCTGCTTTGCCAGACAAAGTACCCTGGGCATGGGTGAGAGAGGATGAGGAGGATGAGGACGGCTTGGTCATCCACTCGACCAAGTCTTCCGCATGTTGCGGCTCAACATGGCCAGCTGCCGAAAAAAAGGCCAAGCGTGTCCCACGGCCACGTGCTGATGAGGATGCACCGTCTCCACGACCAGCACTAGTCACAGAGCCTGCTTGCCCTCTCTTATTGGCTTGTGACTGTCTGCCTCTCCTTCTTGGCCTTCCAGACATACTAATGGCCTGTAGCTGCACTAAGCTGGGATATATATATATATATATATATATATATATATATATATATATATATATATATGTACTGATACTGCAGCTAGCCAAATCAACTGCCTGCCTGTAGTATGAGAACACCACCAACCTTCTACAGGTTGCTTTAGCTGAACACTGTTCAGAGCTCGCAAAAAAATTACTTGTAGGTTTAGCTGAACACTGTGAGGTGGACGCACCACACTAACTTGTAGTTTTAGCTGAACACTGTGAGCAGGACGCACAGCACTAACTTGTAGTTTTAGCTGAACACTGTGAGCAGGTCTCACAGCACTAACTTGTAGTTTTAGCTGAACACTGTGAGCAGGACGCACAGCACTAACTTGTAGTTTTAGCTGAACACTGTGAGCAGGACGCACTGCACTAACTTGTAGCTTTAGATGAACACTGTGCAGAGGTCTCACTACACTAACTTGTAGGTTTAGCTGAACACTGTGAGCAGGACGCACAGCACTAACTTGCAGTTTTAGCTGAACACTGTGAGCAGGACGCACCACACTAACTGTAAATAGTCTAGCTGCCTGACTGTGGTACTAATAGGATCAAAAGAACACCAGCAATTTTCTTCAGGTAGCTGTAAATACTGTAACAAGACAAGCCGGCCTGTCAGTAAGAAGATAACAGGGATGGATCTAGCTGAACACTGTGAGCAGGACGCACTGCACTAACTTGTAGCTTTAGATGAACACTGTGCAGAGGTCTCACTACACTAACTTGTAGGTTTAGCTGAACACTGTGAGCAGGACACACAGCACTAACTTGTAGTTTTAGCTGAACACTGTGAGCAGGACGCACCGCACTAAGTTGTAGGTTTAGCTGAACGCTGTGAGGTGGACGCACCGCACTAACTTGTAGTTTTAGCTGAACACTGTGAGCAGGACGCACTGCACTAACTTGTAGGTTTAGCTGAACACCGTGAGCAGGATGCACCCACTAACTTGTAGGTTTAGCTGAACACTGTGAGCAGGACGCACCCCACTAACTTGTAGGTTTAGCTGAACACTGTGAGCAGGACGCACCCCACTAACTTGTAGGTATAGTTGAACACTGTGAGCAGGACGCACCCCACTAACTGGTAGTTTTAGCTGAACACTGTGAGCAGGACGCACAGCACTAACTTGTAGTTTTAGCTGAACACTGTGAGCAGGACGCACAGCACTAACTTGTAGTTTTAGCTGAACACTGTGAGCAGGACGCACTGCACTAACTTGTAGCTTTAGATGAACACTGTGCAGAGGTCTCACTACACTAACTTGTAGGTTTAGCTGAACACTGTGAGCAGGACGCACAGCACTAACTTGCAGTTTTAGCTGAACACTGTGAGCAGGACGCACCACACTAACTGTAAATAGTCTAGCTGCCTGACTGTGGTACTAATAGGATCAAAAGAACACCAGCAATTTTCTTCAGGTAGCTGTAAATACTGTAACAAGACAAGCCGGCCTGTCAGTAAGAAGATAACAGGAACGGATCTAGCTGAACACTGTGAGCAGGACGCACTGCACTAACTTGTAGCTTTAGATGAACACTGTGCAGAGGTCTCACTACACTAACTTGTAGGTTTAGCTGAACACTGTGAGCAGGACACACAGCACTAACTTGTAGTTTTAGCTGAACACTGTGAGCAGGACGCACCGCACTAACTTGTAGGTTTAGCTGAACACTGTGAGGTGGACGCACCGCACTAACTTGTAGTTTTAGCTGAACACTGTGAGCAGGACGCACCGCACTAACTTGTAGGTTTAGCTGAACACTGTGAGCAGGATGCACCCACTAACTTGTAGGTTTAGCTGAACATTGTGAGCAGGACGCACCCCACTAACTTGTAGGTTTAGCTGAACACTGTGAGCAGGACGCACCCCACTAACTTGTAGGTATAGTTGAACACTGTGAGCAGGACGCACCCCACTAACTTGTAGTTTTAGCTGAACACTGTGAGCAGGACGCACTGCACTAACTGTAAATAGTCTAGCTGCCTGACTGTGGTACTAATAGGATCAAAAGAACACCAGCAATTTTCTTCAGGTAGCTGTAAATACTGTAACAAGACAAGCCTGCCTGTCAGTAAGAAGATAACAGGAACGGATCTAGCTGAACACTGTGAGCAGGACGCACTGCACTAACTGTAAATAGTCTAGCTGCCTGACTGTGGTACTAATAGGATCAAAAGAACACCAGCAATGTTCTTCAGGTAGCTGTAAATACTGTAAAAAGACAAGCCTGCCTGTCAGTAAGAAGATCTAGCTGAACACTGTGAGCAGGACGCACTGCACTAAATTGCAGCTGTAGATGAACACTGTGCAGAGGCCTCACTACACTAACTTGTAGGTTTAGCTGAACACTGTGAGCAGGACACACAGCACTAACTTGTAGTTTTAGCTGAACACTGTGAGCAGGATGCACCGCACTAACTTGTAGGTTTAGCTGAACACTGTGAGGTGGACACACCACACTAACTTGTAGTTTTAGCTGAACACTGTGAGCAGGATGCACCCCACTAACTTGTAGGTTTAGCTGAACACTGTGAGCAGGACGCACCCCACTAACTTGTAGGTTTAGCTGAACACTGTGAGCAGGACGCACCCCACTAACTTGTAGGTTTAGCTGAACACTGTGAGCAGGACGCACCCTACTAACTTATAGTTTTAGCTGAACACTGTGAGCAGGACGCACTGCACTAACTGTAAATATAAAACAAAATAAGTGCAGCGCAATAAAATCAATAGAAAATGAAAGTCCCCAAAATTGCAATTCAAGCAAATGAACTGTGTTTTTCAATGGCCAGAGGAGATACGATCCCAGTGCAATATATATGTATGCGCTTACCAGAAGCTGTGGACCTCTGCAAAGCAGAGATCAAACTCACGTATATCCCCTCAGGGATGATGGTGTCCTGGATGCTGTCACTGGAGCAGAGCACAATCCTGATGTCTCTGATGCTCTGCTCCAGTGACAGCATCCAGGACACCATCATCCCTGAGGCGATATACGTGAGTTTGACCTCTGCTTTGCAGAGGTCCACAGCTTCTGGTAAGCGCATACATATATATTGCACTGGGATCGTATCTCCTCTGGCCATTGAAAAACACAGTTCATTTGCTTGAATTGCAATTTTGGGGACTTTCATTTTCTATTGTTTTTATTGCGCTGCACTTATTTTGTTTTATGTTACTATTCAGGCTTTTTTGTGATTACCTGTAGTGTTCAGCTTGCAATTGGGTGTGGGTTTAGTTGTTTGCGCTGATTGCAACCCTATACATAACTAACTGTAAATAGTCTAGCTGCCTGACTGTGGTACTAATAGGATCAAAGGAACACCAGCAATTTTCTTCAGGTAGCTGTAAATACTGTAACAAGACAAGCCTGCCTGTCAGTAAGAAGATAACAGGAACGGATCTAGCTGAACACTGTGAGCAGGACGCACTGCACTAACTGTAAATTGTGTAGCTGCCTGACTGTGGTACTAATAGGATCAAAAGAACAACAGCAATTTTCTTCAGGTAGCTGTAAATACTGTAACAAGACAAGCCTGCCTGTCAGTAAGAAGATAACAGGAACGGATCTAGCTGAACACTGTGAGCAGGACGCACTGCACTAACTGTAAATAGTCTAGCTGCCTGACTGTGGTACTAATAGGATCAAAAGAACACCAGCAATTTTCTTCAGGTAGCTGTAAATACTGTAACAAGACAAGCCTGCCTGTCAGTAAGAAGATAACAGGAACGGATCTAGCTGAACACTGTGAGCAGGACGCACTGCACTAACTTGTAGCTTTAGATGAACACTGTGCAGAGGTCTCACTACACTAACTTGTAGGTTTAGCTGAACACTGTGAGCAGGACGCACAGCACTAACTTGTCGTTTTAGCTGAACACTGTGAGCAGGACGCACCGCACTAACTTCTAGGTTTAGCTGAACACTGTGAGGTGGACACACCACACTAACTTGTAGTTTTAGCTGAACACTGTGAGCAGGACACACCGCACTAACTTGTAGGTTTAGCTGAACACTGTGAGGTTGACGCACCCCACTAACTTGTAGGTTTAGCTGAACACTGTGAGCAGGACGCACCCCACTAACTTGTAGGTTTAGCTGAACACTGTGAGCAGGACACACCCCACTAACTTGTAGGTTTAGCTGAACACTGTGAGCAGGACGCACTCCACTAACTTGTAGGTTTAGCTGAACACTGTGAGCAGGACGCACCCCACTAACTTGTATGTTTAATTGAACACTGTGAGCAGGACGCACCCCACTAACTTGTAGTTTTAGCTGAACACTGTGAGCAGGACGCACTACACTAACTGTAAATAGTCTTGCTGCCTGACTGTGGTACTAATAGGATCAAAAGAACACCAGCAATTTTCTTCAGGTAGTTGTAAATACTGTAACAAGACAAGCCTGCCTGTCAGTAAGAAGATAACAGGAACGGATCTAGCTGAACACTGTGAGCAGGACGCACTGCACTAACTGTAAATAGTCTAGCTGCCTGACTGTGGTACTAATAGGATCAAAAGAACACCAGCAATTTTCTTCAGGTAGCTGTAAATACTGTAACAAGACAAGCCTGCCTGTCAGTAAGAAGATAACAGGAACGGATCTAGCTGAACACTGTGAGCAGGACGCACTGCACTAACTTGTAGCTTTAGATGAACACTGTGCAGAGGTCTCACTACACTAACTTGTAGGTTTAGCTGAACACTGTGAGCAGGACGCACAGCACTAACTTGTAGTTTTAGCTGAACACTGTGAGCAGGACGCACCGCACTAACTTCTAGGTTTAGCTGAACACTGTGAGGTGGACACACCGCACTAACTTGTAGTTTTAGCTGAACACTGTGAGCAGGACACACCGCACTAACTTGTAGGTTTAGCTGAACACTGTGAGGTTGACGCATCCCACTAACTTGTAGGTTTAGCTGAACACTGTGAGCAGGACGCACCCCACTAACTTGTAGGTTTAGCTGAACACTGTGAGCAGGACACACCCCACTAACTTGTAGGTTTAGCTGAACACTGTGAGCAGGACGCACTCCACTAACTTGTAGGTTTAGCTGAACACTGTGAGCAGGACGCACCCCACTAACTTGTATGTTTAATTGAACACTGTGAGCAGGACGCACCCCACTAACTTGTAGTTTTAGCTGAACACTGTGAGCAGGACGCACTGCACTAACTGTAAATAGTCTTGCTGCCTGACTGTGGTACTAATAGGATCAAAAGAACACCAGCAATTTTCTTCAGGTAGTTGTAAATACTGTAACAAGACAAGCCTGCCTGTCAGTAAGAAGATAACAGGAATGGATCTAGCTGAACACTGTGAGCAGGACGCACTGCACTAACTGTAAATAGTCTAGCTGCCTGACTGTGGTACTAATTGGATCAAAAGAACACCAGCAATTTTCTTCAGGTAGCTGTAAATACTGTAACAAGACAAGCCTGCCTGTCAGTAAGAAGATAACAGGAACGGATCTAGCTAAATTGAATACAGTGTATATATATATATATGCAACACCTGGGATGCATATATGTATACACAATACACTGTAAGTGCAGCTAAATGACTGACTGTTCTGCCTAATCTATCTAACTCAAATCAAATGTCACTGTCTGTCTGTCTCTCTCTCAATGAACGCCGGAACACACACTACACAGGGCCGCCGTGCAGGCGGCCTTATATAGTGTGGGGCGTGTACTAAATCCCCTGAGCCATAATTGGCCAAAGCCTCCTTGGCTTTGGCCAATTACGGCTCTCTGTTCAGGCGGCGCTGTGATTGGCCAAGCATTCGGGTCATAGTACATGCTTGGCCAATCATCAGCCAGAAATGCACTGCGATGCCGCAGTGAAATATGGGCCGCGACGCGCCACACGAATTTGGCGCGAACGGCCCATATCGTTAGCAATTCGGCGAACGGGCGAACAGACGATGTTAGGGTCGAACATGGGTTCGACTCGAACACGAAGCTCATCCCTAGTTTTGAACGCTACCATACACTAGTTGAGTATTAGCGTAGGGTACAGCACTGCACAGACTAGAACACACTTTCAAAGGGTCTCCCAAGATGCCATTGCATTTTGAGAGACCCAAACCTGGAACCGTTACAGTTACAACCGTTACAGTTACAAAAAAAAAGTGTAAAAAAAAAAAAAAAACACAAAGAAATATATAAAATAAAAAAAACAAAAATAGTTGTCGTTTAATTGTTCTCTCTCTATTCTCTCTCTATTGTTCTGCTCTTTTTTACTGTGTTCTATTTTCCAAAGTTTTGTTATTATGTTTTATCATATTTGCTTTTCAGGTATGTAATTTTTCTTTATACTTTACTGTTTACTGTGTTATATTGTTAACCATTATTTTGTATTCAGGTTAGCCATTCATTTGCAGCGCGGATTTATTTATCTTGACAGTAACAGCGTTTGCTCCCACGATACATAAAGCCGTGACTCCAGCACTGTAGGTGATTTCACTACCATAGTTAAAAACAGAGCATATATGCCGAAGCATGGGGGCAGCAGGGGTGGAGGAGCGATTTTCTCCTAACTTTTGGGGCGGATGCCCCATGCTTCGTCATATATATATTTTAGGCACAGATTGCGTTAAAAAATGTTTTTTTTGTATTTGCTTTGCAGGTATGGTATGTCTTACTATTATACTGTAATGTTACTTTGTTTTATTGTTAACCATCATTTGCTTAGCAGGTACGCCATTCAGTTGCAGCGCAGATTTATTTATCTTGACAGCAACAGTGTTTGCCTCCCGATACATAAAGCTGTGACTCCAGAGCTGTTGGAGGTGATTTCACCACCACAGTTAAAAAAAAGAGCATATATGCCGAAGCATGGGGGCAGCAGGGGTGGAGGAGCGATTTGCTCCTAACTTTTGGGGCGGATGCCCCCATGCTTCGGCCTATGTTTTTTAGGGCATTCAGATGCAGCACTGATTTATTTATCTTGACAGCAATAGCGTTTTCTCCCACGATACATAAAGCCATGACTCCAGCACTGTAGGAGGTGATTTCACCACCACAGTTAAAAACAAAATGGTGCATATATGCCCATCATTAGAAGTGGGTGGATGAAGGGAGGTATTCTAATGGTGGACATACCCACATACCCACTGATCAATTTATTTATTTTTTCGTTCAGCCCACAGGCTGCATGAAAAAAAAGATTACAATATATACCCAACAAGGACCAGCAATGTACTGGTATGTTGCTGGACTTTGAGTGGTTATACCACCACCTTCAGGCTTTCAAAGGGTGTAAATATTTGACTTCACTCCTCACTGCCTATCACAGTTTTGAAGGCCATGGAATGCAAAGATGGCACAACCCCCCCAAATGACCCCATTTTGGAAAGTAGACACGACAAGCTATTTGCTGAGAGGTATGGTGAGTATTTTTCAGGCCTCACTTTTTGTCACAAAGTTTTGAAAATTGAAAAAAGAAAAAAAAAATATTTTCAAAAACAAATGAGAGCTGCAAAATACTCACCATGCCTCTCAGCAAATAGCTTGCAGTGTCTACTTTCCAAAATTGGGTCATTTGGGGGGGATTTATGCTATCTTGGCATTTTATGGCCTTTGAAACTGTGATAGGTAGTGAGGAGTAAAATCAAAAATGTACGCCCTTAGAAATCCTGAAGGCGGTGCTTGGTTTCGGGGCCCCGTACGCGGCTAGGCTCCTGAAAAGTCCCACACATGTGGTATCCCCGTACTCAGGAGAAGCAGCAAAATGTATTTTGGGGTGCAATTCCACATATAACCATGGCATGTGTGAGCAACATATCATTTAGTGACATCTTTTTGTAAAAAGATTTTTTTTTGTCTTTATTCAATCACTTGGGACAAAAAAATTAAATATTCAATGGGCTCAGAATGCTTTTCAGCAATTTCCTTGGGGTACCTACTTTCCAAAATGGGGTTATTTGGGGGGGGGGGTTTGTACTGCCCTGCCATTTTAGCACCTCAAGAAATCAGGTAGGCAGTCATAAACTAATGCAGCGTACACACAACCGGACTCTCCATCAGAATAGACTCCGAAGGTCTTTCCGACGGAGTTCCGCTGAAATGGACTTGCCTACATATGATCACACCAAAGTCCGATCGTTTAGAACGTGATGACGTACGACGGGACTAGAAAAAGGAAGTTCAATAGCCAGTAGCCAATAGCTGCCCTTGCATCATTTTTGGTCCGTCAGAATAGCATACAGACGAGTTGTTTACCAGATAGGAACTGATTCCGTCGGAAAGATTTGAAACATGTTCTATTTCTAGGTCCGTCAGAATTTTAGAAAGAAAAAGTTAGTTGAAGCCCACACACGATCGGAATGTCCGACGGAATGATTTTTTTTTTTTTACCAAAGACATGTGGCTGAATACATTTTTGCCTAAATGTATGACTAAAATTAAATTTATTGGATTTTTCTTATAACAAAAAAGTAGAAAATAATATTTTTTTTTCAAAATTTTCGTTCTTTTTCCGTTTATATCGCAAAAAATAAAAATCGCAGAGGCAATCAAAAGCTCTATTTGTGTGAACAAAAGGACGCAAATTTTGTTTGGGTACAGCATTGTGTGACCGCGCAATTACCAGTTAAAGCAGCGCAGTGCCAAGTTGTAAAAAGTCCTCTGGTCTTTAGGCAGCCAGTCCGGGGCTTAAGTGGTTAATAAGTACTGACTATCTATCTCGTTTCTTGAGGGCCCTGAAATGCCAATATGGAACAAATACCCACAAACAACCCATTTTTCGAAAGTAGACGGTCCAAAATATTTAGGACCATAGTGTACTGTCACTAAAACAGTACAGTGTCACCATAGTGACACTATACCAGTCTGAGATGGTGATCAGGATTTGTTTTTACACTAAGGTTGCTTATTAGATATAGATGAGTCAGCCTTAAACCTGGTACGCATTATTCATATTTTCCATTCAACGCAGCATGTTGAACTAAAATAAACGGTCATCTCCGATTGAAATCACTGTACTAGCAATCCAAGGTTAGTACAGCAATCTCCCCCGCTGAGCGGTTGTGTTCTGACAAGGGGATGGCCCCCTCTGAAAGAAAAAAGGTTTGCACCTGGAAAGGGGTAGAGCTCCCAACCAGGGCATAAAGTGGTTAATTGGGCAGCAACGAGACTTGTTGGAAAGTACAAAACTTGTGTTTACTCTTGGGATACGTGTTTAATGGTGGGATAAATTTGTATTCGTAATCCCGGAGGACTAATTTTTTTCTTGTATATACATTTGGAAAAACTCAATGTGCCAATACTAGTTGGAATTTCTCTTAAAAACACGTTTGAGCATAATAAAATAATGATTTAGACTGTCACCTTCCTCGTTTGTGGCAATACAACAAGACATTTGAATTTATGATATAAGCCCATTCCAAGCTGTGCCTACAAATTTCTTATCAAAATAACTAAAATAATGACGGGGAAATTTAGGTAACAGCGATCACAGGTCAATTGGCTTCAGTATAAATCACACAAATAGGAAACATAAGGGGAATACAAAGACACTAAATTTCAAAAGAGCCAACTTCCCTAAACTACGAACCTTGCTAGAAGGCATAAATTGGGATAAAATCTTAGGAACAAAGAACACGGAGGAGAGATGGGTTTGCTTTAAGAGCATATTAAATAAGGGCATTAGCCAATGCATCCCATTGGGTAATAAATTTAAAAGAGCGAACAAAAGTCCTGGATGGCTTAACTCCAATGTAACAATGCATATAAAAGCAAAGAAGGCCTTCAAAAAATACAAGGTTGAGGGATCATCATCAGCATTCAGACTTTATAAAGAATGCAACAAGAAATGTAAGGGTGCGATAAGGACGGCTAAGATAGAACATGAAAGACACATAGCAAAGGAGAGCAAAAAAATCCCAAGAAATTTTTTAAGTATGTAAACAGTAAAAAAGGGAGGACAGACCATATTGCCCCCATAAAGAATGAGGAAGGACATCTGGTTACAAATGATGGGGAGATGGCAAAGGTATTGAATTTCTCCTCAGTCTTCAAAAGGGAATCGGGGGACTTCAGTAACCAAAACTGCAGTGTTTATCCTCATGACACATCACAGGAAGTACCTCCATGGTTAACAGAGGACAGAATTAAAATTAGACTTGGGAAACTTAACATTAAAAAAACACATGGAACCAGATGGCTTGCACCCAAGGGTACTTACAGAACTCAGTCAAGTAATTGCCAGACCATTGTTCCTAATTTTTACTGACAGTCTACTGACTGGAATGGTACCGGCTGATTGGAGAAAAGCCAATGTAGCACCAATATTTAAAAAGGGCCCAAAATACATCCCTGGGAATTACAGACCAGTTAGCCTAACATCAATAGTATATAAACTCTTGGAGGAAATGATAAGGGACTATATACAAGATTTTAGTAATGAGAACGGTTTCATTAGCAGTAGTCAGCATGAATTCATGAAGAATTGTTCTTGCCAAACCAATCTATTAACCTTCTATGAGGAGGTGAGTTGCTATCTAGATAAAGGAAGGCCCGTAGACGTGGTGTATCTGGATTTTGCAAAAGCATTTGACTCGGTTCCCCATAAACGTTTTCTGTACAAAAAAAGGTCAGTTGGCATGGACCATAGGGTGAGTACATGGATTGAAAACTAGCTACAAGGGCAAGTTCAGAGGGTGGTGATAAATGGGGAGTACTCAGAATGGTCAGGGGTGGGTAGTGGGGTCCCCCAGGGTTTTTTGCTGGGACCAATCATATTTAATTTGTTCATAAATGACCTGGAGGATGGGGTAAACAGTTCAATCTCTGTTTTTGCAGACAATACTAAGCTAAGCAGGGCAATAACTTCTCCGCAGGATGTGGAAACCTTGCAAAAAGTTGGGGTGGGCAACTACATGGCAAATGAGGTTCAATGTAGAAAAATGTAAAATAATGCATTTGTGTGGCAAAAATATGAATGCAATCTATACACTGGGGGGGGGGGGGGAACCTCTGGGGTAATCTAGGATGGAAAAGGACCTGGGGGTCCTAGTAGATGATAGGCTCAGAAATAGCATTCAATGCCAAGCTGCTGCTAACAAAGCAAACAGAATATTGGCATGCATTAAAAACGGGATTAACTCCAGAGATAAAACAATAATTCTCCTGCTCTACAAGACGCTGGTCTGGCCGCACCTAGAGTATGCTGTCCAGTTCTGGGCACCAGTCCTCAGGTAGGATGCACTGGAAATGGAGCAAGTACAAAGAATGGCAACAAAGCTAATAAAGGGTCTGGAAGATATTAGTTATGAGGAAAGTTTGCGAGCACTGAACTTATTCTCTCTGGAGAAGAGACGCTTGAGAGGCGATATGATTTCAATATACAAATACCATACTGGTGACCCCACAATAGGGATACAACTTTTTCACAGGGAGTGGGGGGCATTGATAGTTTCAAGAAACTATTAGATAAGCACCTGAATGACCGCAACATACAGGGATATACAATGTAATACTGATATATAATCACACACATAGGTTGGACTTGATGGACTTGTGTCTTTTTTAAACCTCACCTATTATAATGACTTGCTACCTACCTATTATAATATTATATTGATATGATAAAGGTGCTTCCACCTGAAATTGAATAACAAACATAAAATATGTGTAACCACTGGATGGTGTTGTGAGAACCCGTTAATGTGTACCCAGTGCCACGTCCAAAGATAGGAATTTTGCCATCATTTTACAATAGGCTGGGTGGGAAGTGGTTAAACACTCCTGGGTTTGTTTATCTTTTGCTATATAAACGAAAAGTGAAACTGAAATTTAAAAAAAAACGTTTTTCGTAGTTTCTGGTATAAAAATTTTCAAATAAATGTTCTTTTTTTCAAAAATAGACCAATATGTATTCTGCTATATTTTTTGGGTAAAAATAACCCAAATCAGTGTTCATTGTTTAGTCTGTGTAAAAGTTATAGCGTTTACAATGAATGGTATATATATTTGAAAACTGATAGGTCCTGATTAGGGATAAGCTTCGTGTTCGGCTGTTCAGTCGTTCGCCGAATTGCGAACGATATGGGCCGTTCGCGCCAAATTTGTGTGGCGCATCACGGCCCATAATTCACTGCGGCATCGCAGTGCATTGCTGGCTGATGATTGGCCAAGCATGCACTATAACCCGCATGCTTGGCCAATCACAGCGCCGCCTGAACAGAGAGCCGTAATTGGCCAAAGCCAAGGAGGCTTTGGCCAATTATGGCTCAGGGGATTTAGTACACGCCCCACACTATATAAGGCCGCCTGCACGGCGGCCCTGTGTAGTGTGTGTTCCGGCGTTCATTGAGAGAGATAGAGAGAGAGAGACAGACAGTGACATTTGATTTGAGTTAGATAGATTAGGCAGAACAGTCAGTCAGTTAGCTGCACTTACAGTGTATTGTGTATATATATGCATCCCAGGTGTTGCATATATATATATATATATATATATATATATATATATATATATATATATATACACTGTATTCAGTTTAGCTAGATCTGTTCCTGTTATCTTCCTACTGACAGGAAGGCTTGTCTTGTTACAGTATTTACAGCTACCTGAAGAAAATTACTGGTGTTCTTTTGATCCTATTAGTACCACAGTCAGGCAGCTAGACTATTTACAGTTAGTGCAGTGCGTCCTGCTCACAGTGTTCAGCTAGATCTGTTCCTGTTATCTTCTTACTGACAGGCAGGCTTGTCTTGTTACAGTATATACAGCTACCTGAAGAAAATTGCTGGTGTTCTTTTGATCCTATTAGTACCACAGTCAGGCAGCTACACTATTTACAGTTAGTGCAGTGCGTCCAGCTCACAGTGTTCAGCTAGATCCGTTCCTGTTATCTTCTTACTGACAGGCAGGCTTGTCTTGTTACAGTATATACAGCTACCTGAAGAAAATTACTGGTGTTCTTTTGATCCTATTAGTACCACAGTCAGGCAGCTAGACTATTTACAGTTAGTGCAGCGTGTCCTGCTCACAGTGTTCAGCTAAACCTACAAGTTAGTGGGGTGGGTCCACCTCACAGTGTTCAGCTAAACCTACAAGCTAGTGGGGTGCGTCCTGCTCACAGTGTTCAGCTAGATTAGTTCCTGTTATCTTCTTACTGACAGGCAGGCTTGTCTTGTTACAGTATATACAGCTACCTGAAGAAAATTGCTGGTGTTCTTTTGATCCTATTAGTACCACAGTCAGGCAGCTAGACTATTTACAGTTAATGCAGTGCGTCCTGCTCACAGTGTTCAGCTAGATCCATTCCTGTTATCTTCTTACTGACAGGCAGGCTTGTCTTGTTACAGTATATACAGCTACCTGAAGAAAATTACTGGTGTTCTTTTGATCCTATTAGTACCACAGTCAGGCAGCTAGACTATTTACAGTTAGTGCAGTGCGTCCTGCTCACAGTGTTCAGTTAAAACTACAAGTTAGTGGGGTGCGTCCTGCTCACAGTGTTCAGCTAAACCTACAAGTTAGTGGGGTGCGTCCACCTCACAGTGTTCAGCTAAACCTACAAGCTAGTGTGGTGCGTCCTGCTCACAGTGTTCAGCTAGATCTGTTCCTATTATCTTCTTACTGACAGGCAGACTTGTCTTGTTACAGTATATACAGCTACCTGAAGAAAATTGCTGGTGTTCTTTTGATCCTATTAGTACCACAGTCAGTCAGCTAGACTATTTACAGTTAGTGCAGTGCGTCCTGCTCACAGTGTTCAGCTAGATCCGTTCCTGTTATCTTCTTACTGACAGGCAGGCTTGTCTTGTTACGGTATATACAGCTACCTGAAGAAAATTACTGGTGTTCTTTTGATCCTATTAGTACCACAATCAGGCAGCTAGACTATTTACAGTTAGTGCAGTGCGTCCTGCTCACAGTGTTCAGCTAAACCTACAAGTTAGTGGGGTGCGTCCACCTCACAGTGTTCAGCTAAACCTACAAGTTAGTGGGGTGCGTCCTGCTCACAGTGTTCAGCTAGATCCGTTCCTGTTATCTTCTTACTGACAGGCAGGCTTGTCTTGTTACAGTATATACAGCTACCTGAAGAAAATTACTGGTGTTCTTTTGATCCTATTAGTACCACAGTCAGGCAGCTAGACTATTTACAGTTAGTGCAGTGCGTCCTGCTCACAGTGTTCAGCTAAACCTACAAGTTAGTGGGGTGCGTCCTGCTCACAGTGTTCAGCTAAACCTACAAGTTAGTGGGGTGCGTCCACCTCACAGTGTTCAGCTAAACCTACAAGTTAGTGGGGTGCATCCACCTCACAGTGTTCAGCTAAAGCTACCTGTAGAAGGTTGGTGGTGTTCTCATACTACAGGCAGGCAGTTGATTTTGCTAGCTGCAGTATCAGTACATATATATATATATATATATATATATATATATCCCAGCTTAGTGCAGCTACAGGCCATTAGTATGTCTGGAATGCCAAGAAGGAGAGACAGACAGTCACAAGCCAATAAGAGAGGGCAAGCAGGCTCTGTGTCTAGTGCTGGTCGTGGAGACGGTGCATCTTCATCAGCACGTGGCCGTGGGACACGCTTGGCCTTTTTTTCGGCAGCTGGCCGTGTTGAGCCGCAACATGCGGAAGACTTGGTCGAGTGGATGACCAAGCCGTCCTCATCCTCCTCATCCTCTCTCACCCATGCCCAGGGTACTTTGTCTGGCAAAGCAGCGGCCTCTTCCCTTGGCTCAATGTCATCAGTGACTCCTTCCCTAGCCCCACCATGTCCTCCTGAGGAGTCCCTCAAACTGTTTGACCACAGTGTTGGGTACATGCTCCAGGAGGATGCCCAGCGTTTGGAAGGCTCTGATGATGATACTGAGCTCGATGAAGGCAGTAACATGAGCACAGACAGAGGGGGTGCCCAAGAAGGATAGCAATCTGGCAGTCATGCTCCCCCTGCTGCAGCATATTGCCAGGTTTGCTCCAGTGATGAGAAGGGGGGGGATGATGAGGTCACTGACTCATTGTGGGTGCCTGATAGGAGAGAGGAGGAGGAGGAGGAGGCGGCACATCACCAACAAGGCAGGATGCCCTCCAGGGGCCAGCCTAAGGGCAGCACATTGACTGCATCACACCCCAAAGCTCCAGATGTGCAGGGCGGTGCAGTCTCTGCGCGTTATTCAAAAAGTTCTTTGGTGTGGGCCTTTTTTGAGACGAGTGCATCAGATCGCACCGCTGCTATTTGCAACATATGTCTCAAGCGTATCTCGCGTGGCCAAAACATCTCCCGCTTGGGTACCACATGCTTGACCAGACATATGTTGACCTGCCATGCAGTTTGTTGGCAAGCGTATCTAAAAGACCCACACCAAAGAACAAAGAGGACCTCTCCTTGCTCCTCATCAGCTGAGATTTCCAACCCCATTAGACCTTCAGTCCTCTCTGAGACTTGCACTGAGAGGAATGAAGGTGTAGAATTAGGTGTGTCACAGCCAAGTACTTGTGGGCAATCTGCTTTTGGTACACATGTCAGATTGTACCAGGCAAATTTCCCTGCCCCAGCTGCTGCACCGGCGAAAGAATGCTAGCTTGGCAAAATTGCTAGCACTTCAACTGCTGCCTTTTCAGTTGGTAGACTCTGCCCCCTTCCATGAGTTTGTGGAATGTGCGGTTCCTCAGTGGCAGGTACTCAAATGCCACTTTTTCTCACGGAAGGCGATTCCGGCTCTCTACCGGCATGTGGAAGGCAATGTCCATGCCTCGCTGGAAAGGGCGGTCAGCGGTAAGGTGCATATTACCGCTGACTCATGGTCCAGCAGGCATGGACAGAGACGTTACCTAAGTTTCACGGAACATTGGGTGACTCTGCTGGCAGCTGGGAAGGATGCAGGACAAGGTGCAGTAGTGTTGGAGGTTGATCCGCCAGGTGCAGCGGTTCTTGGGCAGGTACCTGGGCTTACAGGATGTCCTGAGGCAGGCCAGGAAAGTCTGTGTGCATTTCCGCCGGTCATATAATGCCAGTGCTCGGCTGACGGACCTCCAAAAGGAGTTTAACCTGCCCAAGAACCGCCTAATCTGTGACATGCCCACCAGGTGGAACTCAACGTTGGCCATGCTGCAGCAGCTGCACACGCAGCAGAGGGCCATCAATGAGTACCTGTGCGACTATGGCACCAGGACAGGGTCAGGGGAGCTTGTTTTTTTTTCCCCACGCCAGTGGGCCATGATCAGGGATGCATGCACTGTCCTGTCACCATTTGAGGAGGCCACGAGGATGGTGAGCAGTGACAGTGCATGCATCAGTGACACTGTCCCCCTTGTCCACCTGTTGGAGCACACGCTGCGTGGAATAATGGACAGGGCACTTGAGGCAGAACAGAGGCAGGAAGAGGAGGACTTCCTTAGCTCTCAAGGCCCCCTTTATCCAGACAGTGTTCATGCGTGCCCGCCGATCACACAGGAAGAGGGTGAGGAGGAGGAGCAGGAGGAGGAGGAAGATTGTGTCAGTATGGAGGTGGAGCCTGGTACTCAGCATCAGCAGCAGTCTTTAAGGGATCAGTCCCAAGAACACATGGACTTGTACGTGGCTGGGAGGAGGTGGCTGCGGACCATGTCGTCCTTAGTGACCCGGAGGACTCCGGACCGAATGCCTCAGCAAACCTACGCTGCATGGCCTCCCTGATCCTGCAAAGCCTTCGTAAGGATCCTCGTATTCGTGGTATCAAGGAGAAGGACCAATACTGGCTGGCAACCCTCCTTGATCCACGTTACAAGGGTAAGGTTGCGGACCTTATCTTGCCATCGCAGAGGGAGCAGAGGATGAAACATCTTCGGGAGGCCTTGCAAAAAGGTCTGTGCAACGCGTTCCCAGAGACTAGGAGGTTACAAACTCCTGTTTCTGGACAACGTGTTGCTGAGGCTTCGGTCAGTCAAAGAAGGAGCGGTGGAGAAGGTGGCCATCTGACCAATGCGTTCAGACAATTTTTTGGTCCGCAGCCCCAAGGTATGATCGGTTCCAGCAACCATCGCCAGCGTCTGTTTTACATGGTGCAGGAATACCTAGGGGCAAGATCAGATTTGGACACCTTTCCCACCGAAAATCCTCTGGGTTACTGGGTCTTGAGGATGGATCACTGGCCAGAGCTTGCACAGTATGCAATTGAGCTACTGGCCTGTCCTGCATCCAGCGTTCTTTCGGAACGCACATTCAGTGCTGCTGGAGGCATGGCAACCGATCACAGGGTGCGTCTGTCCACCGACTCGGTCGATCGACTGACCTTCATAAAAATGAATCAGTCTTGGACCACCACCAGCTACCAAGCACCTGATGCTGATGTAACCGAAAATTTTTTTTTGAAATCTCAGATCCCTTCAAAGACTGCCTATGCTGATGCTGAGTGACTATCCCTGAGTAATTATCCTCTTCCTCCTCACGCTGATAGCTTGTAAGAACATTTTTGGTTCTGGGCGCCACCACCAGTGCCTAAGGCACAATTTTTCAGCCCCTGTTTAACAGGGGCGTGTAATTACAATTTTTGATGCAATACTTTGCAGCAGGGCTCATTCCTGCGTTCCAACTAAAGTGTCTGTGAGAGGTTGCAGTGTTGTGGCACCAGCACCAGTGCCTAAGGCCCAATTTTTCTGCCCCCGTTTAACAGGGGCGTGTAATTACAATTTTTGATGCAATACTTTGCAGCAGGGCTCGTTCCTGCGTTCCAACTAGAGTGTCTGTGAGGGGTTGCAGTGTTGTGGCACCAGCACCAGTGCCTAAGGCCCAATTTTTCTGCCCCTGTTTAACAGGGGCGTGTAATTACAATTTTTGATGCAATACTTTGCAGCAGGGCTCGTTCCTGCGTTCCAACTAGAGTGTCTGTGAGGGGTTGCAGTGTTGTGGCACCAGCACCAGTGCCTAAGGCCTAATTTTTAAGCTCCTGTTCAACAGGGGCGTGTAATTACAATTCTTGATCTAATATTTCACAGCAGGGCCCATTTCTGCACCCACCAAGAGCGAGTGAGGACTTACAGTGTTGTGGCACCAGCACCACCACCACCACCACCACCAAAGGCCCAATTTTTCTGCCCTTGTTCAACAGGGGCATGTAATTACAATTCTTGATCTATTATTTCATAGCAGGGCCCATCTCTGCACCCACCAAGAGCGAGTGAGGACTTACAGGGTTGTGGCACCAGCACCACCACCACCACCACCAAAGGCCCAGTTTTTCTGCCCCTGTTCAACAGGGGCATGTAATTACAATTCTTGATCTAATATTTCACAGCAGGGCCCTGCTTGAAAGTGTTGACAGTGTTGTGGCCACAACAACACTTAAGGTCCAAATTTCTGCTGAGTATATAGGGCAGGCCCCTACTTTCAAACATCTAACTTACAAACGACTCCTACTTGCAAACGAAAGGAGACAACAGAAAGTGAGATGAAATCTACCCCTAGGAAAGGAAATTCTCTCCTGTAAGAGTTAATATGGGAAAAAAAGTTCTCCTTTCCACTGATGCTTTCCTTGATGTTTTCCTTGTTCCACAAAAAAACCCAAATTTTCAAAAAACATTTGTCATTGGGACAAAAGTGAGGTGAAATCTTCTGAAGAGGAGGAAAGACAGCAAAACAAATGTCACAGGGGTGATAACCCTTCCCTGTTTTCCAAAAAGCTTAAAAAAGATTTTTTGGCTGGAGCTAAACACGTTAAAAATGTACCCATTCAAAATTACAAACAGATTCTACTTAACAACAAACCTACAGTCCCTGTCTTGTTTGCACCGCCTGTATACTGCTGTTCAGAGTATATAGGGCCTGGTGGCCCCACACCTTTCCTTATTTTAATTTGGGTGTGGGGTTCCCCTTAATATCCATACAAGACCCAATGGGTCTGGTAATGGACTGGGGGGTACCCATGCCGTTTGTCTCACTGATTTTCATCCATATTGCTAGGACCCGACACTACATTAAACCCGCAAGCAGTTTTAAATGAGATTTTTTTCTTTAAAAATGACATTTGGTGCAGGGACTGTTCTAAACATGGGAAACACGCGCCAGTTTACAGGCATACTATAGACACCCCCCAGGTACGATATTTAAAGGAATATTTCACTTTATTTTTTTTACTTTAAGCATCATTAAAATCACTGCTCCCGAAAAAACGGCCGTTTTTAAAAGTTTTTTTTGCATTGATACATGTCCCCTGGGGTAGGACCCGGGTCCCCAAACCCTTTTTAGGACAATACCATGCAAATTAGCCTTTAAAATGAGCACTTTTGATTTTGAACGTTCGAGTCCCATAGACGTCAATGGGGTTCTAACGTTCGTGCGAATTTTCGGTCCGTTCGCAGGTTCTGGTGCGAACCGAACCGGGGGGGTGTTCGGCTCATCCCTAGTCCTGATGTACTGACTGCCTATCTTATTTCTTGAGGCCCTAAAATGCCAGAACAGTACAAATAATCCCCAAAAAGTAGAAAGTGTTTTTTCACAAAGTTGTAATTTGAACAAGTTATTTCTCACACACAGCATTGGCATACTTTTAATTACACCCCAAAACACATTCTACCACTCCTGCCAAGTATGGGGATACCATCTGTGTGAGACTTTTTCTCTCTCCCTAGCTGCATAAATGGGGCCACAATCCAAAGAGCACCTTTAAGTGTTCTAGGCGCACAAATTACACATCTAATTTCCAGACTACCGATGACATTTTTGGAGGCCCAGGAGCACCAGGACAGTAGAAACACCCACAAAACGTCTACATTTTAGGAAGTAAACACTCCCAAGGTAATTTCTGAAAGGCATAATGAGTCTATTGAAAATATCATTTTTTTACCACAGGATATCTTATTGTCAATTAATAAGATATCTATAACACAATAACACACAGCAAAGACATACTTAGAATTACACCCCAAAACAAATTCTACTACCCTTTCTGGGTATGATGATATGACATGTGAGACTTTTTTTTTTACAGCCTAGCCACATACGAGGCCCAAAATGAAACATTTTGCATCTAATAATGATCAGGAACACTGCAACTGGTGTTGCGGTGATTAGGGACACTGACTTGTGAGAGTAAGTGAAGCATACAGTATATATATAAAGAGTCCACAGCAGTCAGTTGTCAGGTTTGAGGGCGTGTCAGCCCATTTTTATTAAAAGGAACAAAATAAAAGTTTATAATCAGCATGTCCCACACAGGGGTTCTTCTCCAGTAAATTCACACAAAATGCCAAGCCTCCTGGCTCCTAGGCTTACTTTGCCTTGCAGTTCCCTACTGAACTGGCCTACTCCTGGCTGCAACAGGATTCTCCAGTCCCCTGAGTTTGCTCACTGTCCCCCAGACTTCAGGACGTCCTTCAGCCCCCTTGGACTTGCTAGTTGCCTCAGCTCTCTCAGCCCCCCAGACCCTCCTCTGGTCTCCCAGGCCCTTGTAGTCATCCCGACCTTCCCAGTCCTTCAGACACGAAGTCCCCCCTCACCAGGTATGTAGTCTCACACAGGGCAGATAGTTTTCCTGACAGAGGTCTGTCTTTCAACAGCAGCAAGCTGCTCACACACCACCTTCCACCTCCTACTGCTCTCACCAGCCAATCGTTATATGGGCTGTGTGCACCTGGGCACACACCCTGCTGGCTGTCCACAAGACCCAGAAACAGGGTTGGAGATCCCATCCCACCCAAGACGCTTAGTGATCTCCAAACTACAGAGCTCCATCCGGAGATAGCAAAATCTGGAGAAAACCACCAGAACAGTTTTATCCTCCCAAAACCTATGCTCTGTAGCTCTGTAACTTTGTATCCACTTGCAAACTATTTTCATAGGGACAAAGCCTCTCTCTATTATATATATATATTTATATATATATATATTTATTTACTCCATATTTATTTATTTACAATTTTTTCTTACATTTTTTTTTACATTTTTACATACTGTCACTAGTACTCTGGTGGGTTGATAAGGATTTTTTTTTTTTACTCTGTGATTTTACACTGCGATTGCTAATTACAGTGTAATCATTGTAATAAGCAACTGGTAAAAGACTGTGTAAAGGTACATAAACAGCCAAACGGAAGCAGTGCCAATACAGATGGACATACCCATACATCCTTCCACATCACCTACTCAGCAGGGCATTGCCATGCAATAGAAGAAACTGTGACCCATTGAGTCCATAGGACAAAGCCGATCACCATTCGTTGTACTGAGCCACTGTGATTGGCCATGGTACCATATGATCTCTGTGACCAATCACAGCTAGCACATGAACAGTAGTAAAGAGTGCTGTCATTGTTTACTACTGTGCAAGCTTTGTGATTGGTCACAGCAATCACATGGTACCAGGGCCAATCACAGTGGCCCAGTGCAACAATCAGTGATCAGGTTTGCCTGATGGACTCAGTGGGTCACAGATCCTGCTGCTGTATGGCAATGCCCTGCCGAGCGGGTACATCCATCTGTATCGGCCTTGCTTCTGTCCAGCTGTTCATGTACTATGGCCGGACAGAAAGCGGTTAAAGAAAGTATGTACTGAGAGACAAATAAATTATAGACTGCCATTGAAAGCTATACAAAGCTATATTAGTTACACACCATAAAAAGTAAGGAGTCAGGGAAGGTGGATTTCCTAATCTGTATTTTTCTTCCAAGCAAGTGATTTAAAAAATATTGACACCATTTTAGCATGACAGCCAGGCAGCTAAGTTTAGATGGGGTAGTCAGCACTGGCAGCCTAAATATGTTTCTCATGATAGGTTTCTGTTAACACTGTGATCTATGAAATAGCATGCCAGACAGATGAATAAAGCATTACATTTCTAAGGTATACATTGTCCATTTGCCAATAAAATGGCTTTATTAAATCTTGTAATTGTAAGTGGGTTAGTGAAGCTTTTTAAAACATTGGTAAACATATATCATTCATGAACAAAGCATGCATTAATGCTTTGCAACTTAATAATTAATGTCTGATTTTATTAAACGCACATTCTGCACGTTCAAATGACCGTATGCAGGTGATACAGTCTCCCAGAAAGTGACGGAAAGGGTTTTTGTCTGATTTCTAATTATGGTGTTTGAAGGGGAAGGTGAAATATTCAAGCAATGACTGACTGTGCAAATTTGGTCTCACCCAGCCTTAATGTTACTTATCTATTCTGTGTCACCTATTTATAACTTGGGTGAAAATGCTAAGGGATTTAATTATCTTTTGAAAGTCATCATAGAACACATGCTAAGTATTAGCTGGCATATTCATTAAACACTGACTGACAAAGCAATCTGTGGTCAATCTGTAATAAGGCTACCTTGTTTCATTAAGGGACCTATCCTGTACCAGGTAGCTGCAACTGACAAAATATTAGATGTCTGTGTCCAGTACTGAGTGTCAACCCTGTTGCATAGTAACTACAGGGGGTCACTCGTTCAACACTGCCACCATTTACAGAACAAAGTATTTTTTTCAATTAATACAAGGCATTCTGTGATTAGACAAGGTGAGAGGTGGGGTGGTGACTACACTCAGTATCTCCCCAAACATTAATAAAAATATTAACAAGGATACCTCTTCACTCTATCCAAAAGTAAAAAAAAGGGTTGGCTTTGCACATAGGGCATCACAGTGGTTTTATGGTCAGCAACACTAGGGCTCTTTGTTTGAATCCCAACCAGGACGCTATCTGCAAGGATTGTGCATGTTCTCCCTGTGCTTATGTGGGTTTCATCCCACACTCCAAAGACATACTAGTAGCTTAATAAATCCTGTCTAAATTAGCTCTAGTATTTGTATGTACGCATCTGAGATAGGGATTCAATTGTAAGCTCCTTGGAGGCAGGCAATAATGTGATTGTGCAATATGTAAAAGGCCTATGTAAATTGTTGGTGTATGTTCATCTTCAAGGAATACACTAGTTTAACTCCTTTCCGCAGGCCATGTGCATTTATGAGTCTGGGCTCTGATGATCGTGAACTTGGACTCCCCCTTCTGGGTCACCTGGTCACTGTGATAGCCTCTGATTGGCTATCACAGTGATCAGTCACTCTATCTTCCTCCCCTGCAGAAGATGAAGCTGTAAATAAAAAAAGTGTGTAAAAAAAAAAAAATAATAATACAATACATACAGGTACTCCTCACTTAAGGACTCAGTTCCATTCCAGTGACCAGGTCATTAAACATCAGACGAGGGGCCACAAGTAATCAATAGGGATGGGCCGAACAACCCCCTGTTCGGTTCGCATCCAGAACATGCGAACAGACAAAAAAATTTGTTCGAACACGCGAACACCGTTAAAGTCTATGGGAACATGAAAAATCAAAAGTGCTAATTTTAAAGGTTATTATGCAAGTTATTGTCATAAAAAGTGTTTGGGGACCTGGGTCCTGCCCCAAAGGAAAAACAAAGAAAAACCTGAGCTAATGAGCAAAAGAAAGAACATAGGGCTGCAGCTGCAACAAATTACTTCAAATATCGGTGAAGTGTAAATAACATATATATATCAAAAATTGTGCGCTTACATAAATATACCATATGTATTAATTAGGTTTTTAAGTTTGGTTTGCAGATAAACTTCTCAAAAAAAAAAAAACACTATAAACCACAGTGTGTAAAATTGTGACAACAACAGTGCAGTGTGATTATACAATTAATTACATGTACAGCATCTCCGTGAAGGAAAGTGCAAATAAAGAGTGTAGAAAAGTTCAATCAAAAATTGCAGCTAGGATATGAGTTTCCAGTTGAAATCCAAATTGCATGAAAAGCGCATTCATCAGTTCATGGAAATCAGAATCACAAAAGAAAATCACAAGAAAAATAAGCAGTTCCTTTGGTGCATCACATCAAAGTGAAAGGAGAAAAGTGCGAGGATTAGAGGACACTTCCAAACCACCAGTAGTTCCGAAAAAGTTGTTATAGATGTACTCTTACCGGACGCGTTGGACCTCCTATATAGCAAGGTCATACAGGCCTGCAGATATAGCCCTCTGCGGGGACAGATGGATACCGGTGTTTGGGTCCACTCATAAGCGCCGCACACTGGGAGATGTTTCCACCGCTTCAGTGTCAGGAGGGAGACTCACTCCTCACAGGATCCGTAAATGGAAGGAAGAAGAGGGAAGAAAAAAACTCCAATAGTGTAGTATTTATAAGGAGTTTATTGCCTCAGTCGACCAATGGTCATATACAAAATTCAAGCGTAAAAAACGTTTTTAAAAGCCGGCATAAATAAAAGCTAAACGCCCGTGCAAATTACATGGGGTACATGATGGCAAGCACTGCGTAGCCACGCCCTACATGTTTCGTCATACGTGACGTCTTCAACGGGGCACCTGCCCCAAAGGACATGTATCAATGCAAATAATAAAAATAAAAAACGGACGTTTTTTCGGGAGCAGTGATTTTAATAATGC
The DNA here is from genome assembly GCA_037952835.1 of Lithobates septentrionalis. Lineage (NCBI taxonomy): Eukaryota > Metazoa > Chordata > Amphibia > Anura > Ranidae > Lithobates > Lithobates septentrionalis. Next base: position 3,216,623 of record JBBDGP010000284.1, on the reverse strand, counting down.
TTAAAGTGAAACAAAAAATGTGAAATATTCCTTTAAATTTCGTACCTGGGGGGGGTGTCTATAGTATGCTTGTAAAGTAGCACATGTTTCCTGTGTTTATAACAGTCCGAGAGCAAAATGACATTTCTAAAGGAAAAAAAAGTAATTTAAAAGTGTTAGCGCTAGTGGCGGCTATTAATGAATTGTCGGTCCCGACAATACACATAAAAGTCATTGAAAAATTTTAAAAAAATGCGTGGGGGTCCCCCAAAATTCCATTACCAGGTCCTTCAGGTCTGGTATGGATATTAAGGACAACTCCAAACCAAAATAAAAAAAAAATGGCGCGGGGTTCCCCAAAAAATCCATATCAGACCATGCTCCTACTCCAGCGATGTAATCCAATTCTCAATTTCCAGCGATGGATGATCTCCAGCGACTCCAGCGAGGAACACGCACAGGATCCTGCCTCCACCGGAGGCACCCAGCCAATGACATGGCGCTAGCTTAAAAAAGAGATTCCAGCTGGGCCACACATCACGTGACCCCGTCCCCCTCTGACAAGGGGAAACGCTGGGGTTTCCCAGTGACGTGTACGGGTGACCCTGCCCCCCTCTGATGCATTACGGGATTCCCGTTGCATCAAAGGGGGGCGGGGTCACCCATACATGTCACTGAGAAACCCCCGCGTTTCCCCTTGTCAGAGGGGGACGGGGTCACGTGACGGGTGGCCCCGCCCTCAGCTACATAAAAGCTGTCAAGCTAGTGCCGCGTCATTGGCTGGGTGCCTCCGATGGAGGCAGGATCCTGTGTGTGTTCCTTGCTGGAGTCACTGGAGATCATCCATCGCTGGAGTTTGAGAATTGGATTACATCGCTGGAGTAGGAGCATGGATTTATTGGATTACATTGCTGGAATCTCTTTTATTTTTTATTTTTTTATTTTTAATAAAGGACGTCACATGACTTCTTCTGAAGAAGTCACGTGACGTGACGATATGCATTAGGATTGGAGCACGGGATGCTGCCACAGACAAACAACAAGAGACGAGCTCGGCGCTCGTAGTTACTACACACTGCAGCATTGTTTTAAATGTAAGTTGATTGGACTTGTTTTATTAAATAAATATACCTTTTATATGGGATTACGCTCCCCCTCACACTGTATATCACTACTCTACCTGATGAACACTGAGGAGAGAGGCACGGGGACATATTACAGTTTCCAGGCACGGGGACAGATTCCAGATTGGTGATACTCCTGGAGGCATACGAGCTCGGCGCTCGTGGATTGATGCCCACACTCACTTCATGAAAGTGAGTGCAACCTCCCCCCGTGTGTGTCTTGCCCCCCCTCCACTGTGGTCGTCACAGAGTTATTTTACATGCTGTATACTTTTTATTTTTTATATTTCGCTTGGCATGTTCATCATTGTCACTACCTTATACACGGAACGTCTACACCTGCGGGTCATTTGCAACACAGGCTGTACACCTTACAGCTGTAAGGTAAGAGGCTTGCAAACATGGAGGTGACCTCACTGAAGATCCCCCTTCCCTTCACGATTGGAATTGTTTTGTGTTTCTCATCACGAGTTTTTGTTTTTTGGACTGGATGATAGAACTAATATTCATGTTTGCCCTAGGGATTTGTCACTTGTACTTCACCAGGATTTGGTACGTTTTTGCTAATGGGGCACTAGCCCACATATATTTTTCTTGCATTATAGATTTTTTTTTTTGCATTGTGTCATTATTCATCTTATTTGTGTTAGTATATGCATTTTTGCTTTGCTATATTCAAGCAGTCACTGTTTCACAATTACCTTTATATATTAGGTTTTGTCTGCCTGCAACATTATAGTCATGTTGATCAGCTACATTGCACTGCACTGCATCCCCACCATGTTCTTTTAGCTTGTAGGATCCATTCATGCATTGGCCCGTTTCTGCTTTTTTAGTTCACTTTGCCACTTTAGTCATCTTTGTAGCTTCCCCCCCTTCATCACAGCGCAACTACCATCTTCCCCCACTTTTTTTTTTCAATGACTTTCAATGACTTTTATGTGTATTGTCAGGACCGACAATTCATTAAAAGCTGGCACTAGCGCTAGCACTTTTAAATGACTTTTTTTTCCTTTAGAAATGTAATTTTGCTCTCGGACTGTTATAAACACGGGAAACATGCAATACTTTACAGGAATACTATAGACACCCCCCAGGTACGAAATTTAAAGGAATATTTCACTTTTATTGTTTCACTTTAAGCATTATTAAAATCACTGCTCCCGAAAAAATGCCCATTTTTAAAACTTTTTTTGCATTGATACATGTCCCCTGGGGCAGGACCCAGGTCCCAAAATACTTTTTATGACAATAACTTGCATATTAACCTTTAAAATTAGCACTTTAGATTTCTCCCATAGGACTTTAAAGGGTGTTCCGCGGCTTTACAAATTTGCCGCAAACACGCCAAATTGTTTGCTGTTCGGCGAACGGGCGAACAGCCAATGTTTGAGTCAAACTCATTTTGGACTCGAAAAGATAGCTCATCCCTAGTAATCAATACTTTAAGCATTCTGAACCACTTCTGGACCGCCCACCGTCGTTTTACGGTGGGCTAGCTGCCATAACCCCGGTATCCCCTTCTTCAGCGGGCAGTCCGCTACAAGATAAAAGTGGTCTCTGTCGCAGATTCGCCGCAAGATCACTTTTATCGGCGGTGGGAGAGGGGCCCTCCCGCCGTGATCTGGTGCCTTCTGTCACTTACCGGAGCCGTCGGCTAAGGGTAGAAGTTTGTCACCATTCCATGAGCAGGCCCAATTATGAAGCGTGACATGTTGGGTATCAATTTACTCAGTGTAACATTATCTTTCACAATATAAAAAAAATGGGCTAACTTTAATGTTGTCTTTTTTTTTTCCCAAAAAAGTGCGCTTGTAAGACCGCTGCGCAAATACGGTGTGACAGAAAGTATTGCAACAACCGCCATTTTATTCTCTAGGGTGTTAGAAAAAAATGTATAAAGTTTGGGGGTTCTAGCTAATTTTCTAGCAAAAAAACAGTTTTTAACTTGTAAACAACAAATCTCAGAAAGAGGCTCGGTCTTTAAAAGGTTAACTACTGTACTGTACTGTATTCTGAAAAAAGAGGGCTAAACACAAAACTCCAACTCAATAACGTTGTTTTAATTTGCACAAGTACAGAACACAAAAAATATAAACAACAAAAATCCTGTACTGATACAATGATGTACAGTGCTCAAAAAATAAACACACACAGTAGACATTTAGAGAAACATTTTAATAATCAAATCCTTCAAAGGGAGATAGTGCTTCAGGGTCATCAGTGTCATCATTGAAATTACCAGCAGGGTCATCAGTGTCATCATTGGTGTTACCAGCAGGGTCATCAGTGTCATCATTGGAGTTACCAGCAGGGTCGACAGTGTCATATTTTGAGTTACCAGCAGGGTCATCATTGGAGTTACCAGCAGGGTCAACAGTGTCTTTAGAGTTACCAACAGGGTCGACAGTGTCATCGTTGGAGTTACCAGTAGGGTTGATGGTGTCATCATTTGAGTTACCAGCAGGGTCATCAGGATTTGTAGATGAGTGAGAAGATGACCAGGAAATTAAAGAACTGGTAGGGGTAGCTTGCAAGAAGAATTCTGTTAAGGTGCTCTGCATTTTATTTATTTTTTTATTTCCTCATAAATTTCACGATAACAGTGCATAATACCCTTCATCTGCCGTTCCACTAGAGAACCTTTCAACATTTGGGTCCATATTCTCTAATTGTAATAAAGCTGCATTCACTTTTGAGTACACGCCAGCTAACCCCCCGACTGTGAACTTATTTTGCACTTTTTCCATTGTTTCCTCCTTTTCTTCCTCTTCCTGTTCTAAGTGCTGCTGTGCTTCCAACTCTATTAAATCTTTATTACTTAGCTCTCCCTCATCAAATCCCATTAATATCTGTCATATCAACATCTAATGCCGCGTACACACGAGCGGACATTACGGCGGACTTTGCCCGGCGGACTGGATTTCGTCGGACAATTCGATGTGTGTGGGCTCCAGCGGACTTTGTTTTCTCAAAAGTTTGACGGAATTAGATTTAAAACTTGTTTTAAATTTATCCGTTGAAATCGAGTCCGGTCGAAAAGTCCGCCGTCTGTATGCTAGTTCGACGGACAAAAAGCCACGCTAGGGCAGCTATTGGCTACTGGCTATGAACTTCCTTGTTTTAGTCCGGTCGTACGTCATCACGTACGAATTCGACGGACTTTGGTGGATTGTGTGTAGGCAAGTCCGTTCATTCACAAAGTCCGTCGGAAAGTACGTCGAAAAGTCCGCCGGGCAAAGTCCGCCGTAATGTCCGCTCGTGTGTACGCGGCATAAGTCAAGCATGTTAGCAAGTTACACACTTTTTTGATTTATAACTTTAACATTTGTTTCATCAAACCCTTCGCTATTGTTGACAAAACCGCTTTAATCATTTTTTTATATACCCTGCATACACAAGTTGGTGTGAAAATAGTAGGCCTGAATGTTGCTATTGCACTCTGATCCATGGGTTGTAGGATAGCAGTTGTGTTTTTGGGCAGATACACTACCTTTATGTCTGGATGTAGGTCATCAAGATGCTGGGAGTGACCTGGGGCATTATCAAGCAGGAGGATAATTTTAAAGGGAACACCTTTTTGCTGACAATAATGCTTGACTGAGGGTATGAAACAATTGATGAACCAGTCATCAAATAAAGCTTGTGTCATCTATGCTTTGTTATTTGCATGATAATAAACAGGCAATGTGTGCTTACTAACCTGCTACAATGCATGTGGGTTCTGTGAACGATAGATGAGGAGTGGCTTTAACTTGTACCCAGCAACATTTCCTCCCAACAACAATGTGACCCTGTCTTTAAAAGCGTTAAAATTGGGCATTGTTTTATCTTTTTTGTGTATGTAGGACCTTTCGGGCATTTTTTTACGAAAAAGTCCAGTTTCATCCACATTTAAATATCTGCTCTGGACAGTAGTCACCTTTTTCGATGATTTTCAACCACAACCACAAATTTTTCAGCTGCTTCCACATCTGCACTAGCAGCCTCCCCACTGATACTCTGATTATGGAGGTTGAATCTCCCACAAAACCTTTGAAACAATCCATGGCTTGCTGTAAATATATTAGTCGATTCTTCTCCTGTGTGCACTTTCAAATACTCAAAAATACTGCATGCTTTTTGGTTTGGTTTGAATCAATAAAAGACTCATTGGCATTTTTTTTCTATTTGGTCATCAATCCATACCACCAGCAATATCTCCATTTCATGAATGAGGCCTTTCCCCTGCCTAGTTATTATGGATTGATATCCTGTTGATGCTTTTACTGTCTCTTTCAATCTATCCTTATCCTTTAGCATAGGCAGCTTTAGGCTTTGTGAGGCCTTTGGCAAAATATAGACATGAGGCCCCACTCATGCCCATAATGGATAAAAAAATTTCAAGCAAGTAAAAATGGCTGCAGAAAGATGCGTGGATCTAGCACACAGGCGATCAGCACCACTTTCAGGGCACCCCCTAACCCATCAGACATATGCAGCCAATACAACATCTGGGACCCAGCAAGATGACAACCCCTCTAGGATTTTCCCCTGTGCCTTGGGAGAATGAGGAGGGGTGTCACTGAATCATTCCATATCCACAGGGGAAGAAGAGTGGGGGGATCCCAGCACAGATAGAGATAGAGAGAGAGAGGGGGTGAGGGAGGTTGAGAGGGAGAGAGAGAGAGGAAGAGAGGGGGAGGGGAGAGAGAGGGAGAGAGAGTGGGAGGGTGAAAGAGGGAGAGAAAGAGAGAGTGAGGGAGGGGAAGGGGGAGAGACAGAGAGGGAGGGGAGAGAGGGAGGGAGAGAGAGGGGGGAGAGAGGGATTGGGGAGAGAGGGAGAGGGAGGGAGGAGAGAGGGAGAGAGGGAGGGGGGAGGGAGAGAGAGGGAGGGGGGAGGGGGAGAGAGGGGGAGGGAGAGGGAGGGGGAGGGAGAGGGAGGGGGAGGGGGAGAGAGGGGGAGGGAGAGAGAGGGGGAGGTGGAGAGGGAGGGAGGGGGAGCGAGAGGGAGGGAGGATGAGGGAAGGAGATGGGAAGAGAGTGAGGGAGAGGCAGGGAGGGAGGGAGAGAGGAAGAGAGAGTGGGGGGGAGAGGGAGGGAGAGAGAGAGGAAGAGAGGGGGAGGGAGAGAGAGAGGGGGAGGGAGAGAAAGAGGGGGAGAGAGGGAGAGAGAGGGAGAGGAAGAGAGTGAGGGAGAGGCAGGGAGAGAGGGAGGGAGAGAGGGAGGGGGAGAGAGAGGGGGGGTAGGGAGGGGGAGAGAGAGGGAGGGGGAGAGAGGGAAAGAGAGGGTGAGGGGGAGGGAGGGGAGAGCGAGGGAGAGAAAGAGAGGGAGGGAGAGAGGGAGGGGGAGGGAAAGAGGGAGGGGGAGAGAGGGAGAGAGGAAGGGGGAGAGAGGGAGGGTAGGAGGGGGAGAGAGAGAGGGAGGGTGAGAGGGAGGGTGAGAGAGAGGGAGGGTGAGAGGGAGGGAGAGAGAGAGGGGGAAAGAGAGGGAGGGAGAGGGATGGCGAGCGAGGGAGGGGGGAGGGCGAGAGAGGGAGGAAGGGGGAGAGAGAGATCTCTAGCCCCGTTCCTGTCTGCAGCCCCTCCTGTGTACCATGTCCCAGTCTGCAGTGCTTGTCTGTGGGAAGCTGTGTGTGATGCTTGCTACGGTACCTTCCATGCCAGCAGGATGTTCATGAGGGCCAGCAGCAGGCAGGATCCATTCTCATTCTGGGTGGGGACAGTGTCCTGCTCCTTCCAGAGGATCTGCTTGTGTGAGATGGGGTGGTCCCTAGTCACCTTTACCTTCCACCCGTCCTCGTTTTCCGGCCCGTCAGCCTGTCCTCCAGTCCTGGGAGGTCTTTAGAAATCTTCTCCCTCCTGGACTATCGATCCTTGCAAGCCTCGCTGCTCAACTTGCCTGGCTGCTCAACCAGGCCCGAACCCGGACTGGGACAAAAAAAAAGAGACTGAGAAGCCCATGATAGCGGTCCCTTCCCCGCTCCCCAGCCTGAGAGACCCCCACAGCAGCCGGAGTGAAAAGAGGTGGGAACCTAGCAGAGCTGCCCAGGGATGAGGGGGCCAGAAAAGAGAGCAGGGGTGGCGGAGAGTGAGGTTGAAAGCAGCAAAGGGAGGGGGGGCCGAGAGTGTGGGGGGCATGACCACTGGAGGAGTGGAGAACAGGTGGGCAGAGAGCACTGGGGGGGCTGGAGAGCACTAGGGGGGTGCACTGGCTAGAGTGAAGAGCCTGGCAGGGGCAGAGAGCATGGAGGGGTGATGGAGAGCATAGGGGCCAGAGAGTACTGGGGGAGGGGCATAAGAGCATAGGGAGGGTGGGGGGTGGAGAGCACCGGGGAAGCTGGGTAGGACAGTGTGGTGAAGAGCATGGGGGGAGCCAGGGAGCACAGGGGGGTGGGGGATTTGGAAAGCACTGGGGGGGGGCTGGATAGCATAGTGGGGTGGAGAGCATGGGGGGAGCCAGGGAGAAAAGTGGGGTCTGGAAAGCACAAGGGGGAGCTGGAGAGCACGGGGGGAAGTTGAAAGCACAGCGGGAGCCAGGGAGCACAGGGGGCAGAGAGCACTGTGGGGTGCAGGTAGAACTGGGAGAGGTTAGGGAGTACGGGGGGAACAGAGAGCTCTGGGGGGCTGGAGAGCACTGTTGGGGGGAGCCAGGGAGCAGGGGGGTCGGAGAGCACTGGGGGGAGTATGGGGGGAGACAGGCAGGACCAGAGAGCACTGTGGGGGGGATATCAGTGTGGGGGAGCCAGGGAGCACAGAGCACTGGGGGAGGTGGAGAGCAGTGGGGGGGGGGGGCGACTGGACAGGACAGTGGGGGGGCATGGGGGGATCCAGGGAGCACAGAGGGGACCAGAGAGCACTGTGGGGGAGCCAGGGAGCACAAAGAGGACCAGAGAGCACTGGGGGGCAGCTGGGGAGCAGTGGGGGGGGACTAGACAGCACTGTAGGGGAGCCAGGGAGCACAGGAATTGGGGACTGGACAGCACAGTGGGGGGGGGAACATGGGGGGAGCTGAGAAGCAGTGGGGGGGACTGGACAGCACAGTGGGGGAGCCAGGGAGCACGGGGGACCAGAGAGCACTGGGGGGGAGGAGCCAGGGAGCAGAGGGGGTATGCAGGGAGAACTGGGAGGAACCAGGGAGCATGGGGCAGTAAAAGAGTTGGATAGGAGGAGCTCCGGTGGATGGATCCCATCGCAGTGCCTGCTACAGCCTGGCCGACCGCCCAGAGAGAACGTGAGAAAACGGCCATGCCGCCCTCCTGTGTGCCTGGATAGGAGGAGCGGCGGGGACAGCTGCATATGAAGGAATTAATCTTTCCATATTCTTTAGCCAATGAATGCCCACAGTAGAAGCGGTCATTCAGCGGCTGCAGGAGGAACATGAAAAGATCAATTCCTCCATATGCAGCTGTCCCCGCCGCTCCTCTTATCCAGGCACACAGGAGGGCGGCATGGCTGGGCTCTCACGTTCTCTCTGGGCGGTCGGCCAGGCTGTACCAGGCGCTGGGATGGGATCCATCCACCGGAGCTCCTCCTTCCCCTTCACAGACAGTCATAGGGCAGGGATAGTTTCCGCCGCCTGGCTCGACCCCTGACCCAAATAGGCAGCCGGCGGGATGCGGACAGGCCAGATGAGCAGCGCGGGCTGAAGGAGCAGCCCGCACTGGACTTGCACATAGATTTGTGGCCCGCCCGGTGTGCTCTATGGCTGCCCGCACAGCTTTTACAGATGGCACCTGGAGCCTGTTGGTCAGTCCAGTGATCGAGCAGAGGCGAATTAGGCGGCCGCGAGGCCCTGTGAATGCGGCAGCCTAATTTGCCTAATTAGAGAGCCGCCTCTATCCTTTAGTATTGTTGAAATGGTAGATTGTGCAAGTTCCAATTCACTTTTTTTTAACTTTCTTGCCAGCCTCAAAGTCCTTAATGATCTTCATTTTCATATCAAGATCAATAGCTTTTCTTTTTTTAAAACACATTCTGCAGGCGCAAGCACGCTTTTTCTTTTTTTCTGACATGGTGTGGACAATGCCTGTACAGTACAAGCACACATTACATTACTGTACATAAAGACATAACACAGTACAGTATAAATCTATATATCACAATCAACATATTGACTAAATATTCTTTTATCCATTTAGAACTTTCTGTCTTGGTCTCTCATACTGCTCCGGCCCCCTTTTGGGTGGGCACATCCCAGTACGGGGTCACCTCTGGACACTTTCCATCTTCATTCTGTTCTGATTCCTCGGTGCTGTTCTGGCGCTCCAGTCTCCTCTTACTTTTTGAGTTTTAATCTCTCTAGCCTGAAATACACAACATATGGGTCTTTGTTTATTCATTGCCTTTTATGCTCTATGTTGATATCTGTAAAAGTTTTCAATATGATATATGCATGTACTTTGTGGCATGTTTGATGTTGTTTGTAATTATGCTTATATTACTATTGTAGATCAATCGCACATATCTGGAATTCTTCAGCCCATTGTCCCTGAAGAAGACTTCTACTCTGTTGAAACGCACTGGATTTTCTCTATCCTTTTGACAGTGGAATTGGGTTATTCCAGTTTTTTGTCCCATGTTGTTCATTGTTACCATGTGTTTATTTTTTATCATATATCACATATTGTTTAATATCTATATTTATGTAACTAAATTTTCATGGTCCATTAAAGTCCAATTTTTGAGGAACTCCTGAACTACAGAGTTTCTGAAAACGCCCCTGAATCCACATTCTACATCCAGATTTCCATCCTTTACAATATGGCCACAAGAGCCCAGGCCAACTTTCGGGCTATTCGCTGCATCTGCCAAGGAAGAGCGACATGCTTGTTCACCTCATCAAGGCCTCAGTTATTTAGAGAGGCAGCCTTTAGATGCTTCACATCCTTATCTCTGAATGAATAGAGCTTGGCCATCTTGCTCAGAAGGGAGGGATGTCTCACGATCTTGCTCCACTTATCCAAAATGATGTCCCCTAGTTCTGTGAAGAATGAGAATTTAGAAAACTCTCTCTACAGCTATGTCTCCAAGTCATGCGATTCAGAGTGCTACCCGACTGTGAGTGCAGCCCTGATCCAACTTTACAGTCTCTGGATCAAAGTTGCATCAAAAGTCCTATCAAAGTAGCGCAGGAACCCCTCAAAGTCGCTGCAACTCTAAGTTGCATGAATGGGAACAGGTGTCATTGAACTCAATGGGCTGTGACCCGCCATGTGACCCCAGGTGTCCAAAGTTGCATGAAAAGTCGCACTAGTGGAAACGGAGTCCAAAGGTGTTTACAGAACTTCCTCTTGATTTGCAGGAGACTCTACCTTGGTTGACACAGTTCCAGTTCTTCCTGGTCATCCTAGTGGGAGAACACAAAGCAATGGCTCTTGGACTTTGTGTGTGACTGCTCTTGAAGGGATTACTGCACCATGTGCCTCACTAGGGTTTCCATTTGCTGGAAAACACCACCACCCGGGCTTAACATGGCTCACAGAGAGACTTGCCCTCCGGGACCGGAGTCCCGCATCTCCAGCAGACTCTCTCCTTGGAGCAGCTGACATAGCGGTGGGTGCATAGAGAAGTATTCAGAGCTTCTGCTATGAAGGCTGGACCTTGATGGTGACTGTGACAGACCTAGCCGGGAAAGAGACTTTTGGAGGGGACTGTGTGCTGGCCTCTTGCCGATCGATCGGGGGCCCTTGCGTTTGGGGGAGCGGTGCTCTTTGTGAGCTGTATGCCTGGGGACCCTTGAGGTGGTATTACTGTGGATTCAGGTCCTGGTCCCCCAGGACACAAGGACTCTGGGGACCCTGGATTTGCCATATTGGAATAGTGGCTGATTCATAATGCTGGGACAGATACTGTTGGGAGATGCTGATGTAAATTCCAACACCTGTCTGTCTATTGTCTGCTAAAATGCATATAAATAAGTCTACTATGGGATCTAAGAGTCATTAGATCCCCATTGTTATTTGTGTTAATTAACTCTGCTATTGTGTGAAGAAGAGTCTATGTTGATTGTGATAATGTTGATTGGATTTTCTGAACTACAAGACGGCCAGTCTGGCCTAACGGTCATGTCTGGGTCATCTAGGCTGTCTAAAGGGATTCGTTAATTAGCTCATGTTAATTAGGTTAATTAGGTTACAGCTGTATTGTTAGAGTAATATGAGCAGGAGGTCTGCACCTCCACTTTTAGTGTATAAAAGCCTGTATTTTGCAATAAAAGAGAGTCCTGTTTGAACTTACATACAGCCTGCCTGGTGTTTGTTCTGAGCTATCAAAACTGGACTAGAATGGCACAGAGCTGTAGTTCTAGTCCCGGAGCATTGGATGACCGAACCATCAGACGTTGCAAGCTGATTCAATAGCTGCAGAGGAGTGTCGGGAGAGTGGAACCGAGCGAGCAAGGGGCTCGTTACAGTGACCTATGACAAATACATCTGAAGAAAAATGTTGTGACCTAATGATGTCTTTATCATCTCGTGCCATGTATTGTCAACCTGATCTAGAAAGAATCACAAAAGCAAAATAGAATATAAAGGAAATGGTTAAAGAACCCAAAAAGAGTACCCAGGTCATCAAGGAAAGGAAAAGGTCAGCAAGGAAAGGAAAGTGTTAAACCCACCCTCTCATACCTGCTATGCCAGGGCTGGCCACACGGGGGGCAGTGATACATCCACTGTGTGAAACTGCACAGGTGATCAAATCATAGCAGAATCACACAGAGGCAGCATATAAGGGTGTTACTGCAGAGCATACCCTGTGGTAATTGCACACAGCATTTTGGGAGACTGCTGCAAGCTACCTACAGAGAAATCCCTACATCAACAGTACTGACTCCTGATTGAAATTATGCCACCGCTGCCTGCATGCACTGGGCCCCTGGACAGGAGCAACCCAGGGATGCCCGTCTGGAAGAGGAAGCAGCGGCTTGGAGTGCAAATGCGCTCCAGCTGCCATAGACTGAAAGACACTAGAGCCAGAGAAGAAACAGACAAACAGAAACACACAAACTGCTGCCATGGAATATGTAATATAAAAGTATACATCACCGCACACGGCAACTTCAATCCTGCTTCCACAATCAGACCGGGCCAGGTAGGTTGATTACACGGAGCTTGGGGCATATAGCCCAGCTCTTAGCAGGTGGCCCTATCTAGCCACTGCGTTGCCAATGGCCAGGCTTTAGCTCTTCTTTCGCTTGCCCACTCCATACCCTGCTTACAGCCAAGGCTTTTTGGAGTATCTTCCGTTTAGCTCGCTCCATACCCTGCTAATAAGGATGAGCTCAGGCGTGTTCACAAACCACACATGCAGAGCGCGCCAGGAAGTCGGCACTGCACAGCGCTAAACACAAGCAGTGAGACATTTCCCCATCTCTGCAGCCGCGCATTGGGACAATGTCTCACTGCTTGTGATTAGCGCTGTGCAGTGCCGACTTCCTGGCGGGCTCTACACGTGTGGCTTGCAAATGCGCCTGAGCTCATCCTTACCTTCTAATAGCCAGGGCTTATTGGAGCATCGCTACCAGTCTTCCTAGTGCTCACAGCCGGCTGGTCTTGATCACGGAGGGAAAAAAATTCAGGCAGACGAATAACCAAACTGGTCCTTAGGAGGAGGATGAAAAAGGAACACTGCCGCTGGCTTGGAGCAAAGATTTATGGGAGAGGGGTCCTATAGGGGAGGAGTGGAAGCCGGATTAACCCACACGTATGCTGCCATGGAGTCTGTTAGGAAATTGGTTATTTCCATCCAAAGTCTGCCAAAGAGACCAAAATGTATCCAAAAAATCTCTAATCTTGTTCTGAGTGCACTAAATTGTGGCCTCATCATACAGACTTGCTCCCCAAGCCATTGTTTACAAAATAAAGAAAGCTTGCAGGGAAAATCAATTTATATGCCATTTTTTTCTTTTTAAATATCGTTTTGCTGCAGGGGGTATATACATGGTACAGATGCGCCACTTTACAGGCAGACTAAGGGGACCCCCAGGCACTATATTTAAAGGAATTTTTAATTTTTCACTTTAAGCATTAATAAAATCACTGCTCACTGCTCCTTTAATCATTTCAACCCCGGAAGGATTTACCCCCTTAATGACCGGGCCATTTTTTTGCAATAGTGCACTGCGTCACTTTAACTGAGAATTGCACGGTTTTGTGACTTTGTACCCAAATAAAATTGGTGTCCTTTTTTTGCCACAAATAGAGCTTTCTTTTGATGGTATTTGATCACTTCTGCGGTTTTTATTTTTTACGCTATAAGCAAAAAAAGAGCGACAATATTGAAAAACAAATTTTTTTACTTTCTGCTATAGTACATATCCAAAAAAATGAAAAAAATAAATGAATTTATTCATCATATTATAATAACAAAGTATTCCAAAGAAGATCAGGGAAATAGTGGCGCTGTAAAGTAAATATATACTGTACGTAAATCGTGAAAATAAGTGTTAATAACCATTATTGTAAACACATGACCTAAAGTGCAAGTAATAAACCCAAAACAATTATCATAAAAATATATAATGATGACTGAGTGAGTAAATAATCTGATGATGACAAACAAGTGATTACGAATATCACAGTGAATAGTTCATGCACTATTGCTTCAACTAAGCAAAATGTCCAGACCAAAAAAATGTATATTTATTGAAAGTCCAATCCAAATAAAAATTAAGGTGCCACAAAGGGGTGCAACACAACAGGTGAATATGCAATAAAGATCTTCCTTTGATGTAAACACTCTCCTCCACCACACCGATTGTGATTGTGAATCACTCTAATGGAGCCACACTCACCAGATTTGCATGCTTTGCATTCTCATGCGCGGCGTGTAAGCTTTATAAAGATCCCCCAAGGGATTACACGAGCTGGATAAAGGTGGGCCCACACAGATGGAACTCCTTAATAGGTAACGCTCCTCATCAGGCAGATGTAAATCACCATGCAAAAGAAATATTGCCTCCAATAGTGTAATAGAGTTTTTAAAACATTTATTGGATAAAATCAAACACGTCTTCTAACATTGTACTCACATTCTTAACTAATAAAAACAGCATGAGCAAGACATTCCTTGTAATAAGTGATGGCAGTGTGCTAATGGTCACGGCGGACCGGGGATGCAGCTTAGTACTCTCACCCCTCCCCTCATCGGATCCACGACTTCCACATGATTTACCTCTGCCTGATGAGGAGCGTTACCTATTAAGGAGTTCCATCTGTGTGGGCCCACCTTTATTCAGCCTGTGTAATCCCTTGGGGGGATCTTTATAAAGCTTACACGCTGCGCATGAGAATGCAAGGCATGCATATCTGGTGAGTGTGGCTCCATTAGAGTGATTCACAATCACAATCGGTGTGGTGGAGGAGAGTGTTTACATCAAAGGAAGATCTTTATTGCATATTCACCTGTTGTGTTGCACCCCTTTGTGGCACCTTAATTTTTATTTGGATTGGACTTTCAATATATATACATTTTTTTGGTCTGGACATTTTGCTTAATTGAAGCAATAGTGCATGAACTATTCACTGTGATATTCATAATCACTTGTTTGTCATCATCAGATTATTTACTCACTCAGTCATCATTATATATTTTTATGATAATTGTTTTGGGTTTATTACTTGCACTTTAGGTCATGTGTTTACAATAATGGTTAGTAACACTTATTTTCATGATTTACATACAGTATATATTTTCTTTACAGCGCCACTATTTTACTGATCTTCTTTGGAATACTTTGTTATTATTTTCTTTGTTAAAGTTGGCAGCTGCGGTCTATATTTATTTTATACCTGAGCGCAGTGGAGGGTCACCAAGTTTTTTTTGCGCATTACTTGATCACTCTTTATAAGATTTATTCATCAGTTTAGGTCAATATGTATTCTTCTACATATTTTTGGTAAATAAAATTCCAATAAGCATATATTAATTGGTTTGCGTAAAAGTTATAGCATCTACAAAATAGGAGATAGATTTAGGGACTTTTAATTAGGGCCTTTAATTAGGGCCTCTTCCCCGCAACCCTTGCCCTGTGGTTGTGGGGGTCTGCGGGCAGGGGGCTTATCGGAATCTGGAAGCCCCCTTTAAAAAAGGGGACCCCAGATCCTGCCCCCTCATGTGAATGGGTATGGGGTACGTTATACCCATACCCATTCACCAACAAAAAGTGTCAAAGTAAAAATGACAGTAGACACTTTGGGACAAGTCCTTTAAAAAAAAAATGTACCGCAATGTCCATTCATCTTCGATCACAGCGCAGACGACCCAAGAAAAAATAAATAAATGGAAAAACTCTGCCTCGATGGGAGGCTCCCGCCAACTGGAGCCTTTTTGCACTGACAGCTCTTATATAGCTGAGGGCGGGGCTACCCAGAGATGTAAGCTGGTGACCTCACCCCTTTCTGACATCATGTGACATCACGTTATGTCAGAGGGGGGCTGGGTCACCCATTTACGTCACCAGGTGGCCCCTCCCTCAGCTATATAACAGCTGTCAATGCAAAAAGCCTAGTCGCGGGGATGCCTCCCATGGAGGCAAAGTTTTTCCTGTTTTTTTTTCCTCACTCCATCGGCGCTGTGATCAAACATGGATGGACATTGCAGGACATTTTTTTATTTTTCAATAAAGGACTTGTCCCAAACTGTCTTCTGTTATTTTTACTTTTTGACACATTTTTTGGTAAATGTGTAGGGGTACAATGTACCCAATACCCATTCACATAGGGGACGGCCGGGATCTGGGTGTCCTCTTGTTAAGGGGGGCCGATAAGCCCCCACCCACAGACCCCCACAACCACCAGGCAAGTGTTGTGAAGAAGAGGCACTTGTCTCCATGAACATGGTGACAAGGTGTTTTGGGGGGACCTCAAAAAACCCTCCCCATGTTGAGGGCATGTGGCCTGGTATGGTTCAGGAGAGGGGCGCTCTCACACCCTCCCCCTTTTCCTGTGGCCTGCCATGTTGCGTGTTTCGGTAAGGGTCTGGTATGGATTTTGGGGGGACCCCCACACCATTTTTTTTACATTTTGGCGCAGGGTTCCCCTTAATATCTATACCAGACCCAAAGGGCCTGGTATTAAACTGGGGGAGAAATTCACACCGTTTTTGATTTTTATCTATATTACCGGGATTCGGCAATACATTACAGCCGCAAGCAGTTTTAAATGAAATTTTTTCATTTACAAATGTAATTTTGCTGCTCTCATTCATAAAACTATGTACGGCCACTATGTAAGCAGCCTAGCATAGTGTGGGGTGTGGACACCCTGCCTTTGGCCAATCATGGCTCTCCCAGCAGAGCGTGCTGTGAGCAGAGCGTGCTGTGATTGGCCAAAGCATGCAGGTCAGGTGCATGCTTTGGCCAATCAGCAGCCATCAATGCACTGTGATCTCGCAGTGCATTGATGGTCTCACCGTTCATTATGGGGTGTTCCGCAGGCACTCAAATTTCCTGTGAACGCCCTATAATGTTCTAAATTTGGCGAACGGGCGAACACCCAATGTTCAAGTCGAACTTACATTCGACTCGAACATCGGGCTCATCCCTATTCCTGATTACTTGGAACAGCAGATCTCCATGTTGTCCCCTGTTATAACGGGGATCTGCCTTGTTTACATAGGCAGATCCCCGTTCTGCCTCTATGTGGAGCAATCACGGGTTGCTGACGGACATCAAGCACGAACTTCATTTTGCACAGCCGGGCCGTCCTGCCGCAGTATATGTGCTTTGGGCGGTGCGTAAATGGTTTCTTCTCTCTGTCAATCCTTCCACTGGCTTCCACCTACCCAACAAATAAAAACTACTCAGCGCTGTGCTACTTTAACTGGCAATAGTTCGGTCATGCAACACTGTATGCTAATTAAGGATGAGCCGAACACCCCTGGTTCGGTTCGCACCAGAACTTGTGAACAGGTAAAAAATTTGGACGAACACACAAACACCGTTAAAGTCTATGAGACATGACACATGTTGGGTCTCAGCAGTATAGATAAAACTCATTGAAAAAAATGGCATGGGTCCACCCCCCCAGTCCATTACAGGCCCTTTGGGTCTGGTATGAATATTAAGCAGAACCCCGGACCAAAATAAAAAAATTGCATGGGGGTCCCCCAAAATTAATACCAGGCCCTTCAACCATAGGGAAGTTCCCATGGCGTCAGAGGGGCAGGGTCACCCGTTTACGTCACCGGGTGGCCTCACCCTCAGTTATATAAGAGCTGTCACAGCAAAGACATGTCAGACAGTGGGAGCCTCCAATGGAGGCGGGTTGGTTGCAGCTTTTTTTTTTTCACTCCATCGGGCGGTGCGAAATTACTTCGTGGGACATTTTTATTTTTTTATTTTTTAATAAAGGACTTGTCCCAAGCTGTGTTTTGTCTTTTTGTGAAATGGTAGGGGTACATTTGTACCCCGTTACCAATTCACACAGGGGGGAGGCTGGGAACTGGGGGTCCCCTTGTTAAAGGGGGCTTCTAGATTCCGATAAGCCCCCCGCCCACAGACCCCCACAACCACCGGGCAAGGGTTGAAGGGATGAGGCCCTTGTCCCCATCAACATGGGGACAAGGTGCTTTGGGGGGCTACCCCAAAGCACCCTCCCCATGTTGAGGGCATGTGGCCTGGTACGGTTCAGGAGGGGGTGCTCTCTCGTCCCCCCTCTTTTTCTGCGGCCTGCCAGGTTGTGTGCTCAAATAAGGGCCTGGTATGGATTTTAGAGGGACCCCCACGCAATTTTTTTTTATTTTGATTCGGGGTTCCCCTTAATATTCATACCAGACTCTGGGGGGGGGGGGTGATACCATGCTCTTTTTTTCAATTACCTGTATCTATATTGCTGAGACCTGACAATTTATTACAGCCGCGATCAGTTTTAAATGACAATAAGGAATATTTAACTTTTATTGTTTCACATTAAGCATTAAAAAAATCACTGCTCTGTAAATAACAGCCGTTTTTAAAAACATTTTTTGCATTGATACATGTCCCCTGGGGCAGGACCCAGGCCCCCAAACACTTTTTATGACAAAAACTTGCATATAAAGCCTTTAAAATTAGCACTTTTGATGTTAGTGTCCCATGTTAGTGTCCCATAGGCTTTAACGGTGTTCCGGCAGCTTTCGAATTTGCCGTGAACACCGCATATTGTTCACTATTTGGCGAACAGGCTACCACCCGATGTTCGAGTCAAACTTATGTTCGACTTGAACATGGTGCTCATCCCTAAATATATATATATATACAGTGCATTCAGCGGTGTACAGTATATAATACACTTCAGGCGGATTATATATATATATATATATATATATATATATATATATATATATATATATATATATATATACACACAGTATCTCACAAAAGTGAGTAGACCCCTCACATTTTTGTAAATATTTTATTTTATCTTTTCATGTGACAACACTGAAGAAATTATACTTTGCTACAATGTAAAGTGGTGAGTGTACAGCTTGTATAACAGTGTAAATTTGCTGTCCCCTCAAAATAACGCAACACACAGCCATTAATGTCTAAACCGCTAGCAACAAAAGTGAGTACACCTCTAAGGGAAAATGTCCAAATTGGGCCCAATTAGCCATTTTCCCTCCTGGTTGTCATGTGACTTGTTAGTGTTACAAGGTCTCAGGTGTCAATGCGGAGCAGGTGTGTTAAATTTGGTGTTATTGCTCTCACTCTCCCATACTGGTCACTGGAAGCTCCCGTGGACGTCCTCTGATGAAACGCGCGTAGGGCGTGGCCTATTCCGACGCCTTGCACCATCTCCTCGTATCTGACTTTTTTGGATAACCTACTGCTTATTTGAAACCACTATAATGTGAGTACCATTTACCATCTGACCTAAATAAAACTGTTAATGGTTTTACACTATGGAATTCTCCTTTCTCCTTCATGTTCAAATGACATCCCGATCCTGATCCTGCCAAGAACTGCCACACAGTGGCACACACTGTGAATGCACGTTACCCCTGAAGGGGCTAACAAGCTGGTGAGTGTCTGCACGATCACAGCGCAAGACACAAGCACTTGGTTACCACAATATAGCAGCAGACACAACTGGAATACACCTGCCTTGGTTTAAAGGGATACACCAGGAAATCTTATAGAGACTGTTGTTTTTCACCTACGGTGCACTGAGCACACATCACGGCTGATTTTATTATAAAGTGACCACAGTAACACCATTTACATAGACTGTCTAACTATCACCTACTATATTACTTATGTGTGATCACATAATATCATTTTAAGGTTTATGATATCATTATCACAAGTTGCATGTCAAGTGTCATATATTTTATTTATATACTACTTTATTTATTTTTATTCTTTTTTTCTACGAATTATAGCACGTGTCACTTTAACACTTTTTTTGTGTTTACAGTCAACTACTGGGGAGGTTTTGCCTTTAGTATTAGTATTTTAGGACGGCGCCACACTCACCCCTCAAGTGTAAGTGTAGCTCCAGCCAAAAAATCAATTTTTAAGCTTTTTGGATAACATGGGGAAGTATTATCACCCCTGTAACATTTGTTTTGCTGTCTGTGCCCCTGTTCAGAAGATTTCACCTCACTTTCTGCCCCAATGACGATTGGATTTTGAACATTTTGGGTTATTAGGGAAACAAGGATTGGTGATAAAGCATCAGTGGAGACACCTCTTTTCCCATAATAACTCTAACAGGAGAGAATTTTCCTTCCTAGGGGTAGATTTCCTCTCACTTCCTGTTGTCTCCCTCCGTTTGTAAGTAGGAGTCGTTTGTAAGTAGGAGTCATTTGTAAGTTAGATGTTTGAAAGTAGGGGACCGCCTGTATATACTACATGGCCTGCCCTATATACTCTGCAGAAAATTGGGTGTTGGTGGTACCAGAACTCTGTAAGCCCTCACAGTTACTCTTGGTGGGTGCAGGAACGGGATCTGCTGTGAAATATTAGATCAAAGAATGTAATTACATGCCCCTGTTAAACAGGGGCAGAAAAATGGAGCCTTAGGCACTGGTGGTGGTGCCACAACACTGTAACCCCTCACAGATACTCTAGTTGAGTGCAAGAACGAGCCCTGCTGTGAAATATTTATCACGGGTACTCACCGAGGCCGAGATGCTGAGAGTGGCTTCCCTTGCGACTGAGCGCACTACACCCCTGGTAGTGGTACAGAGGGTGTAGGGCACAGAGGGGCACGGGTCGCCTGCAGGCAAGAAGCTTCTAGAGAGGAGGACTTCAGTCATGCAGAGCTGAGAGCGATGGTGGCTCTGACCCAGAGCTGGAGAGGAGGACCCGGCCGGGGCTCTAACCCGCAGACACAATGGGAGCTGGGATAAGCGCAGGAGATCAGGCACTGAGAACTCAGCAGTGGGGAGACTAAGATGCAGACCAATAACTTGATACTGGAGACTGGTAGATGAGGAAGTCCTAGAAGCAGGCCGAGGGTCAAACACAGCAGAAGGTAAGTAGAGGAATCCTGAAGGCAAGCCAGAGGTAAGGGGTTGGAGATGTCAGCAGAGAAGTCCGTTTTAAACAAGCCGGGGTCATACACGAGAAGGCAGGAGAATCCGGAGACAGGCAGAGGGTCAAACACTGGAAGCAGATCGTGGGAAAGTCCTTTAAACAAGCCGAGGTCAAAATGCTGGAGAGAGACAAGGTAGGTCAGGCAAATCCGGGTCAAACAGGTAAACAAGAAGCAGGAATCAGGAACGGAACACTGGAAGCTGAAAGACAAACCAGCAATTAAACAGGGCACAAGTCAGTCTTTATATAGGCCAGAAAGGGGGCGTGACGCTGACGAGCGAACGCCCGTACGCCGTTACGCCGCTACTTTGCTAACGCGCATGCGCCGAAGCGCGGCTCCGCCGCGCAAACGCACAGGGACCTTCCGATGTTGACAGGCTCTTTTCTGACAGTGCCCCCCCCCAAAGGGCAACCTCCGGGTGCCCAATCTGGCCAGTACTCCCGGATATTTCTTGTGAAATGCTTGTATTAACCGTGGGGCGTGTATATTGGAGGAGGGTTCCCAAGAATTATCTTCTGGGGGGTACCCCTTCCACTTGACCAGGTACTGGATATGACCCCCCCTCCTTCTACAGTCCATTATAGCCTCAACCTCGAATTCCTCTTCGCCTTCAATGTTAATTGGAGGAGGTGGCAACTCCTCCCTTCCTGGAAAAGAACTGGGAGTTACTGGTTTTAAAAGGGAAGTATGGAAGACAGGATGAATTCTGTAAGAGCTGGGTAAAGAGAGTTCAAAGGCCACTGGGTTCACTACTCTCTTAATCTTGAAGGGACCAATAAACTTTGGGCCTAATTTGCGTGAAGGACAAGAAAGTTTAAGGTTTGTTGCAGATAGCCAGACTTCATCCCCAATCTTAAAAATTGGGTTGCTCCTCCTACCCCTGTCATAGTATTTCTTGTAGCTGTCCTGAGCCTTCTTCATAGTTTCCTGAATTATTTGAAAATTGGCTTGAATGGAATTTATTCGGTCTTGTACCGCGGGAACTGATACTTCTGCAAAAGAATTAGGCAAAAAAGAGGGGTGAAATCCATAGTTAGCCCAGAAAGGAGTTTGATTGGTTGCTGTATGTATGGAATTGTTATAGGCAAATTCTGCACAGGGGAGGAGTGAAACCCAGTTGTCTTGAGAGCATGAGCAAAAACAGCGCAGGTATTGTTCCAGCGTTTGGTTCGTCCTCTCTGTTTGGCCATTACTTTGAGGATGATATGCTGAGGATAGGCATACCTTGATTCCCAGGGATTTACAAAGGTCTCTCCAAAATTTTGAGGTGAACTGAACTCCTCTGTCAGACACAATGCTAGCGGGTACTCCATGTAGCCTCACCACTTCCTTGATGAATATATCCGCGGTATCTGAGGCAGAGGGTGTGCCCTTCATGGGTAGGAAGTGGGCCATCTTTGAGAGGCGGTCGACTACTACCAGGATGGTGGAGAATCCTTCAGCAGATGGTAGGTCAACGATGAAGTCCATAGCCACTTCCTTCCAGGGTTGCTCTGGAATGGGGAGTGGTCTTAATAGACCCCAGGCTTTTGCATTGGATCCCTTGCTGCGCTGGCAAATAATACAAGAGTTTACGTAGTTCTTACAGTCCTGACTCCACCCTGGCCACCAGAAGGAACGATGTATTAGTTCCGAGGTCTTTTGTACCCCAAAATGTCCTGCAAATTTGTTATCATGAAATGTTTTTAGTACCAAGGGTCTTACTTGCGCTGGAACAAATATTTTATTTTGGGCCCATAGTAGACCATCCTGTTTCCTCAGTGTGGGTACTTCAGGGTTTAAGCATTGGCTGGAGGCCTGTTCAATGGCAGTTCTTAGATCTGGCTGGATTGCACAAAGAAAATTCTGTGAGGATAGAATAGTACCAGGTTCTGCTGGTGGAGAGGTTTCTGGGAACATTCGGGATAAGGCGTCCGCTTTCCCATTCTTAGAACCAGGCCGATAGGAAATGTGGAAGTTGAACCTGGAGAAGAACAAAGCCCAGCGGGCTTGCCGGGGTCTGAGGCGTTTTGCGGTTCTAAGGTACTCCAGGTTCTTGTGATCGGTGAAGATCATAATGGGGTGAGAAGCACCCTCCAAAAGATATCTCCACTCCTCCAGGGCAAATTTGATGGCCAGTAGTTCACGCTCCCCTACGTCATAGTTCCTTTCCGGCGGGGACAGTTTCCGGGAGGCAAAAGCCACAGGATGGAGAAGGACCTTCTGGCCTCGTCTTTGGGATAGAATTGCTCCTAAAGCGGATTCTGAGGCGTCTACTTCCAACACATAGGGAAAGGCGGGGTCTGGATGCAGTAGTACCGGGGCAGAAGTAAATAGATTCTTCAGTTTATCAAATGCTTCCTGAGTTTCTGAGGACCACTGGAATCGACTTTGCTGGCGAGTCAGTTGGGTTATGGGAGAGATGATCGATAAAAAACCTTTTATGAACCTGCGATAGAAGTTGGCGAAGCCCACAAATCGTTGGACCCCCTTTTTGTCTGTAGGGGCTGGCCATTCTTGGATAGACTTCACCTTCTGAGGATCCATTGAGACCCCTTCAGTGGAGATAATGAACCCTAGGAATTGGACTACTGTTTTTTCGAATTCACATTTCTCTCCCTTTAGGTAAAGTCCGTGCTTCCTAAGGATCGTGAGTACCTTCTTCACATGGGCCTGGTGTTGCTCAATGTTTGTAGAAAAAATCAGGATGTCGTCAAGGTAAACGATCACAAAGTCATCTAAGTATTCACGAAAAATATCATTTACCAGGTGTTGGAATGTAGCTGGGGCATTGCACAAACCAAATGGCATCACTAGATATTCAAAATGTCCGAATCTAGACCTAAAAGCCGTTTTCCACTCATCCCCTGGGCGTATCCGCACCAAGTTGTAGGCGCCCCTTAGGTCAAGTTTAGAAAAAACTTGTGCGGTTCGAAACCGTTGGAACAGTTCTGGGATGAGGGGAAGTGGATAACGGTTCTTGATGGTGATCTTGTTGATCTCCCTGTAGTCCACACAAGGCCTTAAAGTACCATCTTTTTTCTCAACGAAGAAAATCCCTGCTCCAGCCGGGGAAGAGGAAGGACGAATGAATCCCTTTTCAAGGTTTTCGTTGATGTAGGACTTCAGAGCCTCCAACTCCTTTTCAGATAGAGGGAATATCCGACCAAAAGGGATCTCGGAGCCAGGTAAGAGATCAATGGGACAGTCGTATGGTCGGTGAGGGGGCAAACTGTCAGCTCTCTTTTTGTCAAAAATGTCCATGAATTCATGGTAGGCGGCAGGGACGTGCTGAAGGTGTTCAGGGACTGGCTGGATAGTTAGACAGGAAGCTGTGCGGACAGGACCAGAGGTGAAGCAGTGCTGGGAACAGTAAGTCGAAGAGAAGGAGATCTTCTTCTCCCTCCAATTGATATGGGGGTCGTGAGCTTGCAGCCATGGAAGTCCCAGGATGATAGGGAACATGGGGGAGCAGATGATATCAAAGCACAGAAATTCTTGATGTCCTGAATCTGTGATGGTGAGAATGGGTTTCGTTTCCTGGGTAACCGGCCCGGAACAAGGGGATGACCCATCGGCCAGGTGGATTTGGAGCCTTTGTTTTTTATTTTGCAGAGGGATGCGTAAACTTTGAGATAGGGATGTATCCAGGAAGCAGCTGCAGGCGCCAGAATCAATAATGGCTGGTAGCCGGATCTCCTCGTCTGCCACCTGTAGGGAGACAGGAAGGACAAGATGGGTTGTACTTGAACCATTGACTTGAAAGTTCATAGCTGTTTGTAATTGGGACTTACTGGGTCTTATAGGACAGTTGCGCAAAAAGTGGCCTGACCCTCCACAGTATAGGCAGAGATTGGCCTCCCGTCGGCGTTGTTTCTCATCAGGTGTAAGTGGAGCCCGGATCAGTCCTAGTTGCATTGGCTCGCTCTCCAAGGTAGAGGAGGAAGGGACTGCAGGAAGAGGATGACCTGCGGAGACCCTGGGTAGCATCCATGTAGGCCGAGGAAATTGAAGACGTTCAGAACGTCGTTCCCGTAGGCGTCGGTCTAGTTTTATGGCCAGCTGGATCAATTCTTCCAGGGTGGAAGGAGAATCAACACGTGCCAATTCGTCTTTGAGAGTCTCTGAGAGTCCCTGGCAGTACTGGTATTTGAGAGCCGCCTCATTCCATCCAGTGTCCCCTGACCATCTCCGAAATTCGACCGTATAGTCCTCCACCGGTCTTTTTCCCTGGACTAAGGTGTGTAAGAAGGACTCGGCCGTGGCTAAGCGTTGGGGATCATCATATAATCTTCCCATAGATTCAAAGAAGGTTTCCACGGAGTTCAGTAAGGGACTCTTCTGTTCCAGGAGGTTATGAGCCCAAGCTTGGGGTTCTTCGGACAACAAGAAAATGATGAACCCAACTTTTACTGTCTCAGAACTGAAAGTCTTAGGTTGGAGAGCCAGGTATAACAAGCAGGCGTTTTTAAAAGCTCTAAACTTCTTCCGATTTCCGGAAAATCGTTCGGGTGTGGGCACCCTAGGTTCTGGGGGAGTCATAGCAACTGTAGGAGTTGTGCTGGAGTGATCTTGTGAAGAGCTGGCCCCACTGGGGGATGTGGAAGTTGCATCCCCGGGAGATAAGATTAGGTGCTGGAGACGACCTTCTAGTTGGAAATAGCCATCTTGTAGCCTCTGGACTGCTTGTGTAAGGGTCGTTACCTGCTGGCATAGAGCTTCGAGAGGGGAACCCACTCTGTCGGCCTCAGACATCTGGCTGGTTTGTACTATCACGGGTACTCACCGAGGCCGAGATGCTGAGAGTGGCTTCCCTTGCGACTGAGCGCACTACACCCCTGGTAGTGGTACAGAGGGTGTAGGGCACAGAGGGGCACGGGTCGCCTGCAGGCAGGAAGCTTCTAGAGAGGAGGACTTCAGTCATGCAGAGCTGAGAGCGATGGTGGCTCTGACCCAGAGCTGGAGAGGAGGACCCGGCCGGGGCTCTAACCCGCAGACACAATGGGAGCTGGGATAAGCGCAGGAGATCAGGCACTGAGAACTCAGCAGTGGGGAGACTAAGATGCAGACCAATAACTTGATACTGGAGACTGGTAGATGAGGAAGTCCTAGAAGCAGGCCGAGGGTCAAACACAGCAGAAGGTAAGTAGAGGAATCCTGAAGGCAAGCCAGAGGTAAGGGGTTGGAGATGTCAGCAGAGAAGTCCGTTTTAAACAAGCCGGGGTCATACACGAGAAGGCAGGAGAATCCGGAGACAGGCAGAGGGTCAAACACTGGAAGCAGATCGTGGGAAAGTCCTTTAAACAAGCCGAGGTCAAAATGCTGGAGAGAGACAAGGTAGGTCAGGCAAATCCGGGTCAAACAGGTAAACAAGAAGCAGGAATCAGGAACGGAACACTGGAAGCTGAAAGACAAACCAGCAATTAAACAGGGCACAAGTCAGTCTTTATATAGGCCAGAAAGGGGGCGTGACGCTGACGAGCGAACGCCCGTACGCCGTTACGCCGCTACTTTGCTAACGCGCATGCGCCGAAGCGCGGCTCCGCCGCGCAAACGCACAGGGACCTTCCGATGTTGACAGGCTCTTTTCTGACAATATTACAGCAAACATTATAATTATATGCCCCTGTTAAACTGGGGCAGAAAAATTGGGCCTTAGGCACTGGTGGTGGTGCCCTGAAACAAAAATGTTCTTAGAAGCTATCAACATGAACATTGAGGAGGAATGGGATAGTCACTCAGCATAACAGGATAATCACTCAGCATAGGCAGTCTTCAAGGGATCTCATATTCATAGAAAAATTAATCAGTTACATCAACATCAGGTGCTTGGTAGCTGGTGATCCAAGAGTGATTCATTTTTATGAAGGTGAGCCAATCAACTGAGTCTGTGGACAGGCGCCCCCTCTGTGATCGGTTACAAAGCCTCCAGCAGCACTGAATGTGCGTTCAGAAAGAACGCTGGATGCAGGACAGGCCAGTGCATATTGTGCAAGCTCTGGCCAGTGATCCACCCTCAAGACCCAGTAACCCAGTGGATTTTCAGTTGGAAAGGTCTCCAAGTCTCTGATCTTGCCCCTAGGTATTCCTGCGCCATGTAAATCAGACGCTGGCAATGGTTGCTGAACCGATCAGACCTTGGGGCTGCGGACTAAAGAATTGTCTCAACGCATCGGTCAGACGGCCACCTTCTCCACCGCTACTTCTGTGACTGACCAAAGCCTCAGCAACATGTTGTCCAGGAGGACCAGGAAATTGTAACCTCCAAGGCTCTGGAAACCCATTGCACAAACCTTTCTGCAAGACCTCCCGAAGATGTTTCATCCCCTGCAAAGGCTGGATACGTTCCACAACCTTACCCTTGTAACGTGGATCAAGAAGTGTTGCCAGCCAGTAATGATCCCTCTCCTTGATACCACGAAACTGAGGGTCCTTTTGCAGGCTTTGCAGGATCAGGGAGGTGGTGGCGGAACAAGCTGCAACAATACTGCACCCTGTCCTGCATCCCTCCCAGCTGCCAGCAGAGTTACCCAGTGCGCAGTGAAAGAAAGGTAACGTACCTGTCCATGTCTGATGGACCATGAGTCAGTGGAAATATGCACCTTACCGCTGACCACCCTGTCCAACGAGGCCAAGACATTGCCTTCCACATGGCGGTAGAGAGTCGGAATGGCCTTCCGTGAAAAGAAATGGGAAAGTTTGGGAACCTGCCACTGAGGTACCGCACATTCCACAATTTCACAAAAAGGGGCAGAGTCTACCATCTGAAAAGGCAGCAGTTGGAGTGCTAGCAATTGAGCCAAGCTAGCATTCAGCTGCTGAGCATGTGAATGGCTGGAACCAAATTTCTTTAGACGGTTTAGCAACTGGGGTAGAGAAATTTGCCTGTTACAATCGGATGTTGGTGTAGCGATAGAAGATTGCCAACAAGTACTTTGCACACCTAATTCTACATCTTAATTACTCTCAGTGCAGGTTTCTGAGAGGACTGAAGGTATAGTGGGGTTGGAGATCCCAGCTGATGAGGAGCAAGGAGAGGTCCACTTTGTTCTTTGGTGTGGGTCTTTTAAGTACTGTTGCTAACGGACTGCATGGGAGGTCGACATATGTCTGGTCAAGCATGTGGTGCCCAAGCGGCTGCTGTTTTGGCCACACTTGATATGCTTCAGACATATGTTGCAAACAGCAACGGTGCGATCTGCTGCACACGTATCAAAAAAGGCCCACACCAAAGAACTTTTCAAAATACGTGGGGAGTCAGCAGCGCCCTGCACATGCGGAGCTCTGCGGTGTGATGCAGTTGGGTGGCTGCCCTTAAGTTGGCCCCTGGAGGGCATCCTGCCTCATTGGAGATGTGCCTCATCCTCCTCTCTTCTATCAGGCATCCAGGTAGAGTCAGTGACCTCATCATCCCCTCCCTCCTCGTCACTGGAGCAAACCTGGCAGTATGCTGCAGCTGGGGGAACATGACTGCCAGTTTCTTGTGCTTCTTGGGCACCCCCTCTCTCTGGGCTCATGTTACTGCCTTCCTAAACCTGGGTACCATCATCGGAGCCTTCAAAACGCTGCGTATCCTCCTGCAGCATTTACTCAACACTGTGGTCAAACAGTTCGGGGGACTCCTCCGTGCATGATGGTGGGGCTAGGGAAGGAGTGACTGATGACATTGAGCCGATGGGATAGGCCGCTTTGGCAGCTGCATTGGCAGGTAAACTACTCTGAGCCTCGGTGACAGAGGATGAGGAGGATGAGGACGGCTTAGTTATCCACTCTACCAACTCTTCTGCATGTTGTGGATCAACACGGTCAGCTGCCGAAAAAAAGGACAAGCGTGCCCCACGGCCATGTGCTGAGGATGCATCGTGTCCACGACCAGCATTGTTGGCTGTAGACACAGAGCCTGCTTGCCCTCTTTTAGTGGCCTGTGAGCATCTGCCTGGATTGGAATGCAGTGGATATATATATGTAGGAGACTGTATATATATTTAATGCACTACAGATCACCAAATCACCTGCCTGCATGAAAGTATATTTGAAAAGGTACACCAGGAATGGCCTGCAGTCAGATATAGGCTTGGCTATACTAGAATGCAGTGGGTATATATGTAGGAGACTGTATATATATATATTTAATGCACTGCAGATCACCGAATCACCTGCCTGCCTGCCTGAAAGTATATTTGAAAACATACACCAGGAATGGCCTGCAGTCAGATATAGGCTTGGCTAGACTGGAATGTAGTGGATATATATATGTAGGAGACTGTATATATATTTAATGCACTGCAGATCACTGAATCCTCTGCCTGCCTGCCTGATAGTGTATTTAAAAACTTACACCAGGAATGACCTGCAGTTAGATATAGGCTTGGCTAGACTAGAATGCAGTGGATATATTTATGTAGGAGACTGTATATATATTTAATGCACTGCAGATCACTGAATCACCTGCCTGCCTGCCTGAAAGTATATTTGAAAACATACACCAGGAATGGCCTGCAGTCAGATATAGGCTTGGCTAGACTGGAATGCAGTGGATATATATATATATGTAGGAGACTGTATTTATATATATAATGCACTGCAGATCACCGAATCACCTGCCTGCCTGAAAGTGTATTTGAAAACATACACTAGGAATGGCCTGCAGTCACATATAGGCTTGGCTACTAGACTAGAATGCAGTGGGTATATATGTAGGAGAATGTGTATATATATATATATATATATATATATATATATATATATATATATATATATATATATATATATATATATATATATTTAATGCACTGCAGATCACCGAATCACCTGCCTGCCTGCCTGAAAGTATATTTGAAAACATACACCAGGAATGGCCTGCAGTCAGATGTAGGCTTGGCTAGACTGGAATGCAGTGGATATATATATGTAGGAGACTGTATATATATTTAATGCACTGCAGATCACCGAATCACCTGCCTGCCTAAAAGTGTATTTGAAAACGTACACCAGGAATGGCCTGCAGTTAGATATAGGCTTGGCTAGACTAGAATGCAGTGGATATATATGTAGGAGACTGTATAAATATTTAATGCACTGCAGATCACTGAATCACCTGCCTGAAAGTATATTTAAAAACGTACACCAGGAATGGCCTGCAGTCAGATATAGGCTTGGCTAGACTAGAATGCAGTGGATATATATGTAGGAGACTGTATAAATATATTATGCACTTCAGATCACTGAATCATCTGCCTGCCTGCCTGCCTGAAAGTGTATATATATTTAATGCACTGCAGATCACTAAATCACCTGCCTGCCTGCCTGCAAGTATATTTGAAAACATACACCAGGAATGGCCTGCAGTCAGACTAGTGGCTAGACTAGTGTTAGGTACCTGGTAGTAGAGCCTTACTGGTAGGAGGAGACCTCTCTTACAACTCTGGTTCAGGAGCCACTGGAATGGGAACAGTGGTCTTGTGAGCACAGCGGGGTAGGAGTGCCTGTGGAAGTTGCAGCAGCTGGTACTGTAGCAGGATGGTAATCTTCCAGGGATGGCTGGAGCTGCAGATGACAGCTGAGACAGTAGTAGTTCAGCGACCTGATGAGCATTTGGATGCAGGAACAGCAGTAACTGGATCTGGATGAGATAAGCCAGATGACACAGCACACACACAGAGCAAGGCAGCAGGCAGTAGAGTGGTCAGACAAGCCGGGTCAAGTAGGTAATCAGGCAGGTAAATTCGGCAGGCTTAAGCAGGGTCAAACAACAGGCAGAAGTTGGCAACAGGTAACAGGCAGAAGTCCTTAAGTAGAGTCAGGTAAGCTGGGATCAGGATAGGAGAGAACAGAGAGGTTAATCACGCGTGTTCCCCCGTTCTGTGCCGGTGGGTCACTGACATTGCCCCCTCCCAAGGGGCAGCCATCGGATGCCTAACAAATCTTCCTTTTCAGGATGGGTAGAAAAAAAAGTACGGATTAACCTGTTGGCGTGGATGTTGCTGTCGGGTTCCCAGGAGTTGTTTTCTGGACCTTACCCCCTCCATTTGATTAGGAATTGTATTTGCCCCCGCCGTCTCCTACAATCAAGAATGGCCTCCACCTCTTATTCTTCACTTCCATCAACTAAATCATGCTCAGGAGGTCTGGCACCTCTATCAGGGAAGGGATCAGGTACTGCAGGTTTTAACAACGATACATGAAACACTGGGTGAATCTTTAGAGAGGCAGGGATAGCTCGTAAGAAACTAAGAACATTAATTATTCTTTTCACTGGAAAAGGTCCCATTAATTTTGGTGCAAGTTTCTTTGACGGACACGCTAATCTAAGATTATTAGTAGAAAGCCATACCTGATCGCCTAGCTGTAGGTCCAATTCTCCTCCTTCTTTTTCAGTTTAAGGCTCTTTTGCTGTCTGCCTGGGCCTTGGACACTGCCTCCTGCAACACCCGGTTATTGCGGCTGAGGAAATCCACCGTATCCTGAACTGCTGGAACTGGAGACTCTGGAAGAAAGTCAGGTAAAAATGATAAATGGAAGCCATTATTGGCAAAAAAAGGGGGATTGTCCTGTGGCTGAATGGCTAACATTATTATAAGTGAATTCCGCTAGGGGCAACAGGGACACCCAGTCCTCCTGAACAAAGGACGTGAAACATCTAATATACTGTTCTAGAGTCTGATTAGTCCTCTCTGTTTGCCCGTTAGTTTGGGGGTGATAGGCCAATGACAGGGGTAGTTCAATTTTTAGAATTTCACACAGGGCCCTCCAAAAACGTGAAGTGAACTGCACACCCCTATCTAACACTATGTTTGCAGGAACCCCGTGCAATCTAACGATTTCCTTGATAAATACATGGGCAGTTTCTATAGCGAACGGGGTCCCCTTTAAAGGCAAGAAATGGGCCATTTAGATAGTCTGTCTATGACCACAAATATAGCTGTACATCCCTCAGAACATGGAGGCTCAACTAAGAAGTCCATGGTGACCATCTTCCATGGTCTATCAGGTACGGGTAGGGGTTTTAGTAGCCCCCAAGCCTGGTTTCCTGTTGTTTTGTTCTGGGGCATGAACTGACATATATCTTGCAGAACTCCTTCAGACCAGGCCACCAGAACGTGTGCCGCACAAGTTCAAGGGTCTTGCGGACCCCAAAGTGCCCTGCCAGTGGGTGATCATAGAGCAGTGTTAATATTCTGACTCGGATATCTCCTGGGACAAAGATTTGGCTCCCCTTCCATAATAAACCATCTCTGGGCGTTAATGTGATTCCAGGGGGGTTTGAAGAGTCTGTGGATGCTTCCTTGATCTGGGAGAGGAGACCAGTCTGTAGGAGAAAAAAATTGCCTGTGGGCAGAATAGTGTCGGGAACAGATAGATCCTTGGGGTTGTCATACATGTGCAAAAGCGCGTCTGGTTTAATGTTTTTTGATCCTGGCTGGTAAGTGATGTGAAAACAGAAGCGAGAGAAAAATAGGGCCAGCAAGCTTGCCGAGGTTTCAGCTGCTTAGTAGATCTTAGATATTCTAAGTTTTTGTGGTCAGTGTATATCAATACTGGATGGACAGCGCCCTCTAACAGGTATCTCCATTCTTCCAAGGCAACTTTAATGGCAAGTAACTCCCGATCACCAACATCATAGTTTCTCTCCGCAGGAGAGAGTCTCCGAGAGAAGAACCCCACAGGGTGCATCAGATCCTTACTGCCTTGACGCTGTGAGATGACTGCTCCTACAGCTACTTCAGAAGCGTTTACTTCCAGGATGTACGGTAGTGATGGATCAGGGTGACTGAGAATTGGGGCTGAAGTGAAGAGTCCCTTGAGTACTTCAAAGGTGTCTTGAGCCTCCGGGCCCCAATGAAAGCGTGAGTTTTGCTTGGTCAGTTGCATGAGGGGTGTGATTATAGCAGGGAGTCCTTTGATAAATTTTCTGTAAAAGTTTGCAAAGCCTACAGAATGTTGCACCCCCTTCTTATCCAAGGGTACAGGCCAGTCTAGTATAGCGGACACTTTTTGGGGATCCATCCTGATGCCCGTTGGAGAGATCACCAACCCCAGAAACTGGATGCTCCATTGCTCGAATTTGCACTTCTCCGCCTTTGTATACAGTCTGTGCTGACGAAGGCAGTGTAAAACCTTACAAACATAATCTTGGTGCTGGTCAGGTGATCCAGAGAAAATTAAAATATCATCCAGGTAGAGTTATTGCAGAGGATTAAGGATGAGCTCAGGCGTGAGATTGGGGCGTGACCGGATGCTGGAGTGAGAGGGGGCGTGAGAGAACTTCCCCCAGCACGATGCCTCCGTGATCATCCGAACCAACCTGGCGGATTTGATCTGGCTGGATGAGCTTTCTCCCCCCGCAGAACTTGGTGTCTGCTCAGCTGCCCGGCTCCCCCTGATTCTGCCTGTGCTGGAGCACAACGCCGGAACATCATCGCAACCGCCCGGGAGAGGACGAAGATCAGAGTCCTCGGAGCAGAGAGGAGGAGGTTGGGTTACCTGCTGCGCTTGGAACGGTTACCTGGGCAACGACTTCAACACTAGCTGGAAGAGGCGGCGGGGACGGCATGTGCTAATAGCAAAAGGAGCGATCATTAGGAGCGTCCCTGTGCTGCCCAGGTAGCCGGCAGCATCAAGGTACCAACTATTGTGGTTATTTAAAAGCGGATCGTCTCCCCTCTCTCTCCAAGGGCCAAATTACCACCACGGACGAGGGGGGGGTTGGAGGCTCAGGCAGCCTGATATATTGCTATATAGTGACTTGTCTCTGTGAGGGAGAAGATACATCCTGATGGCTGGTGGAGGGCTGCATAAACAAGATAGATGCTGACCTATTGCTATAATACAAAATCTCAATAGTGCAGAACCACCTGTTATATTAGGCTGGATGATTACCCTAGCGGTAGTTGTAAATTAGAAGGACACTACTGGGTCCGTGATAATACTGAGGGAAGAGAAGGCGGGAAGATGAGGAGGAGAGGAGGGGGGGAAAGAGAAAAAGAAAGGGAAGAAAGAAGAGAAAAAAAAAGGTAGAGCATCAACTTGAAGAGTGGTTAAACCCTTCTGGCTTATACAACAAGCCATGACTAGGAAAAAGGGAGAGGAGTTGCAACAACAGGAGAATACTAGCTCCCAAACGCCCCATACATCAAAAGAGAAGGGGAACCAGGCAGCAGCTGCAGCAGCGGCCAAACTGGAAAAATTTGCGCACCCCTCTACCTCATCACCATCTAAAAGCACTCAGCAGCAGGACAAATCGCACGTGGGGGGTTCAGGGGACAGGAAGAGTCTAGGAAAAGGACCGGCGGCAATGCACACCACAAAAACGGCGAGCAGTAAAAGCTCTGCGGGTGAGCCCGCGGGATTCGCAACCAGCAACGCCGCTGAGCAAAACGCATCAGTAGAAGTTGAACCTACACTGAAAGATGTTCTATGCGCCGTCAATTCCTGTAAGGCCTCCCTAAGCGATCTGTGCGACCAGCTGAAGGGGCTAAAGGAAGAGCTAATCATAGTCAGCCAAGAACTGCAAAGGACTATTGCTAGAACAACTACATTGGAGGAGAGAGTGAGTCAGGTTGAGGACGATTTAACCCCACTGAAGCAAGAGCTTAAAGCAATAAAAACGCAGATGTGTCTACATAAAGCCAAAATGGAGGAAATGGAAAACAGGTCCCGCAGGAAAAACGTGAGGGTGGTAGGTTTACCGGAGCGGTGTGAGGATCCCCACCCCGAGGAGTTCTTGGAGAAGTGGCTCAGGGGAATATTCGGGACGGAAACCTTCTCTCACCTTTTTGCTATCGAAAGAGCCCACAGAGTGCCAACTAGGGCCCCACCATCAGGGGGGTATCCCAGACTAATAATTATGAAGCTTTTTAACTATAGAGATAAGGTAACATTGATGCGTAGGGCCAGAGACCTGGGGGATATCCTGCACAACAGAGCCAAGATCTTATTTTTCCCCGACTACTCCCCAGACCTACAGAAACGAAGGGCTGAATTCAGGGACATTAAGCGTAACCTACGGAACTATAAAATAGAATATGCCCTGTTGTATCCTGCACGGCTACGTATCACTGCCCTAGGGACTATCCATTTTTTTGACACAACAGCAGGGACAACAAAATGGCTGGAAGATAACAAAATGGACCTGCAGAGCTAGGGGTTGAATAAGGGTTGAATAAGGCTAGTTAAATCTGGAAAGGAAAAGAGGAAAATTTATCTTTTTTTTTTTTTTTTTTTTTTTCCTCACAGCAATTAGTAGATGACACGGGGGAGGGGGGAAGGGGGGGTGTGATAGATGGAAGCATGGATGAAGGGTGCGATTTCACCAGTTTTGTAAGTTTTAAGTGCTGCTTTGAGGGTTTGGAAGTGGGCTGTGGGAGGGGGGGAGGGGGGGGAAGAGTGTGGAAGTGAGTCACAATGTATTTTCTCTGTACATGAGTGGGGAGTTTTTTTCTAAATGGTTGGGAGGGAGGAAAAAGGTCACAAGTGCAGCCCCTAGGGCTAGCCTAACTAGGCAGGAGGGGGGGTCACGAAAAAGGGTGGGGAGAAGGGGGGTGAATAAAGTTGAAGGTAGGGGGGAGGGGGGTTCACAGTGAGATATAGGGTTAGGCAATGGGGCGAACGTAAGGCACACACAGTTGGGAGGGGGGTTTATAAAAGTAAAGTATATTGGCACATGCGGTTTGTATTTGCAGCTAGGAAATGTAGGGGGGGAGGGGGTGGTCCCTGGATGTGGGGGCCCCTCACCCTTCCCCCGTCTTTCTCTTTTTCTTTTTTGGTTAACACAACCACAGAGCCGATGACAAGTTTTGTATACACAAATGCACGTATGAATTGCTCCTCCTTTTTGGGCATTTTTCTTTTCTCCTTATTATTTTTTATTTTTCTTTTTTCTTCTTATCTTTTATCTTTCATTTCCCTTAGATGCCTTTTAAAACGCTAAAAATAGGTTCCTGGAATATTAGGGGCATGGTCGATCCTGCCAAAAGGGCAGCAGTGTACTTGGCGATGGAAGCTTATGGTGTTGAACTGGCTTGTCTGCAGGAAACTCATCTCACTAATGATACCAAATTACACGTTCGGAACCACAAATTTCAAGAACAGTATCACTCAGTCCACACCTCGTATTCAAGAGGGGTGAGCATATTGGTGGGGAGAGGTATCTCATTTTCCTGCAGGGAAGCCAGGATAGACGCGCTGGGACGCTATGTCTTCTTGAGTTGCGTTGTGGAAAATAAACCCCTGGTGATAGCAAATATTTACATCCCTCCTCCGTTTAAAACAGAGACCATTTTGGATCGGTTGGAGTTTGTGGACAGTAAGGTAGATGTACCGATAATATTGGTGGGGGATTTTAATGCAGTTTTGGAAAACAATATGGATCGGTTTCCGCCTGTGAACCGGGCGGAAAGGATATCAGAGGGGCGCCTAGGCCAACTTCTTGAAGAAGTTGGGTGGTGCGACCTATGGAGATCTCACAATCCAAACACCCGGCAGTACTCCTGTTACTCAGGGTCATATTCTACTCTCTTGCGCATAGATATGGCAGTGGGTAACAGTGAAGCTCTGCAATTAATAGGAAACATAGAGTATAAGCCAAGGGGAATTTCAGATCACTCACCCTTGACCTTGACTCTAAACTTAAACACTAGACCTAGCCAGAAAAGGTGGACAATAAAACCACTATGGTTGGATTTGATAAGCAGCTCAGCAGAAGTAACCTCTAAACTAAAAGAGTTGCAAAAGAAAAGGGAGTTTGGGACTTTATATGAAGCAATTGAATAGTGGAGGAAGATTGGTATAAAGTATTTTATTGGTATTGATCTCAAAACATTAAATCACAGTTCATTTCATATATATATACACATATAGAGCGTGCAGAAGCTAAGCAAAATAAATAAAAGCAGTACATACATAACAACGCATGATCAGAATGGTAGATGTATAAATAAGTAAAAAAGGGGGAAGCTGATACATACACGTGCCACAGGCACCATGCCCACCGCTAGCACATGCATCCACAAAATGTCTGCATATCTATAAATAAGTATAAAAACATTGTAGAGTAGACTGGTGATGTATGATTGAGTATTGGTCTGTATGGAATGTAGCTGCGGCATCAAGTAAAGCTCTACGCGTTTCGTGGGTTTTCCCACTCGTCAGGAGCGGATGCGGTAAGTTATGCTATGGAAAATGTGTATATAGATTGTAAGAAACTATACTTTAAAAGGAAAATATCTCAAAAAAAGTGTTGTTCGTAAGTATAGATGATTGTCCAGCAAACTCACCAACCCGGACAACAAGTGCAACGCGGGGCAGCTGGCACAGGGCCGGCCGAGAACACGGGCCTCCCACGGGAGCTGAGGCAGCATAGTACAAAGATGCAACATCAAAGGGTAAAGAAGGCGTACAAGAAGTGGATAGGAACTCCATGTGGCAAAAAGTTGAGGTGTATTTCATAGGGCAGGAGTATCTAGGAGCGAAATATTAAATATGTATATGATTATAACAACAATATACTCTGAGTAATAGTAGTAATTAAATATGAGTGAACCTAGAAAAGCTCCAGAAAAGATAATGATAATAGAGTGGGAATGGTGCCTAAAAGTATGGGAATATCTATAAAGAAATGCATGGGTCTATAAAAGGGTGTGAAGAAACCTAAAATGGATAAGTGACAAGTAGAAAAAATATATTATTGAGCAAAAAAATTAACTCCAAGAGTAAAGGTGAAAAAGTTCTAGAAACAAAAAAGGGGGGGGAGCCTTACCCCAATGCTGCATGGATGCACCACCAGGAGGTGGACGTGACTGGTGTGCAATGACCCCAGAGGGAGACTGGTCAATAGATCAGCTCACTGCAATGGGGAGTGTACATAAATGCCGCCAACGCCACGCCAGTGGACCAATGGGGAGAACGAGACCGCACCTGAGCCGAGTATTCACTCAGCTGCCGGCGCGGAAGCTCTCCCATACAGGAACACCCGATGTTAAGGCTGAACGTCGGCGCAGTGACGTCACAACTGACGTAATGCGTATGGCGTAACTGCCGTCACACATGCAGCGTAACAGGCGTGGCGCCGATGCGTGAAGGGGCACCCGCCCGATCCTCCTGAGCACAATACATGCCAGGGGAGGGGGGAAGGGTCCACTGGGCGCATGGCAGCTCCCGCAATGAGGACAGGACCTCAGCCATAGCCCTGCGCCTAAACAACCCACACACAACAGACGGCCCAAGGCAGGGAAAGTGTGCTGGATATCTAGGTGGAAGCAGTTAGTGTGGGCATATTTGAACCAGAGTTGGGAATGATGCATGTGACTTCTCCTATGTGCACTACTCATAGTACGGAACAAACTCTCAACTCCCTAAACAAAGTTTTACTACAAACAGCAGACTCCGTGGCGCCAAAACGCAGAACACCCGTCCGCACAAAAAACTCGAGTTGGTTTAATGGCACTCTCACCCTACTCAAGCAAGAACGCAGAAGAGCTGAGAGAACCTGGAGAAGAAATCCCACCAAGGAAAACCATGCTAACTACAAAGCACTCACGGTGAAATACCACAAGGCAATCTTCAAAGCCAAAAAAGAACATTTCGCAGACACCATCTCATCCGCTTTAAACCGCCCACGGGAACTTTTCAAAATAGTTGCTCAATCAATGAACCCGACCTGCCTAGAGCCCCCTGCAAACGATACTCAAGAATTCTGCAATGAGTTATCAGATTTCTTCATCGACAAAATCGACAACATTCGGAAAGCAATTCACCAGAAAATAACAACCAACCTCACCCAACCAATGCAAAAAGAGGATATCGACACGAACATCACTCAACCACCGAAGTTCTTTCTGTCCCCAATCACTACGGACACGACTAAAAACATCATCGGAAGCCTTCGCGACAGCACATCACCAAACGACATCATCCCCACCAAATTGTTCAAAGAATGTTCCGACATCCTGGCCCCCACCTTAACTCATCTCATAAATCAATCATTCAAAGAAGGGACTGTGCCAACCTCCCTCAAGCAAGGCATCGTCAAACCCCAGCTAAAGAAACCTAATCTCGACCCTAAAGACCCTAACTGCCGCAGACCAATAACAAGCCTCAACACCATCTCCAAGATTATAGAGAAAGCAGTAGTACAGCAGCTACAACACCACCTGGAGACACACCACCTCCTGGACCCTCTGCAATCAGGCTTCCGCCCAGGCCATGGCACAGAAACAGCACTTCTCAAAATATGGGACGACGCCCTCGAAGCAGCAGATGACGGAGAACCGAGTCTCCTGGTACTGTTAGACCTCAGCGCAGCATTCGATACAGTGGACCACAATACTTTACTTGTCCGCCTCTCAGAAGTTGCAGGAGCCACAGATTCTGCCCTAAAATGGTTTGCATCCTTCTTAGAGAATCGCTCTCAGACAGTGAAACTGGGAACATTCACCTCGGAATCTCGGGCAGTCTCCTGTGGAGTCCCTCAGGGCTCACCCTTGTCACCAGTGCTATTTAACATCTACATCCGCCCACTTCTCAATATCATCAGGAAAACGGACCTCTGCTTCCACTCATACGCAGACGACACCCAACTCTACCTTCGCATTACCGGACAAAAAGATCATCATCAGCAACTACAGAAATGCCTCACTTTAATCAATGACTGGATGACCACTAGCTCCCTCAAACTCAACGAATCAAAAACAGAACTTCTTCTTCTGCAAGCCAACAAAAATTCCAAAATTAAGACTCCGTGGACACCACCCTCCATCCTCGGACAGACCATCTCCCCCAGCACCAAAGTCAAGAGTCTCGGAGTCATCTTTGACTCAGGAATGACAATGGATGCACAAATAGGATCGGTGATGAGCGGATCCCACCACCTCCTCCGCCTGCTTCGCAGACTCATCCCCTTCATCCCAGAAGAGGACAAAGCGGCAGTTGTGGGAACGATCATCAATTCCCGACTTGACTACGCAAATTCCCTCTACGTAGGTCTACCCCAATATCAGCTTGCGCGCTTACAACTCATCCAAAACACGGCGGCAAGACTGTTAACAGGAAAAAAGCCCTGGGAATCCATCTCCCCATCCCTAAAAAGCCTACATTGGCTAACTGTGAAGAATCGGATCATATTCAAGACCCTCTGCCTCACCCATAAATGCATACAAGGAAACGCTCCGCAATATCTCCGGGAAAAAATAAAACACTACACACCGAATCGCAATCTTCGATCAGCTAACCAAAACCTCCTCCTCATTCCCAAACACCGCTACAAAGCAAAGGGAGAACGTAGATTTGCAGTCCAAGGACCTCGACTATGGAATGCTCTCCCAACCAACCTCCGCATGGAAGAAAACCACCAGGCCTTCAGGAAAAAACTAAAGACCTTCCTTTTCTAGAAGCTGGCTACAGAGAATACATCTAGCGCCTTGAGGCGATTCAGTTCGCAATTGCAGCGCTTTACAAATCATTCATTCATTCATTCATTCATTGACACAGATAGTATTAACATTTTCTCATACTGTTTATTAATATCAAAATATAAGTATATAAACCTTAATCAAAGGTACCCTATAAATGAGGGCAACCTCACACAGGGATGGTAGGGGAACAATGAGGACAGGATCTCAGCCATAGCCCTGCGCCTAAACAACCCACACACAACAGACGGCCCAAGGCAGGGAAAGTGTGCTGGATATCTAGGTGGAAGCAGTTAGTGTGGGCATATTTGAACCAGAGTTGGGAATGATGCATGTGACTTCTCCTATGTGCACTACTCATAGACACAGATATTAATAAACAGTATAGGAAAATGTTAATACTGTCAAAATATAAGTATATAAACCTTATTTAAAGGTACCCTATAAATGAGGGCAACCTCACACAGGGATGGTAGGGGAACACTGCCAACCCCAAATATTCAATTGCTTCCATCCCGGTATCAAAGTACAATGGAGGGGGAGTTGGGACTTTAAGATGAAGCACCCAAAGGTGCCTCCATCCCAGTAATCAATGCAAAAGAAAAGGGAGTTTGGGACTTTATATGAAGCAATTGAATAGTGGAGGAAGATTGGTATAAAGTATTTTATTGGTATTGATTAGGGATGAGTCGAACACCCCCCTGTTCGGTTCGCACCAGAACATGCGAACAGGACAAAAGCTCGAACACGCAAACACCATTAAAGTCTATGGGACACGAACATGAATAATCAAAAGTGCTAATTTTAAAGGCTTATATGCAAGTTATTGTCATAAAAAGTGTTTGGGGACCCGGGTCCTGCCCCAGGGGACATGGATCAATGCAAAAAAAAGTTTTAAAAACGGCCGTTTTTTCAGGAGCAGTGATTTTAATAATGCTTAAAGTCAAACAATAAAAGTGTAATATCCCTTTAAATTTCGTACCTGGGGGGTGTCTATAGTATGCCTTTAAAGGGGCGCATGTTTCCCGTGTTTAGAACAGTCTGACAGCAAAATGATATTTGGAAGGAAAAAACCCATTTAAAACTACCCGCGGCTATTGCATTGCCGACGATACACATAGAAGTTCATTGATAAAAACGGCATGGGAATTCCCCACAAGGAAACCCCGAAACAAAATTTTAAAAAAAAAATGACGTGGGGTTCCCCCTAAATTCTGAAGCACGGACATGATGGGACTTCCCTGTGGCACTCCCCGTGACGTCACAGGGAAGTCCCGTCAAGTCACCGTGCGTCAGAGGGGGCGGGGTCACCGGGTGGCCCCGCCCCCCGTTATTTAAGAAACGTCAGATGAGAAGATAGAAAAAAGAAGAAGCATTTAAATAAAGGAATTGTCAAAAACTGTCTCTTGTCATTTTTAATATTTTTGACAGTTTTTTAGTGAAATGGTAGGGGTAAGTACCCCCTTACCATTTCACACAGGGGGGGGCGGGATCTGGGGGTCCCCTTGTTAAAGGGGGCTTCCAGATTCCGATAAGCCCCCCACCCGCAGACCCCCACAACCACCGGCCAGGGTTGTGGGGATGAGGCCCTTGTCCTCATCAACATGGGGACAAGGTGTTTTGGGGGGCTACCCCAAAGCACCCTCCCAATGTTGAGGGCATGTGGCCTGGTACGGTTTAGGAGGGGGGGCCGCACTCTCGTACCCCCCTCTTTTCTTGCGGCCTGCCAGGTTGCGTGCTCAGATAAGGGTCTGGTATGGATATTTGGGGGGACCCCACGCCATTTTTTTTTTTTGGCGCGGGGTTCCCCTTAAAATCCATACCAGACCTGAGGGGTCTGGTATGGAATTTAGGGGGACTCCCACGTCATTTTTTAAAAAAAATTTTGGTTCGGGGTTTCCCTGTGGGGAATTCCCATGCCGTTTTTATCAATGAACTTCTATGTGTATTGTCGGCAATGCAATAGCCGCGGATAGTTTTAAATGTGTTTTTTCCTTCCAAATGTAATTTTGCTGTCAGACTGTTCTAAACACAGGAAACATGCGACCCTTTACAGGAATACTATAGACAGCCCCCAGGTACGAAATTTAAAGGGATATTACACTTTTGACTTTAAGCATTATTAAAATCACTGCTCCTGAAAAAACGTCCGTTTTTAAAACTTTTTTTTGCATTGATCCATGTCCCCTGGGGCAGGACTCGGGTCCCCAAACACTTTTTATGACAATAGCTTGCATATAAGCCTTTAAAATTAGCACTTTTGATTTCTCCCATAGACTTTTAAAGGGTGTTCTGCGGCATTCGAATTTGCCGCAAACACCCCAAATTGTTCGCTGTTCGGCGAACTTGCGAACAGCCAATGTTCGAGTCGAACATGAGTTCGACTCGAACTCGAAGTTCATCCCTAGTATTGATCTCAAAACATTAAATCACAGTTGGGGAGTGTACATAAATGCCGCCAACGCCACGCCAGTGGACCAATGGGGAGAACTCGACCGCACCTGAGCCGAGTATTCACTCAGCCGCCGGCGCAGAAGCTCTCCCATACAGGAACACCCGATGTTAAGGCTGAATGTCGGCGCAGTGACGTCACAACTGACGTCATCCGTACGGCGTAACTGCCGTCACACATGCAGCATGACAGGCGTGGCGCCGATGCGCGAAGGGGGACCCGCCCGATCCTCCCGAGCACAATACATGCCAGGGGAGGGGGGGGCAGGGTCCACTGGGCGCATCGCAGCTCCCGCAATGAGGACAGGACCTCAGCCATAGCCCTGCCCATGCATTTCTTTATAGATATTCCCATACTTTTAGGCACCATTCCCACTCTATTATCATTATCTTTTCTTGAGCTTTTCTAGGTTTACTCTTTTTCTTTTGCATTGATTACCGGGATGGAGGCACCTTTGGGTGCTTCATCTTAAAGTCCCAACTCCCCCTCCATTGTACTTTGATACCGGGATGGAAGCAATTGAATATTTGGGATTGGCAGTGTTCCCCTACCATCCCTGTGTGAGGTTGCCCTCATTTATAGGGTACCTTTGA
Source organism: Lithobates septentrionalis (assembly GCA_037952835.1). Lineage (NCBI taxonomy): Eukaryota > Metazoa > Chordata > Amphibia > Anura > Ranidae > Lithobates > Lithobates septentrionalis. The sequence continues at coordinate 3,173,589 of JBBDGP010000284.1, read as the reverse complement.
TTAAGGTTTATATACTTATATTTTAACAATATTAACATTTTATCATACTGTTTATTAATATCTGTGTCTATGAGTAGTGCACATAGGAGAAGTCACATGCATCATTCCCAACTCTGGTTCAAATATGCCCACACTAACTGCTTCCACCTAGATATCCAGCACACTTTCCCTGCCTTGGGCCGTCTGTTGTGTGTGGGTTGTTTAGGTGCAGGGCTATGGCTGAGGTCCTGTCCTCATTGCGGGAGCTGCGATGTGCCCAGTGGACCCTTCCCCCCCTCCCCTGGCATGTATTGTGCTTGGGAGGATCGGGCGGGTGCCCCTTCGCGCAACGGCGCCACGCCTGTCACGCTGCATGTGTGACGGCAGTTACGCCATAAGCATGATGTCAGTTGTGACGTCACTGCGCCGACGTTCAGCCTTAACATCGGGTGTTCCTGTATGGGAGAGCTTCCGCGCCAGCGGCTGAGTGAATACTCGGCTCAGGTGCGGTCTCGTTCTCCCCATTGGTCCACTGGCGTGGCGTTGGCGGCATTTATGTACAGTCCCCATTGCAGTGATCTGATCTATTGACCAGTCTCCCTCTGGGGTCATTGCACACCAGTCACGTCCACCTCCTGGTGGTGCATCCATGCAGCATTAGGGTAAGGCCCCCCCTTTTTTGTTTCTAGAACTTTTTCACCTTTACTCTTGGAGTTAATTTTTTTGCTCAATAATATATTTTTTCTACTTGTCACTTATCCATTTTAGGTTTCTTCACACCCTTTTATAGACCCATGCATTTCTTTATAGATATTCCCATACTTTTAGGCACCATTCCCACTCTATTATCATTATCTTTTCTGGAGCTTTTCTAGGTTCACTCATATTTAATTACTACTATTACTCAGAGTATATTGTTGTTATAATCATATACATATTTAATATTTCGCTCCTAGATACTCCTGCCCTATGAAATACACCTCAACTTTTTGCCACATGGAGTTCCTATCCACTTCTTGTACGCCTTCTTTACCCTTTGATGTTGCATCTTTGTACTATGCTGCCTCAGCTCCCGTGGTAGGCCCGTGTTCTCGGCCGGCCCTGTGCCAGCTGCCCCGCGTTGCACTTGTTGTCCGGGTTGGTGATTTTGCTGGACAATCATCTATACTTACGAACAACACTTTTTTGGAGATATTTTCCTTTTAAAGTATAGTTTCTTACAATCTCTATACACATTTTCCATAGCATAACTTACCGCATCCGCTCCTGACGAGTGGGAAAACCCACGAAACGCGTAGAGCTTTACTTGATGCCGCAGCTACATTCCATACAGACCAATACTCAATCATACATCACCAGTCTACTCTACAATGTTTTTATACTTATTTATAGATATGCAGACATTTTGTGGATGCATGTGCTAGCGGTGGGCATGGTGCCTGTGGCACGTGTATGTATCAGCTTCCCCCTTTTTTACTTATTTATACATCTACCATTCTGATCATGCGTTGTTATGTATGTACTGCTTTTATTTATTTTGCTTAGCTTCTGCACGCTCTATATGTGTATATATATATGAAATGAACTGTGATTTAATGTTTTGAGATCAATACCAATAAAATACTTTATACCAATCTTCCTCCACTATTCAATTGCTTCATATAAAGTCCCAAACTCCCTTTTCTTTTGCATTGATTACCGGGATGGAGGCACCTTTGGGTGCTTCATCTTAAAGTCCCAACTCCCCCTCCATTGTACTTTGATACCGGGATGGAAGCAATTGAATATTTGGGGTTGGCAGTGTTCCCCTACCATCCCTGTGTGAGGTTGCCCTCATTTATAGGGTACCTTTAAATAAGGTTTATATACTTATATTTTGACAGTATTAACATTTTCCTATACTGTTTATTAATATCTGTGTCTATGAGTAGTGCACATAGGAGAAGTCACATGCATCATTCCCAACTCTGGTTCAAATATGCCCACACTAACTGCTTCCACCTAGATATCCAGCACACTTTCCCTGCCTTGGGCCGTCTGTTGTGTGTGGGTTGTTTAGGCGCAGGGCTATGGCTGAGATCCTGTCCTCATTGCGGGAGCTGCGATGTGCCCAGTGGACCCTTCCCCCCCTCCCCTGGCATGTATTGTGCTCGGGAGGATCGGGTGGGGGGTGCCCCTTTGCGCATCGGCACCACGCCTGTCATACTGCATGTGTGACGGCAGTTACGCCGTACGCATAACTTACCGCATCCGCTCCTGACGAGTGGGAAAACCCACGAAACGCGTAGAGCTTTACTTGATGCCGCAGCTACATTCCATACGGACCAATACTCAATCATACATCACCAGTCTACTCTACGATGTTTTTATACTTATTTATAGATATGCAGACATTTTGTGGATGCATGTGCTAGCGGTGGGCATGGTGCCTGTGGCACGTGTATGTATCAGCTTCCCCCTTTTTTACTTATTTATACATCTACCATTCTGATCATGCGTTGTTATGTATGTACTTCCTTTTATTTTTTTTTCTTAGCTTCTGCACGCTCTATATGTATATATATATGAAATGAACTGTGATTTAATGTTTTGAGATCAATACCAATAAAATACTTTATACCAATCTTCCTCCACTATTCAATTGCTTCATATAAAATCCCAAACTCCCTTTTCTTTTGCATTGATTACCGGGATGGAGGCACCTTTGGGTGCTTCATCTTAAAGTCCCAACTCCCCCTCCATTGTACTAAAAGAGTTTGTAACATTTAACTCAGGCACAGCACCAGCAGGGGTAGTGTGGGATACCCTAAAAGCATTCCTTAGGGGACTATTACACCAGCAGGTTGTCATAGTAAAGAAAACGTCAAGGGAATGGTAGGTGAGGGCTAGTAGGGAAGCCATGGAATCAGAAGCGCAATACGTGGCGGACCCAACCCCTGAAAAACAGGAGATTTGGCTTAACCTCCCTGGCGGTATGATTATTTCAGATTTTAGGTGCTGAAAGCGGTACCATTATTTTGCACAGAAATTTGGCGTTTTATATTGTAGGCCTGTAATTCTTAGGAATAGTTCACTTAAATCTGTCCAAACAAGAGTCTAGTAGACATCCCGGGTATGATAAAGTTTGAAAAACGAAATAAAAAATTATAATATAATAAATAACTATAAATAATTATAACAAATAATAATATAATAATAATAAAAATTATATAATAATGTAATCAAATCAAAAACACTGAAATTTGCTCAGTTGCAGAATTGTCGCTTTTGTTACTTTTAGTGTTTGATGATGGATCTCCTCACAAATCACTATCGCTCAATTCTGCAAGTGATTATAATTTATTATCGCTTTTTTCTAGCTGGTCTAAAACCACTTTTGATGTAAAGAGACAGTTTTGGTTGCTATGGACAATCTCCAGTTTCCTGGCAGAAAGAACAGTTTTATATATATAAAACTGCATGCAGGACACTGGGCAGACCACTAGGGACAAAGGGGATGTGTAGTTATATGATATAGTACTGTAATCTGTAAGATTACAGTATGCTGTATCTGTACTGTGTGTTTCACTTTTGAATTTACCGCCGAACTCCATCCCCGTGCGTCGCAACGCTTGCAGGGAACAGAGCTCGGCACTGTGAATCGAGCGAGACACAGCGGCTCGCCGATCACAGCGGAGAGACATCGCAGGATCCAGGGGACAAGGTAAGTAAACTCTTCCTGGATCCTGCGATGCAAGCCTGAGTCTGGCTCGGGGATACCGCTTTTGGTATGAAAAATCCACCCGCTTTTGGTATGAAAAATCTACGTTCTATAGGAACCTGTACAGGTCGCGCCGGGGGTCGGACCGGCGTGACATGGATGGGTTTCTAGAAGGGGTAGACCTGCCCGTACTCTCGGAAAGGGATAGGAGCGAGATGGAGTCTCCTCTGACCTTGGAGGAGCTGCAAAAGGCTGTCGCAGAGCTGTCAGGCCAGAAATCGCCAGGTTTGGATGGGTTGCCATTGGAGATTTATAGGAAGTATGGGGAGGTTCTGCTCCCGGAGCTTTTAAAAGTGCTGGAGCAGACGACCAAGGATGGAAGGCTACCCTCATCAATTTCGGAGGCCGATATAATAGTAATACCAAAGGAGGGGAAAGACCAACTGGAAGTCACCTCATATAGACCAATATCATTACTGTGCTCAGATGCCAAGATTGTTGCAAGGGTGTTGGCATCCAGATTAAATAAAGGTATTGCAAAACTTGTGCATCCGGACCAATCGGGGTTTATCCCCGGTCGGTCTACCAGTACTAATATCAGAAGGGTCTACTTGAACCTCCAGGTACCAACAGAGAATGCAGGGTCTAGAGCTATATTGTCTTTGGATACTGCCAAAGCCTTCGATAGCCTGGAGTGGGAATATCTCTGGTGGGTGCTAGAGAGGTTTGGATTTGGCCCCGTATTTATCAGCTGGTTAAAAATCCTATACAATCATCCAAGGGCAAGACTCAAGATAAATAACGATTATTCGGAAAGTTTCCCCCTCAAAAGAGGGACAAGACAGGGGTGTCCCTTGTCCCCTTTGCTGTTTGTTTTGGCCATGGAGCCACTGGCGGGTGCGGTGAGATCATCATCTGAACTGCAGGGATTTCACAGAAAAGGGGTAGAAGAGAGAATAGCGCTTTTTGCGGACGATGTCCTATTTTTCCTGGGGGACACGACCTCTTCATTTGAGAAAGTAATGCATCTAGTAGAGGACTTTGGAAAGTTCTCAGGATTGACTATCAACTGGGAGAAATCATCGCTCCTACCAGTTGATTCATTGGCCAATCCTATCTCGATGTGTCTGCCCCAACTGAAAGTCATGGGGAAAATGAAGTATCTCGGTGTTGTGTTGTCCAAGGATCCTGGTGCGTTCATTGAGGACAACTTGGTCCCTCTCCTATCAAAATTTTAAAAAAAAAATGTGATATCTGGAGTAGACTCCCCTTATCTGTGGCGGGTCGGGCCAACCTGATTAAAATGGTATGGATGCCTCAGTTGTTATACTTGCTCCACAACTCCCCAGTTTGGATTGGGGAGAAGTGGTTTCAAAGAATCCAATCCCTTTTTAGGGAATTAATATGGAAAAAAGGGCAGGCCAGGATAGGTCTACAAAAACTGCAGTGCCCCGTCACGGAGGGGGGACTGGGGGTTCCCCATCCGTCTACCAATTTCCTGGCAGCCCAGTTACAACAACTAGGTGGATGTGCCATTGATGGAGGGGGAAGTAAGAGTGTCCAAATTATTTTACAGGGAAACCCACATAGTTCATTAATGGAAGCACTGGAGGCAGACTCACTACAAGGAGAGATCCCGACACTTAAAATGATCACCAGGGTTTTGCAGACAACTAAGCGAATAATGGGGTACAAGGGAACCTCAGAATACTCGCCAATCTGGAACAACAAGTACTTGCAGGAACTACTATCTGTCTATAGCAACAAGTTGTGGGAAAGTTGTGGCATAAGCCGGCTGATACAGTTATATGAGGGGGATACCCTGAAATCCTTTGAGGAATTGAGGCATGAGTACGGGCTGCCAAATCGAGTATTTTATAGCTACCTACAGATTAGGCATGCCTTGAGCAAGCAGCTTGGTAGGCAACCCCCCACATGGTGCAGGATTCCACTAAACATGCAGGTAGGCTTTCCCAGGGGTAGGGACAGATGGGCGGCTGATGTGGGGGAGATAGCGGATACACAGTGGAAAAGGATCCTGGAATTTGGACCAGAGGTGTCGGTCTCTCCTTCACAAAAAGCCTCCCACCTGATGCTGCTGCACAGATCTTACTACACACCAAAAAAGCTTTTTATGTTTGGTCGTAGAACTAACGATGAGTGCCCTAGATGCAGAAGAACAGGCAATTTAATCCATATGGTCTGGAGGTGTCCAAAACTAGTCAGGTATTGGTCGGAGATTTTAAAGAAAATAAACACCACGTTTAAAATTAACTTAGAGCTTGATCCCAAGACTTGTGTGCTGGGACATGTTAATAATGAGCTGAGAGACAGGAGTACAGCGGTAGCGGTAGCAAGATGCCTGTTTCAAGCCAGAAAACTAATAGCACAGTCTTCGCAATCAAGAACTCCCCCGACCCCGGAAGATTGGATTGGAACTGTCAACTCCACAGTGTGGAGTGAAAGGACATTCTACACTAGGTCAGGCAACTATAATAAGTTTGTGAGATTGTGGAACCCGTGGGTCCAAGCAATGCCATGTCCACTACCAGTGCTACTTTAGCGTCGAGAATACCTGCCTTGCTACTAAGGGGGTGAGGCTGAGCTAGGAGCAGCCTAGAGTTTAGATGTCAAGAGAGAACAATGCACAGAACCGAAGCCAGCTACTGGGTGTGCCTTGGAAATTATGGGGGTCTAACAAGGGAGGGTCACAGGGGGCGGGGGTGGGCTTACTAGAGAGAAAAGTAATAATATCAATAAGAGGATATGTGGTCAACTGGTTTTGAGGTATAGCATGTATGTTATGCGCTTTGTATCTTGGCATTACTGTTACTATTTATATATTGAAACACATACCGTAACATAATACTTAAAAAAAAAAAAAAAAACTTGAAAAGCCATAAAGATGTGACTGGATTAGAGACATATATGAGTATCATTCTGAAAGCAGTCTCTGGATAAAGTTAACTGAAGTGGCAAAAAGAAAAGAAAAAAAATAAATAAATATCATCCAGGTAGACAATTACAAAAATATCCAGAAAATCTCTAAACACATTGTTTACCAGATGCTGGAAGTTGGCAGGGGCGTTGCAGAGGCCGAAGGGCATGACCAATTACCCGCAGTGGCCAAATCTGGTCCGGAAAGCCATCTTCCATTCATCCCCAGCCTGAATGCAGACCAGGTTGTAGGCCCCCTCAAATCCAGTTAGATTGGTAACGGCAGATCTTAGTTTCTGGAAGAGTTCTGGTATCAGGGGCAAAGGATAGCGGTTCTTGACCATTATTTTATTTAGCTCATGATAGTCCACACACGGGCGAAGGGTCTGATCTTTCTTGGTGACAAAGAATATTCCAGCACCTGTTGGGGAGGTCGAAGGGCGGATGAACCCCTTGCCCAAGTTCTCGTTAATGTAGGTGTTTAATGCCTCTTGCTCTTTTTCTGACAAGGGAAAGATACGCCCGAAGGGAATCTCGACCCCAGGAAGAAGTTTGATCGAGCAATCATAGGGGCGATGAGGCGGAAGGGAGTCTGCTCCCCGTTTACTGAAGATGTAGAGGAATTCATTAAATGGTTCAGGCATGGACTGGAATAGGTTCTGATCAGTGTCCAACAGTAGGGTAGTAGAAGGATTGGAGGAATCAGGTAGGCAATGCTTTTGACAGTATGGGGACAGGAACTTTACTTCTCCAGTAACCCAATTGATGTGGGGGTTGTGAGCCTGGAGCCAGGGTATGCTCAGGATCACCAGAAACAGTGGAGAGGAGATGGCATTAAGGGTTAGAAGTTCCTTACGTTTGGAAAGAGTGGTGGCAGGCAGAGGAAGGGTCTCCTGGGTCACGTGTCCTGAGCTTATGCGAGAACCATCGGCCAGATAAACAGAAAGTCCATGTGTCTTCTTCTGTAGAGGGATGTTTTGTTGGCTGGCAAAGGTGGCAGCAATAAAGCAACTGCATGCTTTTCTTTTAAAGGCCCCTTGGCGCCAAACAGCGCTAGTGCGAACGCTCATGCGCCCGTTCGCACGCGTGCACCCGCCACGCATGCGTGCGCTGGCACACACAAGAATACAGGCGCCGATGTTAAATCTGGCCAGGGGGTTGCATGCGCGCACGCGTGTTTGCCCTTTCTGTATTGGTGGGTCCCTGACAATTAGAATGCAGTGGATATATGTAGGAGACTGTATATATATTTTATGCACTGCAGATCACTGAATCACCTGCCTGCCTGAAAGTGTATTTGAAAAGGTACACCAGGAATGGCCTGCAGTCAGATATAGGCTTCGCTAGACTAGAATGCAGTGGATATATATGTAGGAGATAAAGATATTGAGTAGTGCTGCGCTAATCCTGAATGCCCCTGTCAGAGGCCTTAAAGTGGTGATAAATAACTAAAGAGTGGTATAAACAACATTAAAGTGTTGGCAGCCGCCATAAAAAGTCAAATTCATCAATATAAATACACAGTGCTAAAACAATTAAAACACGTCAATGTGGAAAAAATAGTGCTAAAACTTCACTCATCATAAATAATGCCATTAGGTGAATACTCAGTCCATATCTGTAATCATGTGCAAAGAGCAATGGTGTCACTTAACATAGCAAGAAAACATGTGTGACTCAAATAAAGTGGCAATCAAGGTAACACTTAAGGTGACAAAGTGCAAAGTGAAAATAAAAATCTAAACAAGTGTTCACAAAATGTTCAGAACTATAACAAGCGATGGTGCTAAATAGTGTGACTTGGATAATTTGTCATGCACCAGATGTGACAGTGGGGCAAGGTCCTTTTTTGTTTAAAATAAAGGTGATAGCATCCTGACATGCAACGGTCGCTCCGTGGTGCTTGACTTAAATAACACGGTGCTCAACTTCGTGTAACAACACTCCTGTGAGAGATGGCCCCTTACCTTAAGGCAATAGGGCAAAAGCATATAGCCAGGGGTCTTTGTACAGGGTCTTCCTTGGAGCAATGGAGCAGGCGTGTATGACCAAGAATCTTTTATGAGGGGGGGGTCTTCCTGGGATGTAAATCCCTATCCTCACGGTCCCAGTTCCAGGGGGTGGTTCCCCTGTAATGATGTGTGATGATGGTGATTACAGTGAAGATTTTCCTTCCCCCACAATGCACTGCTCTGCCAGGGTGCTGCAGGCCTTTCCCTCCAGAGCCCTATAAAGCTATAAGGACTGTAGAACCCCTCCGTCCATCATAGTCTATTGCTCGGTTATAGAAAAGTAAGCTAACCTACTTACTTTTCTATAACCGAGCAATAGACTATGATGGACGGAGGGGTTCTACAGTCCTTATAGCTTTATAGGGCTCTGGAGGGAAAGGCCTGCAGCACCCTGGCAGAGCAGTGCATTGTGGGGGAAGGAAAATCTTCACTGTAGTCACCATCATCACACATCATTACAGGGGAACCACCCCCTGGAACTGGGACCGTGAGGATAGGGATTTACATCCCAGGAGGACCCCCCCCTCATAAAAGATTCTTGGTCATACACGCCTGCTCCATTGCTCCAAGGAGGACCCTGTACAAAGACCCCTGGCTATATGCTTTTGCCCTATTGCCTTAAGGTAAGGGGCCATCTCTCACAGGAGTGTTGTTCCACAAAGTTGAGCACCGTGTTATTTAAGTCAAGCACCACGGAGCGACCGTTGCATGTCAGGACGCTATCACCTTTATTTTAAACAAAAAAGGACCTTTCCCCACTGTCACATCTGGTGCATGCCAAATTATCCAAGTCACACTATTTAGCACCATCGCTTGTTATAGTTCTGAACATTTTGTGAACACTTGTTTAGATTTTTATTTTCACTTTGCACTTTGTCACCTTAAGTGTTACCTTGATTGCCACTTTGAGTCACACATGTTTTCTTGCTATGTTAAGTGACACCATTGCTCTTTGCACATGATTACAGATATGGACTGAGTATTCACCTAATGGCATTATTTATGATGAGTGAAGTTTTAGCACTATTTTTTCCACATTGACGTGTGTTAATTGTTTTAGCACTGTGTATTTATATTGATGAATTTGACTTTTTATGGCGGCTGCCAACACTTTAATGTTGTTTATACCACTCTTTAGTTATTTATCACCACTTTAAGGCCTCTGACAGGGGCATTCAGGATTAGCGCAGCACTACTCAATATCTTTATGTCCTTTTAAGGTTTGGTTTGCACCTGTATCCAGTGCATGCAGCTTGTCCCTATTACTATAATAGACTCTTTTTAATGTTAGCGCGGGAATAATTTCTTTATTCATATGTAGGAGACTGTATATATATTTTATGCACTGCAGATCACTGAATCACCTGAGGAGACCAGTCTGTAGGAGCACAAAATTGCCTGCGGGCAGAATAGTGTCGGGAACAGATAGATCCTTGGGGTTGCCATACATGTGCAAAAGCGCGTCTGGTTTAATGTTTTTTGATCCTGGCCGGTAAGTGATGTGAAAACAGAAGCGTGAGAAAAATAGGGCCCAGCAAGCTTGCCGAGGTTTCAGCTGCTTAAAGCGGGGGTCCACCCACACCGCCAAAAAAAAAAAGTATTAAAATCCAGCAGCTACAAATACTGCAGCTGCTGACTTTTAATACATGGCCACTTACCTGTCCCAGGGTCCAGCGATGTCGGCAGGGGACGCCGAGAACCCGCTTGGTTCTCGACAGCTGCCGCTACCATCCGAGGGGAGGGTATCAGGAAGTGAAGCATTGCGGCTTCACTTCCTGGTTCCCTACTGCGCATGCACGAGCCGCGCTGCGCGTCCCAAGTGGTCCCGCTCTCTCCTGGGAGCTATGTGTTCCCAGCAGACAGCGCGGTGGGGACAGGAAGAAGCATAGACTCCCATGGGAGTCTATGCCGGAAGTATATTAAATATATTATGCACTGCAGATCACTGAATCACCTGCCTGCCTGGCTGAAACTATATTTGAATACATACACCAGGAATGGCCTGCAGTCAGATATAGGCTTGGCTAAACTAGAATGCAGTGGATATATATGTAGGAGACTGTATATATATTTAATGCACTGCAGATCACTGAATCACATGCCTGAAAGTGTATTTGAAAACGTACACCAGGAATGGCCTGCAGTCAGATATAGGCTTGGCTAGACAGGAATGCAGTAGATATATATGTAGTAGACTGTATATATATTTTATGCACTGCAGATCACTGAATCACCTGCCTGCCTGCAAGTGTATTTGAAAACGTACACCAGGAATGGCCTGCAGCCAGATATAGGCTTGGCTAGACAGGGATGCAGTGTATATATATATATATATATTTGGAGACTGTATATATATTTTATGCACTGCAGATTACTGAATCACCTGCCTGCCTGCCTGAAAGTGTATTAGAAAACGTACACCAGGAATGGCCTGCAGTCAGATATAGGCTTGGCTAGACTAGAATGCAGTGGATATATATATGTAGGAGATTGTATATATTTTTTATGCACTGCAGATCACTGAATCACCTGCCTGCCTGCCTGCCTGCCTGAAAGTGTATTTGAAAACGTACACCAGGAACGTCCTGCAGTCAGATATAGGCTTGGCTATACTAGAATGCAGTGGATATATATGTAGGAGACTGTATAAATATATTATACACTGCAGATCACTGAATCACCTGAGGAGACCAGTCTGTAGGAGCACAAAATTGCCTGCGGGCAGAATAGTGTCGGGAACAGATAGATCCTTGGGGTTGTCATACATGTGCAAAAGCGCGTCTGGTTTAATGTTTTTTGATCCTGGCAGGTAAGTGATGTGAAAACAGAAGCGTGAGAAAAATAGGGCCCAGCAAGCTTGCCGAGGTTTCAGCTGCTTAAAGCGGGGGTCCACCCACACCGCCAAAAAAAAAAAGTATTAAAAGCCAGCAGCTACAAATACTGCAGCTGCTGACTTTTAATACATGGCCACTTACCTGTCCCAGGGTCCAGCGATGTCGGCAGGGGACGCCAAGAACCCGCTCGGTTCTCGGCAGCTGCCGCCGCCATCCGAGGGGAGGGAATCAGGAAGTGAAGCATTGTGGCTTCACTTCCCGGTTCCCTACTGCGCATGCGCGAGCCGCGCTGTGCGTCTCAAGTGGTCCCGCTCTCTCCTGGGAGCTATGTGTTCCCAGCAGACAGTGCGGTGGGGACAGGAAGAAGCATAGACTCCCATGGGAGTCTATGCCGGAAGTATATTAAATATATTATGCACTGCAGATCACTGAATCACCTGCCTGCCTGGCTGAAACTATATTTGAAAACATACACCAGGAATGGCCTGCAGTCAGATATAGGCTTGGCTAGACTAGAATGCAGTGGATATATATGTAGGAGACTGTATATATATTTAATGCACTGCAGATCACTGAATCACATGCCTGAAAGTGTATTTGAAAACGTACACCAGGAATGGCCTGCAGTCAGATATAGGCTTGGCTAGACAGGAATGCAGTGGATATATATGTAGTAGACTGTATATATATTTTATGCACTGCAGATCACTGAATCACCTGCCTGCCTGCCTGAAAGTGTATTTGAAAACGTACACCAGGAACGTCCTGCAGTCAGATATAGGCTTGGCTATACTAGAATGCAGTGGATATATATGTAGGAGACTGTATAAATATATTATGCACTGCAGATCACTGAATCACCTGCCTGCCTGCCTGAAAGTATATTTGAAAACATACACCAGGAATGGCCTGCAGTCAGATATAGGCTTGGCTTGAAAGGAATGCAGTGGATATATATGTAGGAGACTGTATATATATTTTATGCACTGCAGATCACTGAATCACCTGCCTGTCTGCCTGAAAGTGTATTTGAAAACGTACACCAGGAATGGCCTACAGTCAGATATAGGCTTGGCTAGACTAGAATGCAGTGGATATATATATGTAGGAGACTGTATATATAAATATATTATGCACTGCAGATCACTGAATCACCTGCCTGAAAGTTTATATGAAAACGTACACCAGGAATGGCCTGCAGTCAGATATAGGCTTGGCTAGACAGGAATGCAGTGTATATATATATTTGGAGACTGTATATATATTTTATGCACTGCAGATCACTGAATCACCTGTCTGCCTGCCTGCCTGAAAGTATATTTGAAAACATACACCAGGAATGGCCTGCAGTCAGATATAGGCTTGGTTGGACAGGAATGCAGTGGATATATATGTAGGAGACTGTATATATATTTTATGCACTGCAGATCACTGAATCACCTGCCTGTCTGCCTGAAAGTATATTTGAAAAAGTACACCAGGAATGGCCTGCAGTCAGATATAGGCTTGGCTAGACTAGAATGCAGTGGATATATATGTAGGAGACTATATATATTTTATGCACTGCAGCTCACTGAATCACCTGCCTGCCTGAAATTATATTTGAAAAAGTACACCAGGAATGGCCTGCAGTCAGATATAGGCTTGGCTAGACTAGAATGCAGTGGATATATATATATATATATGTAGGAGACTGTATACATATTTTATGCACTGCAGCTCACTGAATCACTTGCCTGCCTGACAAAAAAGTACACCATCAACAGCCTGCAGTCAGATCTAGCTACATTGTATACAGTGGAGAGATAGAGATATATATATATATATATATATATATATATATATATATATATATATATATATATCCACTGTGTCCAGTTTAGCTATATCTGACTGCAGTCCGTTCCTGGTGTACTGTTTCTAATATACTTCAGGCAGGCAGGTGATTCAGCTAGCTGCAGTGCATTTATATATATATATATATATATATATATATATATATATATATATATATATATATATATATATATATATATATATAAATGCACTGCAGCTAGCTGAATCACCTGCCTGCCTGAAGTATATTAGAAACAGTACACCAGGAACGGACTGCAGTCAGATATAGCTAAACTGGACACAGTGGATAGATAGATTATATATATATATATATATATATATATGAGACTGACTGTATATATATATTAAATACACTGCAGCTAACTGAATCGCCTGCCTGCTCAATTCAAATTAAATGACACTCTCTTTGACCAACGCCAGCAACACACTACATAGGGCTGACGTGCAGGCGGCCTTATATATTGTGGGGAGTGGACTTAACCCCCTGAGCCATAATTGGCCAAAGGCACCCTGCCTTTGGCCAATTATGGCTCTCTTTGCTGACGGCGCCGAGATTTGCCAAAGCATGTGGGTCATAGTGCATGCTTGTCTAATCATCAAACAGCAGTGCACTGCAATGTTGCAGTGCATTATGGGGTTTGTCGCACCGCTCAAATTTGGCGCGAATGCCCCATAATGCTCGTATTTCTCAGCCAATGTTCGACCTGAACATAAAGCTCATCCCTATACATAGTATATAATACAGGGTATACAGTTTCTAATACAGTGCAGGCGGTGTACACAGTATATAATACAGTGTAGTGCGGTGTTACAAAAAATATATAATGTCCGGAAGGCCACCAAGTAGAGGCAGATGCTCACAGGCCACTAAAAGAAGGCAAGCAGCCTCTGTGTCTACAGTCAACAGTGGTGGTCGTGGACATGGTGCATCCTCTGCTGGTGGCCATGGGGCACACTTGTCCTTTTTTTCTGCTGCTGGCCATGTTATTGAGCCACAACATGCAGAGGAGTTGGTGGAGTGGATAACAAAGCCATCCTCATCCTCCTCATCCTCTGTCATACTCTGTTGGGTGCCTGAGAGAAGAGAGGAGGAAAGTGAGGAGGAGGGGGCACAACTCCAATGAGGCAGGATGTCCTCTAGGGGGCAGCTTAAGAGCAGCCACCTTATTGCATCACACCGCAGAGCTCCACAGGTGCAGGAGGCTGCTGACTCCCCACTTTTAAAAGGTTATTTTTGTGGGCCTTTCTCGACACGTGTGCAGCAGATCACACCATTGCTGTTTGGAACCTATGTCTGAAACGGATTAAGTGTGGCCAGAACAGCAGCCGCTTGGGCACCACATGCTTGACCAGATATATGACAATCTGCCATGCAGTCCGTCAGCAACGCCACTTGAAAGACCCACATCAGAGAAAAAGGCAGATTTCTCCTTGCTCCTTATCTCGGATCTCCAACCCTACTATACCTCCAGTCCTCTCAAAAACCTTAACTGAGAGAAATGAAGGTATAGCAATAGGTGTCCCAAGTACTTGCAGCCAATCTGCTAGCAGTACACCACCAATTGATACCAGCAGGCAAATTTCCCTACCCCAGTTGCTGAACCGTAAAAATAAATTTGGTCTCAGCCATCCACATGCTCAGCATCTAAATGCTAACTTGGCCAAATTGCTAGCACTGCAACTGCTGCCTTTTCCGCTGGTAGACTTTGCCCCCTTTCGTGAATTTGTGAAATGTGCTGTACAACAGTGACAGGTTCCAAAACAGCATTTCTTTTCACATAAAGCCATTCCGGCTCTCTACCAGCCTTGTTGGACAGGGCAGTCAGCAGTAAGGTTCATATTACCACTGACTCATGGTCCAGCAGGCATGGGCAGGGACGTTATCTTATTTTCACGGCACACTGGGTAACTCTGCTGGCAGCTGGGAAGGTTGCAGTACAGGGTTCAGTGTTGGATCTTGTTCTGCCACCATGCCTCCAAAAAGCTGGTGGTGATTCTGCCACAACATCTGTATGCTCCCCTCCCTCCTCTTCTTCTTCCTCTATGGCATCTTCTGCAGAATTGTCCTCTGAACTAGCAGTGATCCCTAAGCGTTCAAGGCGCTACGCAAGCAGTCAGGCAAAAAGATGCCATGCGGTGCTTGAGTTGGTCTGCCTAGGGGACATGAGCCACACTGGGGAAGAGATTCTGTCAGCTCTGCAGGGGCAGGCTCAGAGGTGGTTGATGCCATGCCAGCTTCAGCAAGGAATGGCTGTATGCGACAATGGCACCAACCTTCTCTCCGCCCTCTGACAGGGACACTGAATTTGGTGGTGCAGCGTTTTTTGACTAGGTAGCCAGGCTTGTATGTTTTTCTTCATAAGAAAAGGCTTCCATCTTGCCACTCTACCCCACAGCCCAGACATATAAAGAATATGGGAGAATGTTGTTACATGTACAACACAGCCAGTACTTGCCAGATATTCCTGCAGCTCCTTTAATGTTGCTGTAAGCCTCTTGGCAGCCTCCCTGACCAGTTTTCTTCTCGTCTTTTCATCAATTTTGGAAGAACATCCAGTTCTTGGTAATGTCACTGCTGTGTCATATTTTCTCCACTTGATGATGACTGTCTTCACTGTGTTCAATGGTATATCTAATGCCTTGGAAATTCTTTTGTACCCTTCTCCGGACTGATACCTTTTAACAATAAGATCTCTCTGTTACTTTGGAAGCTCTTTGTGGACCATGGCTTTTGCTGTAGAATGCGATTAAGAAAATGTCAGGAAAGACCTACTAGAACAGCTAAACTTTATTTGGGGTTAATCAGAGGCACTTTAAACAATGGCAGGTGTGTACTGACTTCTATTTACCATGAGTTTGTATGGATTGCTTAATTCTGAACACTTATGCAACCACATTATTTTAGATTTTTATTTTTACTTTCTCCCCTGAGTTGTACAGTTTATAGGTCACATTAAAGGTGAAAAAAGTTCGGAAATTATTTATCTTTGAATGAATGTATGTTGTATATGCCCGTCCCAAAAAAACAACAATGCTCTGCGCTTAGTACAATATTCTAACGGTGTATGTGCGGCACATAAATAATTATATGACTAGTAGCAGCTGCTTAAATAGTAGAACATGTATATAGGCAATAATGAATCAATTAAATTAGATAAATATATAAATACACAATTATAAATATATAAATATATAAAGTGTCTCTTCAGTATTGCAGCAGCGCTGTGCACCCCAATTAAACAGGGTCTCTTTCTTAATCTATTTCAGAAAGTTCAAACACGGATCTGATAGCCAGAGTCCCACCAATAAATAATCAAGATGTATTCTGTGAGGGTAGTAATCCTTTCACCAAGCGATACACCACGTGCTGGGGTCCCCAATGAAAACTCACTCACCAGAAATCAGATCCATAAAAGCCTTGATTAATAGTAGTAAATCTGCATCAATATCCAAAGCGACCACCAGATGTCAGTATTATTCCCAGTAGTTCCAATAGGATATGTAGAAGAAACAAAAATGCTCACATAGCGTGATACTGCTAAACATTTTTATTTGAACCATCCAAACATCCCCTTAAAACCATGCGTACCAAAATTTAATAAACATTGAGCAAAGATAACAAAGTGCACTGTGCCTGATTGCGTCCTCCAGTCGTGAAAACCTGTCAGGAGCGCTCCCTGTGTGTAACCACAGTCACACGCTTCCTGGTTCCTCGGTTGGTGGAGCACATGCGTCACTTCCTGTGCGACACGTCCCTAACGTTTCGTCACTTCCTGGACTTCTTCTGAGGGCGTGACACACAAGAAAGGAGGCCGGTATTTATATAAGTGGCAGGCGGAACAGCCAATCAGCAGAAGCAGACGCCCGGATGACTCACACATCCCCGCCCCTAATGCTAAATACTGTCAGCAATGTGTGAAATAACATCATCCGGACATTCTGCTCCCACAGGTCGTATTAAGCATGACAATGCTGGTTCTAGTGGAAGATGACCTAATGCATAAAAAACAAGTACCTTGAATACCTGCAATCATTCAGTGTATGCGGTGCGGACATTGATCCGCAGCGCTATCATTGAGCAAGCACACTTTCGGTATTCATTAAAACTGATTAAAATATTCACTCTCAAAATAAAAAAGTTTTCAGTAAACAAGAATTGTCTAGCAATTTTACATCATACATTGCTTATCCTATGAATAAAGATAAAAACTGCATAGCGATTTCTTAGCACGTATTGAATAATCGCATACGCTAAATTGCACCTGATAAACATATGTTGGAATATTAAAATAAATATATTGTCTAGCAATTTTACATCATACATTGCTTATCCTATGAAAAGATAAAAACTGCATAGCGATTTCCTAGCACGTATTGAATAATCGCATACGCTAAATTGCACCTGATGAACATATATTGGAATATTAAAATAAATATATTGTCTAGCAATTTTACATCCAACATTGCTTATCCTATGAAAAGGTAAAAACTGCATAGCGATTTCCTAGCACGTATTGAATAATCGCATACACTAAATTGCACCTGATAAACACATGTTGAAATATTAAAAAAAATATGTATTAAAATTGTATATCTAAAATGTATATATGTACATATATAAAATATATGGCAATCCACATGTAAATATATGTATATAAAACATCTATATATAAAACGTGATCATATAGGAGTCAAAATTCCATTATAATAAAACATTACACTGTGATAGAATGAAACTGGAACCATACCCCAGGGTATGTCTATGTGTCACTGATAAAACAATTTATGTCAAGCTCTATGTTAAGACCCTTGGGGGCAATCACATCCACAGAATAGATCCAATGGGTTTCACGTTTGGATAACTCTCGGATGCGATTTATGCCCCTCCAATGGGACTGGAGATGTTCAACCCCCCAAAATTCCAATCCCGTCGGGTCACAATCATGTTTTAATTTAAAATGCAGTGAGACGTTATGATCCTTATAGCCTATTTTTATGTTGTTTATGTGTACAGCTATTATCACCCGTAATAGCCTTTTTGTACGGCCTATATAGATTAAACCGCAAGGACATTTCAATGCGTACACCACAAAGGTGCTGTTGCATGTAATGAATTGTTTAATCCCAAAACTGCGATTATTAATCGGGGAAAGGAAACTATCAATTCCTCTAAGAGGTCTGGAGACCTCCCTGCAGGCTTTGCATCTCCTGCACGCAAAAAAGCCGTTGCGATCCCAAAATGTCGGAGGACGTTTAGGAGGGTCAATCACTTTCTTCACCACTCTGTCTCCAAAACTCATGGTTTTTCTATAAATGAACTGTGGCTCAGAAGGTAATACAGTGGTGAGTTTCTTATCTAACCGGAGTATATGCCAGTGTCTTCTGAAGATCTCCTCCACTTCCTTGTATTGAGTATGAAATTGAGAAAAAAAGCCCCACTCTTTATTACGATTTTTTTCTGTTGGTGCTACCTCAGAACCCACCGGCCGTGATTCTTGTAAGCATGTGATTCTAGGTATTTCAGCCACTTCCTCCACCACCTTCTTCAGTTTCTTCGGGTCATATCCCTTGGCTTCAAATCTCTCTGTAAGGACTTTAGATTGAATCCAGAACTGTGTATCTTCAGAGCAGTTTCTTCTTACTCTCATAATCTGTCCTTTTGGGATATTCCGGAGCCATAATGGATGATGACCGCTTGAGATGGGCAAATAACTGTTCCTGTCTGTTTTTTTAAAATAAACTCTTGTTTCTAATTTATCGTTCACCCTATAAATGGTGACGTCTAAAAAGTTTATTTCTTCTTTATGCCATTCTGAAGTAAGCTTAATATTGTTATTATTATTATTCAAGGCCTGTATAAATGCTCCTAACGACTCAGATGTACCATTCCAGATAAAAAACAGGTCATCAATGAAGCGTTTGTAAAATATAAGTTCCGGCCTTTGTTCTCTAAAAATGGTCTTATCCTCCCACTCCGCCATGAACAAATTGGCTATGCTGGGCGCGAATTTCGCGCCCATCGCAACGCCTCTTTGTTGTGAGTAGAATGTACCGTCATACCAAAAATAGTTATGACTAATGCCGCGTACACACGAGCGGACATTACGGCGGACTTTGCCCGGCGGACTGGATTTCGTCGGACAATTCGATGTGTGTGGGCTCCAGCGGACTTTGTTTTCTCAAAAGTTCGACGGAATTAGATTTGAAACTTGCTTTAAATTTATCCGACGGACTCTGCTTTCTAGCGGACAAACCGATCGTCTGTGTGCTAGTCCGACGAACTCAAACTGACGCATGCTCTGAAGCAATTACAAGACGGAAGCGCTCGGTCTGGTAAAACTAGCCTTCGTCTTGAAGCTAGCACATTCCTCTTCTGTCGTCTTTTAATACAGCCTTTTTTTAGGATTGATAATGCGAGAGGAATGAAGTTGTTTTTCTGCTTTATATTCACACAGAGTTCTCACAAACTTCTTTCTTCATGATTTATCCTCATGCCATGACTAATATAATATTTTGTAACAGCCAGATCTCCATAACTTTTAAATTTTAAAATAGATTTTTTTTTTTTCTTTTTTTATTTCCGCACTTTAGCTATTTTACAATGTGTGTTAAATGTTAACCACATTTTTGGTGTGTATTTTCAAGTTACCACAATTAACATTCATATTTTGTGTTGTTTTAAAGAACCTTAATGAGGTTGTTGTCCCTTGTTCATTAGACATAGGGGGTGTATTTAACAAAGGCAAAATCATTTTTCACTCCAATTGCTAATTATACATATAATTCCACATAAAGAGCATTTTGAAGTGTGTTCGCTGTGTATCCGAGGGGCACATGCAAGGAAGCCCAAACCAAAACAATTAATTTTTATTTGACATGATTTTCGGCAAAAATCAGCAGAGCTTCCCCCGAGCTTGTTTTTGACAAAAGGCTTAAATCATTTAAGAATATCAAGTGAAACGTTCACTTGAGAAATTGCACACCAAGTGCACTTGTTGGAAGTGCAGTCGCTGAAAAACTGAGGGGAAGAGCTTAAATTCGGGGAAGCTCTGCTGATTTATTCCTAAAATCATGTAAAATCAAAATAAAATCTTTTTATTTGACAAAAACACACATAGGGGTTGATTTCATAAAGGTAAAAAGCATGTGCATTTTGGAAATTGCATTTGCCCTCTGCAAGAGCAGTTGCTCCCAAGCTTTATTAAATGTGAAGCAGCTCTGCTGACTTCCATCATCCAATCATGTGCAAGCAAAAATGTTTTTTTTTTTTCTTTTACTTGCACAGGATTGGGTACTCTTTGCAAAGTCAAGCTTTTAAATAATTTCGGATGCTCTGGAGCAATTGCACTTGCAGAGGGCAACTGCCCTCTGCAAAGTGCACAGACTATTTGCTTTTCTCAAATCAACCCCATAGTCTTTTCGACCTGTACCTGCCGACTCCCAAACAAAATGGCGTTTTTGAATCAAAAGACATAGGCAAGAATGTAAGGTAAACCAAAAAGTATTTATTTGATAAACAAAAAAATTAGGAAGGCAACACTGGACACACTTTTAGAATCTGGGAAGCCTTTCGTCCCCCAGGACACACATCAAGTTTGAGGACAAGAAAATAGGTATCTTGCGACTATAGGGAGCACAGGGAGCACAGTCAGAACAGACAGAAGCCAGGCAATCACTTTCGACTCTTCCGTGTAGCCTTCCCTCCACGCTTCTCTGCAGCCTTCCTCGGAGGTTGTGCCTCTGGTGGTGTACTTGGGGCAGGAGGAGGAGGAGGAGGAGGAGGAGTAGGAGTGCCTTCATCTGCTATATATGTGTTAGCAGTAAGCTCCCCTCTCAAGCCCTTCTGGTATGCCTGGAAAAATAGACCCTCACAGAGGAGGCGTTGGCCCTTTTCCAACTCCTGTAATCTGCAGGCTATATAGGTGCCATACGCCTCCTCTGCATTGGGAGGTTTACTCAGGATCAGGCTTGCTTCCCGTATGAGCTCTAGGGATTCCTGCTCTGTTGCAGTCATCCTCCTGGGCCTTTTCTGTATAATGCGGAGGGGAGGCACCTGGAACTCCGTGCGGCTTCTACTTGGCCCAGCCACAGCTTCCTCCTCTCTCCCACTGGGCAAGGCCTCCTCCTCTCTCTCACTGGGCAAGGCCTCCTCCTGGCTGAGGTCATCCTGTGTAAAAAAAAGGGACATAGTTGTAATTTTCTGTTATGCAATCAGACACAATTTTCAGCTCATAACTTTCAAAGATAATTACACAAAATAGTAAAGGCTATCTATTTGACCACACCATTATTTCAGATGATCAACAAGATCTGAAGTTACGTATATATTTGGCCACTACTGTCTAGTGATATGTCTACATATTACTCTTTGTGCAGAAGTGATTTTTGATGAAGCACTTTCAAAATGAACACCTTAACATCATTAATAACATTTACACAATCCCAAAATCTTCAAAAATAAGTATACCTGGCTGAAGCTGGGCGCATCCACTTCATCTATGTTGAAAAGGCCCAGTTCATCCTGGGACTCCTCAGCTGGGGTGGAGGTGGATGGAAGGCTGGAGGGAAGGCTGGAGGGAAGGGTGGGGGGAAGGGTGGGGGGAAGGGTGGGGGGAAGGGTGGAAAGGGATTGCCTGGCTTCGGTCTGCTCATCCAGGAATCGCAGTTTGTGGTAATACCACAACTTGGGTACATAAACTTGGTCAGCTGCTGCCCCGGATCTCAGCGACTCCTGGATTTTTCTGTGCTCCCGCTTGTACATATTACACAAGATACCTATTTTCTTGTCCACAAACTTGAGGTCTGCCTGGGGGAGTCGAGTCTTCACAAACTCTAAAAGTGTGCCCAGTGTTGCCTTCCTAACATCACGAATATAATATTGGGGGTGTTTGACCTCCCAGAGGTTTTTCTTCTGCTCATATAGATCAATGAAATGGATCAAAAACTCTTCCTCTTTAAAGGGATTCATTATTTCTGCAAGACAAGACACAAGATCAAAACTTAAATGTCAGTCCCAAATCTCAGGATTAGTTTGTGTTGTAATCTAGGGGACACACACGGGGACACACACAAACACACACACACACACACACACACACACACACACACACACACACACACACACACTCTTTAATCTTACCTTCGTTTGTGCCGCTCGCTACTTCCGCACGGACATACGTTGGCCATCGTACTAGCTTTATATACACTGCGCATGTGTCATGCTCCGCCTGCGTCGCCCGCCCCTGACGTTCGTGAGTACGATTTGGCCCCGCCCCTTCACTCTTCGTTGCGCAGTGGGAGTAGATAGCAAAAGATGGCGGAGCGATTAAGTGGAAGTAGCGCGGAGGAAAGCCCGGAGCCCCAAACATCCACATCCCGGAGGAGATATAAGGCCACCAACATGGCTTTTGAAGAGATGGTGGAGATGGTGTCCATATTAAGAAGGGAGGACTACGATGGCAAAAAAGGACCGTACACACGACCCAATATGAGGAAGGACAAAATAATGTCGTCAGTTGTCACCGCTCTGGAAGATAAATTTGGTACAAAACGTTTGAAAGAACAATTGCGGAAGCGGTGGTCTGACATCAAAAGTCGGGAGCCAGAACAATATTGGCGAATAAAGAAGCTGCTGAAAAAAAGTAAGTACTTGTGTTTTACTATTGAGATACAGAACTTGCATGCTGATCCTTATTTTTGGCGGTTTTTCTGCATCGTTCGTAAATACCGTTCTTTGGAATAGATCGGATACTTTATAAAGTGACGTTATTTTTTCGCCAAATACGATGGGACAGGGTTGGACTTACATTTATGGCTTGATAATTTTGCGAATTCACACAATGAGTTGATGTGGTGTAGATGTGTTTGAAAATATAATGCTTCATCAAAAATGATTCAGTGTAATGTAGGGACAGGACACAGCAGCTGTTTCCACATCTGGACTCACGAGCACTATAGTTAGTGGGAATGATTTATCAGGCCCACTATTGTTCTTCGATTTTATTTTTTGAAATATTTAATTGGAATATTATTCCGTACGTTTTTTGGCTCTGCGTAACTTCTGCATACTTTCAGCTATTAAAACCATTCAACTATTAAAATGTTCGTCTCTTTGAGCTGATGTGTGCTCATTTTCAACTTTTTTAATACCATGTATACTTTATTAAATAATCATTTTTTTTTCTCTTTTTTAACCATTGAATTCAATGGGAGCATGCTTGAAATCCTCAAATTCTTCTTCCGCTCCCAAAAGTTTCAGCTCCTTCATACTTTCACCTAGAGACACCAAACAAACTTTACAATCTTCACTAAATATTCATCTATCTGGCTATATCTTTTCAGTTTGATATTTTTTAAATTTTTGGAGAAAAAGCTTTTTGTTTAGAGGTCATTTCGTGTAATTTTAGACATTAATCAGAGTGTACTGTGTTTGTTTTGTTGCCATGGTTACCAAAGCTTCTGTTATACACAGGGGGGGAGGTGGCCGGAGCATCTCAGCTCTGATTACAGAGCCCGGGGGAGGGGACAGACACACCATGTACTGATTTATAATAGAGGAATATGATGGGGCATTCCCCCGCATTTTGCTAAGGAAATGCATTTTCTAGTGTACTATGTGACCATACCTAAATTTTTGAGGGGTAATACACATAGGAGATCATTGAGGTGTCAGCATCTGTGAAACTTTCCCAAAAATATGCATTCTTTCTAATTGTTGTTCAGAGGTAATGTTCATCCTGTCTTCAACATTTATTATGATGCAAAATTTGCAAAAAAATCATAACCAACATTTTACTTTCTTTATTAAAAAATAAAAGATCAGTGTGTTTTAACTTGACCTTTTTTTATAATCTCATAGGGGAGTAAAGACTCAGACAACAGTCCAAGGATCTCAGGACCCCCCCAAGTCACCAGCCTGAGTCCCAAGATACCCCAAGCCCCAGCCCAAGACCACGCCCACCCGACGACCTTGAGGAAGGAGAGGTGGAGGAAGTGTGCGAGGTTTCAAGCCCACCAAGTGAGTGACTGACACCCCAGCTTGAGTTACTGTATTTTGGCGTGCATATTGTAAACCTTGTTTTTATTCACTCGTTTTAGGTGAGTTTCTGGTTGTGGAAGGCCAAGCGGCAGAGCACTTCACCACAGACAGTGCGCAAAGACTAATAGGCCAGATAATGCTGTGGAATGGCCACATAGATCAAATGCGTGAACAAATTCACAGCATGAAACTTCGCCTGGACTCCATGCAACAGGAAATGAAGAACATGATTGATGTTTTGGGCAGAATATAATCACGTTTGGCCTAAAAACATCAATCATGTTCTTCATTTCCTTGTGAAGTTATTTTGTTTTTAATAAAAATTTTGCAAGTTTTGGGGTATACCCAAATTTACATTGTGTGATGCACACGGTGTGTCATCATGTGCTATCTTCCATCATGGGTTAGCAATGTACTTGTTTTGTGTTTGCAAACCCTTCATCCTGAAAATTCTTGGGTGGTGAGAGCAACCAAAAATGGGATTGCACACACAAAACATGTACATTGCTCTCCCATGATAGGAGATAGCACATGTTGACTTGACCCTTTAGTAAAGCTCAATTTTGAGCATCTTATAAATGACCAATTTCTGCAAGGGTGACATTACATGCACCGTTCTCGAAATATTGAACTTTGTAAGTTAATGTATTGTAAGTTTTGTTTATAAAAACACTGTTGGGTATGTAAATGTTTTGAGATAAAGGTCTATATATTTTTGAAAAAATGGCTAGAATAATTTTGTAAAAGATAATTTTTTTACACAACGTAAAATATTTTTGGACAAAATTAAAAAAAAAAAAAAAAAAAAAATATGATAAAAAATGCACCTTTCAATGTGCACCAAGTAAAATGTTTTACCCTATACAATGTGTGTGGCTGTTTCTTGAAGTCAACATTTGGGGTTTGTTTTTGTGGGCCTGATTAACTAAAGCTAAATGCACTTGACACTACTACAAGTGCACTAGGAGACAGACATAACTTAAAGGTAAACAACAATAAAAACAAGATATTTAGATAAACAAATTTTCTTTTTTATTTTTGTAAAAAAATTAGAGATGTTGCTGAATAGCAATGGCCCCCCGACCATTAAAATAATTCACATAACGGTCACGCACTTGACGTGCGGGTCGGGGGGCCAAGCCAATACGGCCAATTTCTAGGCCTGTCAAAGTGCTACTAGCCTCTTCCAGTCTGGGCTCAGGCCCAACAGAGGATAGATATGTCACTGAATGTCTCCTTAAAAAGTTATGCAAGATGCAGCAAGCAAGGATGACGTGGTTGATTTTATAGTCCGCCAAATTAATAGCCGTAAGGAAGATATGGAACCGGCTGGCCAGAATACCAAAGGCATTCTCCACAACCCTTCTTGCTCTGGCCAGCCGGTAATTAAATACCCTCCTCTCAGGGGTGAGTGTCCTTTGGGGGAACGGCCTCATCAAGTTCTCACAGAGAGCAAATGCTTCATCAGCAATAAAAACTGAGGGGAGTCCATCCACATTATCGTCATCAGGTGGCAATTCCAGGCCACCGGTCTGGAGACGATAGCACAGCTCGGTCTGTGCAAAGACTCCTCCATCAGACATTCGGCCGTTCTTCCCCACATCCACAAACATAAACTCCAAATGTGCCGAGACCACCGCCATCAAAACTACACTATGGAACCCCTTGTAGTTAAAGAAATATGACCCCGAATGCGGTGGTGGCACAATCCGGACGTGCTTCCCGTCAATCGCCCCTACACAGTTGGGAAAGTCCCAACGGTCAGCGAACTGGGAGGCCACAGTCTGCCATTCCTGTGGACTTGTAGGAAACTGTGGAGTGCAAAAAAAATAAGATAAGGACTTTAATAACAAAAATTGTATATCAGATTACACCAAAACATTAGTAAACAACAGCAGTCAAATATTATGAATATGTGTGTTTGTAATTGAAATTTATAAAAACATAAGGCACACTTATAAGATTACTCACCCCCTATGATGGCCCATTGATACATTTGAATGTGGGGGGAGGGGCTCTAATTAGGTTAACAAACACACATGACTGGCTGAAACATTTGTGGGGTGGGGGAGGGGTTCTAATTAGGTTAACAAACACACATGACTGGCTGAAACATTTGTGGGGTGGGGGAGGGGTTCTAATTAGGTTCACAAACACACATGACTGGCTGAAACATTTGTGGGGTGGGGGAGGGGTTCTAATTAGGTTAACAAACACACATGACTGGCTGAAACATTTGTGGGGTGGGGGAGGGGTTCTAATTAGGTTAACAAACACACATGACTGGCTGAAACATTTGTGGGGTGGGGGAGGGGTTCTAATTAGGTTAACAAACACACATGACTGGCTGAAACATTTGTGGGGTGGGGGAGGGGTTCTAATTAGGTTCACAAACACACATGACTGGCTGAAACATTTGTGGGGTGGGGGAGGGGTTCTAATTAGGTTAACAAACACCCATGACTGGCTGAAACATTTGTGGGGTGGGGGAGGGGTTCTAATTAGGTTCACAAACACACATGACTGGCTGAAACATTTGTGGGGTGGGGGAGGGACAAACAAGACAATGGAGCAGACAATATACATTGTTCAATGGACTATAGGCTAGAGATAAAAATGGACCCAGCATTGCATGGTGGGGAGGTTAATGAAAGAAATTATGCATGTATAGGGCAATAACTGATTAAAATAGGCATGCACAAAGATAAAGGGGACATTCACAGCAGATTGAAAGCATGGCAATTAGGTAAAGAGGACAGTTCTACAATACATCAAAAAACAGTTAATACATATCATGTAATGTTAAAGGATAAAACTTACCTTCATATATTCCTTCTGCAGGACCTGAATAATAGCAGAACAGGTCTCTGGGATTATGATCCCCAGAGCCTGGGGGGAGATGCCTGTCGAGAACTTTAAGTCCTGAAGACTTCTCCCTGTCGCCAAGTAACGTAAAGTGGCAACTAGCCTCTGCTCCGCACTAATGGCTTGCCTCATGCAGGTATCCTGCCTGCTGATATAGGGGGTCAGCATAGCCAAAAGACACTCAAAGATGGGGTCCGTCATCCTGAGAAAATTCCTGAAATCCTCAGGATTATTCTCACGGAGCTCACGGAGCAAAGGCATATGACAGAACTGGTCACGCTGGCGCAACCAATTCTTGGTCCATGAACTCCTCCTCACCCTGTTCATGGACTGGACTCGGGTCAAAGTATTAACCCCAACACCAAGTCCCCACACAGCACGAACTCGAGAACGAGTACGTCCACTCGACATGGCTTCAAAACGGTCGGCTGCTCAAACTAACAAACTTATAACAAACGCACTGAAGAACAGCAAGGCCTATGAAGAACGACCTGAAAATCAGGAACGAGCGGAGCAGAACGGCCTGCAAGGCAGGTTACGAACTGACCAACACGCACTGAAAAGCAGATACAAACCTCACAAGCACAAACTGAACCGCAGAAAACGAACGAAATAAGCTGAAGTGTGAAAAGCGCGAATCGTCTCTAACCAAACTTCTACTAACACGAGATAAACACGAGATTAGCAGAAGGAGCCCAAAGGGTGCCGGAGTGGGGCTTGGACTTCCTTTTTCTAGT
The DNA here is from genome assembly GCA_037952835.1 of Lithobates septentrionalis. NCBI lineage: Eukaryota > Metazoa > Chordata > Amphibia > Anura > Ranidae > Lithobates > Lithobates septentrionalis. The sequence continues at coordinate 3,145,630 of JBBDGP010000284.1, read as the reverse complement.
CCCGTCGAACGTGCTATACGTCACCGCGTTCAAAACCAGCAGACTTTTGCAGTGACCGTGTGTGGCCAAGTCCGTCCGTTTTTAAGTCCGGCGCAAGGAGCAAACAAAGTCCGACGAAAAGTCCGCCGGGCAAAGTCCGCCGTAATGTCCGCTCGTGTGTACGCGGCATAAGGCAGAAATCCAAGGCATTCCTAAGGAAAATCTTTTGGTTGTGGGGGAGATCCTCTCTTTGACTAAGGGCCCAATTGAGCGCCAATAAGGCATCATCATGCTGTATGATGGAGTAAAGAGAGGAGACGTCGGCTGTGACCAAAATTGCCTGCTCTCTTCCTATCAGGCTCACATCCTGCAAACAATTTAAAAAATTCTTAGTGCCCCTTATATATGAACGGGTATTAGTGACACTCTTTTGCAAGAACCGGTCCAAGTACTGACCCATTCTGGCAGAGACCGAATCAATACTGTTGACAATAGGTCTTGCTGGAGGATTAGAGGGGTCTTTGTGAATCTTCGGCAAGGTGTAGAGCGTGGGGATCCGACTGCTGGTGGGTAACAGGAACCTTTTCTCTTTGTCCGTTAGTACCCCGCTTTTTGAACCCATGTGTACTAGAATATCCAATTCATCCCTATAGGGCAGGGTGGGGTCATTCTTCAGACGTTTATATGTTACTTCATCTGAGAGCATCTCCATAATCTGGTTATGATAGAACTCCTTTGAGAGTATTACTACCCCACCCCCCTTATCGGCTGGTCTTATGATGATATCTTTTCGTTTCTCCAACATGGTAATCCCCTCACTGATATGCCTTACATTCATTTGTTTATCGGGTTTCAGACGTTCCAGATCTCGTAGTATTAACCCTTTGAATACCTCAACTTGATGGTTGGGATTGTTGAGGGGGTTAAATAGGGACTTATTTTTAAGACCACTATTGACCACCTCCCCTGGCTTATGAGTTACCGCTGATATATTAGGGGTGCATCCCAAAAAATACTTTTTAATATTTATCTTCCTAATATATTTGTGGATGTCAATGAAGACGTCGAACTTATTGATTGGTTTTTTCAAGCCACATTTTAAGCCTAGATTCAGAATATTCATCTCTTCGTGTGTTAGTTGTTTGTCAGTCAGATTGAAGATGCCCTCTACTCCGACTCCCTTCTTCTTTTTTTGGGTCCTAGATCCTGCTCTGCAACCACGATATTTTCTTCCTTTGATTGTGGGTATTGCGGAGGGTCCCTCTTTCGTTGCGGATGTTGAGTCTTCCAATATGGGGTATTGGGGTTGTTCTGGGGTTGCTGGTCCCTGTATTGAACCCACGGGTGGGGTCTCCCTCCACGTCGGGGTTGGTTCCGACCTCTGGACGAGCGACCCCTTCCTCTCCCTAAAAAAGGATGGGGGTGTGGGTGATTGTTAGCATAATTCTCTTGATTATTTCGATATTCCTGCAGGGGCTGAAACCTGTTGTGTGTGGGTATGTCATAGGTGTTTCATTTTGTCTTTGTCTCATTTTTTTACATCACAGAAACCTGACATTTTAACAGGGATGTGTAGATTTTTTATATCCAATGTATATACTGCAGTTCAGCGTATATAATTTTTTAAAATTTTGCCGCTGGGTTCCCCTTAATATCCATACCAGACCTGAAGGGCCTGGTATGGATTTTGGGGGGGACTCCCACGCCATTTCATTTTTATTTTGGTGCGGGGTTCCCCTTAATATCCATACCAGACCCAAAGGGCCTGTTAATGGACTGGGGGGAACCCACTCCATTTTTTTCAATGTTTTTTTATGTATATTGCTGGGATCCGGCAATACATTACAGCCGCGAGCAATTTTAAATTACATTTTTTCCATTAGAAATGCCAATTTGCTGCAAGACTGTTATGAACATGAGAAGGATGCGCTACTTTACAGGCAGACTAAGGTGACCCATGCACGATATTTAAAGGAATATTTCATTTTTATTGTTTCACTTTAAGCATTATTAAAATCACTGCTCTTGAAAAAACGGCAGTTTTTATAACTTTTTTTTGCATTGATACATGTCCCCTGGGGCAGAACTTCTGTCCCCATACACTTTTTATAGCAATAACTTGCATATAAGCCTTTAAAATGAGCACTTTTTTATTTTTCATGTTCGCATGTTCTGCTGCTAACTGGGGTGTTTGGCTCCTCCCTATTATCCACTAGCAGGACTGAACTTGTCACACTGCTAAATTTAGTTACAAAAGTGTAGATGTCATGTGGCTTAATCATAGAGCTCTGTTATGCTCGGATGAGGTCAAGATTCATTGTGCTCTAGCATGGACAATGCAACACATTTTGGCAACTAATATGTGGACTTCATCAGGACAGACAGAGGAGATTATTCATGCCTTTTCTAAGTTTGTTGTGTAATCTCCGTCTTACCCTAGTTAACCTCGGGTCTCCCAAATAAGGATGAGCTGAACACCCCCCCGGTTCAGTTCACACCAGAACTTGTGAACAGGCAAAACATTTTTTGAACATGCAAACACTGTTAAAGTCTATGGGACACAAATATGAAAAATCAAAAGTGCTCATTTTAAAGGCTTATATGCAAGTTATTGCCATAAAAGGTGTTTGGGGGGGACCTGAGTCCTGCCCCAGGGGACATGTATCAATCCAAAAAAAGTTTTAAAAACAGACGTTTTTTCGGGAGCAGTGATTTTATTAATGCATAAAGTGAAACAATAAAAATGAAATATTCCTTTAAATATCGTGCCTGGAGGGTGTCTATAGTATTCCTGTAAAGTGGTGCATGTTTCCCATGTTTAGAACAGTACCACAGCAAAATGACATTTCTAAAGTAAAAAAAAATAATTTAAAACTGATCACGGCTGTAATGAATTGTCGGGTCCCGGCAATATAGATAAAACTCATTGAAAAAACAGCATGGGTCCCCCCAGTCTATTACCAGGCCCTTTGGGTCTAGTATTAATATTAAGGGAAACCCCGAACCAAAGTTTAAAAATTGCATGGGGGTCCCCCCAAAATCCATACCATGCCCTTCAGGTTTGGTATGAGTATTAAGGGGAACTCTGCGCCATTTTTTTAATGACCTGAAGGGCCTGGTATGGATTTTGGGGGTACCCTCACAAAATTTTTTTTTTAAACATTGATTAAGGGTTCCCCTTAATATTCATACCAGACCCAAAGGGCCTGGTAATGGACTGGGGGGGACCCTTGCTGTTTTTTTTCAATGAGTTGTATCTATATTGCCGAGACCTGACAATTCATTAGAGCCACGAGCAGTTTTAAATTACTTTTTTTCTTTTAGAAATGTCATTTTGCTGTGGTATTGTTCTAAACACGGGAAAACTGCGCCACTTTACAGGCATACTATAGACACCCCCCAGGCACGATATTTAAAGGAATATTTCATTTTTATTGTATCACTTTAAACATTATTAAAACCACTGCTCACGAAAAAACGTCAGTTTTTAAAACTTTTTTTTACATTGATACATGTCCCCTGGGGCAGAACCCCAAACACTTTTTATGGCAATAACTTGCATATAAGACTTTAAAATGAGCACTTTTGTTTTTTCATGTTAGTGTCCCATAGACTTTAATGGTGTTCCGTGGCTTTTCGATTTTGCTACGAACCCCGCATAATGTTCGCTGTTCGGCGAACACCCAATGTTTGAGTCGAACATCTGGCTCATCCCTACTCCCAAATATAATCTACTGCTAAATACTGTAGATGTACAGTACACTTAATAGTCTATATGGGTCACATATACATAGTATACCTCAGTGTACTGATTTCAAAACCAGTGTGGACAGCACATTTTTTAATCAGTTTTTAATCAGTTAACACTATACCACTCTTATATGAGCATTTTCATTTTGGATTGTTGTAGTATGAGTTATTCTCTTATCAATTTAAGCTATTTCAGAACTCCTTTGTTTGTAGACGTATTAACTTTATTTTAAAGATTATTGCCAGGATACCACATGCAGGGCATCCAGCAAGGATGATCAGATCAGTTGGCTGTACTTTAAGGAATCATGAACCAGACTGAATAGGGATAAAATATGTTTATTAAGACAAATGGTACACTTCCAACACCAACCCCAGTAAATCATAAACAATGTAAGTGACAAATAAATGTGACAGTGCAAAAACTCCAAATAATAATGTACATACAAATATATATAAAATGGAGGCAGCACACATGAGCCGGACAAGGTCAGGACATGGACAGGAGACAAGGGGAGCAGGCAGCAGGTCACAGGAACAGGCCTCAGGGTTAGGTACAGAAACAAGATTAGAGAACAAGGATCAGGCTCAGGCAGGGACATGGCTTGCAGGAAGAACACTGAAGCATTGAATTCCAGTCAAGGGCAGGCTTATATAGCCCCCCGCAGTTCACATCTGGTGCAGCCTAATTACTTGTGCAGTCCAGCTGCTAGGAGACGCCCACTGGTGGCCACCAGAACTACGCCCTTTGATACCAGGAACAACAGTGCTACCAGCAAATAATAACAGAGGTACTGATAAATATTGAGTTGGTTTACTAATGGAGTAGAGCAATTTTAAATTGCAAAGTTAATTTTCACCTACATAAATTAAGGGGAATTGAGAAATAATTCAACTCCTGTGGGAAAAAAAACAGTAAAAACAGTATAGGATTGGATGATTGTCAGCACAGTTTTGCCTAGTTCAGTGGTTCTCAACCCTGTCCTCAACAGGCCATGTTTGCAGGTTTCCCTTTATCTTGCGCAGGTGCTTAAAATCAGAGTTAATGGCTTGGTATTTTGGACAGCTATTTTATCTAAGAGAAATTCCCAAAACATGGCCTGTTAGGGGTACTTAAGGACATGGTTGAGAACCACTGGCCTAGTTCACTAAGCTGTGGGCCAAAGTGAATTTTCACTTAGCTTAGTGCAGTAGTTTTAAACCTTTTTTGAGGCATAGACCCCATTAAGAATCTGATAAAAGCTATGGACCCGTCCCCCGAAATGTAGCGCAGTCTTCACTATAAGCAGTGGCAGGGTGCCTTTTCTTTCATTGCTTTCAATGGGAAACCATTGATTGGGACAAGGGGAGGGCTGTATAGTGAATTTAACTTATTTTTTATCTGACCCTCATGGACCCCCTGAAATCCATCCATGGACCCCAGATTAAGAGCCCATGGCTTAGGGAATGAGATAAAGCTGTTCATTCTTCAATGATCCAATGACGTATGAGCAAGAATCCTTTTTTTTCTTCTTTGTTTAACTCTTGTGTTAGAATTGAAAACACAGCAGAGGTGTTATTTTATAAAGTGCATGTAATGTCTTCTTTTCAGATTCTGCTTGACACTGTATGTGTGGGAGACTGAGTGTTTGTTGGTTTGTTTGAGACAGTAAAGAGTGCTTTGTGTGAGTAACACTGAAAGAAAATATTTTTTCTCACTGCAACCGCAAAGTTAAATTACAGTATGTACATATGAAAAAACACTTTCCTTTAGAATGCTTAGAAAACAACAACACGTATTATAACAACATATGACATCCTTAGGCCAATAAAACAGCAAATAAAGCTGTGTATTGGTGGTGTAATTTTTTGAACATTTTTTTTGGATGATAACTTATGCTAAGGGTTATTGAACCTTACATTGGACAAATCCTTATACACCTAACCCTGTCCCTAATTTTTCAGTTTATTTTACTAACTCTAAGCATTGGTCCCAAACAATCACAATACCTGCTAGTAGGGATGGGCTTCGAGTTCGAGTCAAACTCATGTTTGACTCGAACATTGGCTGTTCACAAGTTCGCCGAACAGTGAACAATTTGGGGTGTTCGCGGCAAATTCGAATGCCGCAGAACACCCTTTAAAAGTCTATGGGAGAAATCAAAAGTGCTAATTTTAAAAGCTTATATGCAAGTTATTGTCATAAAAAGTGTTTGGGGACCTGGGTCCTGCCCCAGGGGATATGGATCAATGCAAAAAAAAGTTTTAAAAATGGCCGTTTTTTCAGGAGCAGTGATTTTAATAATGCTTAAAGTCAAACAATAAAAGTGAAATATCCCTTTAGATTTCGTAGCTGGGGGGTGTCTATAGTATGCCTGTAAAGGGGCGCATGTTTCCCGTGTTTAGAACAGTCTGACAGCAAAATGACATTTCGAAGGAAAAAAGTCATTTAAAACTACTCGCGGCTATTGCATTGCCGGTCCGACAATACACATAGAAGTTCATTGATAAAAACACATTGGGAATTCCCCACAGGGGAACCCCGAACCAAAATTTTTTTAAAAAAAGACGTGGGGGTCCCCCTAAATTCCATACAAGGCCCTTCAGGTCTGGTATGGATATTAAGGGGAACCCCTGCCAATTTTTTTTTTAAAAATGACATGGGGGTCCCCCTAAATTCCATACCAGACCCTTCAGGTCTGGTATGGATTTTAAGGGGAACCCCGCGCCAAAAAAAACAAAAACGGCGTGGAGTCCCCCCAAAAATCCATACCAGACCCTTATCCGAGCACGCAACCTGGCAGGCCGCAGGAAAAGAGGGGGGACGAGAGTGCGGCCCCCCCTCCTGAACCGTACCAGGCCACATGCCCTCAACATTGGGAGGGTGCTTTGGGGTAGCCCCCCAAAACACCTTGTCCCCATGTTGATGAGGACAAGGGCCTCATCCCCACAACCCTGGCCGGTGGTTGTGGGGGTCTGCGGGCGGGGGGCTTATCGGAATCTGGAAGCCCCCTTTAACAAGGGGACCCCCAGATCCCGCCCCCCCCCCGTGTGAAATGGTAAGGGGGTACTTACCCCTACCATTTCACTAAAAAACTGTCAAAAATTTTAAAAATGACAAGAGACAGTTTTTGACAATTCCTTTATTTAAATGCTTCTTCTTTCTTCTATCTTCCTTCATCTTCTGGTTCTTCTGGCTCTTCTGGTTCTTCCTCCGACATTCTCGTCCAGCATCTCCTCCGTGGCTTTTTCTATCTTCTTCTCCTCGGGCCGCTCCGCACCCATGGCATGGGGGGGAGGCTCCCGCTCTTCTCTTCTTCTTTTCTTCTCTTCTTCTCTTCTTCTCTTCTTCATTTTCTTCTCCGGGCCACTCCGCAACCAAGCTGGCATGGAGGGAGGCTCCCGCTGTGTGGCGGCGCTCCTCGTCTGACAGTTCTTAAATAACGGGGGGTGGGGCCACCCGGTGACCCCGCCCCCCTCTAACGCACGGTGACTTGACTGTGACGTGACATCATGGGGAATGCCACAGGGAAGTCCCGTCATGTCCCGTGCGTCAGAGGGGGGCGGGGTCACCGGATGGCCCCACCCCCCGTTATTTAAGAACTGTCAGACGAGGAGCGCCGTCACACAGGGGGAGTCTCCCTCCATGCCAGCATGGGTGCGGAGCGGCCCGGAGAAGAAAATGAAGAAGAGAAGAAGAGAAGAAGAGAAGAAAAGAAGAAGAGCGGGAGCCTCCCCCCCATGCCATGGGTGCGGAGCGGGCCGAGGAGAAGAAGATAGAAGACGCCGCGGAGGAGATGCTGGACGAGAATGCCGGAGGAAGAACCAGAAGAGCCAGAAGAACCAGAAGAACCAGAAGAACCAGAAGATGAAGGAAGATATAAGAAAGAAGAAGCATTTAAATAAAGGAATCACAAACTGTCTCTTGTCATTTTTAACATTTTTGACAGTTTTTTTAGTGAAATGGTAGGGGTAAGTACCCCCTTACCATTTCACACAGGGGGGGGCCGGGATCTGGGGGTCCCCTTGTTAAAGGGGGCTTCCAGATTCCGATAAGCCCCCCGCCCGCAGACCCCCACAACCACCGGGCAGGGTTGTGGGGATGAGGCCCTTGTCCTCATCAACATGGGGACAAGGTGTTTTGGGGGGCTACCCCAAAGCACCCTCCCAATGTTGAGGGCATGTGGCCTGGTACGGTTCAGGAGGGGGGGCGCACTCTCGTCCCCCCCTCTTTTCCTGCGGCCTGCCAGGTTGCGTTCTCGGATAAGGGTCTGGTATGGAATTTAGGGGGAACCCCACGTCATTTTTTAAAAAAAAAATTGGCCGGGGTTCCCCTTAATATCCATATCAGACCTGAAGGGCCTGGTATGGAATTTAGGGGGACTCCCACGTAATTTTTTTTTTAAATTTTGGTTCGGGGTTCCCCTTTGGGGAATTCCCATGCCGTTTTTATCAATGAACTTCTATGTGTATTGTCGGCAATGCAATAGCCGTGGGTAGTTTTAAATGAGTTTTTTCCTTCAAAATGTCATTTTGCTGTCAGACTGTTCTAAACACAGGAAACATGTGCCCCTTTACAGGCATACTATAGACACCCCCCAGGTACGAAATTTAAAGGGATATTACACTTTTGTGTGGTATGTTGTTTATTTAAGTTTTCTAACTGTTGGATTTGAGCTAATATATTATTGAGTTTTTCTAATCTTTGTCTTTTTGCTCTAGCACTCATTTGTATGAGTAGACCTCTTATATAAACTTTATGAGCATTCCATAGTGTGAAGGGGTCGCTGACCAAGGGGGCGTTGATGGCAAAAAATTCTTTAATTGCTTTTTCGATTTTCGTTTTGCGGTTGGGATAGTGTGAAAATGTCATTGCGCGATCTGTTAGCCCTGGTCTCGGCACAGCGATCCCCCACGACCACCGATATCGGAGCATGGTCCGACCACGTAATACAATGCAGTTCAGATTTAGTAATCTGTTGTAGGATAAATTTATCTACTAAAAACAAATCTATACGAAAATATGTATGGTGAACGCTGGAAAAAAAAGTAAAGTCCTTTTCTGAGGAATGTTGGCACCTCCACACATCATACAAACTGGAGGATGAGATGAAATCTTTCAGAGTCAATCTGTTTCTTGAGTGCTTGGTCTGGCTGGAAACATCTAGATCTCTGTTAGGGACAGCATTAAAGTCTCCACACAAAATGGTATGACCCTGTTGCATCGATGAGACTTTTTTCCATACTTTTTTTAGAAAAGATAGCTGTTTGGAGTTTGGAAGATAGATGTTTACTAAGGTGAATTTTTTGCCGTTAAGTTCACATACTAAGATAATGAATCTGCCTGAAATGTCCGAATGGATATCTAGACTTTGGAATTGCACAGTGTCTTTGATAGCTATGGCGACACCCCTTTTTTTTGAGGTATAATTTGCTTGGAAAATGTGTGGGAACTGGCGATTTTGAAAGTTAGGCGGTTTATTTGCTGCAAAGTGGGTTTCCTGGAAACATATCACATCACAGTGAAGACTTTTAGCTTCCTTCCAGGCCATTTGCTGTTTGTATGGGCTGTTTAAGCCTTTTACATTGAGGGAGACAATTTTGATTGGCGTGGTGTGGATTCCTGTTATTCTTAGTTATAAGGCTTGATAACTATTTAGATGCTGGTTACCTTAAGGCCAATGGATGGCTTGGGTCTGATCCAGAAGGCGATGATCAGATGCTGGCAGTGTGGTGGTCCATAAAGTGGGACTTGCGGTTTAGGGAACTCTCAGGTGGTAGCTGTTACGGATGCTGAGATGAAATACTGCGGATGGAATTTCTGTTCAGGTGATGTAGTAGGCGATTCCTTGGATTGTGCAGGGATGGATCCTATTCTTGGAAACTTCTTGGAGAAAAGAAAACAGTTAACAGCAACAAACAAAACTTGTTTCTTAAAGGAATCAGTACGGTAGGAATAACCGCCCAATCGAGGGGTGTTTAACAGGTAAACGAAAGGTGGCGATCCCCGGGGCCATCAGGGATATAATAGCAGTAGCGGTTGCCTAGAAGTAGATCTGGTTTGTGGACCTCTTTTTATCTAGCCATGGTTGACTTGATCGTCTGCATCAGGGAGAATGATTTGCCAATCTCGCAGGAGGCGGAGGCCATCTTTGATGTTAGAGATCACATGTGTAGTTCCTTCTCTTGTTATCATGAGTTTTGCTGGGTATATCCACCTATAGGTAATATGGTGATTGTTCAATGGCTTCGTGATAGAGGCTAGTTGACGCCTTTGTTGCATGGTGAAGGCTGATAGGTCGGCGTAAAAGGAAAGTTCTTGGAACTCCTCTGGAATGGAATCACGGCTGCCATAAACTGATCTTTGACATGATAAAAATGTATTCTGACAATAGTGTCCCTGGGAAGGTGGGCGGCTACATGTTTAGGCTTTGGCAGCCTGTGGATGCGATCCACAACTAGTTCCTCATGAGGAACTTCTGGGAGGGCAGATTTCAGCATTTGAATAAAGTGAGGTTTCAGGTCAGGATTTTTAACTGATTCAGGTATTCCACGTATTTTAACGTTGTTTCTTCTGGACCTATCTTCTAAATTTGCTAATTTTAGTTTCAGTTGCATCATGTCGTCATCTCTATCATTGTGGGCATCAACTAGATCATTAAAGGTGCAAGCGAATTCACCCATCTTTGTTTCAACATGCGATATTCTCTTGTTCACTGAAGATATTTCAGACTTAAATTGTCTAGTCAGTGATTGAATGTCAGCATGCAATGTGGATCTGAGAGATATCAGCATATCTTTAAGTGTAGTGTCCATAATTGGTGTATTGGCGGTAGGGAAGTCAGTTATGGAGTCTTGTAGTTCTCTGGTGTCATCCTGAGATGAGTGCAAGCTTACCTCTTCATCATCCTCCTCTGTGTGATCCAACTTTGGCTTGCTTTTGGCTGGGCTGGATGAGGCTGAGGGAGGCAGGGAGTACTGCCCAGTGGTGGGTGAAGTGTAAGCTCTGCTTGATCTTCTCCCCTGTGCAGCGCCGTTCTGTGAGTGAGAGCCTCGTGTACCTTTCCCCTGCTTCCGCCGCCATCTTGCTCAGGAGACCGCCGCTGCCACATGAAGTAATCTGGCAGCTTGTTGGGGTAAATATCCTCTTTTCTTTTCCTGGAAGTCATCTCTGATGTTCCCCCAGCTGAACCGCTTAGGTGGCTGTGAAATTCCTAGGCTGTAAGTCGCTGTTTGAGTGTCTAATGGCCCTTGGCAGAGAGGAGCTCTTTCGGTGAGCGTCCATACACCGCGCCGGCTAGCCACGCCCCCTCGGGATATTACACTTTTATTGTTTGACTTTAAGCATTATTAAAATCACTGCTCCTGAAAAAACTGCCGTTTTTAAAACTTTTTTTGCATTGATCCATGTTCCTGGGGCAGGACCCGGGTCCCCAAACACTTTTTATGATAATAACTTGCATATTTGCCTTTAAAATTAGCACTTTTGATTTCTCCCATAGACTTTTAAAGGGTGTTCCGCGGCATTCGAATTTGCCGCGAACACCCCAAATTGTTCCCTGTTCGGCGAACTTGCGAACAGCCAATGTTCGAGTCGAACATGAGTTTGACTCGAACTCGAAGCTCATCCCTAACCACCAACCTTCTACAGGTAGCTTTAGCTGAACACTGTGCAGAGGTCGCACTACACTAACCTCTAAATAATGTAGCTGCCTGCGGTAGTCATAGGATCAGGAAAACTACACCAACCTTCTACAGGTAGCTTTAGCTGAGCACTGTGCAGAGGTCGCACTACACTAACTTGTAGCTTTAGCTGAACACTGTGCAGAGGTCTCACTACACTAACGTGTAAATAATGTAGCTGCCTGTGGTAGTTTTCCTGATCCTATCACTACCGCAGGCAGCGACATTATTTACACGTCAGTGTAGTGCGACTCTGCACAGTGTTCAGCTAAAGCTACAAGTTAGTGTAGTGCGAACTCTGTACAGTGCTCAGCTAAAGCTACCTGTAGAAGGTTGGTGGTGTTTTCCTGATTCTATCACTACCGCAAGCAGCTACATTATTTACACATTAGTGTAGTGCAAACTCTGCACAGTGTTCAGCTAAAGCTACCTGTATAAGGTTGGTGGTGTTTTCCTGATCCTATCACTACTGCAGGCAGCTACATTATTTGCACGTTAGTGTAGTGCGACTCTGCACAGTGTTCAGCTAAAGCTACAAGTTTGTGTAGTGCGACCTCTGCACAGTGTTCAGCTAAAGCTACAAGTTAGTGTAGTGCGACCTCTGCACAGTGCTCAGCTAAAGCTACCTGTAGAAGGTTGGTGTTGTTTTCCTGATCCTATCACTACCGCAGGCAGCTACATTATTTACACGTTAGTGAAGTGAGACCTCTGCACAGTGTTCAGCTAAAGCTACCTGTAGAAGGTTGGTGGTGTTTTCCTGATTCTATCACTACCGCAGGCAGATACATTATTTACATGTTAGTGTAGTGCGACCTCTGCACAGTGTTCAGCTAAAGCTACCTGTATAAGGTTGGTGGTGTTTTCCTGATCCTATCACTACTGCAGGCAGCTACATTATTTACACGTTAGTGTAGAGTGCGACTCTGCACAGTGTTCAGCTAAAGCTACAAGTTAGTGTACTGCGACCTCTGCACAGTGTTCAGCTAAAGCTACAAGTTACTGTAGTGCGACCTCTGCACAGTGTTCAGCTAAAGCTACCTGTAGAAGGTTGGTGTTGTTTTCCTGATCCTATCACTACCACAGGCAGCTACATTATTTACACGTTAGTGTAGTGAGACCTCTGCACAGTGTTCAGCTAAAGCTACAAGTTAGAAGGTTGGTGCTGTTTTCCTGATCCTATCACTACGGCAGGCAACTACATTATTTACACGTTAGTGTAGTGCGACCTCTGTACAGTGTTCAGCTAAAGCTACCTGTAGAAGGTTGGTGGTGTTTTCCTGATCCCATCATTACCGAAGGCAGCTACATTATTTACATGATAGTGTAGTGCGACCTCTGCACAGTGTTCAGCTAAAGCTGCAATATAGTGTAGTGCGACCTCTGCACAGTGTTCAGCTAAAGCTACAAGTTAGTGTAGACGACCTCTGTACAGTGTTCAGCTCAAGCTACAAGTTAGTGTAGTGCGACCTCTGCACAGTGTTCAGCTAAAGCTACAAGTTAGTGTAGTGCGACCTCTGTGCAGTGTTCAGCTAAAGCTACAAGTTAGTGTAGTGCGACCTCTGCACAGTGTTCAGCTCAAGCTACAAGTTAGTGTAGTGCGACCTCTGCACAGTGTTCAGCTAAAGCTACCTGTAGAAGGTTGGTGGTGTTTTCCTGATCCTATCACTAACGCAGGCAGCTACATTATTTACACGTTAGTGTAGTGTGACCTCTGCACCGTGTTCAGCTAAAGCTACCTGTAGAAGGTTGGTGGTGTTTTCCTGATCCTAACACTATAGCAGGCAGCTACATTATTTACAAATTAGTGTAGTGCGACCTCTGCACAGTGTTCAGCTAAAGCTACAAGTTAGTGTAGTGCGACCTCTGTGCAGTGTTCAGCTAAAGCTACAAGTTAGTGTAGTGCGACCTCTGCACAGTGTTCAGCTCAAGCTACAAGTTAGTGTAGTGCGACCTCTGCACCGTGTTCAGCTAAAGCTACCTGTAGAAGGTTGGTGGTGTTTTCCTGATCCTATCATTAACGCAGGCAGCTACATTATTTACATGTTAGTGTAGTGCGACCTCTGCACAGTGTTCAGCTAAAGCTACAAGTTAGTGTTGACGACCTCTGCACAGGGTTCAGTTCGAGCTACAAATTATTGTAGTGTGACCTCTGCACAGTGTTCAGCTAAAACTACAAGTTAGTGTAGTGCGACCTCTGCACAGTGTTCAGCTCAAGCTAAAAGTTAGTGTAGTGCGACCTCTGCACAGTGTTCAGCTAAAACTACAAGTTAGTGTAGTGCGACCTCTGTACAGTGTTCAGCTAAAGCTACAAGTTAGTGTGGTGTGACCTCTGCACAGTGTTCAGCTAAAGCTACAAGTTAGTTTAGTGCGACCTTTGCGCAGTGTTCAGCTAAAGCTACAAGTTAGTGTAGTGCGACCTCTGCGCAGTGTTCAGCTAAAGCTACAAGTTAGTGTAGTGCGACCTCTGCGCAGTGTTCAGCTAAAGCTACAAGTTAGTGTAGTGCGACCTCTGCACAGTGTTCAGCTAAAGCTACAAGTTAGTGTAGTGCGACCTCTGCACAGTCTTCAGCTAAAGCTACCTGTAGAAGGTTGGTGTTGTTTTCCTGATCCTATCACTACCGCAGGCAGCTACATTATTTACACTTAGTGTAGTGCGACCTCTGCACAGTGTTCAGTTAAAGCTACAAGTTAGTGTAGTGCGACCTCTGCACAGTGTTCAGCTAAAGCTACAAGTTAGTGTAGTGCGACCTCTGCACAGTGTTCAGCTAAAGCTACAAATTAGTGTAGTGCGACCTCTTCACAGTGTGCAGCTAAAGCTACAAGTTACGGTTGTGTGACCTCTGCAAAATGTTCAGCTAAAGCTACCTGTAGAAGTTTGGTGGTGTTTTCCTGATCCTATCACTACCGCAGGCAGCTAAATTATTTATACATTAGTGTAGTGCGACCTCTGCACAGTGTTTAGCTAAGGCTACAAGTTAGTGTAGTGCAACCTCTGCACAGTGTTCAGCTAAAGCAAAAGTTAATGTAGTGCGACCTCTGCACAGTGTTCAGCTAAAGCTGCAAGTTAGTGTAGTGCGACCTCTGCACAGTGTTCAGCTAAAGCTACAAGTTTGTGTAGTGCGACCTCTGCACAGTGTTCAGCTAAAACTACCTGTAGAAGGTTGGTGGTGTTTTCCTGATCCTATCACTATTGCAGGCAGCTACATTATTTACACATTAGTGTAGTGCGACCTCTGCACAGTGTTCAGCTAAAGCTACAAGTTAGTGTAGTGCGACCTCTGCACAGTGTTCAGCTAAAGCTACAAGTTAGTGTAGTGCGATCTCTGCACAGTGTTCAGCTAAAGCTACAAGTTAGTGTAGTGCGACCTCTGCACATTGTTCAGCTAAAGCTACGTGTAGAAGGTTGGTGTTGTTTTCCTGATCCTATTACTACCGCAGGAAGCTACATTATTTACACGTTAGTGTAGTGCGACCTCTGCACAGTGTTCAGCTAAAGCTACGTGTAGAAGGTTGGTGTTGTTTTCCTGATCCTATCGCTACCGCAGGCAGCTACATTATTTACACGTTAGTGTAGTGCGACCTCTGCACATAGTTCAGTTAAAGCCACAAGTTAGTGTAGTGCGACTGCTGCACAGTGTTCAGCTAAAGCTACAAGTTAGTGTAGTATGACCTCTGCACAGTGTTCAGCTAAAGCTACAAGTTAGTGTAGTGCGACCTCTGCACAATGTTCAGCTAAAGCTACCTGTAGAAGATTGGTGGTGTTTTCCTGATCCTATCACTACCGCAGGCAGTTACATTATTTACACATTAGTGTAGTGCGACCTCTGCACAGTGTTCAGTTAAAGCTACAAGTTAGTGTAGTGTGACCGCTGCACATTGTTCAGCTAAAGCTACAAGTTAGTGTAGTGCGACCTATGCACAGTGTTCAGCTAAAGCTACAAGTTAGTGTAGTGCGACCTCTGCACAGTGTTAAGCTAAAGCTAGAAGTTAGTGTAGTGCGATCTCTGCACAGTGTTCAGCTAAAGCTACAAGTTAGTGTAGTGCGACCTCTGCACAGTGTTCAGCTAAAGCTACCTGTAGAAGATTGGTGGTGTTTTCCTTATCCTATCACTACCGCAGGCAGCTACATTATTTACACATTAGTGTAGTGCGACCTCTGCACAGTGTTCAGCTAAAGCTACAAGTTAGTGTAGACGACCTCTGCACAGTGTTCAGCTCGAGCTACAAGTTAGTGTAGTGCGACCTCTGCACAGTGTTCAGCTAAAACTACAAGTTAGTGTAGTACGACCTCTGCACAGTGTTCAGCTAAAGCTACAAGTTAGTGTAGTGCGACCTCTGCGCAGTGTTCAGCTCAAGCTACAAGTTAGTGTAGTGCGACCTCTGCACAGTGTTCAGCTAAAGCTACCTGTATAAGGTTGGTGGTGTTTTCCTGATCCTATCACTACTGCAGGCAGCTACATTATTTACACATTAGTGTAGTGCGACCTCTGCACAGTGTTCAGCTAAAGCTACAAGTTAGTGTAGTGCGACCTCTGCACAGTGTTCAGCTAAAGCTAGAAGTTAGTGTAGTGCAATCTCTGCACAGTGTTCAGCTAAAGCTACAAGTTAGTGTAGTGCGACCTCTGCACAGTGTTCAGCTAAAGCTACCTGTAGAAGGTTTGTGGTGTTTTCCTGATCCTATCACTACCGCAGGCAGCTACATTATTTACACATTAGTGTACTGCGACCTCTGCACAGTGTTCAGCTAAAGCTACAAGTTAGTGTAGTGCGACCTCTGCACAGTGTTCAGCTAAAGCTACAAGTTAGTGTAGTGCGACCTCTGCACAGTGTTCAGCTAAAGCTACAAGTTAGTGTAGTGCGACCTCTTCACAGTGTGCAGCTAAAGCTACAAGTTACTGTAGTGTGACCTCTGCACAATGTTCAGCTAAAGCTACCTGTAGAAGATTGGTGGTTTTTTCCTGATCCTATCACTACTGCAGGCAGCTACATTATTTATACATTAGTGTAGTGCGACCTCTGCACAGTGTTTAGCTAAGGCTACAAGTTAATGTAGTGCAACCTCTGCACAGTGTTCAGCTAAAGCTACAAGTTAATATAGTACGACCTCTGCACAGTGTTCAGCTAAAGCTACAAGTTAGTGTAGTGCGACCTCTGCACGGTTTTCAGCTAAAGCTACAAGTTTGTGTAGTGCGACCTCTGCACAGTGTTCAGCTAAAGCTACCTGTAGAAGGTTTGTGGTGTTTTCCTGATCCTATCACTACCGCAGGCAGCTACATTATTTACACATTGGTGTAGTGTGACCTCTGCACAGTGTTCAGCTAAAGCTACAAGTTAGTGTAGTGCGACCTTTGCACAGTGTTCAGCTAAAGCTACAAGTTAGTGTAGTGCGACCTCTGCACAGTGTTCAGCTAAAGCTAGTAGTTAGTGTAGTGCGATCTCTGCACAGTGTTCAGCTAAAGCTACAAGTTATTGTAGTGCGACCTCTGCACAGTGTTCAGCTAAAGCTACCTGTAGAAGGTTGGTGTTGTTTTCCTGATCCTATTACTAACGCAGGCAGCTACATTATTTACACGTTAGTGTAGTGCGACCTCTGCACAGTGTTCAGTTAAAGCTACAAGTTAGTGTAGTGCGACCTCTGCACAGTGTTCAGCTAAAGCTACAAGTTAGTGTAGTGCGACCTCTGCACAGTGTTCAGCTAAAGCTACAAGTTAGTGTAGTGCGACCTCTGCACAATGTTCAGCTAAAGCTACCTGTAGAAGATTGGTGGTGTTTTCCTTATCCTATCACTACCGCAGGCAGCTACATTATTTACACGTTAGTGTAGTGCGACCTCTGCACAGTGTTCAGTTAAAGCTACAAGTTAGTGTAGTGCGACCTCTGCACAGTATTCAGCTAAAGCTACAAGTTAGTGTAGTGCGACCTCTGCACAGTGTTCAGCTAAAGCTACAAGTTAGTGTAGTGCGACCTCTTCACAGTGTGCAGCTAAAGCTAAAAGTTACTGTAGTGTGACCGCTGCACAATGTTCAGCTAAAGCTACCTGTGGAAGATTTGTGGTGTTTTCCTGATCCTATCACTACCGCAGGCAGCTACATTATTTATACATTAGTGTAGTGCGACCTCTGCACAGTGTTTAGCTAAGGCTACAAGTTAGTGTAGTGCAACCTCTGCACACTGTTCAGCTAAAGCTACAAGTTAATGTAGTGCGACCTCTGCACAGTGTTCAGCTAAAGCTACAAGTTAGTGTAGTGCGACCTCTGCACGGTGTTCAGCTAAAGCTACAAGTTTGTGTAGTGCAACCTCTGCACAGTGTTCAGCTAAAGCTACCTGTAGAAGGTTTGTGGTGTTTTCCTGATCCTATCACTACCGCAGGCAGCTACATTATTTACACATTAGTGTAGTGCGACCTCTGCACAGTGTTCAGCTAAAGCTACAAGTTAGTGTAGTGCGACCTCTGCACAGTGTTCAGCTAAAGCTACAAGTTAGTGTAGTGCGACCTCTGCACAGTGTTCAGCTAAAGCTAGAAGTTAGTGTAGTGCGACCTCTGCACAGTGTTCAGCTAAAGCTACAAGTTAGTGTAGTGCAACCTCTGCACAGTGTTCAGCTAAAGGTACCTGTAGAATGTTGGTGTTGTTTTCCTGATCCTATTACTACCACAGGCAGCTACATTATTTACACGTTAGTGTAGTGCGACCTCTGCACAGTGTTCAGCTAAAGCTACGTGTAGAAGGTTGGGGTTGTTTTCCTGATCCTATCGATACCTCAGGCAGCTACATTATTTACACGTTAGTGTAGTGCGACCTCTGCACAGTGTTCAGCTAAAGCTACAAGTTAATGTAGACAACCTCTGCACAGTGTTCAGCTCGAGCTACAAGTTAGTGTAGTGCAGTGGTTCTCAACCTGGGGGTCGAATGACGATTTGCCAGGGGTCACCGAGTCCTGGGCTGTTCCTGAAGCCCGCACCGCTCTCCTAGCCTACCTGTGATTATAGTTGCCATTAAAAGTCCCCACTACAGTTCTCGGATCAGCAGATGACCTTGATCAAGAACACCTAAATTGGCTGATCAGAACTCCCCCCCAGCACTGCTACTGATCCCCCCCCCCCAGCACGGCCACTCATCCCATTACCCCCACCCACCAAGGAGTAGGAGAATTAATAAAAATAGAGAATATATGGAAGGGAGAGCAAAAGAGGGTAAGGAACAAAGAAAACGTGAGAAAAAGAATAAGAGAACAAAAAAGACGGCTAGAAAGAGGGATGGGGGGAAAAAAACAAGAAATTATGATAGAGAGAGATAAAAGGGAAAGAAAAAAGAACAAAGAGAGTGCTACATCCTAAATTGTACCATAAGGGGTTTTAATACTGTACGAGTGGAAGGGAGTCAGGGAGCGCTACATGTCTGTGGGATAGAGGCGCAAATTACTTGTCTTGCCTTGGGTGCTGACAACCCACGCTATGAAAATAATTTTACTGTTAGGGGTCCCCACAACTTGGGAAATTTTATCAAGGGGCCACGGCACCAGAAAGGTTGAGAACCACTGGTGTAGTGAGACCTCTGCACAGTGTTCAGCTAAAACTACAAGTTAGTGTAGTGCGACCTCTGCACAGTGTTCAGCTAAAGCTACAAGTTAGTGTAGTGCGACCTCTGTGCAGTGTTCAGTTAAAGCTACAAGTTAGTGTAGTGTGACTTCTGCACAGTGTTCAGCTCAAGCTACAAGTTAGTGTAGTGCGACCTCTGCACAGTGTTCAGCTAAAACTACAAGTTAGTGTAGTGCGACCTCTGTACAGTGTTCAGCTAAAGCTACAAGTTAGTGTGGTGCGACCTCTGCACAGTGTTCAGCTAAAGCTACAAGTTAGTGTAGTGCGACCTCTGCGCAGTGTTCAGCTAAAGCTACAAGTTAGTGTAGTGCGACCTCATCACAGTGTTCAGCTAAAGCTACAAGTTAGTGTAGTGCGACCTCTGCACAGTGTTCAGCTAAAGCTACAAGTTAGTGTAGTGCGACCTCTGCACAGTGTTCAGCTAAAGCTACCTGTAGAAGGTTGGTGTTGTTTTCCTGATCCTATCGCTACCGCAGGCAGCTACATTATTTACACGTTAGTGTAGTGCGACCTCTGCAGTGTTTAGCTAAGGCTACATGTTAGTGTAGTGCAACCTCTGCACAGTGTTCAGCTAAAGCTACAAGTTAATGTAGTGCGACCTCTGCACAGTGCTCAGCTAAAGCTACAAGTTAGTGTAGTGCAACCTCTGCACGGTGTTCAGCTAAAGCTACAAGTTAGTGTAGTGCGACCTCTGCACAGTGTTCAGCTAAAGCTACAAGTTACTGTAGTGCGATCTCTGCATAGTGTTCAGCTAAAGCTACAAGTTAGTGTAGTGCAACCTCTGCACAATGTTCAGCTAAAGCTACCTGTAGAAGATTGGTGGTGTTTTCCTGATCCTATCACTACCGCAGGCAGCTACATTATTTACACGTTAGTGTAGTGCGACCTCTGCACAGTGTTCAGCTAAAGCTACCTGTAGAAGGTTGGTGTTGTTTGCCTGATCCTATCACTACCGCAGGCAGCTACATTATTTACATGTTAGTGTAGTGCGACCTCTGCACAGTGTTCAGCTAAAGCTACCTTCAGAAGATTGGTGGTGTTCTCATACTAATAATACTACAGGCAGGCAGTTGATTTTGCTAGCTGCAGTATATATATATATATATATATATATATATATATATATATATATACATACACGCGCCGGCGTATAACACGCACCCCAAGTTTAGGAGGGCATTTTCAGCCTTGCCCATTGTCATAAGCAGCCTTGCCCTTAATCATTTGCAGCCTTGCCCAGTGCAGCCTTGCCCAGTGCAGCCTTGCCCAGTGCAGCCTTGCCAAGTGCAGTCTTGCCCAGTGCAGCCTTGCCCAGTGCAGCCTTGCCCAGTGCAGCCTTGCGCCGTTCGCGCCATTTAAATCTGCCGCCGATAGACAGAGCCTGTGTACTCAGGTCATCACGCCGCCCCACCTCCCTGCTGAGGATGAGAAGCGAGCGCTTCCGAAAAAGACCGAGCCGAGCCTACTGTGTACTCGGCTCCGCTCCGCTCGCAGTCCCGCCCAGTCCTGCCATTGGACGGAGTGTTATGTCCATCAAAGGAGCTGGGCGGGACTGCGAGCGGAGCCGAGCCGAGTACACATTATACTCGGCTCAGTCTTTTTTGGAAGCGCTAGCTTCTCATCCTCAGCAGGGAGGCGGGGCGGCGGGACGGCGTGACTGCGAGTGGAGCCAAGCACTCGGCTCAGTCTTTTTCGGTGGCGCTCGTTTTTTTCCGTCGGCGCTTGGTTTTTTCGCGGCGCTCGCGGCTTTTTTGGCACACAGAGAGTGTGGATCGGCGTATAACACACACCCACAATTTCCCCTGATTTTAAGGGGAAAAAAGTGCGTGTTATACGCCGATAAATACGGTATATATATATATATATATATATATATATATATATATATATATATATATATATTTATATATATCCCAGCTTAGTGCAGCTATACTGCTGGTCGTGGACACGGTGCATCCTCATTAGCACATGGCCGTGGGACATGCTTGGTCTTTTTTTCGGCAGCTGGCCGCGTTGAGCCGCAACATGCGGATGACTTGGTCGAGTAGATGACCAAGCCGTCCTCATCCTCCTCATCCTCTCTCAGCCATGCTCAGGGTACTTTGTCTAGCAAAGCAGCTGCCAACGCAGCCTCTTCCCTCGGCTCAATGGCATCAGTGACTCATTCCCTAGCCCCAACATGTCCTCCTGAGAAGTCCCTCAAACTGTTTGACCACAGTGTTGGGTACATGCTCCAGGAGGATGCCCAGCGTTTAGAAGGCTCTGATGGTGATACTGAGCTAGATGAAGCCAGTAACGTGAGCACGGACAGAGGGGGTGCCCAAGAAGGACAGCAATCTGGCAGTCATGTTCCCCCTGCTGCAGCATACTGCCAGGTTTGCTCCAGTGATGAGGAGGGAGGAGATGATGAGGTCACTGACTCAACGTGGGTGCCTGATAGGTGAGAGGAGGATGAGGAGGAGGAGGCACATCACCAACGAGGCAGGATGCCCTCCAGAGGCCAGCCTAAGGGCAGCACACTGACTGCATCACACCTCAGAGCTCCGCATGTGCAGCGTGCAGAGACAGCAGTGCCCTATTACAAAAGTTCTTTGGTGTGGGCCTTTTTTGAGACGAGTGCATCAGATGGCACCACTGCTATTTGCAACATATGTCTCAAGCGTATCTCGCGGGGCCAAAACATCTCCTGCTTGGGCACCACATGCTTGGCCACACATATGTTGACCTGCCATGCAGTTCGTTGGCAAGCATACCTAAAAGACCCAGACCAAAAAACAAAGAGGACCTCTCCTTACTCCTCATCAGCTGGGATCTCCAACCCCACTATACCTTCAGTCCTCTCTTAGACCTGCACTGAGAGAAATGAAGGTGTAGAATTAGGTGTGTCACGGCCAAGTACTTGCGGGCAATCTGCTATCGGTACACCGACGTCAGATTGTACCAGGCAAATTTCCCTGGCCCAGCTGCTGCACCACAAAAAGAAGTTCGCTCCCAGCCATCCACATGCCCAGCGGTTGAATGCTAGCTTGGCAAAAATGCTAGCACTTCAACTGCTACCTTTTCAGTTGGTAGACTCTGCCCCCTTCCGTGAGTTCGTGAAATGTGCGGTTCCTCAGTGGCAGGTTCCCAAACGCCACTTTTTCTCATGGAAGGCGATTCCGGCTCTCTACCGGCATGTGGACGGCGATGTCTTGGCCTCGCTGGACAGGGCGGTCAGCGGTAAGGTGCATATTACCACTGATTCATGGTCCAGCAGGCATGGACAGGGACGTAAACTAAGTTTTTACAGCGCATTTGGTGACTCTTCTGGCACCTGGGAAGGATGCAGGACAAGGTGCAGCAATGTTGAAGGTTGTTCCGCCACCACGCCTACAAAATGCCACTACTAGTGATTCTGACACACCTTTCTCCACCCCCTCCTCTTCTTCTTCCTCCATGTCCTCTTCCTGTGCTTTGTCCTCGGAACCAGCGGTGCTCCGTAGGCGTTCAAGGGGCTACGCAAATACGCAGGCCAAAAGATGCCATGTGGTGCTTGAGCTGGTGTGCTTGGGGGACAGGAGCCACACTGGGGCAGAGGTTCTGTCAGCTCTGCAGGGGCAGGTTCAGAGGTGGTTGACGCCACGCCAACTTAAGGCAGGAATGGTGGTTTGCGACAATGGCACCAACCTCCTCTCCGCCCTCCGACAGGGACAAATGACCCATGTGCCTTGTTTGGCTCACGTCCTTAACTTGGTTGTGCAGCGGTTCTTGGGCAGGTACCTGGGCTTACAACATGTTCTGAGGCAGGCCAGGAAAGTCTGCATGCATTTCTGCAGGTCATATAATGCCAGTGCTCAGCTGGCAGACCTCCAAAAGGAATTTAACCTGCCCAAGAACCACCTAATCTGTGACATGCCCACCAGGTGGAACTCAACGTTGGCCATGCTGCAGCGGCTGCACACGCAGCAGAGGGCCATCAATGAGTACTTGTGCGACTATGGCACCAGGACAGGGTCAGGGGAGCTTGTTTTTTTCCCCCCACGCCAGTGGGCCATGATCAGGGATGCATGCACTGTCCTGTCACCATTTTAGGAGGCCACGAGGATGGTGAGCAGTGACAGTGCATGCATCAGTGACACTGTCCCCCTTGTCCTCCTGTTGGAGCACACGCTGCGTGGAATAATGGACAGGGCACTTGAGGCAGAACAGTGGCAGGAAGAAGAGGACTTCCTTAGCTCTTAAGACAGTGTTCCTGCGTGCCCGCCGATCACACAGGAAGAGGAGGAGGAGGATTGTGTCAGTATGGAGGTGGAGCCTGGCACTCAGCAGCAGAAGCAGTCTTTAAGGGATCATTTACAGTCCCAAAAAACACATGGACTTGTATGTGGCTGTGAGGAGGTGGCTGCGGATCATGTCGTCCTTAGTGACCCAGAGGACTCCAGACCGAATGCCTCAGCAAACCTACGCTGCATGGCCTCCCTGATCCTGCAAAGCCTGTGGAAGGATCCTCGTATTCATGGTATCAGGGAGAAGGAACAATACTGGCTGGCAACCCACCTTACAAGGGTAAGGTTGCAGGCCTTATCTTGCCGTTGCAGAGGGAGCAGAGGATGAAACATCTTTGGGAGGCCTTGCAGAAAGGTCTGTGCAACGAGTTCCCAGAGACTGGGAGGTTACAAACTCCTGTTTCTGGACAACGTGTTGCTGAGGCTTTGGTCAGTCAAAGAAGGAGCGGTGGAGAAGGTGGCCGTCTGACCGATGCGTTCAGACAATTTTTTTAGTCCGCAGCCCTAAGGTATGATCGGTTCCAGCAACCATCGCCAGCGTCTGTTTTACATGGTGCAGGAATACCTAAGGTCAAGATCTGACTTGGACACCTTTCCCACTGAAAATCCTCTGGGTTACTGGGTCTTGAGGATGGATCACTGGCCAGAGCTTGCACAGTATACAATTGAGCTACTGGCCTGTCCTGCATCCAGCGTTCTTTCTGAATGCGCATGCAGTGCTGCTGGAGGCTTTGTAATCGATCACAGGGTGCGTCTGTCCACCGACTCGGTCGATCGACTGACCTTCATAAAAATGAACCAGTCTTGGATCACCACCAGCTACCAAGCAGCTGATGCTGATGTAACCGAATATTTTTTTTTGAAATGTCAGATCCCTTCAAAGACTGCCTATGCTGATGCTGAGTGACTATCCTGTTATGCTGAGTAATTATCCTCTTCCTCCTCAATGATCATGCTGATAGCTTGTAGGAACATTTTTGGTTCTGGGCGCCGCCACCAGTGCCTAAGGCCCAATTTTTCAGCCCCTGTGTAACAGGGGTGTATAATTACAATTTTTGATGCAATTCTTTGCAGCAGGGCTAGTTCCTGTGCATCAACTAGAGTATCTGTGAGGGGTTGCAGTGTTGTGGCACCAACACCAGTGCCTAAGGCCCAATTTCTCAGCCCCTGTTTAATAGGGGCGTGTAATTACAATTTTTGATGCAATTCTTTGCAGCAGGGCTAGTTCCTTCCCTCCAACTAGAGTACAGTATCTGTGAAGGGTTGCAGTGCTGTGGCACCAGCACCAGTGCCTAAGGCCCAATTTTTCAGTCCCTGTTCAACAGGGACATGTAATTAGAATTCTTGATCTAATATTTCACAGCAGGGCCCATTTCTGCGCCCACCAAGAGTACCTGTAAGGACTTACAGTGTTGTGGCACCAGCACCACCACCAAAGGCGCAATTTTTCTGCCCCTGTTCTACAGGGGCATGTAATTACAATTCTTGATCTAATATTTCATAGCAGGGCCCTGTGATGGCTTACGGTGTTGTGGCCACAGCAACACCTAAGGCCCAAATTTCTGCTGAGTATATAGGGCAGGCCTCTACTTTCAAACATCCAACTTACAAACAACTCCTACTTGCAAACGGAAGGAGACAACAGGAAGTGAAATGAAATCTACCCCTAGGAAGGGAAATTCTCTCCCGTAAGAGTTAATATGGGAAAAAACTTTTCTCCTTTCCACTGATGCTTTATCACCAATCCTTGTTTCACAAAAAAAAACAAATTTTCAAAAAACATTTGTCATTGGGACAAAAAGTGAGGTGAAATCTTCTGAAGAGGAGGACAGACAGCAAAACAAATGTCACAGGGGTGATAACCCTTCCCTATGTTTTCCAAAAAGCTTAAAATAGATTTTTTGGCTTGAACTAAACACATTAAAAATGTACCAGGTCAAAATTACAAACAGATTTTACTTAACAACAAACCTACAGTCCCGTCTTGTTTGCACCGCCTGTATACTTCTGTTCAGAGTATATAGGGCCTGGGGGCCCCATACCTTTCCTTTTTTAATTGGGGTGCGGGGTTCCCCTTAATATCCATACAAGACCCAAAGGGCCTGGTAATGGACTGGGGGGTACCCATGCTCTTTCTCTCACCGATTTTCATCCATATTGCTAGGACCCGACATTACATTAACCACTTGAGCCCCGGACCATTATGCTGCCTAAGGACCAGAGGTCTTTTTCCAATTTGGCACTGCGTCGCTTTAACTGCTAATTGCGCAGTCATGCAATGCTGTACCCAAACGAAATTTGCGTCCTTTTCTTCCCACAAATAGAGCTTTCTTTTGATGGAATTTGATCACCTCTGCGGTTTTTATTTTTTGCGCTATAAATGGAAAAAGACCGAAAATTTTGAAAAAAAATGATATTTTCTACTTTTTGTTATAAAAAAAATCCAATAAACTCAATTTTAGTCATACATTTAGGCCAAAATGTATTCGGCCACATGTTTTTGGTAAAAAAAAAGTCAATAAGCGTATATTTATTGGTTTGCGCAAAAGTTATAGCGTCTACAAACTAGGGTACATTTTCTGTAATTTACACAGCTTTTAGTTTATGACTGCCTATGTCATTTCTTGAGGTGCTAAAATGGCAGGGCAGTACAAAACCCCCCCAAATGACCCCATTGTGGAAAGTAGACACCCCAAGGAAATTGCTGAGAGGCATGTTGAACCCATTGAATATTTATTTTTTTTGTCCCAAGTGATTGAATAATGACAAAAAAAAAAAAAAAAAAAAAAAATTATTTACAAAAAGTTGTCACTAAATGATATATTGCTCACACAGGCCATGGGCCTATGTGGAATTGCACCCCAAAATACATTCTGCTGCTTCTCCTGAATATGGGGATACCACATGTGTGGGACTTTTTGGGAGCCTAGCCGCGTACGGGGCCCCGAAATCCAATCACCGCCTTCAGGATTTCTAAGGGCGTAAATTTATGATTTCACTCTTTACTGCCTATCACAGTTTCGGAGGCCATGGAATGCCCAGGTGGCACAAAACCCCCCCAAATGACCCCATTTTGGAAAGTAGACACCCCAAGCTATTTCCAGAGAGGCATATTGAGTCCATGGAATATTTTATATTTTGACACAAGTTGCGGGAAAGTGACACATTTTTTTTTTTTTTTTTTTGCACAAAGTTGTCACTAAATGATATATTGCTCACACAGGCCATGGGCATATGTGGAATTGCACCCCAAAATACATTTAGCTACTTCTCCTGAGTACGGGGATACCACATGTGTGGGGCTTTTTGGGAGCCTAGCCGTGTACGGGACCCCGAAAACCAATCACCGCCTTCAGGATTTCTAAGGGTGAAAATTTTTGATTTCACTCTTCACTGCCTATCACAGTTTCGGAGGCCATGGAATGCCCAGGTGGCACAAAACCCCCCCAAATGACCCCATTTTGGAAAGTAGACACCCCAAGCTATTTGCTGAGAGGCATGGTGAGTATTTTGCAGCTCTCATTTGTTTTTGAAAATGAAGAAAGACAAGAAAAAACTTTTTTTTTTTTCTTTTTTCAATTTTCAAAACTTTGTGACAAAAAGTGAGGTCTGCAAAATACTCACTATACCTCTCATCAAATAGCTTGGGGTGTCTACTTTCCAAAATGGGGTCATTTGGGGGGGGGGTTGTGCCACCTGGGCATTCCATGGTCTCCGAAACTGTGATAAGCAGTCAAGAGAGAAATCAAAAATTCACGCCCTTAGAAAGCCTGAAGGCGGTGCTTGGTTTTCGGGGTTCCGTACGCGGCTAGGCTCCCAAAAAGTCTCACACATGTGGTATCCCCGTACTCAGGAGAAGCAGCAGAATGTATTTTGGGGTATAATTTCACATATTCCCATAGCATGTTTGAGCAATATATCATTTAGTGACAATTTTGTGCAAAAAAAAAAAAAAAAAATTGTCTCTTTCCCGCAACTTGTGTCGCAATATAAAATATTCCATGGACTCGACATGCCTCTCAGCAAATAGCTTGGGGTGTCTACTTTCCAAAATGGGGTCATTTGGGGGGGTTTTGAACTGTCCTGGCATTTTATGCACAACATTTAGAAGCTTATGTCACACATCACCCACTCTTCTAACCACTTGAAGACAAAGCCCTTTCTGACACTTATTGTTTACATGAAAAAGTTTTTTTTTTTTTGCAAGAAAATTACTTTGAACCCCCAAACATTATATATTTTTTTAAAGCAAATGCCCTACAGATTAAAATGGTGGGTGTTTCATTTTTTTTTTCACACAGTATTTGCGCAGCGATTTTTCAAACGCATTTTTTGGGGAAAAAACACACTTTTTTAAATTTTAATGCACTAAAACACACTATATTGCCCAAATGTTTGATGAAATAAAAAAGATGATCTTAGGCCGAGTACATGGATACCAAACATGACATGCTTTACAATTGCGCACAAACGTGCAGTGGCAACAAAATAAATACATTTTTAAAAGCCTTTACAGGTTACCACTTTAGATTTACAGAGGAGGTCTACTGCAAAAATTACTGCCCTCGATCTAACCTTCGCGGTGATACCTCACATGCATGGTGCAATTGCTGTTTACATTTGACGCCAGACCACCGCTTGCGTTCGCCTTAGTGCGAGAGCAGGGGGCGACAGGGGTGCTTTTTTTTTTTTTTTTTTTTTCTTTATTATTTTTTTGCTTTTTTATCTTATTTTTAAACTGTTCCTTTCATTTTTATTTTTTTTTAATCATTTTTATTGTTATCTCGGGGAATGTAAATATCCCCTATGATAGCAATAGGTAGTGACAGGTACTCTTTTTTGAAAAAATTGGGGTCTATTAGACCCTAGATCTCTCCTCTGCCCTCAAAGCATCTGACCACACCAAGATCGGTGTGATAAAATGCTTCCCCAATTTCCCAATGGCGCTATTTACATCCAGCGAAATCTAAGTCATAAAATGCTCGTAGCTTCCGGTTTCTTAGGCCATAGAGATGTTTGGAGCCACTCTGGTCTCTGATCAGCTCTATGGTCAGCTGGCTGAATCACCGGCTGCATTCTCAGGTTCCCTGTTGAGACAGGAGAGCCAGAGAAAAACACGGAAGACGGTGGGGGGGGGGCATTCCCTCCCACGGCTTGTAAAAGCAGTCTAGAGGCTAATTAGCCGCTAGGATTGCTTTTATATGAAAGCCGACCGCTGGCTGAAAAGAATGATACCAAGATGATACCTAAACCTGCAGGCATCATTCTGGTATAACCACTCAAAGTTGTGAATGGCGTACCTGAAGACAAAAAAAATGGTTAACAATAAAGCACAGTAAACGGTAAAGTATAAAAAATTGCATACCTGAAAAGCAAACATGATAAAGCATAATAACAATAAAACATTGCAGAATAGAATACAGTAAAAAAGAGCAGAACAATAGAGAGAGAATAGAGAGAGAGAGAACAATAAAACGACAACTATTTTTATTTTATTTTATATATATATATATATATATTTTTTTTTTTTTTTACACTTTTTTTGTAACTAACTTTTATAACTGTAACCGGTTCCAGGTTCGGGTCTCTCAAAATGCGATGGCATCTTGGGAGACCCTGTGAAAGTGTGCCTAGTCTGTGCAATGCTGTACCCTACGCTAATACTCAACTAGTGTATGGTAGCGTTCAAAACATTCACCAATGCAAAGACCAGGATTGTCAGGACAGGAGGGACAATAATAGCGGGTGTCACGCCTATATCCGCGCTAGCTGCAGACACAATATCTTTTTTGGGGGCGTTCGCTGGGTAGGGGTACTCGGGAGGACATAAAGAAAATGCCTCTCATGCAGCCGACTGCATTTGGTTGGGGATGTGAATGGGGGAAGTACGGGCGCTGCAGAAGCGGTGGGTTCCCAATTAGGATTGGCGAATGCAGTAGGAAGGGCACTATGGGCACGACGGGCCTGTGTTTGTCTTTCTGGTGGCAGCGGGACACTACTTGTGCTTGCCACCCCACCAGCTTGAACTGCACTTATGGGACTCGCCACGTCACCAAGTGTTACTGCAGTGCTGGTTTGACTACGACCGGGGTGTACTAGGCCGCTGGCGCTTGCCAGTTCACCAAAACGCTACCAAAAAATCTGTTAGCGATCACAGGGATCAGGCCTGACTCTGCGAACGCTGCAGTTATGCGTTTTAGTCTTTTGTAAGTGACAGTGATCGATCGATACTGCACTTGGGTGGGCTGGGCTGGGCCGGGCGGAGGGGCAAAACGCAGGTGCTAGCAGGTATCTGGGCTGATCCCACTAACACTGCGTTTGTGAGAACCCTAAACTGCTGGGGATGCTAGTATAGATCTGATCGGATCAGATATTGATCCGTTCAGATACTATACCACTAAGGGTGGTGTACGGTGCGTGCGTGGGTGTTAGCGGTACTGGCGCTAACCTGACGCTGCCTGGGGCTGGTGCTTGCCAGTTCACCAAAATACTACCAAAAAAACTGTTAGCGATCGCAGGGATCAGGCCTGACTCTGTGAACGCTGCAGTTATGCATTTAGTGTTTTGTAAGTGACAGTGATCGATCGATACTGCACTTGGGTGGGCTGGGCTGGGCTGGGCCGGGCGGAGGGGCAAAACGCAGGTGCTAGCAGGTATCTGGGCTGATCCCGCTAACACTGCGTTTTTGGGAACCCTAAACTGCTGGGGACGCTAGTATAGATCTGATCGGATCAGATATTGATGTGTTCAGATACTATACCACTAAGGGAGGTGTATGCTGCGTGCGTCAGTGTTAGCGGTACTGGCGCTAATCTGACGCTGCCTGGGGCGACGCATATCACCGCCGGGCGATCAGGGGGCTAAACCTTTATTCGGTAATAAACGGCGGGTGCCCTGACACTATAAAAAATAAACAAACTAACCAGCGTCAACCGTAACGGTTATACGGTGATCAGTGGTGAAAGGGTTAACTAGGGGGCAATCAAGGGGTTAAAACATTTATTCGGTAGTATATGGGGGTCCCTGACGCTATAAAACGCTGACGGCGAACCTAAATATTTATGTCCCTAACTAGCGTCACCAGCGACACTAATACAGCGATCAGAAAAATGATCGCTTAGTGACACTGGTGACAGGGGGTGATCAAGGGGTTAAAACTTTATTAGGGGGGGTTAGGGGGGTACCCTAGTCCTAAAGGGGGGTAATACTCACTGTCCCAACACTAACTGTCACAAACTGACACCAATGCAGTAATCAGAAAAAAAAAAAAAAAAACTGCTGGTGTCAGTTTGTGACGGGGGGGGGGGGGTGATTGGGGGGGGATCGGGGGGCGATCGGGGGGGGGATCGGGGTGTTTTGTGTGCCTGGCATGTTCTACTGTGTGTGTGTGTGTTGGTGCACTCACATTGATGTCTTCTCTCCTCGGGCCGGAACGGAAATTACCGACCCGAGGAGAGATGACATCATTTCCTTTGCTGCTGTTTAGCATACAGCAGCAAAGGAATGATTCGATTGGCCGGCGGCGATCGCGAGGGGGGGGCCACGAACGGATGGTCTCCCCCTCACCACCGATCGCCGGGGCACAAAGGACGACCGCCTCGGGCACCGGGGGGGGGTCCGATAGGACCCCCCACCCGCGGAAGGCAAATCACGTACACTGTACGTGATTTTGCCTGTCCGTGCCACTTTGCCGACGTACATCGGCGTGAGGCGGTCGTCAAGTGGTTAAAGCCGCAAGCAATTTTAAATGACTTTTATTTAGAAATGTCATTTTGTGCAGGGACTGTTCTAAGCACGGGAAACACACACCACTTTACAGGCATATACTATAGACACCCACCAGGTACAATATTTAAAGGAATATTTCACTTTTTTTTTTTTACTTTAAGCATCATAAAAATCGCTGCTCCCGAAAAAACATCCGTTTTTAAAACTTTTTTTTGCATTGATACATGTCCCCTGGGGCAGGACCCGGGTCCCCAAACCCTTTTTAGGACAATACCATGCAAATTAGCCTTTAAAATTAGCACTTTTGATTTCGAACGTTCGAGTCCCATAGACGTAAACAAAAAAGATAAATGGCGCAAGAACACACATCAAGCTTAAATTAAATAATTCACATTAACATAAAGAGTCCAGGATAAAACGGGGAATGTGACTAAAAAACCTGAATATGCAAGATCAAAAAATAGTAAAAATATATAGGGACTCTGCCACAACCGTCCAGAGAATAAAAATAATAGTCAATAAAAAAAATATATATATATATATATATATATATAATAGTCAATGAAAATATGTAGATCATAGGAATCTGATACTATACACCAGCGGCAGCTCACTTGAGAGTGGAAGCAAACAACTCTGAAAGATAATGTGAAAAAAAGGCAAGAAGCGCCAATCAAAGTGCAGTATCATTAGAATTTTAATTAGGTTATATAAAAAAACAACAGCCAAATGGCTACTCACAAAGATAGGGTTAATAAAAGCAAGGACAAGTGGTGGGTCCAGGGACGTCCTCCTCAGATGTTGTAAAGGTGCATAGTGCATGTTCACGTGGAGGCACTGTCAGCGCTGTGATGTACGGGTGGTCCGTGGGGTCTCTGCTGTGGGTGCTGGGCTGCAAAGAAGATGGAAGTGTCCGCAAGGAAAGCCGGCATCTACCAGGACATGAGGAGCCAGGACCGTTGCAGTAGACCGGAACCGGATGGAGACAGGCGTGGAACGCAAAC
This sequence comes from Lithobates septentrionalis, assembly GCA_037952835.1. NCBI lineage: Eukaryota > Metazoa > Chordata > Amphibia > Anura > Ranidae > Lithobates > Lithobates septentrionalis. The sequence continues at coordinate 3,113,645 of JBBDGP010000284.1, read as the reverse complement.
ACTGATCCAGGAACCAAGGGGCGGAAGTGACGTGTGGACGTGTCAGATGACGCGTTTCAATGCTTCTGCATTTTCTTCATATCTAACAGGCTAATGCAACAGGTGTCCTTTATATGGGAGCTATGGAGCTAAGCAACAAATAGAACCAAGCACAACATACTGAGTGCAATGAAAAGGTGGAATGAAATGAAGGAATTGAGTTCAGAACACCATGAAAAAGTAAGAATAAATTGTGAAAGGTAGATATTGAAAATAAAAATAAATAAGGTGAAAGGAAAGGAATAAAGAAAAATAGATAAGTAAACAACTAAAAAATAAAAATAGTAAAGAATAATGGATGATAATAAAATGGCAAAAAAATATACATGTAAATTGAAAAATAAAATTAAAATTAAAATTAAAAAAGAAAAGAAAAAAATAAATAAAAAAAGGGGAAAAATTAAAAATAAGGAATAAGCTATAGAAAAATATAGGGAAAAGAAAATAATAAAAAATATGAAATATAATAAATAATATAGAGTCCCATAGACGTCAATGGGGTTCTAACGTTCGTGCAAATTTTCGGTCTGTTTGCAGGTTCTGGTGCGAACTGATCCGGGGGTGTTCGGCTCATCCCTAGAGTGCAGCCATTTCTTCAGTGTTGATCGTATGCGGAGGCGAGCCGAGGCAGGCACCCGTGATATCATTAGGGCTTCCTGTCTCACCTGGAGCAGTGAGTTCTTTTGTTTGGATAGCCTGTGGTTGCCAGAAATTTGTCCACACCATTATATTGCCAAAAATAATAAATATTTGATTTCAAATATATTATTTGTATGAAAATTTTAAACAGTTTATTAATAATTATTATTTATTTTTACTCTATTCCAAAGGATTTTTTTACATGTGACCAACAGGAATGGACTAGAAGCTCCTCCTGCCCATTTTTCCCTGCAGACAGGCTGAGATAGAGCTGGGTCATGTGACAGCTGTCTATCTCTTAGGAAAGAAGGTACTTAGATTTTTTTTAAATAAATTAATTATAGTGCCGTCGTTCATCTATAGAAAGAGATGGGATAATGTAAATTAAATTGTGTGTTTAGTATAATTTTTCTCTGCATTAAGGTAAATAACCTTCTGTGATCAGATCCTTTCTGACCTTCACTAAATACTTACCTGAGCCTGAACTCTATCCAGCGCTGTGCCCAAGAGAAAGCAGCACTTTTCTTTCTCTCCTTCCTCACCTGGCATGGATTCACTAGCCATTGGCTCCTGTTGTCATCAATCAAATCCTGTAACAAGGGAGTAGGGGCAGAGCTGAGCCAAGATGTCTATGTCTATGGACATAGACAGTGTGGCTCAGGATCGAGCCCGCATAACTGCCCCAATAGGAAGCAGCTTGCTATGGGGGGCACTGACCAAAAAGAGGCGGGGCCAGGAGTGCCATCAGGGAACCCCAGGAGAGGATGTTCAAAACTGATCTGTGCAACATCATTGCACACAGCAGGTAAGTATGACATGTTTATTATTTTAAAAAGGAAGGTTTAGAGCCGGTTCACACAGGGGCGACTTGTCAGGCGACCTAGCCACCTGACAAGTCGCCTCCCGTTCTGTACAATGGAACCGTTCTAATCGGAGCGACGCAAGTCGCTCCGACTTAGAAGAAAGGTTCCTGTACTACTTTGGGGGCGACTTGCATAGACTTCTATACAGAAGTCGTCTTGCAAGTTGCCCTGGCAGTCGTGTGCAGGTCGCCTCGGTGAGGCGACCTGCAAGTCGTGCCGCTTCTAGTGTGAACCGGCTCTTAGAATAACCTTAAAACAGGAGTGTCCCACTTTGGGAGATTTCCTCTAAATTTTCTGTTGCATCACCTAAATAGGATGTGAAGCTCAGTAGGTCACAGACAGCAAAAAAATATCCTGATAGGTGTTTCAACCCTTAATCTGCTATCCAAAATCTGAAAACAAATTGGCTACAGGTATGCTTTACTTTTGCCATGTAGCAAAGTAACTGTTCATGATTGCAGGCACTGAGCTGTTTCAAGAGATGCCCAGTTTTCAAATGCTCTTATGTCTGGGTTGTGTCATCAGACATGGCACCTCTTAGTTTAACAAAGGCAAAAGACATGGAAGGCAATATTGGGGAGTTCACAAAATGCAGGGCTTTTTTTCTCAGAGAGAAGGTGCAGGGACTCATCCTCCTCCCCTGGGTCATGCCCATCTCTGCCCCTACCCACCCCTAGACACGCCCTTAGGACCGCCCCTTCTCTCCACCCTTACACATCTCCTAGCATCACCCTCTTTAGAGAACAGTGAACCAAGTATAATTGGGGGGGGGGGGGCAATACAAGTAATTTGTTAACACAAAAGCAATGTACTGTAGTAAAATGTACAAAACATTAGAAATATCCAGCAATTATTAAAGTAAGCTCAGAAACACTTCCAGACAATTTCAACAGGCCCATATGCAGCAAAGAGACAGTCCCATATTCAGCAAAAGACACCCCCATATCCAGTAAAGAGACATCATATGTCCTTCAAGACACAGCTCCATATCCTGCAAGAGACACCCGCATACCCTGCAAGAGGCATCCCATATCATGCAAGAGACATCCCAACTATGTAGCAAGGGACAGCCCCACATCCTGCAAGAGACATCCCAAATATCCTGCAAGAGACAGCCCCATATCCTACAAGAGACAGCCCCAATATCCAGCAAGAGACACCCTCATACCCTGCAAGAGACAGCCCCAATATCCAGCAAGAGACACCCCCATACCCTACAAGAGACAGCCCCAATATCCTGCAAAAGGCATCCCAACTATCTAGCAAGAGACAGCCCCACATCCTGCAAGAGACAGTACATATCCTGCAAGAGACATCCCTTATCTAGCAAGAGACATCCCATATCCTGCAAGAGACATCTCATATCCTGCAAGAGACAGCCCATATCATGCAAGAGACATCCCACATCCTGAAAGAGACATCCCTTATCTAGCAAGAGACAGCCCCATATCCTGCAAGAGACATCTCATATCAAGCAAGAGACATCCCATATCAAGCAAGAGACATCCCATATCAAGCAAGAGACACCCCTTATCCAGCAACAGAATCCCATATCCTGCAAGAGACATCCCAAAAATCCTGCAAGAGACAGCCCCATATCCTGCAAGAGACAGCCCCAATATCCAGCAAGAAACATTACAAATATCTAGCAAGAGACAACCCATATCCTGCAAGAGACATCCCCATATCCTGCAAGAGACACCCCCATACCCTGCAAGAGACACCCCCATACCCTGCAAGAGACAGCCCCCCAATATCCAGCAAGAGACATCCTATACCCTGCAAGAGACAGCCCCATGTCCTGCAAGAGGCATCCCATATCCTGCAGGAGACATCCCAACTATATAGCAAGAGACAGCTCTGCATCCTGCAAGAGACAGCCCATAACCAACAATAGACAGCCCCAATATCCAGCAAGAGACATACCAAATATCTAGCCAGAGACAGTCCATATGCTGCAAGAGACATTCCATATCCAGCAAGAGACATCCCTTATCCTGCAAGAGACATCCCTTATCCAGCAAGAGACATCTCTTATCCTGCAAGAGACATCTCTTATCCTGCAAGAGACATCCCATATCCTGCAAGAGACATCCTCTATCCAGCAAGAGACATCCCATATCCAGCAAGCAATAGCCCATATCCTACAAGAGACATCCCTTATCCAGCAAGAGACATCCCTTATCTAGCAAGACACATCCTATATCCAGCGAGACATTCCTTATCCAGAAAGAGATATCCTTTATCCAGCAAGAGACATCCCTTATCCAGCAAGATATATCCTTTATCCAGCAAGAGACATCCCTTATCCAGCAAGAGAAACCCCATATCCTACAAGAGACATCTGTTATCTAGCAAGAGACATCCCATATCCTGCAAGAGACATCCCTTATACCGCAAGAGACATTTCATATCCTGTAAGAGACATCCCATATCCCGCACAAGACATCCTATATACTGCAAGAGACATCCTTTATTCAGCAAGATTCATCCCATATCAAACAAGAGACATGCCATATCCTTCAGGAATAATCCCATATCCTTCAGGAATAATCCCATATCCTGCAAGAGACATCCCATATCCAGCAAGAGACATCCCATATCTAGCAAGAGACATCCCATATCTAGCAAGAGACATCTCATAATCTGCAGGAGACATCCCATATCCTGCAAGAGACCAACCGTATCCAGTAAGAGACAGCCCCATATCCTGCAAGAGACATCCCTTATCCTGCAAGAGACATCCCATATCAAGCAAGAGACATCCAATATCTTGCAAGATACATCCCTTATCCAGCAAGAGACATCCCATATCATGCAAGAGACATCCCATATCCCGCAAGAGACATCCCTTATCCTGCAAGAGACAGCCCCATATCCTGCAAGAGACATCCCATATCCTGCAAGAGACATTCCAAATATCCTGCAAGAGACAGCCCCATATCCTGCAAGAGACATCCAAATACCCTACAAGAGACAGCCCCAATATCTAGCAAGAGACATCCCCATATCCTTCAAGAGACATCCAAATACCCTGCAAGAGACAGCCCCAATATCCAGCAAGAGACATCTTATACCCTGCAAGAGACAACCCCATGTCCTGCAAGTGGCATCCCATATCCTGCAGGAGACATCCCAACTATATAGCAAGAGACAGTCCCAATATCCAGCAAGAGACAGTCCATATGCTGTAAGAGACATTCCATATCCAGCAAGAGACATCCCATATCCTGCATGAGACATCCCATATCAAGCAAGAGACATCCCATATCTTGCAAGATACATCCCTTATCCAGCAAGAGACATCCCATATCCTGCAAGAGACATCCCATATCATGCAAGAGACATCCCATATCCCACAAGAGACATCCCTTATCCTGCAAGAGACATCCCATATCCTGCAAGAGACATCCCATATCCTGCAAGAGACATCCCATATCCCGCACGAGACATCCTATATACTGCAAGAGACATCCTTTATCCAGCAAGATTCATCCCATATCAAGCAAGAGACATGACATATCCTTCAGGAATAATCCCATATCCTGCAAGAGACATTCCATATCCAGCAAGAGACATCCCATATCCAGCAAGAGACATCCCATATCTAGCAAGAGACATCTCATAATCTGCAGGAGACATCCCATATCCTGCAAGAGACATCCCATATCATGCAAGAGACATCCCATATCCTGCAAGAGACAACCCATATCCTGCAAGAGACATCCCATATCCGGCAAGAGACACCCCATAATCTGCAGGAGACATCCCATATCCTGCAAGAGACCAACCGTATCCAGTAAGAGACAGCCCCATATCCTGCAAGAGACATCCCTTATCCTGCAAGAAACATCCCATATCAAGCAAGAGACATCCCCTATCTTGCAAGATACATCCCTTATCCAGCAAGAGACATCCCATATCCTGCAAGAGACATCCCATATCATGCAAGAGACATCTCATATCCCGCAAGAGACATCCCTTATCCTACAAGAGACATCCCATATCCAGCAAGAGACACCCCATAATCTGCAGGAGACATCCCATAATCTGCAGGAGACATCCCATATCCTGCAAGAGACAACCCATATCCAGTAAGAGACAGCCCCATATCCTGCAAGAGACATCCCTTATCCTGCAAGAGACATCCCATATCAAGCAAGAGACATCCCCTATCTTGCAAGATACATCCCTTATCCAGCAAGAGACATCCCATATCCTGCAAGAGACATCCCATATCATGCAAGAGACATCTCATATCCCGCAAGAGACATCCCTTATCCTACAAGAGACATCCCATATCCAGCAAGAGACACCCCATAATCTGCAGGAGACATCCCATAATCTGCAGGAGACATCCCATATCCTGCAAGAGACAACCCATATCCAGTAAGAGACAGCCCCATATCCTGCAAGAGACATCCCTTATCCTGCAAGAGACATCCCATATCAAGCAAGAGACATCCCATATCTTGCAAGATACATTCCTTATCCAGCATAAGACATCCCATATCCTGCAAGAGACATCCCATATCCCACAAGAGACATCCCATATCCCGCAAGAGACATCCCTTATCCTGCAAGAGACATCCCATATCCTGCAAGAGACATCTCATATCCTGCAAGAGACATCCCAAATATCCTGCAAGAGACAGCCCCATATCCTGCAAGAGACAGCCCCAATATCCAGCAAGAAACATCCCAAATATCTAGCAAGAGACATTCCCATATCCTTCAAGAGACATCCAAATACCCTGCAAGAGACAGCCCCAATATCCAGCAAGAGACATCCTATACCCTGCAAGAGACAACCCCATGTCCTGCAAGAGGCATCCCATATCCTGCAGGAGACATCCCAACTATATAGCAAGATACAGCTCTACATCCTGCAAGAGACAGCCCATATCCTGCAAAAGACAGCCCCAATATCCAGCAAGAGAAATACAATATCCTGCAAGAGACAGTCCATATGCTGTAAGAGACATTCCATATCCAGCAAGAGACATCCCATATCCTGCATGAGACATCCCCATATCCTGCAGTAGACATCCCAACTATATAGCAAGAGACAGCTCCACATGCTTCAAGAGACAGCCCATAACCTGCAAGAGACATTCCATATCCAGTAAGAGACATCCCATATCCTGCAAGAGACAGCCCCATACCCTGCAAGAGACAGCCCAAATATCCAGCAAGAGACATAGTTACATAGTTACATAGTTAGTGAGTAGGGATGAGCTTCCAGTTTGAGTCAAACTCATGTTCGACTCGAACATGGCTGTTCGCAAACAATTTGGGGTGTTCGTGGCAAATTCGAATGCCGCGCAACAACCTTTAAAAGTCTATGGGAGAAATCAAAAGTGCTAATTTTAAAGGCTTATATGCATGGTATTGTCATAAAAAGTGTTTGGGGACCTGGGTCCTGCCCCAGGGGACATGTATCAAAGCAAAAAAAGTTTTAAAAACTGCAGTTTTTTCGGGAGCAGTGATTTTAATAATGCTTAAAGTGAAACAATAAAAGTGTAATATCCCTTTAAATTTCATAGCTGGGGGGTGTCTATAGTATGCCTGTAAAGGGGCGCATGTTTCCCGTGTTTAGAACAGTCTGACAGCAAAATGACATTTCAAAGGAAAAAAAGTCATTTAAAACTACTCGCGGCTATTAATGCATTGGCGGTCCGACAATACAAGTTCATTGATAAAAATGGCATGGGAATTCCCCACAGGGGAACCCCGAACCAAAATTTAAAAAAAAATGACGTGGGAGGTCCCCCTAAATTCCATACCAGGCCCTTCAGGTCTGGTATGGATATTAAGGGGAACCCCGGCCAAAATTTAAAAAAAAAATGACGTGGGGGGTCCCCCTAAATTCCATACCAGGCCCTTCAGGTCTGGTATGGATATTAAGGGGAACCCCGCACCAAAATGTAAAAAAAAAACGGCGTGGGGTCCCCCCAAAAATCCATACCAGACCCTTATCCGAGCACGCAACCTGGCAGGCCGCAGGAAAAGAGGGGGGGACGAGAGAGCGCTACCCCTCCTGAACCGTACCAGGCCACATGCCCTCAACATTGGGAGGGTGCTTTGGCGTAGTCCCCCAAAACACCTTGTCCCCATGTTGATGGGGGCAAGGGCCTCATCCCCACAACCCTGGCCGGTGGTTGTGGGGATCTGCGGCCGGGGGGCTTATTGGAATCTGGAATCCCCCTTTAACAAGGGGACCCCCAGATTCCGGCCCTCCCCCCTGTGTGAAATGGTAAGGGGGTACAAAAGTACCCCCACCATTTCACTAAAAAACTGTCAAAAATGTTAAAAATGACAAGAGACAGTTTTTGACAATTCCTTTATTTAAATGCTTCTTCTTTCTTCTATCTTCCTTCATCTTCTTCTTCCTCTGGTTCTTCTGGTTCTTCCTCCGGTGTTCTTGTCCAGCATCTCCTCCGCGGCGTCTTCTTCCCTTCTTCTCCTCGGGCCGCTCTGCATCCATGGCATGGAGGGAGGCTCCCGCTCTTCTCTTCATCTTCTTCTCTTCATCTTCTTCTCTTCATCTTCTTTTCGGGCCGCTCCGCATCCATGCTGGCATGGAGGGAGGCTCCCGCTGTGTGACGCTTCTCCTCTTCTGACTGTTCTTAAATAATGGGGGGGGCGGGCCACCCGGTGACGCCCCCCCTCTGACGCACGGGGACATGACAAGACTTCCCTGTGGCATTCCCCATGACGCCACAGGGAAGTCCCATCAAGTCACTGTGCGTCAGAGAGGGGTGGGGTCACTGGGTGGCCCCACCCCCGTTATTTAAGAACCGTCAGAAGAGGAGAAGCGTCACGCAGCGGGAGCCTCCCTCCATGCCAGCATGGATGCGGAGCGGCCCGAAAAGAAGATGAAGAGAAGAAGATGAAGAGAAGAAGATGAAGAGAAGAAGATGAAGAGAAGAGCGGGAGCCTCCCTCCTTGCCATGGATGCGGAGCGGCCTGAGGAGAAGAAGGGAAGAAGATGCCGCAGAGGAGATGGTGGACGAGAACACCGGAAGAAGAACCAGAAGAACCAGAAGAAGAAGAAGATGAAGGAAGATAGAAGAAAGAAGAAGAATTTAAATAAAGGAATTGTCAAAAACTGTCTCTTGTCATTTTTAACATTTTTGACAGTTTTTTTAATAAAATGGTAGGGGTACTTTTGTACCCCCCTACCATTTCACACAGGGGGAGGGCCGGGATCTGAGGGTCCCCTTGTTAAAGGGGGCTTCCAGATTCCGATAAGCCCCCCGCCCGCAGACCCCCACAACCACCGGCCAGTGTTGTGGGGATGAGGCCCTTGTCCTCATCAACATGGGGACAAGGTGTTTTGGGGGCTACCCCAAAGCACCCTCCCAATGTTGAGGGCATGTGGCCTGGTACGGTTCAGGAGGGGGGGCGCTTTCTTGTCCCCCCTCTTTTCCTGCGGCCTGCCAGGTTGCGTGCTCGGATAAGGGTCTGGTATGGATTTTTGGGGGGACCCCACGCCGTTTTTTTTTTATTTTGGCGCGGGGTTCCCCTTAATATCCATACCAGACCTGAAGGGTCTGGTATGGAATTTAGGGGGATCCCCCACATCATTTTTTTTTAAAATTTCGGCCGGGGTTCCCCTTAATATCCATACCAGACCTGAAGGGTCTGGTATGGAATTTAGGGGGATCCCCCACATCATTTTTTTTTTAAATTTCGTCCGGGGTTCCCCTTAATATCCATACCAGACCTGAAGGGCCTGGTATGGAATTTAAGGGGACCCCCACGTAATTTTTTTTTTACATTTTGGTTCTGGATTCCCCTGTGGGGAATTCCCATGCCGTTTTTATCAATGAACTTCTATATGTGTTGTCGGACCGGCAATGCATTAATAGCCGCGAGTAGTTTTAACTGACTTTTTTCCTTTGAAATGTCATTTTGCTGTCAGTCTGTTCTAAACATGGGAAACATGCACCCTTTTACAGGCATACTATAAACACCCCCAGGTACGAAATTTAAAGGAATATTACACTTTTATTGTTTCACTTTAAGCATTATTAAAATCACTGCTCCTGAAAAAACGGACGTTTTTAAAACTTTTTTTTTCATTGATCCATGTCCCCTGGGGCAGGACCCGGGTCCCCAAACACTTTTTATGACAATAACTTGCATATAAACCTTTAAAATTAGCACTTTTGATTATTCATGTTCGTGTCCCATAGACTGTAACGGTGTTCGCGTGTCCAAACAAATTTTTTGCCTGTTCGCATGTTCTGGTGGGGGTGTTCGGCTCATCCCTATTAGTGAGGTTGAAAAAAGACACAAGTCCATCCAGTTCAACCCTAAAAACAATAAATAAATCAAATAAAAAATATCGTACAATCCAATATACCCAATTTTATACCCTCAGTTGATCCAGAGGAAGGCAAAAAACACCAGCAGAGAATGCTCCAATTTGCTACAGCAGGGGAAAAAATTCCTTCCTGATCCCCCAAGAGGCAATCGGATTTTCCCTGGATCAACTTTACCTATAAATGTTAGTACCCAGTTATATTATGTACATTTAGGAAAGTATCCAAGCCTTTCTTAAAGCAATCTACTGAGCTGGCCAGATCCAGCTATGGTGGGAGTCTATTCCACATTTTCACAGCTCTTACTGTGAAGAAACCTTTGCGTATTTGGAGATAAAATTTATTTTCCTCTAGACGTAAAGAGTGCCCCCGTGTCCTCTGGGTTGACATCCCATGCCCTGCAAGAGACAGCCCCATATCCTGCAAGAGGCATCCCATATCCTGCAGTAGACATCCCAACTATATAGCAAGAGACAGCTCCACATCCTGCAAGAGACAGCCCATAACCTGCAAGAGCAAGCCCCAATATCCCATATCTTGCAAAAGACAGTCCATATGCTGCAAGAGACATTCTATATCCAGTAAGAGACATCCCATATCCTGAAAGAGACATCCCCATATCCTGCAAGAGACACCCCCATACCCTGAAAGAGACAGCCCCAATATCCAGCAAGAGACATCCCATATCCTGCAGTAGACATCCCAACTATATAGCAAGAGACAGCTCCACATCCTGCAAGAGACAGCTCATAACCTGCAAGAGATAGCCCCAATATCCAGCAAGATACACCCCGCATCCTGCAAGAGACATCCCAAATATCTAGCAAGAGACAGTCCATATGCTGCAAGAGACATTCCATATCGAGCAAGAGACATCCCATATCCTGCAAAATACATCCCATATTCAGCAAGAGACATCCCATATCCTGCAAGAGACATCCCTTATCCAGCAAGAGATACCCTGCAAGAGACATCCCATATCAAGCAAAAGACGGCCCATATCATGCAAGAGACATCCCCTATCCAGCAAGAGACATCCCTTATCCAGCAAGAGACATCCCCGTATCCTGCAAAAGACATCTCTTATCCTGCAAGAGACATCCCATATCCTGCAACGAGACATCCAGGCAGCCCTCATATCCAAACACTCTTCCACTCTGTAAGGGCTGAAACCAGCGCTACAGAAGCTGTGTCGGGTTATGGGGCTGCCAACTTACTCGCCAGCTGGCGACCTAGTTAAATAAACAATGTAAAAAAAGTTCTCCCTCACTGCCCTTGGCAGAGGTACTGGAACACTGTTCTGGCGTGAAAAAATGCCCTGACAAAATTTAACAAGAAACTAAAACATTTACATCTGCAGCAAGTAAGCATCTTGCATACACTTTTTTTAAAAATACATGTGTAGCATCTTGGAGTTTAGGCAGGGATGCTCTTCACAAATTTACTTGCCGGGAGTAGTTATCCTGGTTGATTGTTAGAGATCTATTGATTTCTCCCTAAGTTTGGCCTTGTTGCACTTTTCTCTTCTACCACTAGGTGGACGGGTACTTGGTGGTATTAGATATGAGAAGGGCAACTCAAGGTCAAGTTATGGGTATATGGGGTATCTCAGCCAATGGGCAGGGGTTTTCCCAAATCCCTTGGCCTGCTGGGAAAGCCTATATATGGCGTCAGGTGATCTATGTTCTGTGCCACCTGAACAGCTGTCTGGTGTGTCGTGTTGCCCCGGGCTGCTAGGTCGTAGATTGGGCCTATCCCAGGGGCATCTGGCTGCTAGGCTGTCTGAGGGCCTATCCAGAAGCAAGAGAGCAGCACAGGGTTGGGATTGCGGCTTGCAGTCCAACCAGAAGTGGCGGTTATGCCGGCCAGAGAACCTGTCAGTGGTCGGAGGTAGAAGGGAAGTTGTTGCCACCAAGGGACCAACCACCTTATTACCAGGGACCACAGTGAGTAACTGAAGCAAGTACCAGAGCAGTATTCTCGCCCAACGGGCATGGTGGAGAATCAGGAAACTTAAGGCAGTGATAAAGTCAGGGACCTAGCCAGCAGAGGTGACACTTGCAGAGCAGCCTTGTGTGTCAAGTCAGGTACCAAACAGGCCAGTGGGTGAAGCTTGAGAAGTATTGGGAGTGCCAAGCTAGGGACCCAGCAGAGAGGCAGGGGGTGACACTTGAGGAAGATAGCCCCGTGAAGATTAAAGGAGCTCAAGGGATTCAGTGGCAGTGAATCAGAGGGTCTAGTGAGAGACCGGGAGCTCAGTGGGCTGAAGAACTACAAGGAGAGGTTGTGGTGAAGGTGAAAGAACTGTTATGCTTTGTGTTAGGAACTGTTAAAGACTGTTGCCATAGGAGATAGCATTCCTGCAGGTGCAAATGTGGCTTCCTGCTAGAGGCCTTTCCCTGCATGGCTGTCCTCCTATTGAAGTCTCTGAGTCTACTTGCAACTACTCAAGGGTGTTCTGGCCCTAACCTTATTTCCCCCAGTTTTGGCATGCCGCGGCAAGAAGAAGGCGGGCGCCACAGTTCCCAGAGAACATTTGCACCAATTCATTGGCAGGGGGAGGAGCCCCGCTCTGCAGAGGAGGATAAGGAAATGCTGCCATGTGTGTCTGATTGTGGGTTAGAGAAGGAGATGGCGCAGTCGGGAAGTATGATGGTGGATTAGCGGATGAACATTCTAGATACTGTATTTGGCCTAAGGGAATCCAAAGGCATGGTGACCGACACCGGAGTGTGGTACGCCACAAAGTGTAAGATTGCCCTGTATATCCCTGGAGGCTACAAGGCTTTAGCACTCATCTGTGAACAATGTTCCGGCCTGACCATGCAGTTAAGGCCCTGGATCATCTGTGGATGTTGTGGGGAACAATGGTATGAGGTTATCGCCCCAACCCAGTTTTCCCGGATACTATAGGTTGACTGGGACAGAAACGTTGCTATCCCGGCTGGGAGTGATCCACAGAGTCCACCTGCTGTCGCTGGAGTTGTGCGTGAAGCTGCTAATGCTGCACTGGTGACCACCCCCAGGACCCAGCGCACCAGTTGCTTCTAGAGGCTGTGCTCGGGCCCAGCTGCTTGCTTTGATGTCCATGTCTCCTGTGAGGAAAGTACCGGGGCCAGGTAAGCAAGTGAGAAGTGAGAGTAGTGTGCCCATGGGGGAAGTGATGCCTGTAACCGACCAAAACAATGAGACAATTGTGCCGGGCTAGGTGCATGCTAAGCTCAACTATTTCCCGGATGAAGAGTGTTCCACCCCTTCAAGTTCGGATATCCTGTCCGACGGGTTATCTGAGTTGTTTTATGACACTTTATCCTATACCGGGAAATGGGGCAACAGCTATGAGGAACCAATGAGTGAGGTGCAAGAATGCGGGATTCTCTCTGCTGTTACTGCCAATGTGGAAATCAAGCTTCCTGTCGATGCAGCCTCGCTAGTCAGCATCTCCAGGTCTGTCAAGGAGTAGGGATGGGCCAAACGGAGCCCTGTTCAGTTCATACCAGAACTTTTGAACACTGTGAAAGTTCAGACTCAAATAACGAACCCCATTAAAGTCAATGGGACCTGAACGTCAAAAATCAAAAGTGTCAATTTTGAAGGTTTATATGCACGTAATAGGGCATACAGTGGTTATAGGGGTCCGGGTCCTGCCCTGGGGGACATGTATCAATAAAAAAAAAGTTTGTGAAAAACATAATTTTTAAATGAGCAGTGATTTTTTGATTTTTAAAGTGAAAGCATAAAAATGAAAAATTCCTTCCAATATAGTGCCTGGGGGGACCCCTTAGTCTACCTGTAAAGTGGCAGATCTGTACCATGTCTAGTATCTGCTGCAGCAATAATTGCATTTATAAAGTAAAAAAAAAGGACATTTTCCCTGCAAGCTGAATTAATTTTGTTCGGCAACAACTGGGGACCCAGTGTGTATGATGAGGCCACAATGTTGTGCACTGGGAACAAGATTAGAGATTTTTTGGATATATTCTGGTGTCACTTTGACTTTGGATAGAAGTAACGGGTGTGTAAAAATTGGTCTTTTTGTGTCAGGGCGCCTTCCCACCATAACACTATAGAGGTAATCTTGATAAAAGCAAGAATTGGCCTTGCTGTAAAAAATTGCAATGATATGCACCTGTCAAACAGGTGCAGAAAATTTACTCTTTGGGTGTCAGGGGCACCTTCCCACCATAACCCTATAGAGGTACTCTTGATGAAAGCAAGAATTGGCCTTGTAAAAAATTGCAATGATATGCACCTGTCAAACAGGTGCTGACAAATTGGTCTTTGGGTGTTAATTGTACCCATGAAACTTATACCAAAAACATTCTTCCAGATGAAATGATTGAACATCCTCTAAGCTAGGCAGCCTCGAAGTCCTGCAGAGATTCCACATCCCAAAAAGACTTAATCAGTGATATTGGCATCAGGGGCTTCATAGCTGGTAATCCAGGACTGATTCATTTTTATAAAAGTCAGACGGTCCACGGAGTCTGTGGACAGACGTGTTCTTTGATCAGTAACAAAATCTCCTGCAGCACTGAATGCCCGTTCTGAAAGCACGCTGGATGCAGGGCAGCCCAACAACTCAATAGCATACTGGACAAGTTCTGGCCAGTGGTCTATTCTCATGACCCAGTAAGTCAGTGGATTGTCAGCTGGAAAGCTCTCCATCTCTGTTTTGGCCCTGAGGTAATAGTCCACCATGTGATGCAGACGCTGTCTATGGGATGTGGAAGCTGACAGCCCTGAGTGGCGAGGACTAAAAAAATTCCAAAATGCCTCACTTAGGCAGACGCCTTCTCCAACGCTCCTCTCTTGACCAACAGAAGACTCAAAACGTTTTCCACCACACTGTAACCTATTGGAGTCAGGAAAAACGTTCAATAAAATCCTCTTTAACGTGTCCTCGAGAGATTTTATCTTCTGCACTTTCTGTGGGGACGTGATGAGTTCTGAGACATTCCCCTTATAACGGTGGTCAAGGAAGGTTGCCAACCAATAATCATCCTTCTCCTTTATGCCACATATTCTTGGGTCGTTTCGCAGGCTTTGAAGCATCAGGTTGCCCATGAGCCTCAAATTTGCCGAGGCTTGAGAAGCAGACTCCTCGGGGTCACTCAGGATGACAGCATTGGGAACTTCCTCCTCCCAGCCACGTACTACTCCCAAGGGTCCTGTGGTTGGAAAGCCTTCGCTTACAGATTGACGCATGTCTTCTTAAAAGCCTATGAAAGTCCTCCTCCTCATCCTCCTCACCTCTCTCTTCCTGTGTGTTCGGTGACATAGGAATGATGGTGTCTGGATAGAGTGGGCCTTGAGAGTAAAGGAAGTCCTCCTCTTCCTCCTGCTGCTCTGCCACCAGTGCCCTCTCCATAATGCCACGCAGAGTCTGCTCCAGCGGGAACACAACAGGGATTGTGTCACTGATGCATGCACTGTCACTGCTCACCATCCTTGTGGCCTCCTCAAATGGTGACAATACAGTGCATGCATGCTTAATAATCGGCTATTGGTGTGGGGAAAAAAAGCTGA
The DNA here is from genome assembly GCA_037952835.1 of Lithobates septentrionalis. Taxonomy (NCBI): domain Eukaryota; kingdom Metazoa; phylum Chordata; class Amphibia; order Anura; family Ranidae; genus Lithobates; species Lithobates septentrionalis. Next base: position 3,098,245 of record JBBDGP010000284.1, on the reverse strand, counting down.
GGCAGCTTGAGCCTGTCGTCATGCCTTACTGGCACAGATACTCATTGACGGCCCTCTGCTGCATGTATAGCTGCTGCAGCATTCCCAAAGTTGAGTACCACCTGGTGGGCATGTCACAAATCAGGTGGTTTACAAGCAGGTGGAATTCCTGCTGAATTTCAGCCAACCGAGCACTGGCTGTGTATGACTGCCTGAAATGGCTACAGACTCTTCTGGCCTGTTTTAGTACATCTTGCAACCCTGGGTACGTACTTAGGAAATGCTGCACCACCAAACTGAGGACATGTGCCAGGCATGGCACATCTGTCAACTTCCCCTGTCTAAGGGCGGACAGGAGGTTTGTGCCATTATCGAACACCACCATTCCTGGCTCCAGCTGGCGTGGTGTGAACCACCTCTGGGCCTGTCCCTGCAGAGCTGCAAGAACCTCTGCTCCGGTGTGGTTCCTGTCCCCTAAACACACCAGCTGTAGCACTGCATGGCACCTTTTAGCCTGGCTCTGGGAATAGCCATTTGAACGCTTAGGGGGTACCTGATGTTCATAGGACAGTTCTGCAGAGGAGGGCATGGAGGTGGCGAAGGAGGAGGAGGGGGTAGAGCTCACAGGTCTGGCATCATCACCACCATCTGTATGGAGATGTGGGGGCACAACAAGCTGCAACACTGAGCCCTGTCCTGCATCCTTTAAAGTTGCAAGCAGTATTACCCAGTGTGCTGTGAACGAAATATATCATCCCTGTCCATGCTTGCTTGACCACGTGTCAGCAGTAAGGTGGATTTTACGGCTGATTGCCTTGTCCAAGGATGCCAGAACATTCCCTTCCATGTGATGGTAGAGAGATGGAATGGCCTTACGTGAAAAGTAGTAGTGACTGGGAACCTGCCATTGTGGTGCAGCACATTATGTGAATTCCCAGAAGGGGGCAGAATCCACCAGGCTGAAAGGCAGAAGTTCGAGAGCCAACAGCTTTGACAAGCTTGCATTCAGACGCTGGGCATGTGGGTGGCAAGGACTGTATTTATTTTTCCACTGCAGCAGATGGGGCAGAAAAATTTGCCAGCTACAGTCTACAGCTGGTGGTGTGCTGCTGGCAGATGTCCTGCTAGGACCTTGGACACCCTGTGCTATACCATCATCCCTGTCAGTGGAGGCTGCTGAATGGTAATGACTCGGTATCACAGCAGCAGACTGAAGTGGGTAAGGAGGAGGAGGAAGAGCAGGGATAGATTTGTGCCCCTTTTGTGTGGCTTTTAGGTGCTCTTGCCAATGGGCTGAGTGGTTGGACGTTAAATGCTTTGTTAAGCATGTGGTACCCGAATGGCTGGTGTTTTTGCCACGTTTGATGTGCCTGAGACACAGTTTGCAGATAGCAACAGTGCGATCTGCTGCAGATGTGCTGAAAAAGGACAGCTGAGCGTTAGGGAGTGGGCCGGGAGATAACAGATGCAGAATGTGATGGGATAGGGTGGCTGCTCTCTACTCTTTCTTCATATCGTCCTCCTTGGGGTTGTGCCACCTCACCTTTAGTGTCCTCCTCTGCTCTATCTGGCACCCAAGTCACAACAGTGACCTTATCATCATCATCATCTCCATCTCCTCCATCTTCTTCATTACTACTGGAGACAACTTGGCAATACGTTGCAGCTTGGGGAAAATGAATGCCAATTTGTCTACCAGTGTTCTTCCCTCTCTCTAGGCTCATGTTTCTGTCATCCTCAACCTCAGAACCAACATATGAATGCAGTAATGGCTGGGCATCATCAAGGAGCAAGTAGCTGACGCTGTGGTCAAATAACTCAGATGACTCCTCAATGGCTGATGTTGGAGCTATGGCAGGAATAGATGTCGACAAGGAGGCAGATTTATCCACTCTGGCAACTGCAGGGGACTGCACACTTGTCTCTAATTGTGTGACAGAGGATGAGGAGGATGAGGAAGGTTTAGTAACCTTCTGCATGCTGTGGCTGGATAGTACAGGCAAACGCACTAAACAGAGGAAATGATGCCCTGCCTGAGGACTGACCACCACGTCCACCTTTGCCAAAGGTGGACACATTTGTTGCTGGCCCCCTTACAGTGCCAAGGGAATGTCTGCCTCTCCTTGTTGTCCTCTCAGACATTATTGGGAGGGAGGGGGCGGTGCTTATAAGTAAAAGTAAAGAAGAAGTTGAAATCTGTATGTAGATGCACTTTAATCAATGTAAAGAGGTGTTTGGTGCACTTTAATGTGAGTACTCACACTACACAGACACATTTAACGGATACACTATAATATACTGCAATATTATGCGCCAAACGTGCAGTGATACACAGAACTATATGGCGTTAAACTGGCAGTAACGCGTACAAAACTATATAGCGTTAAACTGGCAGTAATGCACACAGAACTATATGGTGTTAAACTGGCAGTAACGCACGCAAAACGATATGGTGTTAAACTCGCAGTAACGCACACAAAACTTTATGGCGGGGTAAACTGGCAGTAACGCACACAGAACTATATGGCGTTAAACTGGCAGTAATGCAAAAACTATATGGCGTTAAATTGGCAGTAACGTACACAGAACTATATGGCGTTAAACTGTCAGTAACGTACGCAAAACGATATTGCGTTAAGCTGGCAGTAATGCACACAAAACAATATGGCGTTAAACTGGCAGTAATGCACGCAAAACTATATGGTGTTAAACTGGCAGTAACGCACACAGAACTATATGATGTTAAACTGGCAGTAACGCACAAAACTACATAGCGTTAAACTGACAGTAACGCACCAAACTATATGGGGTTAAACTGGCAGTAACGCGTGCAAAACAATATGGTGTTAAACTGGCATTAACGCACACAGAAGTAAATGGCGTTAAACTGGCAGTAACACAATCAAATAGACGGTGTTCAACCATCACTACACTGACGCTATCGGAACTGTCCCTAATCTAGCTATACACTAATGTCAAAATTACTGATACGGTCTCACTACACTACACTGAAACTATATTAGCTGTCCCTACTCCACACTAATGTATGTATGAATGACACAGTCTCACTACGCTACAGTGAAATCTGGACTGTCCCTACTCTAGCTGCACACTATGCAAAGCTGAATGATGGTCCTCCTCACTATACTCAAACTATCCCTAGACTGACACTAGATTAATATTCTACACTGACAATTGAAGAAAAATAGCACAGTATAGCACACTAACTAACTGAGAGCACTGAACAGAGCCCTGTTCTATCTCTCTCCACGCCAAAATCACACTGAAAATGGCTGCCATTGAAAGAATACTTTTATACTGTGGGGCGGGAATGAGCCATGATTGGCTCATGATGACAGTGTCCAATCATGACTCTGACAGTGCTCTGTGCCCTGATTGGCTGAAGATTTTACTGCTTCAGCCAATCAGGGCGTGCAATGCACTATTCAGCGCTGTAAAGCATTGTGGTCAGTTCGGGGGTCGAACAAACGGTCGAATGACCCGTTTGTTCGGCTGTTCGCAGAACAACCGAACAAAGAAAGTTCAGCCTGAACGTATGCTGGGGCCAAATCGTTCACCCATCCCTATCAAGGAGGATCCAGGGGTTAAATGGATTCCCAAAGCTCGCCCTATTGCGCCCTTACCTAAGGTTAAATCAGATGAAGTTGCTGGGTGTTCAGTTCAACGTGCACCAGACACCTGGGTCCTACCCGGATATGGGGGTCTCAAAACCCTGCCTAGGCTGTCCAAAATACAGCAAATCATAATACAGAAGGTAACATCAGAATACGGATACCTGTATCCATATATACCAGCTCATCGGAAAGACAAGATCTTTGACAAAGAGGCCCAGTGGGTGGATGAGGCTGTGCACAGTTTCCTACAGATCCCTCTTCATCTGGATTTTCCTAAACTGTCACCTAAGGTGGCTGAAAATACCATTCTGTAGTGAATACATGGAGCTACGGCCGGAAGATTAACCTGAATGCCCCGTACACACGGTCGGACTTTGTTCGGACATTCCGACAACAAAATCCTAGGATTTTTTCCGACGGATGTTGGCTAAAACTTGTTTTGCCTACACACGGTCGCACAAAGTTGTCGGAATTTCTGATCGCCAAGAACGCGGTGACGTCAAGCACGTACGACGAGACTAGAAAAGGCCAGTTCAGAACCAAGCGAGGCACCCTTTTGGCTCCTTTTGACTTCTCGTGTTAGTAAAAGTTTGGTGAGAGACGATTCGCGCTTTTTCAGACTCGTGGCTTTCAGATCGTTTTCTGCCATTCAGTTTGTGCTTGTGGGTTTGTATCTGCTCTTCAGTGCGTGCAAGCAAGTTCCGCGTGACTTTAAAGAATTTCGCCAGGTACGGGGCTAGGATCGCGCTATATTCTTTATAGTAGGGGACTGAGAGGCCGTCCGGCCCAGGGGCAGAACCTGATTTAAGACCTTTAATGACCTCCCTGATTTCGACCTCCGAAATGGGGGTTTCCATTAAATCTTTGCATTCTCTTGAGAGCGTGGGGAGTTTTAGATTCTGAAGGAATTCATTAACTAAGGGGCCTTTATCTGATTGGGGTGGGTTGTAAAGGTTAGCATAAAAGTCATGGAAAGCAGACATAATACTGGTCGGGTTTGCTGTAGGGGGTTGACCTGCTATCCTCAGTTTGGGGAAAGAGAGGGAGCGAAATTTAGGTGAGAGTTTAGATGCCAACATTGAGCCGAATCTATCCTTGTGGCAGTAAAATTTGGCTCCACACCATCTAAGGTTTTTCTCTGCTTTAGCCGTTAAAGAGAGGTTCAGCTCAAGTCTGGTGGCGTCGAGTTTGCTTAGAAGGGTCCTAGACGGGTGTCGTTTGTGTTCCGCTTTTAGTTGGAGGAAGGATTGTTCAAGTCTTTGGATGTCGATCAAACGCTCCTTCTTAAATTTGGTTTCTAGCCTAATTATAACTCCTCGAATAGTTGCTTTGTGGGCTGCCCACAGGGTTTCGGGTGATATGTTCTCCACGTCATTTAAGAGGAAGTATTCTTTGATAGATTTTGCTATTTCTTGTACCAGACTAGGGTCAGTCAAAAGGGATTCGTTTAGCCGCCAGAAGAAGCCTCCTCGCCCAGACAGAACATTTCTTAAAGTAAGAAAAACCAATGAGTGATCCGACCATGCGGTATCCAATATTGCTGCCTTTTTGTACAAAGGAATGAGGGCTGTCTGGGTGAGGATGTGGTCAATTCTAGCGTAAGACTGGTGGGGAGCAGAAAAGTGCGTGTAGTCCCTTTTGTTGGGGTTCATTTCCCTCCATGCGTCTACCAGGCCCTGTGCGTGTATCATCTTGGCTATCCTGGTGCTAAGTTTTGTTGGGCGCGTGAGTTGGTCTCTAGGGGGCTTAGTTTTGTCTAGACCCTGGTCGAATGCCACATTTGAGTCCCCTCCCAGGATGACTTTGCCTTCCAGGAGCGGTTCCAAAGCAGCGAACAGGTCCTGGAAGTAAGACGCTTGGCCCTTGTTTGGGGCGTAGTAGGAGACGAAGGAATATAAAACACCTTCTAGGGTACCCTTCACCAAGATGAATCTGCCCTCTGGATCCCTGAAGTCAGTGAGATGGGAAAATTTGCAATTTTTGGAGAAGAGAATAGCTACACCTTTCGTCTTGTTAGAGGCATTAGCTAAATAAAATGTTGGAAAGTGAGCGTGTAGGAACTTGGGGGTGTACCGGATGGGGAAGTGCGTCTCCTGCAGAAGCACTACATCGAGTCGCAGTGATTTATAATGATCCAGTGCTAATCTCCGTTTCCTAGGGGAGTTCAGGCCTTGGACATTGTGTGAGCCTATTTTGAGATCATTACCCTTCGCATTCAGGTCAGTCATAGGAGCAGGGGGGATAGAAGCCATTGATCAAGCAGTCACTTACCCTTGGGTGTCTTCTCATACCGGATTTCGGCCAGGTTGAGCGGGGAAGTCCCAGGACCGGCTCGGGGGTCAGGGGGGAACTCCCCCCCCGGATGGCTAGAAGGAAGAAAAGGGAGGAAATGGGGGAGAAAAAAGAAAGAGACTTACTGACAAGTACAAACAAATGAAAAGATATGGGTACCAAAAAAATACCCTTGGAGTTATGCGAATCGAAATCCGCTATAGCCCCAATGAACCACTTCAGAGCGCCCCGAGGGGCGTCTGAAGTTCCGACACCAAAGGACTCTATAGGTTCTTTGGAATCGAGTGGAGGCACAAGGGTTCCACCCCGGACCCTTGTTATGTCGAACCTGAAGTATAACATATACACACCATAACGGTAAACATAGAAGCTATAGTGAGAGCCCTTGTTACGGGGCACTAAACACCTGAAATTATAAATAACCCAGACAGGAACGTATAATCGGATACCCTGAGAATCCCGTCCCCTGTTCTTCCGCCAGAGTCTACCCCCCCCCCCTATCTGACTATGTGGGGGAGAATTCCTGGGGGTTCACCGGATAGAAAGGGTGGCCTTAATGGTCTAGTTAACCGGGTCTCCTTCTTGAAGTGGAGAAAACAAATGAGAATATCAGATAAACCTAGACTTCTAACAGGGCTAAGAAATGACCCGTCCTAATGGAAACTGGGATTCTAGTCCTGTGTTCCAATCTTTATCTTTGAGGACCGAGATCTTCGTGGAGAGGGATCTTCTCTGTAGAATTTTTCTTCCTCTGAGGAGGGGAACTTGTTCTTGAGGGAAGTAAGTGGAGATAAAGGTTGGATAGTGTTCGAGTCCGGTTTCCCAAATCGAGAAAATTTTGCTAAAGTAGAAAAATGGTGTGTGGACCAAAAAGTTCAATGAGAATCAAGTTGCAAGGTTTTCCATGTCCATAAGAGGAGAGAGGGATTGGAGCACTAGCTCCGTCAACTTGGGGGGGGAATTGGCCCAGAGATGTCTCAACCGAGACTAAAGGAAAATGATGCGCAAGGCGGATCTTAGGGTGGTTTCCCATCCTTGCTCTTCTTGGATGGACCCTTCATCCAGAGTGGAGAAACGGGGCTGCCAGGAGGAGGGCGTTTGGTGGAGCCCGAGGAAGAAGACGTATAGTCCATGGGCGCCTCCTGGGAGATTAGCCTGAGGGCGAGGAACAGCCTTTCACCTTCCTGGAGGCTCGCAAACGAGTGGGTCTTACCTTGGATGGTAAACTTTACAGCAAAGGGGAAGGTCCAGCGGTATTTGATATCCCGTTGGGAGAGGACCGTGAGGAGGGGTTTTAGTGTTCTTCGTCTTTGGATAGTCGTAGGAGCTAGGTCCGCAAAGATCTGGATCTGGTGACCCTGGTGTTGCAGTTTAGGATTTAGTCGAGATTGTCGCATGACCTCTTCCTTAACCGCAAAAAAATGTGGCTTGACAATTATGTCCCTTGGGGAACCATCTTGTCTGGGGGGACCGAGGGACCTATGAGCTCTGTCTAGTTCCAGACGTTGTGGGGGTATGTTAGGAATGAGTGCTGCAATAATGTCCTGCACCGTGGAGGGAATGTCCGAAAAAGTTTCGGGTAGGCCTCTGATTCGAAAGTTATATCTTCTAGATCGATTTTCGAGCTCGTCGATCCTAGAAAGGGCGACCTCTAATTGATCTTGAATGGTCATGAGGTGTGCTGCATTTTGGTTGGTTCTCGCGGATGTGCATTCCACCTTATCTTCAATGGCTTCAATTCTGGCACCCAGGTTGGAAAGGTCCGCTTTAATAGTGTTTGTAATCTGTTTCGCAGCATTAGCCAGTCCTTTCTCTAACAGGGATGAGAATTTAGCAAACATGTCTTCCTGCAGTGCCGTGAGGTCGGTTACTGAGAAGCCTGGTTGCTGGATGGTTGGAAGCTGGAGGTGGGCAGGGGTGGCTTGTGTGCCCAGCTCCTGATCTGTGAGGCTTAGTCCCTCAGTGGAGGCCTTTGCTGTGGCCTGGGGCTTTGTGTGGCCTTGTAGTTGTGATTGGGGCATTAGGGGGGGTCCCTGTGTTGCCTGGGCATAGGTTAGGGTCGGGGGAGCGAGTACTGGCCTGTGCTCCTGTGTCCTGGAGTTGTTGCCTGTCATTTGTTGTGGTCCGTCCGTGCTGGCGGCCATCTTGGGACTCCCGTCCGCGCTAGATGAGGCGAATTGGGGGCCGAGATCGCGTTTCGCCGTAGGCCCAGACATCTCCCCCTGTTCTTCGGGTGATCCCCTACACGGGTGTGAAGATGCTGTACCCGCAACTGTGCTGAGGAGGCCAGTGTGTGGCTCGGCGGTCCGGGGTGGAGCGGAGCTCTCGGCTCAAGCGGCCATGTTGGAGCCCTCGCGCATGCGCACTCAAGTTCCGCGTGACTTTAAGGAGTCATTGTATTCTTGTTCGTTTGTTACTGGTTTTCAGGTCACTCTTCACAGGCCTTGCTGTTCTTCAGTGCGTTCTGTTACTTTGTTCTGAGCAGCCGACCGTTTTCTAGCCATGTTTCGTATGCGTACTCCTCGTACAGTTCGTGCTGTGCGGGGGCTTGGTGTTGGGGTCCTGACCTTGACACAAGTCCAGTCCATGAACAGGGTGGGGAGGAGTTCATGGACCAAGAATTGGTTGCTTCAGCGTGACCAGTTCTGTCATATGCCTTTGCTCCGTGAGATCCGTGAGAATAATCCTGATGATTTCAGGAACTTTCTCAGGATGACGGACCCCGTATTTTGCCGTTTGTTGGCTTTGCTGACCCCCTATATCAGCAGGCAGGATACCTGCATGAGGCAAGCCATCACTCCGGAGCAGAGGTTGGTCGGTACCTTGCGGTATTTGGCCACAGGGAGAAGCCTGCAGGACCTCAAGTTCTCGACAGGCATCTCCCCCCAGGCTCTTCTTTGTGGACATTTACTGCTTGTGTTTGTTTGAGCCGACCCTGACAGAAATGTGTGGAGTCCAGAAAATGTCGTGATTGTGTAACCTTCCAAAGCACTGTTGGCTGTTATTTACTAAATGCAAAGACACTTTGCACTACTACACTGAAACTGCACTTGTAGTGCAAAGAGTATTTGCCCTTAGGAAATTACCCCCATTTTCTCATCAAACAACAATTACATCACCCCAAAAATGTTGTAGCATTGAGACAATAATCCACACATTCTTGATGAACAATCTTTTTAATACCAGCACAATCACATGTGCATTTCCCAAAGGTTTTTCTGACAAACCGACATGTTTGTTGTATACCAATTTTTGTGGTGTCATTATCCAAAATCAAAATGTCCATTTTATAGGAAACAGGCATGTCTAAAACCAACAAGAAAAGACACAAATCTTGATCTTACAAAGTTCACATTTGGTAGAACCTGAAGGCAATATCAGACATGAGTATTTAGGAACTGGGTTTGATATTGCGTTCAGATGGTGGGAAATCACCCCTGGAAAAGCCAAATTTGGAAGATGCACACAAATTTCACAATGTCAACATGTGCTATCTGCCATCACGGGGGATCAAGGGACGTCTTTTGGGGGAGAAAGCCCTTCCTCACCGCTACTTTATTATTGAGGAAGGGGTTGCACCCCCAAAACGCGTCCATTGATCTCCCGTGATGGCAGATAGCACATGTTGACACACTGTGTGCATCCTCCAAATTTGTCTTTGGGAAAAATCACAAAAACATTTCGCACATTGTAGCACACAAAAGAAGAAAGTGATTTGGAGGGGCTTTAAACTCGCCCCAAAACATCAATGATGTTTTTATATTTTGGAATAACATCATTGATGTTTTGCTTGATGTTTTCCAATTGTAAATTACACCCCATGATCTCCCCGATCAGGATCTGGGCACTTTCGGATGTGAAAGGATCTTCACCCACAACCTCACGATCACCTAAAAAGAGAGGAACCACAAAATAAATTAGGTTTCCAAAAAATGCCGCCATCCATCTCTTATCTGAGCCTGTGGTCGCAGACACTCACCTGTTGTGGTGACTATTTCCACCACGTCTTCATCCTCCTGCTCAGCTTGTGTTGGGGGGATTTCCCCTTCTTCCAGAGGGGGGGGCTCTGGTCTCCTCGGATGAGGGGTGTCCTCCGAGTCTTTTCTCCCCTATGTAAAACAAAAATGGTATAATTAGCACACAGATATTTGATGGCAGAACTATAAAGATGAAACATTGCTTGGAAGTGTGGTACAATTATCTATTTTAGCCGAGTTCCAAGATGTATATTTTTTCTTGCCCTTTGTCAAGCTGCAATACTTTACCTGTTTGGTACAAGCTTCACAGATGTAGCCCCCCCTATAATATACACTGGAGAACCTGTGTGGCCCCCCCTAATAAAAATGGTGTTCTGGGGTCCCACACTAGTGCTCCAGCGTCCAGATGTGAAAACAGCTGCTCAGTGTCCTCTCCTTACACAGAATCTAGTTTGCATTTCATTCTAGTAACAAAGCCATCTACACAACCCAATTCTTTAAAGACAAGTATAGGGCCTCAAAATGGTGGCCAAATGCATATGGCCTAAACAATGGTATTTTATAGTCCGAAAGAAAAATGTGTGATCCGAACGAATAATGTGCCCATGAACATGAAAGTTGCCATTTTAAACTGTACAACAATTCCTAAAAGCACATGGAGCAGCACCAACGTAATAAACCCCCAAAAAATGGGAACACAGCACAACTACTTACTTTTTTGCAGCACTCTCCGGATCTTTCTGTACTGCTCATGTTCTCGTAATTTGAGGTCCGACCACTGCTTCCTGAGCTGATCTTTCGATCGTCGTACCCCGAAATTCCGGTGCAGACTCCTGACCACTTTCGCCTTGATCTTGGCCTTTCTGACATTGGGGTTGGGGTAAGGCCCATACTTTCCATCATAGTCGGCCTTCTTCAGGATGTCCACCATCTCCAACATCTCCCCAAAGGACATATTTGAGTCCTTTAATCTCCTTCTGGATTGGGACGTTTCAGGCTCCAGCCTTTCCTCCTCCTCCTCCTCATTGCTACAGTTAGCACGATCCTGCTGTCTATCCGCCATGTGCTCTTCCCCCCACTGCGCCGAACGAAAAGGGGTGGGGAATAGACTAGAAAGAACGTCAGGGGCGGGCGGAGTTATACGCATGCGCAGTGTGTATAAATCGTAACGCACGTGTCTTACGTATGATCTGTGAGCGGAGGAAGGAGCATCGGACACGCCGATCGTGCTAACGAAGGTAAGATCTAAACTTGGGCCTATACTGCTTCGAAATGGAAGCCTATATTGTAACAAGATGTGGGAGTTTGGCCTGACATTAGGGTTTGTCTTGTGTTGTGTCTTGCAGAGAAAATGGATGGCTTCAATGACCACAACTTCCTTCCCCTGTTCATAGACCAGTACAGGGAGCTGCCCTGTCTGTGGCAGGTGAGACACCCCCATTATAACCACAAACAGAAGAGGCAGGCAGCGCTGGAGAAACTGCTGGAGTTGGTGAAGCCGGTGGTCCCCACAGCAACCATCCCTTATTTAAAAGCTAAAATTGGTAACCTGAGGAGCACTTATCTGAGGGAGCGCAAGAAGGTCACAGATTCCCAGAGGTCCGGAGCTGCAGCAGATGACGTTTATGTCCCCAGGCTGTGGTACTATGAGAGACTGCGATTTCTGTCATACCAGACTGAGGTCAGGGAATCCCTCTCTACTCTTCCTTCCACGCTTCCTTCCACCCCAGCTGAGGCTTCCGATGTCCAACCTGGGCCTTCCAGCCAGGAAGAAGTGGAGGAGCCCAGCTGGAGTCAGGTATAGCATTCTTCTACAGATTTCTGGGCAATAAATAAATGATGTTTATTAGATGTTATTATTGATCACTAATTGCTGCTTGAAAGTGTTTTACATATCAATAGACAGTAGTGGGCACCCAAAATTGGGACAAGAATGAAAAATGCTGGGCTCAGAAGGATAGTCTGTTATATTTGTTAACATTCAATTTGCAGCAGTGAGGAGGTGAAAATTGTGTGTGATTGATGAATAAAATACTAAAACTATGTCCCTTTTTCATACACAGGAAGACCTCAGCCAGGAGGAGGCTGTGGAATGTGGCAGTCAGGAGGAGGCGGGGATTAGTGGCAGCCAGGAGACGGTGGGGCTAAGTGTCAGCCAAGAGAAGCCTGGGACCAGTCGCAGCCTGACTGAGTCTCAGGTTCCTCCCCTCCGCCTGCCACATAAAAGGGCCAGGAAGATGACTCCCAGTCCTGTGCTGGATTCAGCGTACAGGCTGATCCAGGAGGCTTCGGCGTCCCTCCGAGCCTTCCCCAGTCCTGAAGAGGCCTTTGCCTGCATGGCTGCCACCAAATTGCAGGGCATGCAGGAGGGCCAACGCAGGCTCTGTGAGGACCTGCTTTATAAAGTGCTTCGTAAGGGGGGGAGTGGGGAACTGACACCCAAGACGGATGTCATGGAGATGGACGATCCTCCTCCTCCTCCTCCTCCTGCTGCCACAACTCCACCACCACAGCCAAAGCCTGGAAGGAAGCGTGGAAGGAAGACCAAAGAGTGATGGCCCTGGATCCAGTCTGGTCTGACAGAAGATGCAGTCTCTCGTATGACCACAGCCTGGGGACACAGATGTCATCTGCTGCTTTCCAGATCTCTGGGACTTCTGGACCAGACTGCCCTCCCTAAGATAAGGACTCCTCAGGCCACCAATTTTGCTTTTAAATAATTGATGTCTGCCCTGGGGGTCCCAGGCTTCGCCCACTTCTGCAGTTTCTCCAGCGTTGCCTCCCTCTTTGTTTTTTTTATAGTTGTGACCCCTTAATAAAAAAAATTTCGGGAAATTCTACTCTCCTGTGTGTGTTTTCATCCAAAAAGGACAGTTTGTTGGTAACGATTCAGGTACATTTCTAAAGTACAATGTGAAAATAACAAGGGACAACAACACCAAACAATCTCCTACAGATTAAATACAACACCATATAATGGTGTTGTGGGAACTTGTCACAAAAAACACACAAACATTTTCGGGAGTACAAATCAAAATCACCAAAAAAAAAAATTAAAAAAGAGAAACACAAAAAAAGATTCTACATTAAAGTCAAAAAAAATAAAAAAATATGTTGTCAGATGTGAGAAATCTAAATATATTGAGGGAATCCCGATAAATAGTAACGAAAGAAGTTTGTGAGAAGTCTGTGTGAACATGAGCATCAAAACTACTTCATTCTTGTCACATTATAAAGAAGAAGAGAGTGCGCTGTATTAAACCATTTTTAACATTGCAGCGTGACGAAAGTGCTGTATCCATTGCAAACGCTAAGTTTACCAGAACGAGCTGTCCCGTCTCTGAATTTCTTCTGAGCATGCGTGGCACTTTGTGCGTCGGAACAGGCCACACACGGTCGGAATTGACGCGATCGGATTTTGTTGTCGGAAAATTTTATCTCCTGCTGTCCAACTTTGTGTGTCGGAAAATCCGATGGAAAATGTCCGATGGCGCACACACACGGTCGGAATTTCCGACAACACGCTCCGATCGGACAATGTCCATCGGAAAATCCGACCGTGTGTACGGGGCAGAACAGTGTAGTCATCCGCAGACCAGATAAAAGAGACATTAACCTCATGCCGACCGCTCGGCAGAATGGCACTCTTGCGTGAATCGTCGTAGCTGTACAGCAAGCGCTTTAAGAAATATAGGGCGTGCGTGGTGTAGGAGCCCATGCACGTGGCCATATTGCTCACATTGCTCCTGTGAAGGAGAGAACAGAGATCTGTCAATGTAAACAGATAGATGTCCGTTCTGTCAGGGGTGAGGAGAGCGATCTGTTGTTCCTACTGCTTAGGAACAACAATCGTTCTCCTCACCCAGGCAGTCCCATCCCCCCACAGTTATAATCATTCCCTAGGACACACATTTATCCCCGTGATTGCCCCCTAGTGTTAACCCCTTCCCTGTCAGTGACATTTATGCAGTAATCAATGGCTATTTATAGCTCTGATCGCTGTATAAATGTCAATAGTCCCAAAATAGTATGAAAAGTGTCTGATCTGTCCACTACAATGTCTCAGTCGCAGTAAAAATCGCAGATCGCCGCCATTACTAGTAAAAAAAAAAATAATAATAAAAATGGCATAAATCTATCCACTATTTTGTAGTTGCTATAACTTTTGCGCAAACCAATCAATATACGCTTATTGTGATTTATTTTACCAAAAAAAGTAGAAGAATACATATCTGCCAAAACTGAGGAAGAATTTTTTTTTTAAATATTTTTTGGGGTATTTATTAATGCAAAAAGTAAAAAAAATGCTTTTTTTAAAAAATAGTATATAAAACCATTGCTGAAGTTCGTTGCTGATTAGGAAAGGGGGTGGCATTCTCAGCGAGAATGGGGCCTGCTTTCATTATGTAAATAATGTAGACTTTTATAGGGTGTATTTACACTGCCATGATGTCCTCGGCCGAGGACCATTTCAAGTCACTATGTACATATTGCACTGCGTTATTATAGGATATGATGCATTTGCATTGTTTTGATCTCTCTCTTTCAGGAGTTGCTATATCGGTGCGTCTTCCTTGGCTAAGGAGAGGCAGGGATCTAACCTAATGACAACACTAACTCTCTGTATATTTTGTTATTATTGTATATATTAGATGGATAGTTAGGAAGCAATACTATTGCTTTGCTTGCCTTTAAAATTGTACATAAACTATTTTGATATTTGAGTGTCATACATGATTTACCATTTCCATGTGTCTGATACGATGTTTATTTCATGTGGTACGCCACTTATACTGCTATTTTGTTGTTCTTTCCCTGTTTCCCAACCTTTCCCAGTTTTTGCCAGGACATTCGCTCTCAGGCTTGGGAACTTAAATTATTCTTTCTGAAAACTCTGAGAAGTCGTTTTTTGGGCAGGGGGAGGATGTAGCATCCTGGAGTTTAGGCAGGGATGCTCCTCACAAATTTACTAGCCAGGAGTAGTTATCCTGGTTGAATGTTAGAGATCTATTGATTTCTCCCTAAGTTTGGCCTTGTTGCATAATTCTTTTCTACCACTAGGTGGCCGGGCACTTGGTGGTGTTAGATATGAGAAGGGCAACTCAAGGTCAGGTTATGGGTATATGGGGTATCTCAGCCAATGGGCAGGGGTTTTCCTAAATCCCTTCGCCTGCTGGGAAAGCCTTTATATTCGGGTGCAGTCAGGTGATCTATGTTCTGTGCCACCTGAATGGCTGTCTGGGTGGACGTTTGTCGTGTTGTCCCGGGCTGCTAGGTCTGAGATTGGGGCTATCCTGGGGGCATCTGGCTGCTAGGCTGTCTGAGGGCCTATTCAGAAGCAAGAGAGCAGTGCAGGGTTGGGATTGCAGCTTGCAATCCAACCAGAAGTGACGGTTCTGCTGGCCGGAGAACCTGTCAGTGGTCAGAGGTAGAAGGGAAGCTGTCACCACTAAGGGGTCAACCACCTTATTACAGGGACCACAGTGAGTAACTGAAGCAAGTACCAGAGCAGTATTCTCAACGAACAGGCACGGTGGAGAATCCGGAGACTTCAGGCAGTGATCACGTCAGTGACCCAGCCAGCGGAGGGGACGCTTGCAGAGCAGCCTTGTGTGTCAAGCCAGAGACCGAGCAGGCCAGTGAGATGAAGCTTGGGAAGTATCGGGAGTGCCAAGCTAGGGACCCAGCAGAGAGGCGGGGGTGAAGCTTTAGGAAGATACCACCGTGAAGATTGAAAGAGCTCATAGAGATTCAGTGGCAGCAAATCAGTGGGTCTAGTGAGAGACCGGGAGCTCAGTGGGCTGAAGAACTACAAGGAGAAGTTGTAGTGAAGGTGAAAGAACTGTTACGCTTTGTGTTAGGAAATGTTAAAGACTGTTGCCATAGGAGACAGCATTCCTGCATGTGTAGATGTGGCTTCCTGCTGGAGGCCTTTCCCTGCATGGCTGTCCTCCTATTGAAGTCTCAGAGTCTGCTAATTGAACTTGCAATTACTCAAGGGTGTTTGTCCCTAACCCTCTTTCCCCCAAAAAGTAAGACAAATAAATATCTCTTTTGCATTCAAGAAATGTCTGACGCCCAATAACTTTATCCACCCTGCACCCACTATGTCTCACAACCCACTACATACAGAAGGATGTCAGATATCCCTGGCCTTTAAGTGTAGCAAAATGCAAAGAGATGCCTTTAAGTGTAGCAAAATGGTTAATGATTAAAACAGGCACATCTAATTATGCAGGCATCTGGGTAAAGCTGTCCACATAGACCATCCTCTGCACCACCATCAATGTCATTCCTTCCACACTGCGCTCCACGAGTGCTTTAAGCCTCGCTTTCAGATCACTCTACTGCAGGGTAGTCTTCCCAGTCATGGTTGCAGACCGACAGCTGTGAGAGCCAGCGGTGCAGAGGATGATCTATGTGAACAGCTTTACCCCAAATGCCTGCATACTTAGATGTGCCTGTTTCAATCATCAACCATGTGAATACTAAATATTGTACTTTTATTAAATATAACCATATTGCTACACTTAGAGGTGCCTCTCTCCTGTTTTATACTCTGTAGCACCTGCTGGATTTTGCTAATCCCTTGGTGGAGGATGTTTGTGAACATTTGTGAATGGACACAACCTATCACATTGCTATAATCTCTTTATATGGACTATAAACTGAAGGACTTAAGAATAAATGGTTGTGGAACAAATCATCTGAGTTTCCATTATTTCTTATGGGGAAATTCTCTTTGATATATGAGTGCTTTGGATTACAAGCATGTTTCCGGGAAAAAAATATGCTCTCAATCCAAGGTTTTACTGTATAAGCTAACATAAGAAAACAAATATATAATTTTGGTGAAAAAAATGGCACTGTATAAGCTGCATTTATCACAGAAGATTTACTCAGAGGTGGAATTGCATAGCTTACATCACTCCAACTTGCTGGAGGTCACATACCAAAGCATTTACATCCAAAAAAGTTATGGAGATAACATATTTTTGTGTTATCTTTGAATGGATATTTGCAAGCATCTTCTTGCATGCATTGGGATCCTTAGCATTCCCAGGGTCCTATTGAATTATATGAAATGAACCTCACCTAGGCATGATGGATGGAAATCTGTGTGTAAGGTAAATACAGTATATGATTTTTTATTCTCTCCTTCTGTGTGTTTAACATGCAATATGCTTTTTGTTCATAGCAAGGAAGCTGACCTTAGATGCAAGGTTCACTTTAATCAGGCATTAAAAGAGAAATCAGGTTTAAAAGCAATAGCATATAGACAGTAGTCATACTGTTATGAAAGGCTGTTTTTTATTGGTTGTTCTGAGTTCCTGCACTGGAAAAGCTTCTGTTCCATGCCATATTCTTATGTTTGCCACAGAGCAAAATCCACAGAATACTGGTCAAATGTGATGAAGTAGAAAGGACTAAATAAAGCATGATGAGATGACAGAAGTATGAATTCTGACATACACATCATGGTCCAAGGCTGTTCACTTTGCAATGGGATTTGCCCCAGCATTTAGTGAATGAGGTGAAGCTCTCCTGACTTCCATCATCCAATCATGTGCAAGCAAAAATTATCTTTCTTTTATTTCCTTGAACTTGATTGGGTATTCTTTGCCAAGTGAGCCTTCACGAGATTCATTTAGTTCTGGGACAGTTCTGATTTCCCTTGCAAAGTGAACAGCCCATTTGCCTTTAGTAAGTCAACCTTTCTAAGTAGTAAAGAAAGGATAAGAATGACAGCCGTGGAGCTTTTATCTACACAGAGAGGTCAGTAATGGCAGCTCCAATATTTCTATCCTGATGCTAGGTTCCTTTTAAGGTTGATGTTAACATGGGTCTTATTTGTGGGGTGTGCTGGTGATGCTTTTTATTACACTTGCATACTGGCTATTTTCATAATACAACTGTTGTTGCCCTTCTCGCATTCTAATGCAAACTGTTTCTGCGTCATATTTAAAATGGGAAATATGCCAATATTTGTTAGTAGAAGGTTCAGCCTATACCCTGCCATTGAGCATAGATATGAAGGTGGAATTGTTTCCTAATAATTCAACTTCATATATATACATATATATATATAAATCATAATGAATATTATTCACTGAGGAACCAACAGTATAAAGCAACACAAAATCCATATGACAGATAAGGCAAAGCGTATACTGTATCTGCTGTACATTTGGAGTTCACTTCTTTTAGCTTCAAAGAGTACTTGATTGATCTGAGCTGTAGAGAGATTATATAACTTTATATTCCAAGTCATGTGGATATAAAGGATTGCAGAGGAAGTGGAGCTCATCTGATATACCAGTATATTTTCGTTGCTGCTATTTTTGACATAGTAGAATTTAAATTGCTTATCCTGCATGGTACAGGCAAAATGGTTTTCTAGAAGAATTACAATGTTGTGTCCTCACTAACCCCATCTATAAACAAATTAAATTGTTCTTTTTATAATGATACAAAATATTTAATCAATACAAAAAATACTACCAAACAATTTATAACTAAGATACATTAAAACTGAACTTCAGGCAGCATAAGAAAATGGAAATTCAAGCAGGTATGTGTTCATTAAAAACCATTAAAGCTGTATTAAACTCTCATAGTAAAAATATGCTGGCAGGCAATGTGCAGGTTCTAGTTTTGCTTCTCTTGCTGTAAATTGGTAGTCCATTGTAAATAAATGGCTGCTTTTCCAGACAGAGTGGCTTGGTGCGCTTCAGTATTTTTGTTACAGGTAGCTAAAATTTATATGCGTTATGGTTGAGAGGAATTGCTGCACATCAGAGATATACTTTTTTTCAGAGTCACACTTCAAAAAGCTAGAGCATTGTTATACCAGAGCTCTGATGCTGGAATTACAACCATCTCACCCGGGACGGCAAAGGTGGAATAGGTATAGAAGACAAAAGTAAGGTAAGGATTTGTGTACACTAGCAACTCCCGGCAGCTCCTAAACTTGGTGTTTTTTAGTCAAAGTCCATGAAAGCTTATGTGTTCATGTACACCTAGGCTTTTAGCAGAGTTTAGGAGCTGCTGTGTTTAGGTGATGCTAAACCTCCCTCTCCTGAACACAGAAGAATAGCGTTCAGCATAGGAATGTTCTGATTGCAGGCCGTGGGAAAACGCAAAATGTGGCGAAAACGCGGTTTG
Source organism: Lithobates septentrionalis (assembly GCA_037952835.1). NCBI lineage: Eukaryota > Metazoa > Chordata > Amphibia > Anura > Ranidae > Lithobates > Lithobates septentrionalis. The sequence goes on along the minus strand of JBBDGP010000284.1, from coordinate 3,079,197 downwards.
CTTTTTTGTTGCATTATGTGTTTTCCCGCAGCTGTGGTCAGGAGCTGCCATTGTACATGAATCCTAATGCCCCGTACACACGGTCGGACATTGATCGGACATTCCGACAACAAAATCCATGGATTTTTTCTGACGGATGTTGGCTCAAACTTGTTTTGCGTACACACAGTCGCACAAAGTTGTCGGAATTTCCGATCGCCAAGAACGCGGTGACGTACACCACGTACGACGAGACTAGAAAAGGCCAGTTCAGAACCAAGCACGGCACCCTTTGGGCTCCTTTTGCTAATCTTGTGTTAGTAAAAGTTTGGTGAGAGACGATTCACGCTTTTTCAGACTCGTGGTTTTCAGATCGTTTTCTGCTGTTCAGTTTGTGCTTGTGGGTTTGTATCTGCTCTTCAGTGCGTGCAGCGAGTGATGCGTGACTCTTGTCATTGTGTTCTTGTTCATTCGTTACTGTTTTTCAGGTCGCTCTTCACAGGCCTTGCTGTTCTTCAGTGCATTCTGTTACTTTGTTCTGAGCAGCCGACCGTTTTCTAGCCATGTTTCGTATGCGTACTCCTCGTAGAGTTCGTGCTGTGCGGGGGCTTGGTGTTGGGGTCCTGACCTTGACACAAGTCCAGTCCATGAACAGGGTGGGGAGGAGTTCATGGACCAAGAATTGGTTGCTTCAGCGTGACCAGTTCTGTCATATGCCTTTGCTCCGTGAGATCCGTGAGAATAATCCTGATGATTTCAGGAACTTTCTCCGGATGACGGACCCCGTATTTCACCGTTTGTTGGCTTTGCTGACCCCCTATATCAGCAGGCAGGATACCTGCATGAGGCAAGCCATCACTCCGGAGCAGAGTCTAGTCGCCACCCTGCGGTACTTGGCGATGGGGAGTAGCCTGCAGGTCCTCAAGTTCTCGACAGGCATCTCCCCCAGGCTCTGGGGATCATTATCCCAGAGACCTGTTCTGCCATCATCCAGGTCCTGCAGAAGGAGTATATTAAGGTAAGATGTATCCTTTAATATCACATTTTATTGTATTTAATGTTTGATAATATATTGTATTTCTTTCCTCATTCCCTAATTACCATGATTGTAATATGCTGTGAATGTCCCCTTTGTTCTCATGCATGCTGGATTTTTCTGTAATTTTTTTCTCCTTCATACATATTTGCCTTCACTTACCTCCCCAGCATGGTCTCCTGGCCCTATATTCACCTCATGTAGTCACTTAACAATGTATTTTGTCAGCTCCATAGTAGTGCTTTACCCCAAACACCCCCTAAAATGTTTTTAAATGTGATTTGTGCTTTAAATTCAGGCAGAGTGCCAGAGGCTTTTTTTGGGGGGTCCCCAAATCATTTGGAACCCTCCCTCCCCCCAACTGCTAAGTCAGCTGATACCAATTCTCTATCTATCCTCAATCATCTATCTGCTGACTTTGCCAAACCCATACACACTATACCCATCTCTTTTGTGCTCAGATGTATGGATGAATTCCCCAAAGCATGTAGTGCAAGGGCCTGCCTGTATACTTTCAAATGGTACTGTTTAAAGTTTTGGTATACTATTATTATCTTGATAGGTAATAGCAGAATTTCCAAATGTGCTCAAATGTGTACAATGTGTATTTATATCTTTGTATTATGACACTTCTTACCTGTCCAGTGGGCTGCCAATAGTGTAACTAAGGAGGGGCTGGCCAAAGTAATACCCATTATTTAGGCATTCATCTCTCAATGAAGTGGAGAGGGTTACCTGTCCAAGAGTCCCCCCCCCCTATAATGTTAGAAATGGCCCATGAGAGGGGGTGGGGGAATCTGATAGGTGTACCTTATACTTTGGTCTTTAAAAACTCCCTCAAATAAATCTTGATGTTGGCCAAGAATGTTTGTGTCTAACCTGCTTTCCCTGTTTATGTGCAAAATGAATAATTTTTTGTTGTTGTTTGACTCCACAGTTTCCTTCCACGCCACAGGAATGGCAGACTGTGGCCTCCCACTTTGCCCAGCGGTGGGACTTTCCTAAATACAGAGGGGCAATTGATGGGAACCACGTCCACATCGTCCCACCACCCAACTCGGGGTCATACTGTTATAATTACAAGGGGTTCAATAGTATTGTGATGTTGGTGGTGGTGTCGGCTACTTACGAGTTCCTGAATGTGGACGTGGGGAAGAATGGCCGGATGTCCGATGGTGGAGTCATCACCCAGACGGAGTTCTACAGGCGTCTCCAGAATTGCAGCTTGGACTTGCCACCTCCAGAAGACAATGTGGAAGGACTCCCATTTGTCTTCGTTGCGGATGAAGCATTTGTGCTGGGGGACCATCTTATGCGGCCATTCCCGATGAGGACCCTCACCCCGGACAAGAGGGTTTTTAATTACCGGCTGGCCAGAGCCAGAAGAGTGGTGAACACGTTTGGAATCATGGCCAGCCGGTTCCACCTATTTCTTACACCCATACATATGGCGGAGTATAAACTGAATCATATTATCCTGGCGTTCTGTGTTCTACACAACTTTTTACGGCAACATTCTGCCAACTATGCTGGCTCAGTTTGGCCTGAGGCCAGAATTCTAAATGAAACAACCCTGACGGCGCTTGAAATTGGCCATCCTTGCTTGTGCCCCCTGAGTGCCCCTGATGTCCGGCTAAGATACCTTGAATACTTTGCGGGTAGGGGGATTATCAATATGCCAGTTAATGTCTAAAACCTTTTTCAAATAAAAAAAAGAATTTAACTACTAAAATCTTTGGTGACATTTACTGCTTGTGTTTCTTTTAGCTGACCCTGACGGAAATGTGGTGAGTCCTGAAAATGGCGTGATTGTGTAACATTACAAAGCATTGTTGGGTGTTATTTACTAAAGGCAAAGACACTTTGCACTACAAGTGCACTTGAAACTGCACTTGTAGTGCAAAGTGGATTTTCCCTTAGGAAATAACCCCCATTGTTACAGAAAACGCCAATTAGAGCACAACAAAAGTTTTGGAGCGTTGAAACAATAATCCACACATTCTTGACTAACAATCTTTTTAATACCAGCACAATCACATGTGCATTTGTAAAAGGTTTTTAAAACAAACCAACATGTTTGTTGTATAACAATTTTTGGGGTCACATTAGAAAAAGTAGAAATGTCCATTTAAGATAAAACAGGCATGTTTAAAACCAACAAGATTCCGGTTCCGGCGCCACATGAGGAGGAGATAGTTAGCTCCAGCTCCCGCAGCGCTCCTCACTAATCTGCCTTCCAAGCCGGCTATTGCTCTGAGGAGACCCCCCCTCGCACTGCTGACACATAGCGGGCTCCCATGGATCGCTTTGTGGAACGATCGTACGCCCGGGCGGTCACATCTACGATCCCCACCAGAGGAGATACAGCGGCGGACACAGCCAAGATGGCGGCCGCCCCAGGCACGACGGAGCAGGCACACACGCAGCCACAGCCGCAGCCACAGCTCCCCTCAGCTCCAGACATGACAGGTACGGACCCTACCTCCCCTGCTGGAATTGCACAAGCAGTAGTTACACTGCTGGGCCCCACTCTCACAGCTACTGTTGATGCAGCAGTTCATAGAGGGTTAGAGCAGCTGCACATTGATTTACAAGCACAGGCACAGAGAATCAATCAGGTGGAGGATAGGATATCCTCCCTGGAAGATGAACTCACAGCCTCATCTGCAGCAGTGGCACGTCTCACAGCTACTAACAGGGACATTTGGGACAAACTCGACGATCTGGAAAATCGTTCGAGGAGAAACAATTTACGCATCATTGGTTTGCCTGAATCAGTATCCACACCACAGCTAACAAATATATGCGCAAAAATAATCCCAGAAGAACTGGACCTTTGCATTCCCTGCACTATTGAACGCGCGCACCGCATAGGTCAATTCTCAGAAACACGCGCCAAACCCCGCCATGTTATTGTAAAGTACCTCAATTACGCGGACAAGAATGCCATAATGCAAAGGTTTCGCCGTTCACGTTCTTTAATGGTTGATGGCGCAAAACTCCTACTTTTCGCAGATTATTCCATGGAGGTGATGAAACAACGTAAAGCGTTTTCATCGATCTGCTCCACCCTTCATCATAACCAAATCCGGTTCTCCTTAGCCTACCCAGCTGTCCTCTGCATCCAAACGCATGAAGGAGAACACCTCACGTTCCACACACCTGAGGAGGCGGAACATTTTCTCACCACCCGAGGCACCGAAATGGAGCATAGCAACACTGAAGAGAATTCACCATTGTCATCACCATCGACAGCAAAGGCACCACCCAAACATCAACGCAGCCCCACTAAACCTCCATACAAGCGCAGCCGCTTCACCAACCAGGAGGACCGCTCTGAAAATCGCTGAAGGACTCCAGGAACTTTATCTAACCAATCGCGCTTCCACGGATGGGTAATATTACCCCCCATTGTCTCTAACCTGGTCTCTTCTTATTTTACTTGTTAGCCTGTTTATTTGCAATGTTACACACGGTTGCTATTACTTGTTAGCTCAAGGTTCTGTTATAATGCCTCCCAGCCTGGTTTACAACCCCCCAGTGTCCACATTCTGTTTGCCCAAAGGGTCAACCTAGTAACTCAGGTGACTTCCACGGCTATCGACCCCACACTGGGCAGGCCCTCTGACTAAGCCCCCTTTTTATTATCTTAGCTGAGCCTAATCTATGGCACAGATACAAGCAGCCACCTCCCTGACCCTCCTACCTTTGTCTAACCCCTTCTACCAACCCCTACCTACCCCCCCTCCCTCCCCTCCCTCCCCCCTTCCCCCATCTCTTCCTACCTCCTTCCACTCCTCTTAGCCAACATCATGCTCATATGTGAGGAGCTAGCGGGTCGCTGAGAGGCATTATAGGTAGTTGAACCCCATGTGGAAAAAACTGAAGTACACTGTTTGTAGTTTGTTTCGCTTTAACCGAAACTTTGTCTTATTACAGCTCAATTCTTATTGCTTAATAGTTATGCAATTCATGTTTGCCTTATTAATACCTTTCCTTTTATGTGACCTACAACATTCGGGTGATTCCTGTATGGTTGACACTGTACATATCAGGAGGCTTCTTGACAAGCCTCCCACTCACTACAACTATTATCTCCAGTCATGTCTCTTTCAACCAATGGGAGTCACCTGAAATTTATTTCATGGAATGTTAAGGGGCTCCGATCCCCGAATAAACGTATGTCCATTCTTAGACATTTACAACGTCTTCGGGCAGATGTGGCTCTGTTACAGGAGACACACCTCTCCGCAGACGATTTAGCACTCCTTCAAAAAATGTGGGTAGGATCTGTATACGGGTCTCCTGCAGTAGGCCGCAAAGCTGGTGTAGTTATTTTAATACAAAAAAAACCTACGACTCTCTGTCAGAGAGGTGAGGGCTGACTCCCTAGGCCGTAAACTGACTTTACATATGACCATAGGCGACAAAGCAGTAGCTATCACCAATATCTATGCTCCCAACTTTCCAGACACTTCCTTCTTCCAGGACATGGTACAATGGGTTCTCACTGCCCCTGAGGTATTACATTTAGTGGGCGGGGACTTCAATTCGGTCATGTCTACACTGGCAGATCGCACATATCGCTCTAAGCAAAGGTCACGGCCAGATGCCTCCCATACCCCAGACTCTACCCCCTTAGCGCACTCCATTGACTCTATGCATTTTGTCGACATCTGGCGCCTGATACATCCAACGGACAAAGAGTATACCTTTTTCTCGCCCCCACATAATACCTTCTCTCGTATAGACTAATTCTTTGCCTCCCCAGCCCTAGTATCTGTAATAAATACCCCAGACATTTACGATGCCAGAATCTCAGACCACAGCCCCATCGCAGTCCATATGACTCAGACCACACCCTCAACACCTTCCCCTACCTGGCGTTTCCCTTCATATTTGGCGGATAATGAGGACTTCCGACACGTGTTGCACCAAACATGGGAAGAATATATCTCCACAAATGAAGCACATATTTCTGACCCAAACCTCTTCTGGGAAGCAGGTAAAGCCTTCCTACGGGGTAAAATCATTTCTTACACCGTTCAATTTAAAAAGCACACCCGACAACAATATATGCAAGCAAGTGAAGCCTTACGCGTAGCCCACGAGAAGCTAACACTAAACCGCACCTTAGCTAACATACAGTAATGAAGACAGGCCAAGTGCGCCTTTGATCTCTGGGCAGAACATCACGAAGCTGCTAAAACTTCGTACTCTACTCTTCACTTTCACAAGTTTGGCAACAAGGCAGGCAGATTGCTTGCCAGAATATGTTCAGGACCAAGACGTCCTACACATATCCCAACCTTGAGAAATGCCTCTGGCTCGCTAGTTACCTCACCTGCCGAAGTCAGCAAATTACTACTATACTGATTTGTACCGAGCAGACGCAGCAGATCAACTTGCCATGGAAGCTCTGCTAGCCAAGATACGCCTGCCCAGGCTTCAAACGACGCACCTGGAGGCACTTAATGCGCCTATCACTTTAGAAGACATACAACACACGATCAAATCTATGGCCTCTGCTAAAGCTCCAGGTCCCAACGGGTACACTGCGGAATTCTTCAAACTAACGACTGACTTTATTCCCGACACCCTGAAGCATGTCTATGCGGCCATGTGGGATGGAGGTCCATACCTCCCCACAGGGACACAAGCCCATATCAAATTAATTTCCAAGAAAGGGAAAGATCCCTTACTTCCAGGCTCCTATCATCCAATTTCGTTAATAAATGTGGATGTAAAAATCCTGTCTAAAATAGTAGCATCACGCTTAGCTCTCCTGCTTCCGTCCCTCCTACACCCAGCCCAATCTGGTTTTGTCTCAGGACAATCAGCTACACTAAACATCCGTAAGGTCTTAATGGCTCTAGAATATGCTAAAACCCACCCCGATCAAGACGTTGCAATCATGTCCCTAGACGCGGAAAAAGCCTTTGACAACATTGGTTTCTCATGGCTTTTCACGGTAATGGAAAAATTTGGCTTTTCGGGTCAAATCACAAGTTTCCTCTCACAAATGTATGCCTCAGCAATGGCACGCCTTGTCACCCCGGACTTTATTTCGGACACCATCCCCTTAGCGAAAGGAACGCGACAGGGCTGCCCCCTATCCCCGTTGTTATTCAACATTGCGATTGAACCCTTATCTAGAATCCTCAATTCAACCGAGGGGGTTAGTGGCATCAATATGGGAAACCAAACACTCCGCTCTGCACTATTTGCGGACGATATTTTATTGTTTTCAACTGACCCTGTATCAGACTTTGACAGACTTAAACAACTCTTTGCGGCCTTCCGACTCTGCTCTGGCTTTCGTATAAACTTTGATAAGAGTGAAATCTTAGCACTACACCCACGCCTATCTACTAAATGGACACATTTGTCCCCGCTGACCATTGCATCTCAACATATTACATACTTAGGAATCCATATAGGACGAGACCCATCCTCTTTGTATATACTTAATTATCCTCCCTTGGTTGCCAAAATTGTCCGGGAATTGGAGGCTTGGGGTGCCCTTCCCCTCTCGCTTTTTGGGAGATGCCACCTTTTTAAAATGGTCTCATTTGCACGCCTGCTCTACCCTATGCAGACCATACCTCTATTATTGAGGCACTCAGATGTACAAAAACTTCAGAAGGCATTGACAGCTTTCCTATGGTCTAGGAAAAAAAACACGCATTGCGCTTCCAAAATTGTCTCCCGAAGAGCGAGGGCGGGGCAGGACTCCCCAACATTCGTTTTTATAACCTAGCCTGCTTACTTAGACAGGGCCTAGATTGGTTAACAGGAGGGTCCAAATATTCCAACTACGCCTTAGAAGACTCTATGGCTTCCCCATACGATCTTACAGGCATCCTCCACTCTAATCCTAACAACCTGCTGCATCACCTCAAAACTAGCATACTTTTCAGAGATACTGTCATCGCCTGGAGGGAGGTCAGAAAACTATTTGGACTGCCCTCTAGCATCTCTAAACATCTAAGAATACAAGGCAACCCTATGTTCATATCTTCCACTTTACATAAAGCCTTTACCCAATGGCAATCCAGGGGCCTCATAAAGATAACTTCGATATACCAAGATAAGCCATGTAAGTTCAAACCCTACCAAACCCTGATGCGGGAATTCTCCCTGCCACCAACTCACAGCTTCTTCTATCACCAACTCACGGATTATTTGAGATCCTGCTGTGGTCCTGAGTCTGATCCTTTTAAACCATCCTTTATTGATAACATACTGCAGAGCAAGGATTACTCTATCTCCAACATCTATTCTCACCTCATTCAGCACCAATTGCGGAAGTACCGCCTCACGCCTTTCCAAAAATGGTCCCATCTACTGGGGGGTGAAGACCTACCCGACAAAATCCTTGAGGGATATAGGCTTATCCGGAAACTCACAATATCTGAAACATGGCGTGAGACTCAATTTAAGATTATTCACAGAGCATACTTCCCATTTCGTTTCAACAAAGAAGACCCGTCTCAAGCGCTATGCCCATGGTGCTCACTGCCATGTCCCACACTGCTCCACAGGCTTTGGGAGTGCTCTGCTATTACCAGCTACTGGAATGATGTGATAGCCTATATTAACAAAATCAGCCATATCAGTCTACATAGAGACTGTCTACTATGCCTGTTTAGCATTACACCTTCAGCCTCCTCCTCGTCCACACTGGACTTACCAAACATACCACACTGGGCTCATATCTGCCTTCTTGTAGCCCGCAGGACTATTATGTCCCACTGGATTACGACATCACCGCCTAGTCTACCTGCGGTTATAAAAGCTTTGACGTCATTATTTTATATGGAAAGATTGGACCTCATCACGTCAAATCTCCGTTTTACCCCTCAATTTTTCAAACGCTGGAGAAGGTTTCTGGAAGCCACATTTCCTCAACAGACCATCCAAGACATAATGCATGCATTTCGGTATACAGAATGGTACCTGACGAGAGATATTACTAACTCACTTGGCAAACTCAAACTACTCAAACTACTACAATCACCTGAAGCTCCTTAACATCCACCAACTTCATTTATCTCACCCTGGGACTATTTTCACCCAAACAAAATGTTTTAACCAGATCATAATGTAGGTTATCTAGTTAGACATGTTCATAAGTCGCCTCCATTCCCTAAAGGTACAAAAAGTTAAGATAAACCCTTATTGGCAATTTCTTGCCCAATGTTAGTGACAAGCTGGTAAATGTGAATTGCTTACCCACCTCTCCCTTCCCTCCCCCCTCCCTCTCCCCTGTGTTCCTTATAACTGTGTTTAGGTATAACATGCATTCTGTATCAAGAATAATTGTATATCTATGCCTTACAATTGTTTTGTACAATGTTTTCTATGAATATATTTTGAAAAAATCAATAAATATTTTTCAAAAAAAAAAAACCAACAAGAAAGACACAAATCTTGAACTTACAAAGTTCACATTTGGTAGAACTTGAAGGCAATATCAGATATGAGTATTTACAAACTGTGTTTGATATTGCGTTCAGATGGGGTGAAGTCACCCCTAGAAAAGCCAAATTTTGAAGATGCACACCAATTGCCGAATGTCAACATGTGCTAGCTGCCATCATGGGGGATCAAGGGACGTGTTTTGTGGGTGCAACCCCTTCCTCCCAGCTACTTTATTATTGAGGAAGGGGTTGCCCCCCAAAACGCGTCCATTGATCTCCCGTGATGGCAGATAGCACATGTTGACACACTGTGTGCCTCTTCAAAATTTGGCTTTTTGCAAATACATCAAAAAATGGTAAAAAATTTTAGCTCACAAAAAGCGCAAAATAAAATAGGGATTTTGAGGGGTTTTAAACTCTCCCTAAAACATCAATGATGTTCTTCATTTTTTTTTGAACATCATTGATGCTTTTCTGGATGTTTTCCAAGTCGCTATTACACCCCATGATTTCCCCGATCAGGATCTGTGCACTTTCTGAGGTGAAATGCCCTGGATCCACAACATCACGATCACCTAAAAAGATAGAAACAAAAACACACCATGTATTATAAATATACCAGCATCCATCTCTTACCTGAGCCTGTGGTCACAGACACTCACCTGTTGTGGTGCCAATTTCCACCACGTCTTCCTCCTCCTGCTCTGCTTGGCTTGGGTGGATTTCCCCTTCTTCCAGAGGTGGGGGTGTCTGTGGTCTCCTCGGATGAGGGGTGTCCTCCGAATCTTTTATCCCCTATGTAAAAAAAATAGGTATACTTAGCACACAGATATTTGATGGCAGAACTATAAATATGAAACATTGCTTGGGGGGGTACAATTGTCTATTTTGGTAGAGTTCCAAGATGTTGAAATTTTATTGTCCTTTGTTAAGCTTGAATACTTACCTTTTTAGTACAAGCTTCACAGATGGAGACAGCCCTATAGTATACACTGGAGCACCTGTGTGGGTCCCCCTAATAAAAAGGGTGTTCTTGTGTCCCACACTAGTGCTACAGCGTCCAGATGTGTAAACAGCTGCTGAGTGTCCTCTCCTTACACAGAATCTAGTTTGCATTTCATTCTAGTTACAAACCCATCTACACAACCAAATTATTTGCAGACAAGTAGGCCATAAAAAATGTGGGCAAATGCATATGGCCAAAACAATGGTGTTTTCTAGGCCAAACGAACAATGTTTTATACGAACAAATAATGTGCCCATGAACATGAAAGTTGCCATTTTAAACTGGATAACAGTTAAGAAAAGCACATGGAGCAGCACGAACGTAATAAACATAAAGAATAGGAACACAGGACAACTACTTACTTTTTTGCAGCACTCTCCGGATCCTTCTGTACTACTCATGCTCTCTTAATTTCAGGTCCGACCACCGCTTCCTGAGCTGATCTTTCAATCGTCGTACCCCAAAATTCCGGTGCAAACTCTTGACCACTTTCGCCATGATCTTGGCCTTTCGGACATTGGGGTTGGGGTAAGGTCCATACTTCCCGTCATAGTCGGTCCTCTTCTGGATGTCGACCATCTCCAACATCTCCCCAAAGGACATATTTGAGGCCTTAAATAGTCTCCTTCTGGATCGCGACGTTTCAGGCTCCGGGCTTTCCTCCTCCTCCTCGTTGGTGTAATTATCTGACACCTGCTGTGTCTCCGCCATGTGCTCTTCCCCCACTGCGACGAACGAGAAGGGGCGGGGAATAGACTAGAAAGAACGTCAGGGGCGGGTGGAGTTTCACGCATGCGCAGTGTCTATAAAGCGTAACACGCGTGTGTAGTACGTACGATCTGTGAGCGGAGTAAGGAGTAACGGAGGCGCCGATTGTGATTGCAAAGGTAAGATTTAACATTGGGCCTATACTGCTTCTAGATTGAGGCCTGTATTTGCACAAGTTTAGAAGACTTTAGGCTGACATTGGGGTTTGTCTTGTGTTGTGTCTTGCAGTGAAAATGGATATCTTAAAAGATAAGGACTTTATGCCAATCTTCATTGATATGTTCAGGGAGCTGCCTTGTCTGTGGCAGATAAACCACCCTGAATATAAGAACCAAACAAAGAGGAAGGCAGCGCTGGATAATTTGTTGGAATTTGTGAAGTCGGTGATCCCCATGGCAGACATCACCTATTTGAAGGTTCTAATTGGTGGCCTCAGGAGCACTTATCTAAGGGAGCACAAGAAGATCCAGGATTCCCAGAGATCAGGAGCTGCAGATGACATTTATGTCCCCAGGCTGTGGTACTATGACTAAGGCTGCATTTTCTGGCAGGTCAGACTGAACTCAGGCCAGCACTCTCCACTCTTCCTTCCATGCTTCCTTCCCCCCCAGCTGAGGCTTCAGACGCCCAACCTGGGCCTTCCAGGCAGCAACATGTGGAGGAGCCCAGCTTGAGCCAGGTATAGCATTCTTCTAAATATTTCTGGTTGTCCAATCAATGATGTTAAATAGATGTTAGTTTAGATTGCTAATTTATGATTGTGATTGATGAAGCAAAAACTAAAACCATGTCCCTTTTTCATACACAGGGAAGTCACAGCCAGGAGGTGGCCGGGCCAAGCAGGCTGCCCAATACCCAGGTCCCTCCCCTACACCTTCAAAGACAAAATGGTAGGAAGAGGAGTAACCTGGAGGAGGCTGCCATAGGCCTCTTTTGGAAGGCTACAGAGGCCCTGAGAACCCCCCCACAGTGTGGAGGAGGACTTTGCTGGCATAACTATATGAAACAAAACTGCGCTTTAGGATACGTATATAGGGTCAGAAACTAAGGTTGCTGCCTCCCTTACACAAAGTCCCTGGTGAGGTTCTTTGCAAAAGTATTAGGATAAAGAGTTTGGGTATATTGGCGCTACCTGAAAAAATTGTATAGTTGATACTGGGATAGCCTATAGTGTAGTATCCCCTACTCGTAATTGTAGGTCTATGAGGTATGCAACATATATAAACCCCTCTTTTGCACTGTGAGTGGTACCACAACTAATAAGTATGTGCCCACTAGTCATATGCTTTGGAGGGTGTAATAAACAACAAGTGTCGCACAGCTAACTGGGTCCTACAGCGTCTGGAAAAGAAGCCAGAGGCTATATTCCATATTGTGCATTTGCTAGAAACCATATAACAATGCGGTGATGTATATATATATATATTGTGCTATCCTGATCTATTACGATATGCATATACGGCATAGATTACAATTACATAGACCAAAACACATATATAATTACATAGACCAAAGCAATTATAGTAGCCCAGAACATCTAACAGTTAAATCTTCAACATGTATTGTAACAGTCCCATATATTGATGTTGTATGATTTATACAGATTCCCACAGGTGACTTTGGTGCTGCAACAATTTGTCAGGTGACTCTCGTGCTCCCCCTTTGGTTGCTTACTCACCAGCTCCCAGAACCCCAACAGGGGTATAATGCTTGTGGTGTAGTACGCTGGGTCACTTCACTTGTTGTTCCATCTGATAGGTACTTGTGTTGTAATCAGCTCCCCAAGCCCCGCACCGGGGTAGTGCACCTGTGTTGGGAGATTGATCGCCTTGCTGCTATGTATTATGCTGGATGTCTCCTAAGCTTTTCAATCCTTGGAGGTGTTGCTTCCCCTCATGTATTTAAGAGAAAAGAGCTTCCATAGCGTAATAAAGTATGACCACTTTATTTAAAAACATATACGCCCGCAATCCGGGGATATTTTAACATAAAAAATGAGTACAAATAAACAAAACTAAACCAGCGGAAATGATTTCCAAAAAAAGAAAAAATATAATGATAAAAATAAAAAGTAAAAAGTAAGAAAAGTAAAACTAAAAAGTCCAGGCACTATTGTGTGACTCTGTCCAGGTTGAATAGGACAGCATTAGTTGCCAGGCACAGTACAAATTTAAAAAAAGTCCCTCCAAACAGGCAAAAACAGCGCGGTGGGGGTGTATGTCCACCAGCTGCTGAGCAGCGTACTTCTCTCTCGTATGACTTATTTTTTAAATTTGTACTGTGCCTGGCAACTAATGCTGTCCTATTCAACCTGGACAGAGTCACACAATAGTGCCTGGACTTTTTAGTTTTACTTTTCTTACTTTTTACTTTTTATTTTTATCATTATATTTTTTCTTTTTTTGGAAATCATTTCCGCTGGTTTAGTTTTGTTTATTTGTACTCCTTTGCTGGCATAACTGCCTGCAAAATGATGCAGATGGAGGAGGGCCAACGACTCCTGTGTGAGTCCTTAATTTTGGAAGCTCTCAATAAGGGGTTGAGGGGCCAAATAACATGTGCTACCCACATTTGTGACCTCACACATAGTCCTCCTCCTTCTCCTCCTCCAGGTCCTACTCCTCCTCCTCCTCTTCCTCCAGGTCCTCCTCCTCCTCCTGCCACATCTCCAACACCAGAGTCACAGCCGGGAAGGAAGACCAGAGAGTGATGACCCTGGGTTCAGTCTGGTCTGGCAAAAGATGCAGCCCCTTGTAGTACCACAGCCTGGGGACACAGATGTCATCTGCTGCTTTCCGGATCTCTGGGACTTCTGGACCAAACTGCACTCCCTTATATATGGACTCCTCAGGCCACCAATTTTGCTGGAAAAGAATTGATGTCTGCCCTGGGGGTCCAAGGCTTCGCCAATTTATGATGTTTATCCAGCGTTGCCTCCCTCTTTGTTTGGTTCTAAACCCTTAATAAAGGAAATTTTGCTTCAATTATACTCGCCTATGTGTGTTTTCCTCCAAAAAGGACAGTTTGTTTGTGAGGAGGCAGGTACATTTCAAAAATACAATGTGAAATTAACAAGGGACACCAACACCAAGAAATCTCCTTGAGATTAAATAATACAAGATAATAATGGTGTTGTGGTAACTTGACACACAAAACACACACAAAAATATTATGGAGTAAAACCAATAAAAAAAAAAAATCAGCCTTGAAAAAAATACAAAAAAAACAGCCTTGAAAAAAATACAAACCACAAGAAAACAACAAAAAACAAATTTGGTCAGATGTGACAAATCAAAATATATTGAGGGAATCACGATAAATAATAAAGAAAGAAGTTTGTGAGAAGTCTGTGTGAATATGAGCAGCAAAACTACTTCATTCTTCTCACATTATAAAGAAGAAGAGAGCACGCTGTATTAAACAATTTTTAACATTGCAGCATGACGAAAGTGCTCTATCCATTCCGAACGCTAATTTTACCAGACCGAGCTGTTCTGTCTCGGAATTTCTTCTGAGCATGCGTGGCACTTTGCGCGTTGGAATTGTCAACACACGGTCGCAATTGACGCGATCGGATTTTGTTGTCGGAAAACTTTATAGCCTGCTCTCAAACTTTGTGTGTCGGTAAATCCGATGGAAAATGTCCGATGGAGCCCACACATGGTCGGAATTTCCGACAACACGCTCCGATCGCACATTTTACGTCCGAAAATCCGACCGTGTGTACGGGGCATAAGAGACTCAGCCTACAAGATAAGCTAAAAACGTATCTTCACAAACCAGCTTTGCCCAATCTCTTTCTCAGCACTCCTAATCAGTCACTAACCAACACTATTGATGAACCTAGACTGAGCGTTACCTTGTAGAAAATTGCCAGTTGAGTGAAGGTTATAAAAGAGGCTCGGATTGACAGCTTCATTCCCAATGTGGCTATTGTGTTAGCAGGCCACTCTATCTACCTAGGAGACAGGACTGTGGACTCCATTAAATCCAAAGGAAGGAGTGTGTATATGTGTAAATAATGACTAGATCACAAACGCTGATAATGTTGAGACACTTTTTTCGCCAGACTTAGAAAATCTCAAAGTGAAATGTAGACTTTGTTTTTACCAAGGCAGTTTACTACATCATATTCCTGTGAATGTATTTCCACAAGCAAATGCTAAACTAGCTCTGGAGAAATTAAATGATGCTATTACCCTGAATGCATATCCAGTGGGTGTTGTGATTGCAGCTGTAGACTTTAATCACAGAGTTGAAAATGGTAAATTCTGGAGGTGCATGGGCGGAGCCTAGCGGAGCAGACATGCATTGTTAGAGCTCCGCACCGCTGAGGAGAGAAGAGAAGGACAAAGCGGAGCCTGCAGGCTCAAAAGGTATCCATTTGAATCTTTTTGCCCCAGGGAAGAAACTGTGAAAGTTTGGGCAGGAAATATGGTACTGGGAGGCCGTGGCAGAAATAAAAATCACCTCACAAAGAGCTCACAGGCACTCACTGCAACTAAAGCAGCTCCAGTCACCTCACAATATACAGCATCAGGGCGCTCTCACAGACAGAAAATGTCACAGCAAGACTCTCCATTTGAGTCAGATACAGGACAAATCCTCTCACAAACTTCTCCACAAGCCTCCTCAGCATCCCCAGTAATATTATTACAATTTGAAAAGATGCTTCATAAGGCTTTAAAACAAACCTCAGACCATATAACAAACAGCCTAACCAAAGAAATAAGAGAGCTGGGAAACCGCACCGCAGCCTTAGAAATAAAAATGGATGAAATTGAAATTACAACCCAAGAAAATATAACAGAATTGGAACAATTAAAAGAAGAGAATTTAATACTTCAAACTAAGCTTGAAGATTACGAAAATAGAGCCAGACATTCAAACTTGCGCATAAGGGGAATACCTGAAACTGTGACAGACCTGCAATCTACTATTACTGCTCTATTACAAGAACTAAAGCCAGATATCCCTATTGAACGTTTAGAACTGGACAGAGTACACAGAGCCCTCACAGCCAAAAAGAAAGATGGACCCCCACGTGATATAATCACAAAATTTAATTATTACAGAACAAAAGAACAAATACTAATTGCTGCAAGAGAAAAAAAGGAACTTATTTTTCAAGGACACAATTATCAAATTTTTGCTGACCTATCCCAACTTACTATTACTAAAAGACGATCCATGAACCCCAACTAATGGAACTGCAACGCCACAACATTATGTATCAATGGGGCTTCCCCTTTTCAGTCAGATTTAACTACCAAGGTACAATTTACAGAAGCAGATCAGCAGATGAACTACAACAAACCCTTTTAAAATTAAATCTGACAGAACCCACAAGCAGCAACTCTCCCACACGCAGAAGAATGGCATCATCTTCACCTTCAGGCAGCACCCAGAAAATTTCAGAACAAAATGGGAATCATCATTCTCACAAAAGAGGCCGTTATGCCACATCATCCATGGACCAAGAAGATTCAATGGACTGACATCCTAATTCCTGATATCTCTTCATTTATTATACTAAGAGATGGTTCTCTATAAAAAACCTGTATTTATAACTGAATGTAACTGCATTCTGATAGTCACACACTGTGTGGGATCATGTTACATTCCAGTTATATTTCTTATTACTTCTGATTCATATAGCCTTAGAATATATAAGTGAAATAAGGAAATTCTTGTTCAGTTATATATTTTCAGGTAATAACAATAGATTTATTACTTTTTAGGACAAATATGTTCAATAATCCAGAAGTAATGGAAGCTTTTTCTTTCTTTTCTTAAAACAAATATATTATTACCTAACTAGTTCCTAGAACTATGTTTTTGTTTATTCTAATCTGAAGCAATACAACCTCAATTTTATGAGTTAACATATCTAAACAGTTACATATGAATAAAATATGTAATTGTTTACTCTAAAAGGGTTAAAATCCCAAAATAATTCAAATTATCTTCATCAATACCAAAGTTATTAACAGTACCTTTCTAACTGAATTATTTAGCCTAGGGCAAGACTAACCATATACAACCACCCTGGAATAAATAATTTCAACAAAAACTATATTCTGCACTCCAATTAATGAATCATCATTTTGATGTCTTTTGACATAGCACTTCTCTCCTGTAAGCGGAAGATCCGTGTACCCCCATTAGCCCTCCTCATTCTCCCAACCATATTATGTGGGAGTGTGACGAAGGCACTTATTCCCCTGAGAGAGATATTTATTCTCTTTCACGGGTAAATTGTGATTACTTGCAAAAAATAATTTATACAATGTATCATCTAATCTCATATGTTTTTTGTTTACTCTTTACTCCAGAATTCACTGGTTTCTTTTCTATCTTTTCATCTCTTCAGTCCACACAGGTTGATCTGCGCAGTCAGCTCTGCATAACAAAAAGTAAGTCAAAACTATTTGATCTGTTGCCATGGCACCACTGAATATACTTTCCCTGAATGTTCAGGGAATAAATGTCCCTCAAAAAAGGACCAAAGCCTTCCGTACTTTCCATAATAAGAAGGCTCACATAGTATGCCTCCAAGAAACACACTTCACCAAAGATTCTACTCCAAAATATATTTCTCCTTTTCATCAACAAATTTACACGGCTTCTGCCTGTACCAAACAAAGGGGTACTCTAATTGCATTTCACCGATCCACACCATTCACTTTATCATCAGAAATTAAAGACCCAGAAGGTAGATACCTGATACTCATGGGTTATATAATGGATACAGCAATCACGGTGATTTCCTACTACGCTCCTAACAAACAACCCACACCCTTCCTCTCACATATATTACAAGTGATTAATACACACAAAATAGGAACAGTGATAATGTGCGGGGATTCGAACCAGGTCCTCCTCCCATTTCTAGATAAATCACCTTTTACACCATCCAAAATAACCTCTAGATTACCTTTTTCTCAACTTCTTTCCAAATACAATCTGGTAGATTCGTGGAGAGAAAGTAACCCAATGAAAAAGAAATTCACTTATTTCTCGCACCCTCATCAAACCTTCACCAGAATAGATCATATTTTTCTAACAATAGGAATGATACCAGAAATTATTGCATCAGATATAATTCCGATTCCGTGGTCTGACCATAATGCAGTATACACTACTATAGCCTCAGCCATACCAAAAGCGCATGACCCAACGTGGTACTTACCGGACATAATGCTCAAACACCCACTACATCAGATGGCCATTGAACAAGCTTTAAAGGAATACATATCAATTAATAATACAACAGACATTTCCCCAATAACACTGTGGGAGGCTCATAAGCCTGTCTTGCGTGGTACAATACAAAGACAAATGGCACTATTTAAACGGGAACGCAAAAATCTAGCAAAAAAACTAGAACTCAATTTTAATGCAGCCTACATATCATTCCAAGATAATCCATCTCAGAGTACAAAATCTCATCTGGAAAAATCTAGATTGGAATACGATCTATTTCTCACTGAGTCAGTTGATAAATCCCTCAAACGCTCCAAACACAATTTCTACATGAATACAAACAAACCAGGTACATATTTGGCTCGGGCATTAAATTCAACTAACAAATCTTTCAAACCAATACGTTTGAAATTATCAAAAAATGTTTATACTTGTAATCCAGTTAAAATAGTCCATAAATTTCACTCACATCTCGCAACTTTATACAAGACAAACAATGAATTTAATCCTACAGAGGCTGAATCCTTCTTCTCAAAAATAACCTTACCTGAGTTGTCTCAGAATCAAAAAAGCAGTTTGGATGAGCCTATAACTATAGATGAAGTTGCTAACGCCATAAAAGACCTAAAACTTAACAAAAGACCAGGCCCAGACGGCTACTTGGCTTTATACTATAAAACATTCTCAGAAATACTCTCTCCCATTCTCACTGAAACTTTTAACAAACTTCTAGAAGGACATTCTTTTCGGCAAGAAACACTAATGGCAATTGTTTGTATGATCCCAAAACCCCTTTCTGATGATACTTCCTGTGTGAATTATCGGCCTATCTCTCTGTTAAACCTTGATATTAAATTATTAGCAAAAATAATAGCAAAACGCCTCAATAGCATTATAGGAAAATTAATACATAGAGATCAAGTAGGCTTCATTCCAAATAGACAGGCAGGCGATAATATACGCAGGGCAGTGTTATTGGCACATATTGCTAAAAAACGGAAAATCCCTTTATGTTTTCTATCTCTCGATATTAAGAGGGCATTTGACACAGTATCCTGGCAATATATGCAATATTCATTACAAAAATGGGGTTTTGGACCCCACTTTTTAACATGGATCAAAGCATTATATAATAAACCCAAAGTCTATATAAAATATGCTGGATACAAATCTGATACCTTTAATATCGAAAGAGGTACCCGACAGGGTTGCCCATTATCTCCCTTATTATTTGCCCTTATACTCGAACCCATGGCCCAATACATCAGAACAAACCAAACTATAACTGGCATTGAAGTAGGAGGTATTACACACAAATTATGTATATTTGCAGGCGATATATTACTTTTTCTATCATCACCACAGGTCTCTGGTCCTAACTTAATACCAGCTCTTGATGGATTTGCAGCCCTATCCGGCCTTATAATTAATCCTAAGAAATGCCTAGTGCTTAATATTTCGCTCACAAACATGGAATTGATCCCGGCTAGGGCTGCACTCCCATTCACATGGGCAGAAAAATCAATCCCATATCTCAGAATTCATTTAACAGCATCTCATTCTGACTTATTCTCAACCAATTATCCACCTGTATTAAGACAGATCACAAATCTAATAAAACAATGGTCGCAACTTCCTTTATCCTGGATAGGGAAGATTAATGCAATCAAAATGACTATTCTACCCAAATTGCTTTATCTATTCAGAGTCCTCCCTATTCCAATTCCTTCCTATTTTTTGAGAATAGTACAAAAAAGAGCAACTTCGTTTATATGGGGCTCTTCTAAACCACGTATACCTATACACACACTACATCTTCCCAAATAGAAAGGAGGCCTGGAATACCCTAATTTTACTAACTACTACAGAGCAGCACATTTGGCCAGTCTGTCCAAATACCATGCAAAACAGGAAATCCCATTATGGGTATTTATAGAGGCTTCAGAAAATGACCCTCTATTAATATCAAACTTGTTATGGCTTGATCCTAAAGACCGCTTTAAAATTCATAATCCCATAACTAAACACTTCTTATCTCTCTGGGATAAACTAAAAACCAAATATCAGTTACAATCTCCACACAATCCTCTCCTTTCTTTTATTAGAAATCCAGCCTTTTATCCGGCATGGATCTACCCAAATTCTTTTAAAGCTTGGACAACATCAGGCATTCAGACACTAAATGACTTCATAGCATCTAAATCATTCCTTTCATTCCCATCGCTTAGAGAAAAATATGATCTACCAAACTCTGAGATATTTAGATATCTCCAAATCAAAAATTTCTATACACCATTCCTAAAGGGGGATACACCATTATCCCAATTATCCATTTTTGAATCAATCTGTACAAAAGATCCATTTGCTAAAGGTACAATTTCATCACTTTATAATCAATTATATGGAGTAGTAAATCTTAATAGACCCTCTTACGTTCAGAAGTGGGAGGAGGACCTGGGACGAACTTTAGAAGATACGGACTGGTCTAACATATGGCTCACATCTAAGTCATCTTCACCCAACATCTTAGCACTGGAGACAAATTATAAAGTCCTAACTCACTGGTACCTTGTACCTGCTAGAGTGGCAAAATATTCACCTAATACCTCAGCTCTTTGTTTTCGAGGATGCCCAGAAATAGGCACACATTTACACATATGGTGGATGTGCCCAGTAATCCAAACCTTCTGGAAGGAAGTCTTCATGATTGCATCTAAAATATTTAAAAAAATAATACAACCAGATCCATATATAACTTTACTTAATCTAAAACCGGAATGGTTAATACTCTCTCAATTCAAACTTATGATCCAACTAATAACGGCTGCAAAACAAACAGTGGCCAAGGCATGGAAATCTCCTACATTGGTACTAGCAGAAACAATTCACAGAATGAATAATACAATGTCCCATGCTAAGATGGTAGCCATCGATCAAAATCAAATTCCAAAATTTGAAAAACTTTGGCATCCTTGGATAAAACAACAGTTCCTGTCAAATTTCAATGACTCTGTCCTGTTGCCATGGTAACAGATTAAATGACTTACAGAGACACCCATTCTAAGGCTTCAAAGAGAACTAAAAAGAATAATAAACTGACGAGCGGGACAACCTTGTGGACCATACCTCTGCCTTTCTACCCTTTTTCTTCTTTCTCTTTCCTTTTCTCCACCTTACGATTAAAGCTCATTATCAGAATTTATTTGACCTATGTACACTCTACCTGTAAACAATATGTATAGTAGGTATAAATCATTTAAATACCTACAAAAGTAACTAAGGAAATGATATATATCTTTAATTTAGGTTTACGTGAACCCAAGGTTTAATATTTGAAATTTCATGATATTTACCTATATAAACCTTACTGTAAAACAATGAGCTCACTTTATAGATCCTTGTAAACTTACTTTATGTATCTTTATAATATTGTATACTCAATAAACTTCTTTTGACAAGGAAAATGGTAAATTCTAAAAAAAGTGTGAAATTCCCAAAGATGGAAAATAAATTCTTGGACCATGTATGTACAAATATCCCAATAGTATACAAAGCTACCTTGTTACCACACCCTAGTCTATCAGACGCTGATCTGACTGATGTTGATTCAAATTTATAAACCTCTAATCAGCAGAAGAAATTCAGTCATTAAAACTGTCCATGTCTGGAAGGAGGAAGCTATCTCACTCCCACAGGGCTATTTTGAAGTCACAGACTGGGACTGGCACTTTGCAAGGTGCAGATTTAACCACCTCCAGTCCGTGTAAATTACTTAGAACTCCAAAACATTATATATTTTTCTAAACAGATGCCCTGAAGAATAAAAGGGCTGTTGTAGCATGATCTTTGCGTGGCAGTTTTTCAAACACCTTTTTTGGGAAAAAATACACTTTTATGAATTTTAATTAATTTTAGTGAACCCAAACATAAAATAATACCCAATTTTTAGTAAAATATAATATAAAGAATGATGTTATGTCTCACTTTAAAATTAAGTACGCTCGTGGAACGACACCAAACTACTGTACCTAAAAATTTTCATAAGTAAGGCTTTAAAAGCCTTAACAGGTTACCAGTTTAGAGTTACACAGGAGATCTGGCACTAGAATTGTTTCTTTCAGTATGATGTTTGCAGTGATACCTCACATGTGTGGTGCAATCACGGTTAACTTGTGAGTACAGGGGAATGAGTACCCCATATTTCCATTGCACACGTTCCGGAAAAGCTCTTAAGGGATTGGGTGCTGCAGCAACAACCAGCTGGGAACTGGTTCAGAAGTCACAAGAAAAATGTTTACCAGCACACCATGGATCAACAAGGAAGCATCCAAGCAAATTATTTAATGCATGATCACATCAAAAGAGTAGTACAACATTTCGGAGTCACGTAGGACCACTTTGTCAGGCATGTGATAAATGTGAAATTACAGTGACAAGTATTTAACCGCTTGCCGCCCGCCATCTGTCATATGACGGCCAGGCGGCGCGGCTCTCATTCTGGGTGGGGGTCATATGATGGCCCTCCATTTAAACAGGGAATGCGCGCGATCGTGCGCGAGCATCCCTGTTTCTTCGGTGGCAGTGTGTCACGGAGACACTGCTCACCACCAAGGGTGGTGAACAGCTGTTGGTCATGGCTGTTTACCACATGATCGGCGGGCGAGCTGCGTGTGCACGTCAGTTGTGATGTGTTCCCGGGAACACTGCTCATCACCGACGCTGGTAAACACTGTTTACCACGTGATCGGCTGTGTTCCTTTCACAGCTGATCACTAAATGTCAACAAACCACGGTAACGAGATGTTACCGGGTTCTCCTCCTTACACACCGATCGTGTGTGAGGAGGAGATTGCGTTAACATCTCATTACCGCCTACAGTGTACACCAACCACACTGATTGCCCCCCCCCAATAAAGAGGACCTGTCATCACCCATCATAGTACCTGTCACAGTTCATCTGAGTACCTGTCAGTCCATATGAGTACCTGTCACAGTCCATCAGAGTACCCGAGTACCTGTCACAGTCCATCAGAGTACCTGAGTACCCATCACAGTCCATCCGAGTACCCGAGTACTGTCACAGTCCATCTGAGTACCCGAGTACCTGTCACAGTCCATCAGAATACCTGAGTACCTGTCACAGTCCATCTGAGTACCCGAGTACTGTCACAGTCCATCTGAGTACCCGAGTACCTGTCACAGTCCATCAGAATACCTGAGTACCTGTCACAGTCCATCAGAGTACCCGAGTACCTGTCACAGTCCATCAGAGTACCCGATTACCTGCCACAGTCCATCTGAGTACCCGAGTACCTGTCATAGTTCATCTGAGTACCCGAGTACCTGAGTACCTGTCACAGTCCATATGAGTACCTAAATACCTGTCACAGTTCATCTGAGTATCTGAGTACCTGTACCAGTCCATATGAGTACCTGAGTACCTGTCACAGTCCATATGAGTACCGAGTACCTGAGTACCTGTCACTGCCCTTCAGAGTACCGAATACCAGTCACCAACCCATCAGAGTACCCAAGTACCTATGTCAGGAGCCAGGGAGCGTCTCCGCTCGCCGGGCTCCGGTGCGCATGCGCACGGGACGGGCGCTTCGCCGCCCACCCGTCCGCGGCCTGATGGTGCGGCGCGCGCGGGTGCACGGCGGTCCTCGTGTGCGCGCCGTCGCCCGTGCGGGTGTCCGGTAGCGCGTCACACTGACGCGCTCGCCCGGCAGGGAGACTATATCTGACGGCTCCAGCGCCCAGTCGGGTTGCTGGTTTGTCGTCAGCTCTCCCTGTTCCCTGTGCCTGTGTTTAACCTTGTGATCTGCCTGACTTGTGTACCGAACCCTTAGCTTGCCTGAAACACTACTCTCCCGGATTGCCCCTGTACCTATCTGCCTGCTCTGTGTACTGAACCCTGGACTGTTAACCACTACTCTGCTGGATTATCCTGTTAATAACCTGCCTGATCTGTGTACCAAACCCCTGGCCTGTTTAACTACTACTCTGCTGGACTCTCCTGTTAATAACCTGCCTGATCTGTGTACCAAACCCCTGGCCTGTTTAACTACTACTCTGCTGGACTATCTTGATTATACCTGCCTGATCTGTGCACCGAACCCTGGCCTGTTTAACCACCACTCTGCTGGATCATTTGATACCCTGATTACCGCCTGCTTTGATCCCTAACCTCTGCTTGCATTTTCAGCTCTGCTTCTGCGGATCCCAGGACACCCGCTTCCAGCCTAGGTACCCACTATCTACTGGAAGCCCGTGCCTCCGCGTGCCCTCAGCCTTCCGTACCCATTTCGGGGGTCTGGGTGCGCGTGGTCGTAAGGGCAAGCCGCTCTCGGCATCTCGGCCTCGGTGAGTATTTGTCCGTGACAGTACAAACCAGCCAGATGTCCGAGGCCGACAGAGCGCGCTCTCCTCTGGAGATCCTGTGCCAACAAGTATCTACCCTCGCTGACTCCGTACAGAAGTTACAAGAAGGTTATACACAAATTGATAACCGTCTTCAGCAGATCACCGGGTCACTACCCTCCGCAGCCGCAGCTCCTGCACCCAGCAGTGGGGGTTCACTTCCCCAAGCTCCGGCCAACCCCACTGTGGTCATGGCTCTTCCTGAGCCCAGGGTCCCTACACCTGAACGGTTCTCGGGGGACCGCAAGAAGTTTAGGGCCTTTAAAAACGCATGTTCCCTCTACTTCGCTCTACAGCCGAGAACTTTCTCCTCGGAAATCGTCAAGGTGGGGTTTGCGATTTCCTTGCTATCCGAAGAACCCCAGGCTTGGGCCCACAGCTTAATGGAACAGAGCAGTCCTGCCCTGAACACTATCGAGGCCTTCTTTGAGAGCATGACCCAGCTCTACGATGACCCGCAGCGTATGGCTACAGCTGAAGCTATCTTGCACCATCTGTCCCAAGGAAGAAGACCTATTGAGGACTATACTGTGGAATTCCGTAAGTGGGCGGCCGATACAAATTGGAACGAGCCGGCCCTACGTTATCAATACCGTCAAGGCTTGTCCGAGTTACTCAAAGACGAGTTAGCTAGGATGGAGACCCCTGCTTCACTAGAGGAACTCATTCAAGCAGCTACGAAGCTCGATCGGCGTCTTCGGGAGCGGCGCTCAGAACGGTTTCAGTTGCCACGCCCCACCTGGGCGTCGCCAAGGCCTCACTCCACAGTATCCTCAACCTCATCTTCAGCTACCGCTGCATCGGTCCCTGAGGTCGAACCAATGCAGCTCGGCTTGGTCCGAGGTCCGTTAACCTCCGAAGAGAAGCAGCGCAGGCGACAGTCTAACCTATGCCTCTACTGCGGAGGAACCGGACACTTCCTACGCAGCTGCCCGATCAGGCCCAGTAAGTTCCTTCAGTCAAATGTATTGAACTATCCAAACAATAACATTCCCAAGGCTTATGTGATGTTGTTTATTTCTCTACAGCTTCCGGAAAGGGAGACTCGCTTGCAGGCCATCATTGATTCCGGAGCATGCAGTTGTTTCATAGATTCTGCCTTGGCGCATAGTTTGAAGATTCCTTTACAAACTAAAGAGCAGGATCTACAAATACATTTGGCCGACAGATCCCTTCCTCGCTCAGGTCCCATCACCCAGGAGACCCATCCTATTTCAGTAATCACAGATTCTGGCCACCGGGAGTTCTTACGGCTTGACTTAATTCATTCACCAATCTTTCCCGTCATACTTGGCCTACCCTGGTTACAGGCTCACGATCCACTAATTAAATGGAGTACCAAGACAGTATCCTTCTCCTCTCAGTATTGCTCTCAGCACTGCCTGCTCCCGGATCCCAAAGTTTGGGCCACAATGGTGGCACCACCAGGCAATCTCCAACACGTCCCCTCCGAGTACCTTGAGTTTCAAGAGGTTTTCAGTAAACAAATGGCTGACCGCCTACCACCTCACCGGGCCTACGACTGTCCAATTGACCTTCTTCCTGGATCCGAGATTCCATTCGGCCGGATATTCCCTCTTTCAGAAACCGAGCTGGAGGCTCTAAAGCAGTATATAGACGAAAACCTTGAGAAAGGCTTCATCCGCCCTTCATCTTCACCCGCCGGAGCGGGTATCTTTTTCGTTGGGAAGAAAGACGGTACCTTAAGACCCTGCGTAGATTATCGACAGCTTAACAACATCACAATTAAGAACCGGTATCCGTTACCGCTCATTCCCGAGTTATTCCAGAGGTTCCGATCAGCTAAGGTGTTCTCTAAACTTGATCTCCGAGGGGCCTACAATCTCGTCAGGATCAGGGCTGGAGATGAATGGAAGACGGCTTTTAGATCCAGATTCGGGCACTTCGAGTATTTAGTGATGCCATTCGGACTCTGCAACGCTCCAGCCACCTTTCAACATCTAGTGAATGACATATTCCGACAATATTTAGATGACTTCCTTGTTGTATATCTGGACGATATTCTTATCTTCTCCCCTACGCTAGAGATGCACAAGAGGCACGTTAAAAAGGTTCTTGCCATTCTTCAACAACACAAGCTATACCTGAAAGCTGAAAAGTGCGAGTTCGAGAAATCAACCCTACAGTTCCTGGGATTCATACTTTCAACCAATGGGGTCGCAATGGACCCACAGAAGATTCAGGCAATTCAAGAATGGCCGGCCCCATCTAACAAGAAAGGAGTACAGAGGTTTATAGGATTCGCCAATTTCTATCGGAAATTTATTGTTGGATTCTCGCCCATCGTGGCACCTATTACCCAATTAACCCAGCAATACAGTTCTTTTCAGTGGTCCGCAGCTGCTCAAGAGGCTTTCCTTAAGTTAAAGAAATTGTTCAGTTCCGCTCCAATCCTCTGCCATCCTGACCCGACTCAACCCTTCGTACTGGAGGTGGACGCATCGGAAATCGCAACTGGAGCAATTCTCTCCCAGAGACAGGGACCAAAGGCCATCCTACACCCGGTAGCTTTCGCTTCTCGGAAACTCAGTCCACCGGAACTCAACTACGATGTGGGTGACAGAGAGCTGCTGGCTATAAAGTTCGCTTTAGAGGAATGGAGGTATCTGCTGGAGGGGGCAGTACACCCGGTTATGATCTTTACGGATCACAAGAATCTCGAGTACCTCAGAACAGCAAGACGGTTAAAACCCCGCCAAGCCCGTTGGGCCCTCTTCTTTTCACGCTTCAATTTCCATATAGCATACAGACCTGGGGCAAAGAACGGGAAGGCCGATGCCCTTTCACGGATGTTTTCCGCAGACTCTCAAATACCAACACCCAGCACGATCCTCTCTCCTCAAAATTTCCTTGGACTAACTCAGGCAGACTTAATATCATCCATCAAATTTTCATCAGGCGCATGTACAGAACCAGCAGTGCATTCCTTGAAAAGATACGAAGATCTCTTCTGGATTAAAGGAAAAATATTTGTACCACAAGTGACTCGGCCCTTAGCCCTTCAGATGTGTCATGATCACAAGATGGCAGGACATTTTGGGAATAAGAAAATGGCTGAACTTCTTTCTCGTTCTTTTTGGTGGCCAGGATGGAGAAGGGATTGTAAAGAATATGTGGCGTCCTGTTCCCTGTGCCAGTGGAACAAGGGCCAAAACACCAAATCCTGGGGTCTGCTCAGACCTTTGCCCATCCCAGAACGACCATGGGCTGATGTGTCCATGGATTTCATTGTTGACCTACCCATCTCAGAGAATTTTTCCACCATCCTTGTCGTTGTCGACCGCCTTTCCAAGATGGCCCATTTTCTGCCTATGAGGGGTACTCCCTCTGCCGTAGACACAGCCAACATCTTTCTAAAAGAGGTTGTTAGGCTCCATGGGATACCAAGGAGCATCGTGTCGGACAGAGGCGTCCAATTCACGTCCAAATTCTGGAAGGAACTCTGCAAGGCACTGGGTATCAACATTTGTCTTTTTTCGGCCTATCATCCCCAAAGCAATGGCCAGATGGAGAGGACCAACCAGACGTTAGAGCAATACCTCCTCTGCTTCTGCTCGGGTTCTCAGGATGATTGGGCGAGCCTCCTCTCCTACGCTGAATTTGCGTACAATAACTCAATCCATGCCTCTACCAACCAGACTCCCTTCTGGACCAATTGCGGGTTCCATCCCACGTCCTTTGCTAACAATATTCCTGAAACGGCAGTCCCTGCAGTCCAGGATAGGATAATTTCGTTGCAATCTAACTTTCAGAGAATTCAAGACACACTACGCAAAACCCAGGAGGACTACAAGAAACAGTACGACCGGGGCAGAAAGGCAAACCCAAAATTTGACGTAGGAGACGAGGTCTGGCTGTCCACCGTTAATCTGAGATTACCACTGCCATCTCGAAAGCTTGGGCCTAAATTCATTGGGCCTTTTCAAGTCAGGAGGATCGTCAACCCTGTGGCTGTTGAGTTGGCACTTCCCAAGACATATCGGATTCACCCCGTTTTCCATGTGTCACTATTGAAGCCTGTGGTGCCTAGTCCTTTTCCGGGAAGAAGAGAACCCCCTCCTCCGCCAGTCAGAATCGATGGCGAGAATGAATTCGAAGTGGAATCCATTCTAGGTTGTAGAAAGAGGGGCAGGCAGCTACAGTACCTGATTCAATGGAAGGGGTATCCACCTGAAGATAATTCTTGGGAGGCCGCCAGGAATCTGCACGCTCCACAGTTAATTCAAACGTTTCATCAAGATCATCCGGAATTGATGACCAGCCTTGGCGTCCAGTGTCCGCCCTTAGGAGGGGGGCACTGTCAGGAGCCAGGGAGCGTCTCCGCTCGCCGGGGTCCGGTACGCATGCGCACGGGACGGGCGCTTCGCCGCACACCCGTCCGCGGCCTGATGGTGCGGCGCGCGCGGGTGCACAGCGGTCCTCGTGTGCGCACCGTCGCCCGTGCGGGTGCCCGGTAGCGCGTCACACTGACGCGCTCGCCGGGCAGGGAGACTATATCTGACGGCTCCAGCGCCCAGTCGGGTTGCTGGTTTGTCGTCAGCTCTCCCTGTTCCCTGTGCCTGTGTTTAACCTTGTGATCTGCCTGACTTGTGTACCGAACCCTTAGCTTGCCTGAAACACTACTCTCCCGGATTGCCCCTGTACCTATCTGCCTGCTCTGTGTACTGAACCCTGGACTGTTAACCACTACTCTGCTGGAATATCCTGTTAATAACCTGCCTGATCTGTGTACCAAACCCCTGGCCTGTTTAACTACTACTCTGCTGGACTATCTTGATTATACCTGCCTGATCTGTGCACCGAACCCTGGCCTGTTTAACCACCACTCTGCTGGATCATTTGATACCCTGATTACCGCCTGCTTTGATCCCTAACCTCTGCTTGCATTTTCAGCTCTGCTTCTGCGGATCCCAGGACACCCGCTTCCAGCCTAGGTACCCACTATCTACCGGAAGCCCGTGCCTCCGCGTGCCCTCAGCCTTCCGTACCCATTTCGGGGGTCTGGGTGCGTGTGGTCGTAAGGGCGAGCCGCTCTCGGCATCTCGGCCTCGGTGAGTATTTGTCCGTGACAACCTATCTGTAGCCCATCAGAGTACCCGAGTACCTGTCACCAGGGCATCAGAGTACCTGAGTACCTGCCACCAGGCCATCAGAGTACCCCAGGCCATCAGAGTACCCGAGTACCTGTCACCAGGCCATCAGAGTACCCGAGTACCTGTCACCAGGCCATCAGAGTACCCGAGTACCTGTCACCAGGCCATCAGAGTACCCACGTACCTGTCACCAGGCCATCAGAGTACCCGAGTACCTGTCACCAGCCCATCAGAGTACCCGAGTACCTGTCACCAGCCCATCAGAGTAACAGAGCACCTGTCACCAGCCCATAAGAGTACCCGAGTACCTGTCTGCAGCTCATCAAGTTACCCGAGTACCTGTCTCCAGCCCATCAGAGTACCCGAGTACCTATCTGCAGCCCATCAGAGTACCCGGGTACCTATTTGCAGCCCATGCCTCACAGAAAATATGTTGGGGTGTTTGCTTTCTAAAATGGGGTCATTTTGTGGGTAATTCCACTGTCCTGGTGCTCCAGAACCTTCAAAAGTGTGATAGGTAGGAATGAAATGAGATGTGTAATTTATGCTCCTAGAACGCCTGAAGGTACTACTTCAATGTTGGACCTCTGTATGTGGCCAGGCTGTGTAAAAGTCTCACACATGTGGTATCTCCATACTCAGGAAGAGTAGCAGAATGTATTTTGGGGTGTAATTTTTACTATATACATGCTATGTGTTAGAAATATCTTATAAATTGACAACTTTGTGTAAAAAAAAATATGCATTTTCATTTTTTTTCCACATTTTCCAAAAACTTTTGGAAAAAAATGAACCGTTCAAAAGACACATAGATTATACTTCGGGGTGTTTGCTTTCCTAAATGGGGTCATTTTGTGGGCAGTTCCATTGTCCTGGTGCTCCAGGGTGTTCAAAATGTAATAGGTGGTTGAGAAATGAGATGTGTCATTTATGCTCGTAGAACGCCTGAAGGTGCTTCTTCAATGTTGGGCCTTTGTATGTGGCCAGGCTGTGTAAAAGTCTCACACATGTGGTATTGCCATACTTAGGAAGAGTAGCAGAATGTATTTTGGGGTGTAATTTGTTGTATGTGTATGCTGTGTGTGAGAAATAACCTGATAATTTGACAATTTTGTAAAAAAAATAAAAAAAATCTTCATTTTGCAAAGAATTGTGGGAAAAAAATGACAACTTAAAAAAACTCACCATGCTACTTACTTAATACCTTGGAATGTCTACTTTCTAAAAAGGGGTCAATTGGGGGGTATTTGTACTTTCCTGACTTGTTAGTGTCTCAAGAAATAAGATTCACCTGATGTACTGAAGGCCTGATTAGATGGGATCAGTTTTCAGTGATTGCCACCATAGTTTGTAGCCTCTATAACTTTCACAAAGACCAAATAATATACACTGATTTGGGTTATTTTTACCAAAAATATGTAGCAGTATCAATGTTGCCCAAATTTTATGAAGAAAAATTACTAATTAGCAAAATTTTATGACAGAAACAAAAAAAGGCACTTTTTTCACAAAAGTAAGTTTTATTTTTAATTTATAGCACAAAAAATAAAAAACCCACTAGTGATTAAATACCACCAAAAGAAAGCTCTATTTGTGAGAAAAAAAGGACACAAGTTTCATATGGGTACAGTGTTGCATGACTGAGTAATTGTCATTCAAACTGTGAGAGCGCTGAAAGTTGAAAATTGGTCTGGGCAGGAAGGGGTTGTAAGTGCACTGTATTGAGGTGGTTAACCACTTGCCAACTGCCTAACGACGATATAGTCAACAGAATGGCACGGGCAGGCAAAATCACGTACCTGGTACGTGATTGCCTTCCCCCCGGTGCCAGCGGCGGTCGGCTTTGGTCTGGGAGCATTCAGAGGGGAGGGGGAGGCCATCCGATCATGGCCTCCCCCTCGCGATCGCTCCCAGCCAATGAGAATCATCCCCTGCCTCTGTGTAGTACACAGAGGCAGAGGATGTGATGTCATCTCTCCTTGGCTCGGCAGTTTCTGTTCTGGCGCCGAGGAGAGAAGACATGTGAGTGAGTGCACAACACACACACATCACAGTAGAACATGCCAGGCACACTTTACACCCCCGATCTCCCCCCCCGATCGCCCCCTGATCACCCCCCAATCACCCCTCCCCCCCCCCCTGTCACACTGACACCAAGCAGTTTTTTTTTTGTTTTTTTTCTGATTACTGCATGGTGTCAGTTTGTGACAGTTAGAAGTGGTAGGGTAGTTAGTGTTAGGTTCGCCGTCAGCGTTTTATAGCGACAGGGACCCCCATATACTACCTAATAAATGTTTTAACCCCTTGATTGCCCCTAGTTAACCCTTTCACCACTGATCACCGTATAACCATTACGGGTGACGCTGGTAAGTTCGTTTACTTTTTATAGTGTCAGGGCACCCGCCGTTTATTACTGAATAAAGGTTTAGCCCCCTGATCGCCCAGCGGTGATATGCGTCGCCCCAGGCAACGTCAGATTAGCGCCAGTACCGCTAACACCCACGCAAGCAGCATACGCCTCCCTTGGTATAGAATCTGTAAGGATCAATATCTGATCCGATCAGATCTATAATATAAATAGTGATGTCCTTTGCGCTATTTTGAGATAAAAAAGGAGTGTGGTGACAATCACAAAATAATAAAAAAACAAAAGAGGAGTGTGCCGAGGTGGAAATATCCCTTCTTTGTTAACAGGTGGCTGTCAGATTAAGAAGATAATTCAGCTATCATCATACCAGCATGCTATAACGCACAACACCAGTTTAAAGCCATACATTGATGCCTGAATTTACTTCTCTTAAGGTGAGAGTTTTGAGAGCCTGTTTAGGCCGGCAGTCTTTATATGAAGATCATTATCAGCATTACCATCATACGGTATATGTATCTTTCTATCCATCTGATCCCAGCGGACACAATCCACTATTTATGAACTTTTTATCCCAATATTTATTCACTTGGACTTTTTTTGGGGTTAATCACTTTGTTTTTGCACATTTATGCACAAATATTATATGCAATATTGGATGTGAGGAATTTTATGTGAGCTATTTCATTTAGTTTTATATGATAGATTTGATGCGCAAAATCTTTTTAATTTTAAGATCTATAATAGCATCCCCAGCAGTTTAGGGTTCCC
This sequence comes from Lithobates septentrionalis, assembly GCA_037952835.1. Taxonomy (NCBI): domain Eukaryota; kingdom Metazoa; phylum Chordata; class Amphibia; order Anura; family Ranidae; genus Lithobates; species Lithobates septentrionalis. The sequence goes on along the minus strand of JBBDGP010000284.1, from coordinate 3,046,109 downwards.
AAAAACGCAGTGTTAGCGGGATCAGCCCAGATACCTGCTAGCACCTGCATTTTTCCCCTCCGCCCGGCCCAGCCCAGCCCAGCCCAGCCCACCCAAGTGCAGTATCGATCGATCACTGTCACTTACAAAACACTAAACGCATAACTGCAGTGTTCGCAGAGTCAGGCCTGATCCCTGCGATCGCTAACAGTTTTCTTGGTAGTGTTTTGGTGAACTGGCAAGCACCAGCCCCAAGCAGCATCAGGTTAGCGCCAGTACCGCTAACACCCTCGCACGCAGCATACACCTCCCTTAGTGGTATAGTATCTGAACGGATCAATATCTGATCCGATCAGATCTATACTGGCGTCCCCAGCAGTTTAGGGTTCCCAAAAACGCAGTGTTAGCGGGATCATCCCAGAAACCTGCTAGCACCTGCGTTTTGCCCCTCCGCCCGGCCCAGCCCAGCCCACCCAAGTGCAGTATCGATCGATCACTGTCACTTACAAAACACTAAACGCATAACTACAGCATTCGCAGAGTCAGGCCTGATCCCTGCGATCGCTAACAGTTTTTTTGGTAGCGTTTTGGTGAACTGGCAAGCACCAGCCCCAGGCAGCGTCAGGTTAGTGCCAGTAACACTCACGCACCGTACACCTCCCTTAGTGGTATAGTATCTGAACGAATCAATATCTGATCCGATCAGATCTATACTGGCTTCCCCAGCAGTTTAGGGTTCCCAAAAATGCAGTGTTATCGGGATCAGCCCAGATACCTGCTAGCACCTGCGTTTTGCCCAGGCCACCCAAGTGCAGTGTCAATCGATCACTGACACTTACAAAACACTAAACGCATAACTGCAGCGTTTGCAGAGTTAGGCCTGATCCCTGCGATCGCTAACAGTTTTTTTGGTAGCGTTTTGATGAACTGGCAAGCACCAGTGGCCTAGTACACCCCGGTCATAGTCAAACCAGCACTGCAGTAACACTTGGTGACGTGGCGAGTCCCATAAGTGCAGTTCAAGCTGGTGAGGTGACAAGCACAAGTAGTGTCCCGCTGCCACCAAAAAGACAAACACAGGCCCGTCGTGCCCATAATGCCCTTCCTGCTGCATTCGCCAATCCAAGTTGGGAACCCCCCGCTTCTGCAGCACCCGTACTTCCCCCATTCACATCCCCAACCAAATGCAGTCGGCTGCATGAGAGGCATTTTCTTTATGTCCTCCCGAGTACCCCTACCCAACTAACCCCCCCAAAAAAGATGTTGTGTCTGCAGCAAGCTCGGATATAGGCGTGACACCCACTATTATTGTCCCTCCTGTCCTGATAATCCTGGTCTTTGCATTGGTGAATGTTTTGAACGCTACCATACACTAGTTGAGTATTAGCGTAGGGTACAGCATTCCACAGACTAGGCGCACTTTCACAGCGTCTCCCAAGATGCCATCACATTTTGAGAGACCCGAACCTGGAACCGGTTACAGTTATAAAAGTTACAGTTACAAAAAAAAGTGTAAAAAAAAAAAACACAAACAAAAATATAAAATAAAAAAAAATAGTTGTCGTTTTATTGTTCTCTCTCTCTCTATTCTCTCTATTGTTCTGCTCTTTTTTACTGTATTCTATTCTGCAATGTTTTATTGTTATTATGTTTTATCATGTTTGCTTTTCAGGTATGCAATTTTTTATACTTTACCATTTACTGTGCTTTATTGTTAACCATTTTTTTGTCTTCAGGTACGCCATTCACGACTTTGAGTGGTTATACCAGAATGATGCCTGCAGGTTTAGGTATCATCTTGGTATCATTCTTTTCAGCCAACGGTCAGCTTTCATGTAAAAGCAATCCTAGCGGCTAATTAGCCTCTAGACTGCTTTTACAAGCAGTGGGAGGGAATGCCCCCCCACCTTCTTCCGTGTTTTTCTTTGGCTCTCCTGTCTCAACAGGGAACCTGAGAAAGCAGCCGGTGATTCAGCCAGCTGACCATAGAGCTGATCAGAGACCAGAGTGGCTCCAAACATCTCTATGGCCTAAGAAACCGGAAGCTACAAGCATTTTATGACTTAGATTTCGCCGGATGTAAACAGCGCCATTGGGAAATTGGAGAAGCATTTTATTACACCGATCTTGGTGTGGTCAGATGCTTTGAGGGCAGAGGAGAAATCTAGGGCCTAATAGACCCCAATTTTTTCAAAAAAGAGTACCTGTCACTACCTTTTGCTATCATAGGGGATATTTATATTCCCTGACATAACAATAAAAATGATTTAAAAAAAAAATGAAAGGAACAGTTTAAAAATAAGATAAAAAAGCAAAAAAAAAAAAAAAGCAAAAAAAAGCACCCCTGTCCCCCCTGCTCTCGCGCTAAGGTGAACGCAAGCATCGGTCTGGCGTCAAATGTAAACAGCAATTGCACCATGCATGTGAGGTATCACCGCGAAGGTCAGATCGAGGGCAGTAATTTTAGCAGTAGACCTCCTCTGTAAATCTAAAGTGGTAACCTGTAAAGGCTTTTAAAAATGTATTAATTTTGTTGGCACTGCACGTTTGTGCGCAATTTTAAAGCATGTCATGTTTGGTATCCATGTACTCGGCCTAAGATCATCTTTTTTATTTCATCAAACATTTGGGCAATATAGTGTGCATTTTAGTGCATTAAAATTTAAAAAAGTGTGTTTTTTCCCCAAAAAATGCATTTGAAAAATCGCTGCACAAATACTGTGTGAAAAAAAAATGAAACACCCACCCTTTTAATCTGTAGGGCATTTGCTTTAAAAAAAATATAATGTTTGGGGGTTCAAAGTAATTTTCTTGCAAAAAAAAATTTTTTTTCATGTAATCAAAAAGTGTCAGAAAGGGCTTTGTCTTCAAGTGGTTAGAAGAGTGGGTGATGTGTGACATGAGCTCCTAAATGTTGTGCATAAAATGCCAGGACAGTTCAAAACCCCCCCAAATTACCCCATTTTGGAAAGTAGACACCCCAAGCTATTTGCTGAGAGGCATGTCGAGTCCATGGAATATTTTATATTGTGACACAAGTTGCGGGAAAGAGACACATTTTTTTTTTTTGCACAAAGTTGTCACTAAATGATATATTGCTCAAACATGCCATGGGAATATGTGAAATTACACCCCAAAATACATTCTGTTGCTTCTCCTGAGTATGGGGATACCACATGTGTGGGACTTTTTGGGAGCCTAGCCACGCACAGGACCCCGAAAACCAAGCACCGCCTTCAGGCTTTCTAAGGGCGTAAATTTTTGATTTCACTCTTCACTGCCTATCACAGTTTCGGAGGCCATGGAATGCCCAGGTGGCAAAAAACTCCCCCAAATGACCCCATTTTGGAAAGTAGACACCCCAAGCTATTTGCTGAGCGGTATAGTGAGTATTTTGCAGACCTCACTTTTTGTCACAAAGTTTTGAAAATTGAAAAAAAAAATAGTTTTCTTGTCTTTCTTCATTTTCAAAAACAAATGAGAGCTGCAAAATACTCACCATGCCTCTCAGCAAATAGCTTGGGGTGTCTACTTTCCAAAATGGGGTCATTTGGGGGGGTTTATGCCACCTGGGCATTCCATGGCCTCCGAAACTGTGATAGGCAGTAAAGAGTGAAATCAAAAATTTACACCCTTAGAAATCCTGAAGGCGGTGATTGGTTTTCGGGGCCCCGTACGCGGCTAGGCTCCTAAAAAGTCCCACACATGTGAAATCCCCATACTCAGGAGAAGCAGCTAAATGTATTTTGGGGTGCAATTCCACATATGCCCATGACCTGTGTGAGCAATATATCATTTAGTGACAACTTTGTGCAAACAAAAAAAAAAAAATTGTCACTTTCCTGCAACTTGTGTCAAAATATAAAATATTCCATGGACTCAACATGCCTCAAAGCAAATAGCTTGGGGTGTCCACTTCCCAAAATGGGGTCATTTGGGGGGGGGGGGGTTATGCCATCTGGGCATTTTATGGCCTTCAAAACTGTGATAGGTAGTGAGGAGTAAAATAAAAAATGTATGCCCTTAGAAATCCTGAAGGCAGTGATTGGTTTTCGGGGCCCCGTACGCGGCTAGTCTCCCAAAAAGTCCCACACATGTGGTATCCCCATACTCAGGAGAAGCAGCTAAATGTATTTTGGGGTGCAATTCCACATATGCCCATGGCCTGTGTGAGCAATATATCATTTAGTGACAACTTTTTGTAATTTTTATTTTTGTCATTATTCAATCACTTGGGACAAAAAAAATGAATATTCAATGGGCTCAACATGCCTCTCAGCAATTTCCTTGGGGTGTCTACTTTGCAAAATCGGGTCATTTGTGGGGGTTTTGTACTGCCCTGCCATTTTAGCACCTCAAGAAACGACATAGGCAGTCATAAATTAAAGACTGTGTAAATTCCAGAAAATGTACCCTATTTTGTAGGCGCTATAACTTTTGCACAAACCAATAAATATACACTTATTGACATTTTTTTTACCAAAGACATGTGGCCGAATATATTTTGGCCTAAATGTATGACTAAAATTGAGTTTGTTGGATTTTTTTTAGAACAAAAAGTAGAAAATATCATTTTTTTTCAAAATTTTTGATATTTTTCCGTGTATAGCGCAAAAAATAAAAACGGCAGAGGTGATTAAATACCATCAAAAGAAAGCTCTATTTGTGGGAAGAAAAGGACGCAAATTTCGTTTGGGTACAGCATTGCATGACCGCGCAATTAGCAGTTAAAGCGACGCAGTGCCAAATTGTAAAAAGTGCTCTGGTCAGGAAGGGGGTAAATCCTTCTGGAGCTGAAGTGGTTAAATAGCCATTAACTAATCAAAGGAATGCAAGAAAAAAGCATCAACCCGCCCCTTGACAGGTGTGATGTCACAAGTCCCGCCAAATGTATGTGTAAAAAAAAGTGTCGCAGACTAAATGAAAACAAGAATTGCCAGGCATATGTTAATGCATCAACCAATCTTTGTGTAATGCTTATAGACCCTGCAGTGCGCATACCAAATGACATTCTAAACAGACTTGTCGATCGGAACCATAAGCAGGAGCATTCCATCTATACACCGAACAACTCCAAAATGTTGCACTACTCTTTTGATGTGATCATGCATTAAATCATTTGCTTGGACGCTTCCTTGTTGATCCATGGTGTGCTGGTTGGCAAACATTTTCCTTGTTACAGGGGAATGAGGGCACTTTCAAATTTTTATTTTATTATTTGTTTCTTTTTTTTTACACTGTACCTATATTTATTTTTCCTTTTTTCTATTGAACTTTTTGCCATCACAAGGAATGAACGGCATCCCTTGTGATAACATGAGCTCCTCTTAGTAGAGAGATCTGGGGTTTTTAAAGGGGTTGTAAACCCTTGTGTTTTTCACCTTAATGCATTCTATTCATTAAGGTGAAAAAACTTCTGTCACTAACTAGCCCCCCTATTTTACTTACCTGAACCCGTTCCTTCCCACGTTGGACATGCACAAACCCTCTCTGGCCGGGGTCTCGGCTATTGATTGGATAGATTGTTAGCATCGCAGCCATTGGCTCTCACTGCTGTCAATCAAATCCAATGACGCGGGCGCCGGGGGGCGGGGCCGAGTCTGGCATTCTGTGTCTATGGACGGAAATGCTGGACTCAGGTGCGTGCCCGCACGGTAACCCCCAGGGAGAGCACTTCTCCTAGGCGGTTTTCTGATGCGGGGAGGAGCCTCGAGTGCCATTGGGGGACCCCAGAAGAGGAGGATCAGGGCCACTCTGTGCAAAACGAACTGCACTGTGGAGGTAAGTATGATATGTTTGTTATTTAAAAAGAAAAAAACTAGGGTTTACAACCCCTTTAAGACCTCATATCTCTCTTCTGGCCTCCAAAGCATCTGATCATCAGATCAGTTTGATCAGATGCTTTAACAAGCTGGTAATGACTTGTAAACAAAAAACCAAAACCAGAAGTAACAAAATCCTTGTTGCTTCTGCTTTATGACTTCACACAGTGGCAGGAAAAACATCAGTTCCTCTCACAGTGTCGATCAAAGCCGATGCCACCGGTCGCATCTTTACCAGGCTCCCCAATGGGACAAGAGAGCCCAGTAAAGGTGGCCGCAGTAGGAGGGGAGAAGCCTCTTCCACCACCTGTAAAAGTGATCATGCGGCTCTTTAGCTGCTCAGATCACTTTTACCATGTATAAAATCACTGTGGCTAAAAAAATTATATCTTGATCATTGCTGCAGCTATGACCAAGATATCACAGCTGCCATCCAAGGAGGTATATGTGCGTATAGCGAACCGGAAGGGATAAACAAATATTCTTCATCTGTTTTGGACTATATACACTTCTGTACTGAATTTGTACTAACCAGTAAAACAATTAGGGAGTTTCCAAATGAAAAGTTATTACATTTAAATTAAATTACAATTTTAATTAAAAGTACAATTTAAAGTATGCTCAAAGATCGAGATGCTGTCTTCACTGCTTCCCGTCCACTAGTGATGGGCCGAACACCCCATGGTTTGGTTTGCACCAGAACTCCAGAACTCCAGAACATGGAAAAAGTTCGGACCTGAACCCTATTAATGGCTATGGGACCCAAACTCGAAAAATCAAAAGTCCCATTTTAAAGGCTTATATGCAAGTTATTGGCCATAAAAAGGGTATGGGGGCCTGAGTATTGCCCTGGGACATATATCAATGCAAAAAAAAACTTTTAATAAAGATTGTTTTTAAAGGAGCAATGATTTTAATTATTCTTAAAGTGAAATAATAAAAATTAATAAATCAATAAAAATGAACAACCTGGTGCCTGCTGTGTCGGTGATGTTACAAGGGGCGGTGCCACCAGGTGATGTTGCCAGGTGGCTCCAGCCCTTACCTATTTAGGAACTGCCAGGTGGCAGAGAAGGCAGTCGGCAGTTAGCCTTTGTCACGGGTAGAGCTTTTTTCCATTTTTTGGGTCCAGCATTGCGGCGGCCATCGAGATTGACTATAGATCTACATCGGGGGACATTGTTTTTATAGTTTTAATAAAGGAATTGTCAAAAACTGTGTGTCTGTTTTTAATTTATTTTTTTACACTTTTTTTGGTGAATGAGTATGGGTACAATGTGTCCTATACTCATTCAAATGGGGGGTGGGATCCGGGGGCCCCCTTGTTAGAGCCCCCCCTGTCCCCAAAGCACCCCCCCAATGTTAAGGGCATGTGACCTGATATGGTTCAAGAAGGGGGGCGCTCACCCACAAAAGAGCCTGGTATGGATTGGGGGGACCCCACACGACATTTTATTTTCAAATTTTTCTATTGCCAGCAGAGGGTTTTTCCTTTCTTTCAGCTGTTTAGTGGGGAAGCCCACTGACAGATGATGGCTCATCCGTTGTTAAGGATGTGGTGGCCGACTTCCCAGCCCACTCCTTAACAACTGCCAGATATTCACTGTGCGCTTGGTGGTGCGCTTGCCGGTGGACTCGCCGGGCGAACATCCTGCCGAGTGCCCTGAAAATTTAGGTGTACGGCAAACACCCGAATGGCACTGTTAAAAACTGAACCAATGCTAGGCCCGAACCGTTCACCTATCTCTAATGTAGAAGTTTTCTTGTATATTGAGAATTTGATTCTATGTCCTAAGCTAGGTTCTAAGGATACTCTATCATCAGCAATCTCAGCGTGGAGCAATACATATACTGTGAAGATGCTATTTTAATGGATACTTTTTAATAATGTATGTAGCTATATGTTTTTCTTTTAATATGTTTGTATAAATGAAAATCATATTTTTTAATAAACAATTCCTGGGTACCGAGATTCCATTTTTGTTCTTCTTGGGGCAGAGTGGGGGCTGCCCCTAGCTTTTCATTACTAATAAGGCAGCAAGATAAGATTAGGTGTCATGCCTAATGCTGCGTACACACGACCGGTCTTTACGGCATACTTGGTTCAGCGGACCGGAGTCTGTCGGACAATTCGATCGTGTGTGGGCTCCAGGTGACTTTTTTTTTGCCAAAAGTTCAACAGACCTAGAAATGAAACATGTTTCAAATCTTTTCGACGGACTCGAGTCCGGTTGAAAAGTCTGCTCGTCTGTATGCTAGTCCGATGGACAAAAACCGACGCTAGGGCAGCTATTGGCTACTGGCTATGAACTTCCTTGTTTTAGTCCGGTCGTACATCATCACGTACCAATCCGTCGGACTTTGGTTGATCGTGTGTAGGCAAGTCCGTTCATTCGGAAAGTCCGTTGTAAAGTCCGTAGAAAAGTCCGCCAGGCAAAGTATGCCGTAAAGTCCGGTCGTGTGTACGCGGCATAACACTGAGGGTATATGCTGATCAGTTAACAGAGGTTGTTACCAATATTCAACTAGTCAGTTGGACATGCTGCTGTCCCTACGTGTTTTAAATCCTCTATTATTGTTCAAGTTCTCAATAAAATCAAAAGTAAGATGTCCGAATGATTATCGCCTAAATGTTTTAACTGCAATAATTTCAAAGTGCTTTGAGGGGATTTAAGCCATCAAGGTCAGCAGCCCCACTTACCTAGATAAACATCAGTTCACCCCCTGAGCGAACTGATCAACTAATGATGCTATCACTGTTGCATTGGTAATAACCCTGACCCATCTTGAACACCCAAACACTTAAGTTAGGATGTTATTTATTGATTATAGTTTTGCCTTCAATAAGTAATCAACCACAAACTGGTGTACACACTTAAAGCGACATTTAAGCTTTCTGAACAAAAAAGATGAAAGAAAATATAACTTTATATGAAGTACATGGTTGCAATTGGATAAATAATTGCAATAAAGTAATATTTATTGATGCATATAATTGTATATATAGTCTCTGTATTTAACTGTATGCAAGTACAAAATATTAGTACATAATAATAATACACATTCAATCAAATTCATACACATACTACAAAATAATACTAAGTAACCTAAAATCTCTTTGAATCCTGTCATTGTAAAATATAAAAATAAAAACTTCTAATAACAAACATGTTATACTTACCTGCTCTTTGCATTAGTTTTGCACAGATCGGCCCCAAATCTCTTCTTCTGGGGTCCCCCCGCTGGTTCTCCATCCTCCTCCTCTTCAGCAAGTGTCCCCATGTAAAGCATGTATGCTTGTCCCCGAACTGCCCCATCTGCGTCTATTGACACAGAGCAGGCAGCTTGGCCCGGCCCCCCCGCTCGCTCAGCACATCCATTTAATTGAGGGACATAGGCCTAGGTAGTTAAAGTGGCTCTAAATCCTTAAGATTTTTCACCTTAATGCATATGTATTAAGGTGAAAAACCATCTGTGCTGCAGAATCCCTCCTTACCTGAGCTCGATCCAATCCAGTGATGTGCACGAGTGCAGCAACGATTGCCGCTGTTTCCTTCCTCCCTGGGCAAATTGATAGCAGCGGGACCACAGACTGGATCTTCTGCTCCAGTGGGAAGTAAAACATTTAGCAGTGATATTCTTACTCAGGGATTCCAGTTGTCAGGGAACCAGTACCCATAGTACCCATCCTAACAACAAGTGACTCATCCCTGCCCTACTCTTTTAGTTGTAAGCCAAGGATTCCTGGCTGACAGGTGAATGTAAACAAAGGAGCCGGGACACTGTTTAAAAAAAAAATAGTTTTCCCCCACAATTTGTGCCAGGCCCTTTGGCCCTTTTGGGATTGATATGAGTTTTGAGGGTGCCCCAATGCCCAAAAAAAAAATAGAGTGAGGTTCCCTCACTAATTCCATACCAATCCTTTATCTGAGCATGCAGCCTGGAAGGCCAGAAAACTGAGGAGCGAATGTGTGCCCCTCCTGAACAATACATGCCCTCAAAATTGGGATGTACCTTGCCAGGAGGGGGGCTCCTGGAAAAGCACCTTGTCCCCTTGTCCCTGTCTTGATAAGGACAAGGGCCTCTTCCCCACAACCCTGGCCCTAGTAGTGTGGGGGTCTATAGGTGGGGCTTATCAGAATCTGGAAGCCTTATTTAACAATAAAGGGGCACCCAGATACTGGCCAACCTATGTGAATGAGTAAAGGGTACAGAGTGCCATATTTATTCACACAAAAAAACAAGTATTCTGTAGAAATAAAAACACCCAAATGTTTGACAAGTCTTTCATAAAAAAAAAAAAATGGCCCCCGATGTGTGAAGTCCTCATCAATTACAGTCAAACATATTTGTACCATAGTTTGTGCACTCTATAACTTTCCTATAGAATAAATACTATACACTGATTTGGGTTATTTTCACCAAAGAAATGTAGCAGAATTCATTTTGGCCTACATTTATGAAGAAAGATTATTTATTTGCAAAATGTTATAACAGAAAAAAAGTCAGTGTTTTTCATTTATTTAGGAAAGAATAAAAAAAAAACAGCATAAGAAAGCTCTATTTGTGTGTTGCATGATCATGCAATTATAATTTAAGTTGTGACAGCACTAAAAGCTGAAAATTAGCCTGGACAGGAAGGGGGTGAAAGTGTCCAGTATTAAACAGGTTAAAACTGTTTCAACTTACCACCAAAATTTCACATCAGTTTCAGTTTCTCTCTACAGAATATGCATGAAGCATTTATTTTTACTCTCTGTTTACATTAATAACATACTCTGCAAAGGGATGTTTATTTGCTGCCTGTCAGGTAGAAGAATGACATACTACATATATGATTAGTAGGCATATGTTTTATAAAGACACATCATGTTTTCCAGAAGCATTGTGTATACTTATTATGCTGAGTGTTCTAAGAATAGGCAAGCTAATGTTGAATAATAACTGTAGAGGTTTGTGTAGATTAGTTTTTATACATGGAATCATAAGCTTTTTTCGTGTCTGTCATACATTTTTGAATTCTACTCACCAGAACAGACTTCAACCAGAACTTTACAAACTAGCACGTTATGACATTACCTTGCAGGGGATTTTTTATTTTTTTCTTTAACTGCGGCTTACTACTGCTTTCAAGTTCTGTGAATTCTGTCCTTTATTTGAATGCAGAACAAAATGGATTGACATGCAACAAACCCTATTTGTAAGCAAATACATTCTAACCAGATTTACACGCTTATTTTTTTCATTTAAGACATACTTTATTTTTTTATTCTAGAAATGGACACTTATGCCTGACAGTAATCCAAACATCTGATTTTCTTGATTGTTAATTACGCTGTGTACCTAACTTCTATTCTTGCCATGTACTGGAAATACGGTGTCATAAATGATCATACCCGTGCTTAAATATGTCACAACACAAATAAGTCATTATAATGCATTGGTTACATGTAGAGAAAAACATATGGACTGCCCCAGTGTATAGGGGCTTATAAAACCATATATGTTGATCTGTTTTTGTTAGAAATTCTGCATATAGCCCAATGAACAGACAGTGCCCTACAGAACAGACAGTGCACAGTCCCAATGGGCTTTGCTGCTTAACTGCAAAAAGGAAACAGAAAACTTTTTATTATACAGAGAAAAGACATTGTTTACCATACAGAAGCTACAAACTTACAAACACTGCCATCTACTGGTTGAAGTAAATATCTGTGGTTGTTGTACAAAAATACATGAACAATATATTCCAAGAACTCCATTCAACAACTACTCCTTATATTAGTCCATTTCTGATTTCAGTTCTGTAAATCTGCTTCTTATAAACAAATTTGTTAAATACTGTGATCTACTTTTGTTTTTCATGAGTTTGAAGGTTTTGCTATGCGAGCAACATAGGGCAGAGGCGTTTGGCTGGGATGTCTTTATTGCTTCTGATGGATTTCCTGATTTAAGCCTCTTGTGGCCTGGTTTCTTCTTTTTTTACAGCAGTTGGATTGTCTGTGTTAATTTCTATTTCTGTGTCACTTTGTTGCTTATCTTCATGTGACACTGATGTGGAATTTCTGTCAACTGAAGTGTTTGTGTTGTTAGTTCATGAAATTTTGAACAGACCAAAGTTTAATAGACAGTTACACTTCTACTGATGATTACCTTGTTTATATCTTGGTGTAGAATTCTGTATCCTTTTGAGATTTCCTGTACCCCACAAGTACACTTTCCTTTGTGCAAGCATCCCAATTTTTTTTTTTTTTTTTTGATGTGCTCCTAGGCTTTGTTTACATAAATGTTTAGATGGTTCAAATTTGGGGCTTTTACATTGCACAGTTCATATGGAGTTTTTTTATGATTCATAAATCTTTAATGAAAAATTCCATATATGGATTTCTCCATATATGATTTTCCTGGTAGTCAATTTTGGAGATAGCATGAGGTCATAATTGCCTCCCCCCATACCTGCATCAAACAGCATGGTTCTTCCACTCTCACATAGAGCATGGTTCATTCTTTCTGCAACCCCATTTTGTTCTGGTTGTATGGTACAGCAGTTTAAAATATTATGCCATGCTTTCTGAGAATCGCCTGTGTGTTATCATGTGTATATTCAGTTCCATTGTCTGTGCGCAATACACTCTGCATTTTGCCAAATCTGTTGCTTACTTGAGCCAAATACTGTTCAAGTTTCTCTGGTACTTCACTTTTGTTGTGTAACAGATATATAAAGTATAGTATTCCTGGAGTAATTATCTATAAAAGTGAGAAAATACCTCCTCTTTCCTAGAGTCAATTTTTCTACCGCAAAGATCTGAAAGATAGGCTCCAAGCAAAAAAAATACAAATTTAAATTAAAAATAAGCAAAGGGCTGGCATGACTAGGTAAACAGTGGAAACAGGCAAATAGGGGGTTAACAGATTATTAAGACAGGGAGTTTCATACCAGGATTGGTGGGCTTGAAAAGTTAGGAAGAGCTTCAGGTTGGTATAGGTGGGATCAGGCTTATTCTAGGCAGTTGGAACTCATCAGATGAAGAGCAAACTTCCCACCCATCTACCCAGTTGCTCAGATTGGGTTCTGTGGCTGTCATAGTAACCTGGTGGTTGGGATCTTTGGAGGGCTTCTAAAGTGACAGTGATATTGCATAGTGGGGAGCCATCTATGGTATGGGGTCCTCTGTAAAATTCCAGTTAATGGAGGTTTACCTGGGCATTTGGGACATGGAGTTATCTGCATAGAATGTGGAGAGTTGGGATTGTCCCTGAGTCAGTGTGTTGTGGATGGGCCCTGTATGTGGTTATGTAGGTACAAAACAAATTTTGGTTCTTCAGTGCCTTCAAAGATTGTCAACCTGAATTATTCTTTATCATTATTATGTTTCTGTTTAAAGGAATGTGTTTTATTGGTTATATGTTAATAAATGACCACTATGGCCAATTTCCACTCCAAATGGTGTTGTCTAGTTATTTTAGAACAGTTGGTACTGTAAAAGGGATAGAAGTCATAGCAGTGGTATAGTAAATTGGGATGGGTTTACATCTGTTTTACCACAGTCATGAAATAAGTGTGCTGTTACTCTGTTTTGGAAAGGATTTTCTTGTAATTTTTCCTTTTATCCAGCTGGTGCATTTCATTGCTGGCTACATAGTCTGTCCTCCGCACCGCTGGCTCTCAATGCTGTTAATCTGCAATTGTGACCGGGAAGATTACCCTGCAGTAGAGCAATCTGAAAGCGAGGCTTGAAGCGCTCGTGGAGTGCAGTGTGGAAGGGATGATGTTGATGGTGGTGCTGAGGATGGCCTATGTGCACAGCTTTACCCCAGATGCCTGCTTTAATCATCAACCATGTGAGTTGCTAAATGTTCTACCTTTATTAAATGTAACCATATTGCTACACTTAGAGGTGCCTCTCTTCTCTTTTATACCCAGTTGTGATGTGACGCTAATCATATTGGAAGACCTTGCTCCTTTATTAAGTTAAAATTTATTAAAAAAGTTGTTTGTTTAAAACACTCACAGAACAAGTTACTCGTAATACAAGGTTTTACTGTATCTGTTTCTTGTTGAAGTTACTGTTTTTATTCCTATTTTTCGTCTTTAAAGCAGACTCTGTGACAGAAGCACAGTCACTATTAGTCCTTTCTGTTTTATGCTTATATTCATCCAGAAGCTTGCCCTTACATATTACAATGTCAGTTCATCATCTGGATGTGCATCAAGTGCTGTGACAAGCATTTCATAACTTTTTGGTAAACCACTGAGTAATAGTGCTGCAACACGAAAATCTTTGATTTCTTCTCCTATACTCTCAGGTAGAGTTGGGCAAACAGTTCGAACCAAGCAAAAGTTTAGCCCAAACATCGCCTGTTTGGCGAACAACTGAATTTGCAGGGCACTCAGGGGAATGTTCGCTTGCACCCCACAATTCACTGCTTGCTGCACAGTGCATTCTAAGACCTGATTGGGCAAAGCTTTGACCAATCAGGGCATAGTGAATAGCTGGTTGAGTTGGCCTGGCAAACTGGCTGCTGCGTCCTTAACAATGAATGAGTCATCAGCTGTCAGTGGGCTTTCCCACTCAAAGCTGGATTAAAAAAAAACATTGCTGGCAATAGAAAAATGTGAAAAGAAACAGCCTGGGACCCCTTGGGTCTGGTATGGATTTTAAGGGGAACCTCACACCAAAATAAAAAAAAATCTGTGTGGGGACCCCCAAAATCCATACCAGACCATTATCTGAACATGCAGCCTGTCATGCCAAGAAAGGGGGGTATGATTGAGCAAGCGCCCCCCTCCTCCTGAACCATGCCAGGCAGCATGCCCTCAATATGGGGGGTGCTTTGAGGCAGGCAAGGGCCTCTTCCCCACAACCCTGGGCTGTGGGGGTCTGTGGGCTGGGGGATTATCCAAAGGTCCTGCTCCCCCTTGTGAATGAGTATGGGGTACATAGTACCCCTACCCATTCACTAAAAAAGTGTCAAAAAGAAATAAAAACACAAACACAGTTTTTGACAATTTCTTTATTAAAAATAAAAAAACAATGTCCCTCAATGTAGATCCATCATCAATCAGCTTGTGCTTATTTCAAAATATATAGACGTTTTTCTTGAGGGCCCCTCTCTCTTCCAATTTTTTTTTCTTCTTTTTTAATTCGGATTTTATCTATAATTTTTTTATTCCATTTACAGACAAAATACAAAAACAAAATAACCACCCACCTCGCAGGGCAGAACAAAAAATCCAACAACAGAACACAAAAAAAAGATTCCTACCTTTTGTTATTTTGAAGATATAGTTGTTTGTTTGTCTGTGTCCACATGCACAGTGAATCTGTATGTGAGTGGTTTTACAATTGTCTGTCAGCTGTTGCACCTGCAGAGTTCTAATGAGGAAATTGGCCTTTAGACGAGATTTACCTTTGGAAGCATCTCACCAAATATGACATTTTTGTTGCAGGGGATGCCAAAAATCTGACTTGTATCTTAGTGCAGACTTCTGGGAAAATCAATAAGCCAACCGCTTAAGCAGGAAATTTTCAGGAGGCGTTCTGTACACCATCTGGCCTCCAGGTAGCCATATTACAATGCATTTTACAGAAAATTAAAGCACTGCAGATTGAAAAGGAAAGGTAATTTTTAATAAGATTCAATTACAACATGACTTGTGTCACAATTGTATATGCTATGTTATTTTTTTTTATTTGGTAATTTTTTTACCATGAAATTGGAGTTACCTCTTATGTGCATTTATCTCTCAAAGTGTATCTGCTTATTTTTCTGGTAGCAGCTCACAGCCATGTAAAAGGTATTTACACTTAAGATTCTATATGTGCTTGCGGTGATTTTCATTCAAATAGGTGTGTCAGAAGGGCTGAGGTTGTTCTTGGAGTCCAGGCACAGAACAGAGAACCCAAAATTACCAAGCGGGTCCTTCGAGGGTGGCACTGCATTTATTCTGTATATTACTAACAAAACATTGAGGAAAAGTAATGCTGTTAAACAGTTTGTTACACTATGCAACATGGTACATGATGTGCTGCCTAATAATTCATAGCCTTTCAGAGCAAGCAATTCCCTCTTCCTCAAATCAATCCTGTACAATAATCATTTAGTATGTCAGACACAAGTGCTATAATGATTAGTAGATCAGCAATATTTTTACACTTCTAAATAACTGAAGTGAAGAAAAATTCAAATTTTAACACACTTTTCCCTATATGCAACAGTGCCTGTATATACAGTATCTCACAAAAGTGAGTACACCCCTCACATTTTTTGTAAATATTTTATTATATCTTTTCATGTGACAACACTGAAGAAATGACACTTTGCTACAATGTAATGTAGTGAGTGTACAGCTTGTATAATAGTGTAAAGTTGCTGTACCCTCAAAATAACTCAACACACAGCCATTAATGTCTAAACCACTGGCAACAAAAGTGAGTACACCCCTAAGTGAAAATGTCCAAATTGGGCCCAATTAGCCATTTTCCCTCCCCGGTGTCATGTGACTCGTTAGTGTTACAAGGTCTCAGGTGTGAATGGGGAGTAGATGTGTTAAATTTGGTGTTATCACTCTCACTCTCTCATACTGGTCACTGGAAGTTCAACAAGACACCTCATGGCAAAGAACTCTCCGAGGATCTGAAAAAAAGAATTGTTGCTCTACATAAAGATGGCATAGGCTATAAGAAGATTGCCAAGACCCTGAAACTGAGCTACAGCACTGTGGCCAAGATCATACAGCAGTTTAACAGGACAGGTTCCACTCAGAACAGGCCTTGTTATGGTCGACCAAAGAAGTTGAGTGCACAGGCTCAGCGTCATATCCAGAGGTTGTCTTTGGGAAATAGACATATGAGTGATGCCAGCATTGCTGCAAAGGTTGAAGGGGTGGGGGGTCAGATTGTCAGTGTTCAGGCTGTCGTCCAAAGGAAGCCTCTTCTAAAGATGATGCACAAGAAAGCCCACAAACAGTTTGCTAAAGACAAACAGACTAAGCACATGGATTACTGGAACCATGTCTTGTGGTCTGATGAGACCAGGATAAACGTATTTGGTTCAGATGGTGTCAAGCGTGTGTGGCAGGCAACCAGGTGAGGAGTACAAAGACAAGTGTGTCTTGCTTACAGTCAAGCATGATGGTGGTGGGAGTGTCATGGTCTGTGGCTGCATGAGTGCTGCCGGCACTGGGGAGCTACAGTTCATTGAGGGAACCATGAATGCCAACATGTACTGTGACATGCTGACGCAGATCATGATCCCCTCCCTTCAAAGACTGGGCCACAGGGCAGAATTCCAACATGATAACGACCCCAAACACACATCCAGGATGACCACTGCCTTGCTAAAGAAGCTGAGGGTATTGGTGATGGACGGGCCAAGCATGTCTCTAGACCTAAACCCTATTGAGCATCTGTGGGGCATCCTCAACTGGAAGATGGAGGAGCGCAAGGTCTCTAACATCCACCAGATCCATGATGTTTTAATGGAGGAGTGGAAGAGGACTCTAGTGGCAACCTGTGAAGCTGTGGTAAACTCCATCCCCAAGAGGGTTAAGGCAGTTCTGGAAAATAATGGTGGCTACTAGGCATGTGCAATTCGTTTCGTTCCGAATTAGTTTTTTAACGAATTTCGACAAATTTGTTAATTCGGGAATATCCGAATTAACGAAAACCCATTTAACAAATTTTTTCCGAATATTCGTAAATTCTATAAAATTGGACATTTGTAAATTCGGGCATTTGTACATTCGTACATTCGTACATTAGTAAATTAGTGAATTCGTAAATTTGTAAATTCGAAAATGAAATAATAGTTAACTAATAATAACTTAACTATTAGTAATTACTAGTAACTTTTAAATTATAGGTATTGTAATTTCCTTTCACATATCTGTAAAACAACGTGTAACTCAAGCTATGATCCATGCTAAAATGGAGGCAATCATACTTGATAAACTGGACAAATTTGAATCTCTTTGGCTTCCATGGATAACACATATACTACCACTGGATTTGAACTATTCACTTCTTTTACCCTAATGAGATCTACCACCTTCACGGTCTATATTATTACATGTTCCCATAAATATTTAACACTCGCTTCTCTCTGGAGACCCCAAATTCCCTCCATAACCATTTCAGATCCCACCACATATTCCCACTTATTAAATTTTATTTTTAGTGATGTATAATAATAAAATATGTCTTTATCTATTTCTATTAAATTATTATTTGGTTAGGCAAACTATGTCTTTTTCGGATGCAAACTATCTATACCTTTGATGGGGATGCTTTGGAGGGACACCCATACACCCGGGATATGCCGGGCCAAATAGCCGGACCTTGGCCCTGGTTGTTTGGGTGTCTCTCTAGGTCATCTCATTAATACCCAATTTATCTAATTTAGTTGCATTTTATGTCTCACTATTGTGACATATTGTATTTTTTTTATATATATATTTATCTACTTACTTATTTATTTATTTTTCCAATTACAAAAGCTCTATTAATTATTATAACCATAAAATTCAGATATGTACACTGGATAATAGATTTTCTTACTGATTTCTACAAGATAACTTAAGTATTATTATTCTAAGTTATTATTGAGAAGTTCTTTTTCCTCATATTTTGTAACCTTACATAAATTTAAAACCAGTACTGTAAAATTGTATTGTTGTATTCTCAATAAATTATTTGAAAAGAAAAAAGTAATTTCCTTTCAAATTTGGCTGTTAGTAAACGTAACACATACAAATTTATCCGAAGTTATGAATGATCCGAAAAAACGGAATGAAACGTAATGAATTAATAATAATAAATAACAATAATAATAATAATAACAACATTTTAATATTATTATTTATTATTAATTTGTTCCATTCCATTTGTTTATATGCAGCATTCATTTTGGATAATTTGTAACTTCGGATAAATTCGTATTTGTTACATTCACTGACAGTCAAATTTGAAAGGAAATTACAATACCTATAATTTAATAGTTAGTTACTATTTCAGATTTTTGAATTTTCGGGTTTTTGGATTTTCAAACTTTGAATTTACAAATTTCCGAATTTTCAAATTTACAAATGTACGATTTTACGAATGTACAAATGTAAAAATGTACGAATGTACGAATGAACGAATGTACAAATGAACGAATGTTCGAATTTACGAACGTACGAGTGTACGAATGACCGCATTTACGAATTTACGAATTTACGAATCGCAATCATAACGAATGACCCGAAAAACTAAAAAAATAATAAACTAATGAAACGAAAACAAAAATGAACAAATTTTTGGGCTGTGCACATGTCTAGTGGCTACACACAATATTGACACTTTGGGCCCAATTTAGACATTTTCACTTAAGGGTGTACTCACTTTTGTTGCCAGCGGTTTAGACAATAATGGCTGTGTGTTGAGTTATTTTGAGGGGACAGCAAATTTACACTTATACAAGCTGTATACTCACTACTTTACATTGTAGCAAAGTGTCATTTCTTCAGTGTTGTCACATGAAAAGATATAATAAAATATTTACAGAAATGTGAGGGGTCTACTCACTTTTGTGAGATACTGTAATTGACAGTGTTATATTTTTGCTGCATTACCTGAAATATCTAGTATACTGTATACTGTATATTTAAACTTAATATTTTGCATTCCTAACTTTTTAAGGTACACCTATCTTTTGACCAAATTCATTTAGGGACCAATTTGAAAAGAAATGTATCTTCATTATTAAAGAAAACCTGTGCCAAGAGAAACCCTGTCTTCCATTGCTGACCTTCAAATGAAAATGCTAGCTGATTAGCACTACTGATCCTCTGGCTTCAAATACTCCAAGCTACTGTTTGCAGCAAGTCAGAACTCCTAATCTGCATGCTTGCATGAAGTCAGCATCATGCTAAGCAGCTAGCATTTTTAGAAAGAGGAGATTTTGTACACATTGTCCTGTCACTTTGTGCACCAGGAAGACATTCTGCCTTCACAAGTGCCAACGCCTTGCTCCTTTCTAATATTGACCAGCCTCCATAAAACTCTAAATGCACCTCTAATGTTGAAAGGAATTATCTGATGCCAAAAAGTTGAGTATTTTCCTTATTCCACAGTAATTTCCCTTACTCATCAACTGCAGCCCCACACTCTGACCATTTTTTCCACTCAAACTATGCATTTTGAAATATTCATCAGTAAAATAATGTGGTGTAACTATTATATTTGATTTGTCTGTAGAAATAGACACTAACACACTCTCTGTTTTTTTTTTTTTTGTCATCTCTATGTAAATAAAGTTACAACTTAAAAGATTTACAGGGAATCTTTGACAAAAGAGTTTGGACAGGGATTTATTTTCTTTCTTAGTCACCATTTACTTTCCATGGTTAGGCTTGTGGACAACAGAAAATGAAAATATATGGTAATAACTAAGAGTTTAAGTACATGTTGACAGCGGCTTTGCATTCTACAGAGCCTCATTATGCACCGTTATGGGAAAACTTCTCAGACAGGCTTGCAAATTTCTATTGAAATTCAAAGTGCTACACTAAGCTACAACTTGCTGAAAAATGTGTCATTTTAGGCATTAATGTACAATATCTAATACGATAATGTTTGCAGAGAATTCCTAATTCTTTTGCACTTTGTTCTTAGAATATAACCAAGGGTCTAACTTGCTTTGTGACAGATAACTGTTATTTTTCTGGACAAAGCCTGCATATATTAAAATGTCATTTAGACTGATATTTCAAGAGGTATTTTAATTTAATAAAGAATTGTTAATGTATTTCAACTTTACAGTTATCTAAAATGCACAAACTGTCATATCTTTCATAATAATATAGAATTTTATTAATTATTCAATTACTTGAAGGTTTTAAGTCCTCCTATGACTTGTTTTTTTATATATACGCTATATTGTCAAACATATTGAGACACCTGACTTTTCACGCATATGGACATTAATAGTATCGCAGTCTTAGTCCGTAGTAGGGTTCAATATTAAGTTGGCCCACCCTTTTCAGCTATAACAGCTTCAAATCTTCTGGGAAGGGTGTCCACAAGGTTTAGGAGTGTGTCTATGGGAATGTTTGACCATTCTTCCAGAAGCGCATTTGTGAGGTCAGGCACTGATGTTGGACAAGACCTGGCTTGTAGTCACAGCTCTAATTCATCCCAAAGGTGTTCTATCAGGTGGAGGGGGTGGCAGGACTCAGGGACAGGCCAGTCAAGTTCCTCCACCCCAAACTCGCTCATTCGTGTGTTTATGAACCTTGCATTGTGTACTAAAATAAAAAAAGGCCTAAGACTAACGCTGCACTAGATGACAATTAGTAGCTAAAGTGAATATATGAAAATAAAGCAGCCAGCACCTAAAGTTCAATACAAAAAACGTAAATGAAATAAATAGCAGAGTGAGTGCAGCGCTAGATATGGTGTGAAATTGATTGTTATATCAATAGGTGATAAAGAATTCAATGATCAATATTTTAATAAACAATAAATTCATTGAAAAAATTATTATGTAAAAAACAAAAAAAAACAAACATTTCAAAACAAAAGAAAAATTATTTCAAAAAGAAAAGGAAAAACTAAAGCAACGTCCCATTCAAATAATGATCAGTGAAAAAGTCTGTGTAAAGTTAACCTCCAGAGGGGAAAAGATGAATTGCAGGGAAAAAAAAAAAGTTGTGACACCAATCTTCCCAAACATCAAATGTGTATTCAGGTCAACACCCAAGTGGCCTGCTTACCAAAAAGCCGTGACTGCTGTTAACATTCTCACCCAGCACAGGGAATTAACGGTCTCCCCAAAACCAATATGGCATTTGTTGCTCAAAGATAGAAAACAAAAACTCCCATAGTGCAGTATATCAATTCAAATAATTTAATAAAAGAAGAGTTTGCACTACAGGAACGAAGTATGGTAACAAGCGGTTGTGTCATATGAGAGCCGCGGCGTCTCTATTAGCTTCTCCCTATTTCCTATGTTGTTCGTCTCACCACCGTCGTGGAAGGATAGTATGTATAGAAATGTATTCAGCCACATGTCTTCCTGATGTCAGGTGGCCATTATTATTATTACATTATTAAATTATTTGAATTTATTCTATCTATTCTATTTATCTATTTATTCTAATCAATGAATAATCGATCGTTCCTTTTTCCTTTTGTTGTTTAATGAAGTCACCAGGTTTGGGGAAGAATCGGTAACCCTATGGACGCCCAGGGCACTTGTGACAACAGTGTCTAACCAATAGTCTTGTATCCGCTGCTTGCATCATGGACAACCATTTGGTCATCCCCTCATTTTAGGGATGGAAGATTAAATTGGTTCTATCTTATGCTACTATTTAGAATTGAGGTAAATGTTTGCCCTATTTATTGATTACCCCACATTTATTAGTATTATTTCTATCCTTATCCAACATGTTGATTTTTTTATCCTCTCTCTCTTGTTACCAAAGGTCTTCTTATTTTGTAAATCCTGGCTTCAATCTAGGAATCAAAAAATTAATATTTCTTGAACACAAGCATCCGGTAGGCATTCATCTTCAGTTCACCATTATTCTGTATAAAATGTACTCTGTATAATGTATAAATATTTTTCTTCTAAATACATACACGTATGTCTTATTGACAGGCCATGCAATTTTATTCATGGCAATTTTCAAGGATAATCATTTACAATTGTTGTTTTTCTTATAGTATATATAACTTCATGCAACACTTTCAAAAACTCCTGAAGAAGCTCCTCTGAGCCAAACATGTAGAGTAAGAAGTGGTTGTACATGTCAAAAGAGATAATACATGATTCTTGTAAATGTTTATTGCGATTTTAATTAATTGTTTAAATAAAATGTATATATTTTTTCTACTTTGGGTGACTACTATATCCTTTGTTACCTTAAAAGTCCTGCCTGCCCTTTCTTTATTTTTTTTTTTAACAGTGAATTTTATTTAAACATTTAAGACAGTACAAACATTGTCAGCATTATATTAGGATCCAACATCAGTCGACAGACTACAAATATGCGATCTTACATTTATGAGGATTATTCCATTCCATTCCAACTTGTAATAGTGGACAAAACATATACAGTTCATGAAGTATGACATCTTTCTGGAGTGATTCATTGTTGGTATACAGTATTCTAGGGAAATATCAGATGCTACCACTAGATGTAAAATACCCGATCTATCCTACCACCTCCCAAACAAGGGGGGGGGTGAACACCTGAGGCCATCCCCATCTTCAGGGGCAACCACATGCATCCACCCAGCTCGACCACACTTTATCGAATTTTTGAGGACAATTCCTGCTCTCATAGGTCAAACGATATAGCGGCAGAACATTGTTTACCGCCGCTTCCCATGCCGCCCCGGTGGGTGCCTCTTTTTTCTTCCAGTTAAGGAGTATTTCTCTCCTTGCATAAAATAAGGAGAATGTTAGGCACTGTATGGTATAGTGGTCTCCCTGTATCTCTTCTAAGTAACTGAGCAATAGGATTAAAGGATCCATTGGTATCTCTGCACCACATACCACCCCCAGTTTGTCCGCTACCGCATTCCAGAACGGGCGCAGTTTGGGACAGGACCAGACCATATGAAAGAAGGTGCCTACTTCTAGCTCACATCTAGTGCAGTTGGAACTCTTTTCCGGGTAAATTTTTGCTAGACGTTGGGGCGTATAATAAGCTCTGTGGATAAACTTTAGTTGTATAAATCTATCCTTGGCTGCAATCATGGACGGGATAAACGTAGTCAGACACTCCTCCCATTCCTCCTCCCCCAGCGAGGGAATATCCATCTGCCATTTAATTCTGGTTCTATCAGTTTTAATATCATGAGCGACTGTTAAATATAAATACAGGGAGGATAGGGGTTTCTCCAACATCCCAGAGATCAAGAGACGCTCGATTGAATCCGGTTCAAGCGTCACCTGAAAGGGAAACTGGGCCTTGAGGGCATGTTGTAGCTGCCAGTACCTAAAGAGAAAGGAATTTGGCAAGTTATGGGCTTGTTGCAGCTCTCTAAATGACTGTACTACTCCCCTTGACATCACCTGTTTTAATTTGATAATACCTCGTCTGGCCCATACCGCCGGGTCCGGTACACTAAAGAGATGTGGGAGCATCGGATTGGCCCACAATGGGGTGTGCGGGGACACAGTGGACGGTTGTAATAACGCTGCCCTAGAGGCTCTCCACACTTGAATTGTGGTCTTCATGGGGCCTGTAACAACAGGAGTAGCCTTCATTCCCCTATACGGGAGATTGGACAGCGCTGCATAAGAACCCATGACTGCCGCCTCCAAGGTGACTGCCGGGTTTTGGCGAGGCTGCGAAAATCACCACCTCACCGTCACTAAGACGGCCGCCCAATAGTATATTAAGAAGTTCGACAAGGCGAGTCCACCTCCGGATAGCGGAAGGTATAAAATAGCTTTAGCCACTCGTGGGGCTTTCCCTGCCCAAATAAAAGATATCACCACACTCTCCAGCCTACGAAAAAAGGATTTTGGTATGAGGACTGGAGTGTGCCTGAAGTAATATAAGAATTTTGGTAGATATATCATTTTTAACAAATTCCCTCTACCTACCGGGGACAGGGGGAGGGACCTCCAGGTGGAACATTTTTGTTAAAGCTGAGGCAGTAGTGGATAGACATTTCTGTCTAGGTATCCCTTTAGCTCGCCCCCTTCCCTAATTCCCAAATACGTGAAATCGCCTACCCACTTTAAGGGGGTATTGAACTGCAGAGAGGAAAGAGCACCGATTTTTTTCGGATACCCGAAAAACGACCGAATAAATCAAAAAGGGCCAAGGCTGCTTGTAGGTAATCCAAGGCATCCGCCAGATACAAGAGTGAGTCGTCGGCGTATAAAGAGATTTTTTCCGTAATCGCGCCCACCCGTATACCCCTGACCGCCTCATCCGCTCTAAGTGAAATGGCAAGCGGCTCAAGTGCCATAGCAAACAGGGCCAGGGAAAGCGGGCACCCCTGTCTCGTGCCCCTCTCCTGGGAGAATCTGTCCGACAGGGTACCATTAGTACGAATACGGGCCGTAGGTTTGGCGTATAATAGTTTGAGCCAGGTCAAAAATTTAGGCCCAAACCCAAACCTGGTGAGGACTTCCCATAGGTAGCCCCACTCGACCGAATCAAACGCTTTTTCCGCATCGAGTGAGGCTACCACCCCCAGGTCCCCAGCCGAGGCCAGTGCAATGTGTGTATGTAACCGTCAAATGTTGATGTCTGTTCCCCTGCCAGGCATAAAGCCTGTCTGATCCAGATGTATTAGGGCTGTAATCACCGTATTTATTCTATTGGCCAAAATTTTTGATAGAATCTTAGTGTCCACATTGAGTAGGGAAATGGGATGATAGGACGAGCATAGCATCGGGTCTTTTCCTGTCTTGGGGATGACCACAATCACCGCCTCGTACATTGAGTCAGGAATGGAACCTTCAGCCATGGACCTAGCCAATAAAGATTGAAGTTTGGGGGCCAACTGTTCAGCATACATCTTATAAAATTCGATTGGGATGCCATCCGGGCCTGGTGTTTTGCCCGTCTGCATCATCTTTAACGCTTTTAGAATTTCTTCGATGCTAATGGGGGCATCTAATTTATTAGCATATGTAGGAGTAAGGGTCGGTATATCAATTTTGTCTAGATAAGACGTCAGTTCTGCAGGGTCGTAATCAACCCTAGATCGATATAAGTTCTGATAATAAGAGGCAAATTCCCTGTTAATGTCTACCGGGGAGGTGAGAGTAGACCCCCCATCATCACGAATTTGACCTATCGACATCCCCCCCGTCTGCTCCCTAGCGAGCCACGCCAGCAGGCGACCCGTCCTCTCCCCCTGTTCAAATATTCTCTGTTTTTGGTGCAACAGTTTCTTTTGGGTCAGTGAAGTCCTTAGCATGAGGACTTTGCGTAGCAGCGTTTGTAATCTCCCGTATGTCTGGGGGTCAGGGGAGCTAACGTACAGAGCCTCCTGCCTCTTCGCCTCAGCCTCCAGGTTTGTAAGTTCCCTTCTCCTGTCTCCACGGACCTCTGAGATAATGGTCTGGTACTGTCCCCTGGTATATGCCTTAAAAGCATCCCAGACGGAGGCTGCCGAAGCAGATCCTTCATTTGTTACCCAGTATGTTTCCAGCTCTTGTCTATACTTCGGCTCCACATCCACGTCCGAGATCCAAAACCTAGACAGCCGCCAGAGTCTATCTGATGAGGCAGTCGAGGCATCTAGATCCAGGAGAAGCGGGGCATGGTCTGAGATTCCCCGGGGGAGGATTGTAATGTCCCGGACTCTAGGCAGGACATAACCCCCCGCATAGACCAGGTCTATTCGCGAGAAGGTTTTGTGCGACGCAGAGTGGCAGGTATATGCCCTCTCCCGAGGATGCTTCCACCTCCAAAGATCAAACATACCATAAGTATCCGCCCAATCTGCGAGCCCCTGTGAGGTCGTACCAGTGGGGGTCAGTCTATCTAAACTTGCATCCGGTACCAAATTAAAATCTCCCATGATTACTACGTTTTCATGAGAGAATTCCGCTATTTTCGCAGTTATCTGATTTAGTATCTGAAGGGAGGCTGGGGGTGGCAAATAGAGGCCCACAATAACCCATGGTATATTATGTAGCAGAGCATGTAATACCACATACCTACCGCCCGGGTCCAGAGCCAAGTCAAGGAGTTTAAATGGTAGTGTCTTAAGGACTAGTATACTTACTCCTCTTGAGAAGGTGGAGTGTGTCGAACGATAGTGGTACCCCACCCACGGTTTTTTAAGACTGAGAGTCTTTTTCCCCACCAAATGCATCTCCTGGAACACACACAAATGGGGCTGATATGATTTAACAAACTGAAATACCAACGAGCGCTTCACCGGAGAATTTAGACCCCTCGTGTTCCAGGAGAGCAGTCTAAGGTAAGTCATCAAGATAACCCAAAATTACAGTAGGATCTATGGGAGGTACAGGCTCCTTGTCTGGAGGTCTGGGCCCGGGTAGGCCAAACAACATAATAAGCGGCATGAAATGATGTGCAGGTAGTCGGCCTGTAGTACTGTCATAACTAAAAAAACATAAGAACAAAAAAGAACAATAAAAGTGGGTCTGCAACCGCAGTCCAATTAAGCCAAACAAGGGAAATGTGTGGACAATCAACGTCTGGGTCCCGCAGGCAGGCCTCTGGATCTCAGTCAATGAAGAAAAAACCTCCCCCCTTCACAAAAATCTCCGGGCCAATAGTACAGTCAGGAGGGATATTAGAGGATCGCCGCTTAGGGCGGTAGACTGTGTCCCATGTCTTTTCCTGAGTGTAATAATAAACATGAAAAAAGAAAAAAAACCACGGCGATCGCCCTGTTCGCTGGGGAGAGCTGCTACAAAAGGTTTAGATTCCTCCAACTTAAATTGCGCATAGGCACAGTTATGCGAACAACAACAGGAAGGGTAAATCCTGACATTCATTGAACACTTGGGTAGCAAGTCTGAAGTCTATTCAGTGGGGCATCACGTAACCGGCCTATCTCGGGCTCAAGGGCGGAGTGTTTCAGCCCAAGCTGTAGCTTCTCTGGGGGAGGTAAAAAATTGTATTCTCTCCCCATCTTGAACTCGCAGCCTGGCAGGGAAGAGCATGCTATACTTCACCCCCTTTTGTCTCAGCATGGCTCTGACCTGATCAAAAGACTTGCGCCGACGCTGTGTCTCCACCGAGTAATCCGGGAATATAAGAAGGGTTGCATTATCAAATTTCAATTCCCCCTGGATTCTAGCTGCTCGTAGGATCATGTCCCGATCTCTGTAATGCAGTGGTTCTCAACTCCAGTCCTCAGGACCCACCAACAGGCCAGGTTTGCAAGATAGCTGAAATACATCACAGGTGATATCACTTGCTGCTCAGAGATTGCAGTACTCTAGTCTGCAACTCCCCAAGGTAATACTTAAAATCTGGCCTGTTGGTGGGTCCCGAGGACTGGAGTTGAGAACCACTGCTGTAATGCAATAATTTGAATATAAAAGTGCACAGCGGTGTGCCTGGAGGGCCCCTAGACGCTGGCATCCGATGGGCTCTCTCTATAGAGAAGTGAGGAGAGAAGGTGGCCTTGGGAAGCAGTTTAGGCAAAAGCCCCTCCATGAATGTCACCGGATCTGCCCCCTCCGCGCCTTCTGGGAGGCCAAGGACCCGCAGATTACTCCTCCGATTGCAGTTCTCGGCGTCCTCGGCCCTACCTTCCAGGTGTTTGACTTTCAGCTTCAGGGCCTGGATATCCGCATGATGGTCTCTCTGTATATCCTCCACCTCGGAGATTCATCGCTCCGCTTCGGATATCCGGTCTCTAAATTTGTCCATATCCCTTCGGATAAGGGCTGTTTCCGTCTGCACATGATCGATTTTGGTAGTTAGTGTGGCCTGGCAGGTGGTTATGGCCAGCATTAGGGCATCAAACGCCGCCGAGCCCGCTTGTATAGCCCCGTCGGGAG
This sequence comes from Lithobates septentrionalis, assembly GCA_037952835.1. Taxonomy (NCBI): domain Eukaryota; kingdom Metazoa; phylum Chordata; class Amphibia; order Anura; family Ranidae; genus Lithobates; species Lithobates septentrionalis. The sequence goes on along the minus strand of JBBDGP010000284.1, from coordinate 3,017,802 downwards.
GGGAGTCTGCCTGCGACGCCATCTTGGACACCTCGTGTGCAGCGGATCTCGGCACAGAGTGGGTTCTAACAGGGGTGTTGTTGTACCTGTTCTGGCTCGATTTTCTGCCCGCGGGTATCGCCCAGTCCTCCCTCTGATGCTCCGGGGAGTGATAACGTCCTTTTTTCGATCCTCCACACTAGAATTATAGCAGGATTGCTGGCCGAAGACGGGAGCTCAGCTAACACACGTCTGCTCCCAGCGCCATCTTGGACACGCCCTCGCCCTTTCTTTATTTACGTTGTTGTTTTAATGGGATGCGGTACCGAAGCTTGATCTCTCATTACACAGTTCTCAAATATTTACAGTTAACCCCTTGCTCGCCTCCTAGTGTTAACCCCTTCCCTGCCAGTGACATTTACACAGTAATCGGTGCATTTTTAGAGCACTAATCGCTGTATAGATGTTAATGGTCCCAAAAATGTGTCAAAAGTGTCTGATCGTTCCACCATAATGTCACAGTCCTGATGAAAATCGCAGCTCACCGCCGTTACTGTAAAAAAAAAAAAATGCCATAAATCTTTCCCATAGTTTGTAGATGCTATAACTTTTGTGCAAACCAATCAATATACGCCTATTGCGATTTTTATTACCAAAAATATGTAGAAGACTACATATCGGCCTAAACTGAGGGAAAAATATTTGCTTTTTTTTTTTTATTTTTAAATGGGGATATTTATTATAGCAAAAAGTACACAAGTGTTTATAGCACAAAAAAATAAAAACCGCAGAGATGATCAATTACCACCAAAAGAAAGCTCTATTTGTGGGAAAAAAAGGACGTCAATTTTGTTTGGGTACAGCGTTGCACGACTGCGCAATTGTCAGTTAAAGCGACACAGTGCCATAGCGCAAAAAATGGCCTGGTCATTAAGCACCCAAATCTTCCGGGGCTGAAGTGGTTAAAGTTCATGTGCGTGTAAAGGTAGGCATCCCAATGCTTTTGACAATATAGCATATGTAATGTACAACAGTGTCAGGGGTACATAATGGGGTAGTGTATATTCACTTACAAACAATTATATCTGTCTTGTTGGAACAAGTGAATACATGTTATGTTTTTGAAGGTTATAGGGTTTATGTGGCTTATTTTGTAGTACTTGGCAAATAGTATTTTATTGCCATTTGTAGCTGTACCAGTCCTCAAAATATGCACCATATGCAGAGCTAAAGATGGAAAAGCCTAATTTACCAAGCTATAACACATGTGCCTCAACAATAATTATATTAAGCACATTACAGTTAAGTTTGGCTGTATCTATAAATATGCTGCATTTTCTTCCACAAGATTTATATACTGCAGTTGAAGGTGATATTGCCATTTTCTTTTGTCCTGAGATCTGACAATAGTTTAGATATTCACATTATGTTCCTATTGGCTTGTAAACTTGCCTGTCAGTCTCAGTAGCTTTTTGCTGTGATGTTAACTAACCCTATTGTTAAGTTGTTCTTAGGCCCTTTACTCATGTGCAGTAGTGCCTGTATTCTTGTGGTGCTTAGCATTTTCTTTTCCCACCCCTACTTATCATCCAATAATTCTCAAATCTGATATTTTTTTGTGTACTTATCCCATTTTATTTGGCATCTAGTGTGTGTGATGTGTGTGCCCTTTAGGAGAAAAAATTCACACAGCAAAAGCCACTCCACCTCCACAGCGATAATTGACAGTGGCTTTATAGTGTGCAGCGCTTGATATACTGCACACATAGTGTACAGTTGGCACAGGGGGGGGCACTTTTAAAAGAAAACTCATAGGAGAAAATTTATAGAAAAAGCATTATTGTCCAAATTGAAATTGCCAAATCACTGGGGCACCATTGAAAGTTTTCTATGGGGACCCATTAATTGTAGCTATGCCCCTGTGTGCATCAGATGCTTTTAAAAATGTGGCATTGAAGCTATGTATAGACTGCAGTTGCTTAATCAACCTTCTGGCTTGGTGAATTATTTCAAACTACATAATTTCCCATAATGGATTACACCAGTGCAAAGTTAAATCACACAAATGGCTGGTAAAAAAAGTATCAGTCTACTGTAGGTAGGGCGTGTTCTACGCACCTGCTTCTTTTGTCATCAGCACGTGATAGACAGCAGAGTAGCCTGTTGGATGGCAGGGTTTCTTGTATAATTACTAAAGGGATTGGTAGTGGAGGTGGGGCATAAAATGTTCCAGCCCACCACATATGTGATAATGGCAGACAAAAAAAAAACAGTTAAACCAGTTTTTGTCAGTTTTTTGCACTTACCTGTGATTGGCCACATGATGTCCTCAACAGTCCTGGCACGAGCAGTCAACTATAAAAGAAGAAAAAATGTATCATTAGTAGTGCAGCCGACATGGATTTGAAGAAGGAAGCACATCTACGGCTGTACCATGGAGTCTTTGTTGCAACGAGTGATGGAGCGGTCTGGCGCAGCTGATGGTGAAGAATGGATGCGGCTGTGTCTTTCCTTTCCACCTCCTTCCTCCTCATCGGTCATGGCTCTCTCTCCTGTTGCTGCAGCATCCTGTCCATCTCCGTTCATCCTCAGCCCTCCTTTTGACATCCTCCCACCTCTGCCACCAGAACTTCCTGCTCCTGAGGCTGCCTCTTCCTCCCAGTGGGAACCGCCCATTGACCCTGTGATGCGGGGTATTACCTACAATGATTGCCGGAGACATCGCGGCTATTCTCTGGTCTCTGAAGCTGGAGCATGTGCAGATCAACCCACGGCTTTAAAGAAGATACTTGCAAGAGGTCTCGCAGGTTTGAATCCCCATCCAGAGCAAGAGATGCAGGACAGGGAAAAAACAAATCCCTATTAGAAAAGGTATAAAACAAACATTTCAGCAGCCATTACATACTAATGACTTTGTACATTTCTCTAATACAGCTACATTGCCTGATGATCCTTCTGTTACTGGAGAGCTAATACACAAACTGCCTGAGAGTAATGTGGTTGCTATGGCTACCAGTAGGGATGAGCTTCGTGTTCGAGTCGAACCCATGTTCGACTCGAACATCGGCTGTTCGACCGTCCGTCGAATTGCGAACGATATGGGCCGTTCGCGCCAAATTCGTGTGGCGCGTCACGGCCCATAATTCACTGCGGCATCGCAGTGCATTGCTGGCTGATGATTGGCCAAGCATGCACTATGACCCGCATGCTTGGCCAATCACAGCGCCGTCAGTAGAGAGAGCTGTAATTGGCCAAAGCCAGGGTGGCTTTGGCCAATTATGGCTCAGGGGATTTAGTACACGCCCCACACTATATAAGGCCGCCTGCACGGCGGCCCTGTGTAGTGTGTGTTCCGGTGTGCTGAGAGATAGAGAGAGAGACAGACAGTGTCATTTGATTTGAGTTAGATAGATTAGGCAGAACAGTCAGTCAGTTAGCTGCACTTACAGTGTATTGTGTAAATATATGCATCCCTGGTGTTGCATATATATATATACACTGTATTCAGTTTAGCTAGATCCGTTCCTGTTATCTTCTATCTAGACTATTTACATTTGGTGCAGTGCGTCCTGCTCACAGTGTTCAGCTAGATCCGTTCCTGCTATTTACATTTAGTGCAGTGCGTCCTGCTCACAGTGTTCAGCTAGATCTGTTCCTGCTATTTACATTTAGTGCAGTCAGTGCGTCCTGCTCACAGTGTTCAGCTAGATCCGTTCCTGCTATTTACATTTAGTGCAGTCAGTGCGTCCTGCTCACAGTGTTCAGCTAGATCCGTTCCTGCTATTTACATTTAGTGCAGTGCGTCCTGCTCACAGTGTTCAGCTAGATCTGTTCCTGCTATTTACATTTAGTGCAGTCAGTGCGTCCTGCTCACAGTGTTCAGCTAGATCCGTTCCTGCTATTTACATTTAGTGCAGTCAGTGCGTCCTGCTCACAGTGTTCAGCTAGATCCGTTCCTGCTATTTACATTTAGTGTAGTGCGTCCTGCTCACAGTGTTCAGCTAGATCTGTTCCTGCTATTTACATTTAGTGCAGTCAGTGCGTCCTGCTCACAGTGTTCAGCTAGATCCGTTCCTGCTATTTACATTTAGTGCAGTGCGTCCTGCTCACAGTGTTCAGCTAGATCCGTTCCTGCTATTTACATTTAGTGCAGTCAGTGCGTCCTGCTCACAGTGTTCAGCTAGATCCGTTCCTGCTATTTACATTTAGTGCAGTGCGTCCTGCTCACAGTGTTCAGCTAGATCTGTTCCTGCTATTTACATTTAGTGCAGTCAGTGCGTCCTGCTCACAGTGTTCAGCTAGATCCGTTCCTGCTATTTACATTTAGTGCAGTGCGTCCTGCTCACAGTGTTCAGCTAGATCCGTTCCTGCTATTTACATTTAGTGCAGTGCGTCCTGCTCACAGTGTTCAGCTAGATCCGTTCCTGCTATTTACATTTAGTGCAGTGCATCCTGCTCACAGTGTTCAGCTAGATCCGTTCCTGCTATTTACATTTAGTGCAGTCAGTGCGTCCTGCTCACAGTGTTCAGCTAGATCCGTTCCTGCTATTTACATTTAGTGCAGTGCGTCCTGCTCACAGTGTTCAGCTAGATCTGTTCCTGCTATTTACATTTAGTGCAGTCAGTGCATCCTGCTCACAGTGTTCAGCTAGATCCGTTCCTGCTATTTACATTTAGTGCAGTGCGTCCTGCTCACAGTGTTCAGCTAGATCCGTTCCTGCTATTTACATTTAGTGCAGTCAGTGCGTCCTGCTCACAGTGTTCAGCTAGATCCGTTCCTGCTATTTACATTTAGTGCAGTGCGTCCTGCTCACAGTGTTCAGCTAGATCCGTTCCTGCTATTTACATTTAGTGCAGTCAGTGCGTCCTGCTCACAGTGTTCAGCTAGATCCGTTCCTGCTATTTACATTTAGTGCAGTGCGTCCTGCTCACAGTGTTCAGTTAGATCTGTTCCTGCTATTTACATTTAGTGCAGTGCGTCCTGCTCACAGTGTTCAGCTAGATCCGTTCCTGCTATTTACATTTAGTGCAGTGCGTCCTGCTCACAGTGTTCAGCTAGATCCGTTCCTGCTATTTACATTTAGTGCAGTGCGTCCTGCTCACAGTGTTCAGCTAGATCTGTTCCTGCTATTTACATTTAGTGCAGTCAGTGCGTCCTGCTCACAGTGTTCAGCTAGATCCGTTCCTGCTATTTACATTTAGTGCAGTGCGTCCTGCTCACAGTGTTAAGCTAGATCCGTTCCTGCTATTTACATTTAGTGCAGTGCGTCCTGCTCACAGTGTTCAGCTAGATCCGTTCCTGCTATTTACATTTAGTGCAGTGCGTCCTGCTCACAGTGTTCAGCTAGATCTGTTCCTGCTATTTACATTTAGTGCAGTCAGTGCGTCCTGCTCACAGTGTTCAGCTAGATCCGTTCCTGTTATCTTCCTACTGACAGGCAGGCTTGTCTGGTTACAGTATATAAAGCTACCTGAAGAAAATTACAGGTGTTCTATCCCAGCTTAGTGCAGCTACAGGCCATTAGTATGTCTGGAAGGCCAAGAAGGAGAGGCAGACAGTCACAAGCCAATAAGAGAGGGCAAGCAGGCTCTGTGTCTAGTGCTGGTCGTGGAGACGGTGCATCCTCATCAGCACGTGGCCATGAGACACGCTTGGCCGTGTTGAGCCGCAACATGCGGAAGACTTGGTCGAGTGGATGACCAAGCCGTCCTCATCCTCCTCATCCTCTCTCACCCATGCCCAGGGTGCTTTGTCTGGCAAAGCAGCGGCCTCTTCCCTCAGCTCAATGTCATCAGTGACTCCTTCCCTAGCTCCACCATGTCCTCCTGAGGATTCCCTCGAACTGTTTGACCACAGTGTTGGGTACATGCTCCAGGAGGATGCCCAGCGTTTGGAAGGCTCTGATGATGATACTGAGCTCGATGAAGGCAGTAACATGAGCACGGACAGAGGGGGTGCCCAAGAAGGACAGCAATAAGGCAGTCATGCTCCCCCTGCTGCAGCATACTGCCAGGTTTGCTCCAGTGATGAGGAGGGAGGGGATGATGAGGTCACTGACTCAACGTGGGTGCCTGATAGGAGAGAGGAGGAGGAGGAGGAGGAGGAGGAGGATGCGGCACATCACCAACGAGGCAGGATGCCCTCCAGGGGCCAGCCTAAGGGCAGCACATTGACTGCATCACACCCCAAAGCTCCACATGTGCAGGGCGCTGCAGTCTCTGCGCGTTATTCAAAAAGTTATTTGGTGTGGGCCTTTTTTGAGACGAGTGCATCAGATCGCACCGCTGCTATTTGCAACATATGTCTCAAGCGTATCTCGCGTGGCCAAAACATCTCCCGCTTGGGCACCACATGCTTGACCAGACATATGTTGACCTGCCATGCAGTTCGTTGGCAAGCGTATCTAAAAGACCCACACCAAAGAACAAAGAGGATCTCTCCTTGCTCCTCATCAGCTGAGATTTCCAACCCCACTAGACCTTCAGTCCTCTCTGAGACCTGCAGTGAGAGGAATGAAGGTGTAGAATTAGGTGTGTCACAGCCAAGTACTTGTGGGCAATCTGCTTTTGGTACACCGACGTCAGATTGTACCAGGCAAATTTCCCTGCCCCAGCTGCTGCACCGCCGAAAGAAGTTTGCTCCCAGCCATCCACATGCCCAGCGGTTGAATGCTAGCTTGGCAAAATTGCTAGCACTTCAACTGCTGCCTTTTCAGTTGGTAGACTCTGCCCCCTTCCGTGAGTTTGTGGAATGTGCGGTTCCTCAGTGGCAGGTACCCAAACGCCACTTTTTCTCACGGAAGGCGATTCCGGCTCTCTACCGGCATGTGGAAGGCAATGTCCATGCCTCGCTGGACAGGGCGGTCAGCGGTAAGGTGCATATTACCGCTGACTCATGGTCCAGCAGGCATGGACAGGGACGTTACCTAAGTTTCACGGCGCATTGGGTGACTGTGCTGGCAGCTGGGAAGGATGCAGGACAAGGTGCAGTAGTGTTGGAGGTTGTTCCGCCACCACGCCTCCAAGATGCTGATTGTGACACACCTCTCTCCTCCACCCCCTCCTCTTCTTCTTCCTCCATGGCCTCTTCCTCGGAACCAGCGGTGCTCCGTAGGCGTTCAAGGGGCTACGCAAGTACGCAGGCCAAAAGATGCCATGCGGTGCTTGAGCTGGTGTGCTTGGGGGACAGGAGCCACACTGGGGCAGAGGTTCTGTCAGCTCTGCAGGGGCAGGTTCAGAGGTGGTTGACGCCACGCCAACTTAAGGCAGGAATGGTGGTTTGCGACAATGGCACCAACCTCCTCTCTGCCCTCCGACAGGGACAACTGACCCATGTGCCCTGTTTGGCTCACGTCCTTAACTTGGTGGTGCAGCGGTTCTTGGGCAGGTACCCGGGCTTACAGGATGTCCTGAGGCAGGCCAGGAAAGTTTGTGTGCATTTCCGCCGGTCATATAATGCCAGTGCTCGGCTGACGGACCTCCAAAAGGAGTTTAACCTGCCCAAGAACCGCCTAATCTGTGACATGCCCACCAGGTGGAACTCAACGTTGGCCATGCTGCAGCGGCTGCACACGCAGCAGAGGGCCATCAATGAGTACCTGTGCGACTATGGCACCAGGACAGGGTCAGGGGAGCTTGGTTTTTTTTCCCCACGCCAGTGGGCCATGATCAGGGATGCATGCACTGTCCTGTCACCATTCGAGGAGGCCACGAGGATGGTGAGCACTGACAGTGCATGCATCAGTGACACTGTCCCCCTTGTCCACCTGTTGGAGCACACGCTGCGTGGAATAATGGACAGGGCACTTGAGGCAGAACAGAGGCAGGAAGAGGAGGACTTCCTTAGCTCTCAAGGCCCCCTTTATCCAGACAGTGTTCCTGCGTGCCCGCCGATCACACAGGAAGAGGACGAGGAGGAGGAGGAGGAGGAGGAAGATTGTGTCAGTATGGAGGTGGAGCCTGGCACTCAGCATCAGCAGCAGTCTTTAAGGGATCAGTCCCAAGGAACACATGGACTTGTACGTGGCTGGGAGGAGGTGGCTGCGGACGTTGTTGTCCTTAGTGACCCAGAGGACTCCGGACCGAATGCCTCAGCAAACCTACGCTGCATGGCCTCCCTGATCCTGCAAAGCCTGCGGAAGGATCTTCGTATTCGTGGTATCAAGGAGAAGGACCAATACTGGCTGGCAACCCTCCTTGATCCACGTTACAAGGGTAAGGTTGCGGACCTTATCTTGCCATCGCAGAGGGAGCAGAGGATGAAACATCTTCGGGAGGCCTTGCAGAAAGGTCTGTGCAACGCGTTCCCAGAGACTGGGAGGTTACAAACTCCTGTTTCTGGACAACGTGTTGCTGAGGCTTCGGTCAGTCAAAGAAGGAGCAGTGGAGAAGGTGGCCGTCTGACCGATGCGTTCAGACAATTATTGCACAGTATGCAATTGAGCTACTGGCCTGTCCTGCATCCAGCGTTCTTTCGGAACGCACATTCAGTGCTGCTGGAGGCGTGGTAACCGATCACAGGGTGCGTCTGTCCACCGACTCGGTCGATCGGCTGACCTTCATAAAAATGAATCAGTCTTGGATCACCACCAGCTACCAAGCACCTGATGCTGATGTAACCGAATAATTTTTTTTGAAATCTCAGATCCCTTCAAAGACTGCCTATGCTGATGCTGAGTGACTATCCCTGAGTAATTATCCTCTTCCTCCTCAATCATCACGCTGATAGCTTGTAAGAACATTTTTGGTTCTGGGCGCCACCACCAGTGCCTATGGCACAATTTTTCAGCCCCTGTTTAACAGGGGCGTGTAATTACAATTTTTGATGTAATACTTTGCAGCAGGGCTCGTTCCTGCATTCCAACTAGAGTGTCTGTGAGGGGTTGCAGTGTTGTGGCACCAGCACCAGTGCCTAAGGCCCAATTTTTCTGCCCCTGTCTAACAGGGGCGTGTAATTACAATTTTTGATGCAATACTTTGCAGCAGGGCTCGTTCCTGCGTTCCAACTAGAGTGTCTGTGAGGGGTTGCAGTGTTGTGGCACCAGCACCAGTGCCTAAGGCCTAATTTTTCAGCTCCTGTTCAACAGGGGCATGTAATTACAATTCTTGATCTAATATTTCACAGCAGGGCCCTGTGAGGGCTTACAGTGTTGTGGCCACAGCAACACCTAAGGCCCAAATTTCTGCTGAGTATATAGGGCAGTACCCTACTTTCAAACATCTAACTTACAAACGACTCCTACTTGCAAACGGAAGGAGACAACAGGAAGTGAGATGAAATCTACCCCTAGGAAGGGAAATTCTCTCCTGTAAGAGTCAATATGGGAAAAAAATTTCTCCTTTCCACTGATGCTTTCCAATCCTTGTTCCACAAAAAAACCCAAATTTTCAAAAAACATTTTTCATTGGGACAAAAAGTGAGGTGAAATCTTCTGAAGAGGAGGAAAGACAGCAAAACAAATGTCACAGGGGTGATAACCCTTCCCTATGTTTTCCAAAAAGCGTAAAAAAGATTTTTTGGCTGGAGCTAAACACGTTAAAAATGTACCCCTTCAAAATTACAAAGAGATTCTACTTAACAACAAACCTACAGTCCCTGTCTTGTTTGCACCGCCTGTATACTGCTGTTCAGAGTATATAGGGATTTTCCTTATTTTAATTTGGGTGCGGGGTTCCCCTTAATATCCATACAGGACCCAAAGGGCTTGGTAATGGACTGGGGGGGTACCCATGCCATTTGTCTCACTGATTTTCATCCATATTGCCATGACCCGACATGACATTAAACCCGCAAGCAGTTTTAAATGAGATTTTTTCCTTTAAAAATGACATTTGGTGCAGGGACTGTTCTAAACATGGGAAACACGCGTCACTTTACAGGCATACTATAGACACCCCCCAGGTACGATATTTAAAGGAATATTTCACTTTTTTTTTTTTACTTTAAGCATCATTAAAATCACTGCTCCCGAAAAAACGGCCGTTTTTAAAAGTTTTTTTTGCATTGATACATGTCCCCTGGGGTAGGACCCGGGTCCCCAAACCCTTTTTAGGACAATACCATGCAAATTAGCCTTTAAAATGAGCACTTTTGATTTCGAACGTTCGAGTCCCATAGACGTCAATGGGGTTCTAACGTTCGTGCGAACTTTCGGTCCGTTCGCGGGTTCTGGTGCGAACCGAACCGGGGGGTGTTCGGCTCATCCCTAGCTACCAGCAACATACAAGTTCCTATGTCTCCCAGTGTTGCAGCAGTAGAACTGGTTCCATAGGGCACAGTTAACCCCTCAGGATCCAATATGCAAGTATCTAGAGGTGAGTCTTTTGATGCCTCAGTTTTGAAAGAATCTACTATGTCTATTTCTAATTTAATGTCTAAGTTATTGTCGCCCTCTTCTATGTTACCACCACCTTCTGACTCTTTGGGACTCACTTCAGTATGGGGGGAGAATCTACCTAGTAATGTTAGTTCTCCTGTTGTACAGAATGTTTCTTTGACTACCCCTGTGGTGTTGGCAAGGCTTTTCCCTTCTTCTTCCTCTCTTGTACCTGAGGCATGTATGAAAGAATTGCTTTCATGCAAAATTTTGCCGTTAGGTTTCCACCTCAGTATTGCAATTAAAGAGAAGATAAGGAAGGGGGAATATATTGATATACTCTCTTTATTGCCTTCTAGTAAGGATAATAGGATAGATAAAAAAGACGGAGATAAATTTGAGGACAACATATGCAGATCGGTTCCTTGTAGCTTCCGGGACACGGTAGGAGAAGCGAAGGGGAAAATAGGAGGGGGAAGTTGGAAAAAATTTTCACCTTCGCTTCTCCTACCATGTCCTGGTTTTAGTTTCTTTCCCTTGGGGTTCTCGAGGTTTCTGTGTTTTGCTTGTTGTACTCTGTGTACTTTATCGATTCTGATTATTTGTCTTATTTATTATTGACTCATAATTTTCATGTCCTATTACTCTATATATTTTTATATTTTTTTCTTTTGCTTATCATTGCTGACATTTACCTCTGAGATGTACCATTGTAATTCAAGGTCCCAATTGTCTATAATTGCTCTCTGTATATTCATTATACCCTTTCAGATTGGTCCACTTGCTGCTAGAGTTAAGTGGATGCAAAGTTTTGTATTGTAAGAACAGTCTGCTGTACATATTTTGTATATCTTTGCATATTTATGTATTTTTGTTTATGTACTATCTCGCGATGATGTTCCTTGAATTAAGAGAGTGTAGACGTGGCACTGTTTCTCTTGAAATATATGTAAAATTAAAATGTGAAACTGAATATAGAAAAGTTAGAGATGATTGACTGGGTCCTGATGGGAAGACTCTCCCATAAATGGTAAATCAAGACCAGAAAAAAGGGTGGGTGTGCTACACCCTCTGTCTCTCCCAATTTAGAGACATAAAGATGGAGGAAAAATTACAAGGTGAAAGGTAGTACTATGAAATCACCATATAAATAAATTACACCTATTGTACTGAATAAATCTGTGTTACACCCTCTGTCTGATGGTCTCTGGGTGTGTTGGAAATAAATAAATGCAAAAAGGTATATGAATGCCAAACTACTAAACAAATGAAATGAAATAGAAAAACACCGTTGAGTGTTACACCCCTAGGGGCAAAATCAAATTTAGCTTATTTGCATAATGGTGTTACACCCTCTGTTTGTGAGTGCCAAAAAAAGTATTCAATAAAAGTTGCTGAGCTTCAGATAGGGTGTCCTACTTGGTACTACACCTTCTGGAGTTCGCCAACCAAAATGCCAAAATAATAAATGTGGATGTCTGCTATATCAGAAATCCAGTGTATAGAAAATCCAATGTGTCATTAATAAATAAACAAAAACCAAATTGTGAAAATAAATTAATAATAGCGAATGTAGTGAAAAAAATTATAGGAATGGATGCACAATTTAGTATGTGTCTCTGTGTATTACCACAATACAAAAACAATTAATGGGATTGTTGCAAACACTAGATCACTAATAAATTATTCCATACATTGAACAAGTAAGTTGCAAGGACTAGATCATTAATAAATTAATCCATACAATGAATGAGATTGTTGCAAACACTAGATCATTAATAAATTAGTCCATACAGTGAAAAGTGATTTTGCTCAGAAAACAGGTGCTGGTTATCCTTTCAAAGTGACAGTGGTGCCAGGTGATATCCGTGTTGATAGTGTGATTGCACTCACCAGATGACATTACCCCCCCCCAGGGGTGTTATGCCTTCACAGTGTGAGCCACTGTGCAGCTCTCTGGAGTTCTGCTGGGCTATCTAAGGACCGTTATCCTGGATTTACAATGTATTTTGCATGCAAGAAGGTAAAACAAGAGCCGGCGCTGTGTAACAACAATCGCCGATCAAACCGGAAGTGACGCAATTACGCTCTACGTGTTTTGTCATCCAAGACGTCATCTGGAGCACTTGTTCGGGGGACAGTTCCCTATGCCTCTCCCCCATCTTGGCACATTAACCGCCTGATTCCACCCTTATTTAGTTCTATGTCATTCTCCACCTACCTCACTTTCCAATTCATGTAACGGCTTGAGAAGTTAATTCTCCCCCTGGTGGCAGTCATGCGCCTTTCCAGCTGGGGGCGAGTCTTCCAATCAGGTCGGCTCCTCCCCTTGTTTCCCTCCAGTGATGCTGAGAAGCATCCTACACTTTAGGGGCTCTTGCGCGTGCGCATTGTGCTCCTCGTGCAATTGGGTGAGCCGGACCCGGTGACGTCGGCACACGGCGCTGTACGTATATTCGGGTTGGGGGTTATGAAAGGCGACCTAACGGCCGCCTTCATTCAGACGGCGGACACCCGGGATCGTTCAGATCTAGTGCGGTTAGGTAAGCCCTACTGCATATTCAGGGACTTGGAATAAGAAGCTTTCTTAGGACCTTTCTCCTTTAACCCCCCCAGCCTTGTGGTGTTTGGTCTTTAGCTGTGCTCTATATTTCAATGAGCCCCGGTTTGACCTCACACCCTTTGCTGGTTTTGGTAACAATAGGTATCTTACTTTACTGGTAACAAGTACCTGATCAATTTATCTATCTTTGCCATTTTTATTGAATTTCAGAAACCCTTTATATTACTCCAAGTGCTGAGCATTTCTGCCTTATCCCGGGTATCAGAATATTCTATTTTCGATTGCTGGGTGGGTTTTATATCATTCCTACTCTTCACACCATTCATGGTGTGAAGAGTAACGCTCTTCAAACTAAGTTCGCTCCAAGCTTGGCCAACTTGTTTATGGCTAAGTGGGAGGAGGATGTCGTCTATGCCATGGATAACCCACAGCTTATACTGTGGGCCCGGTACATAGACGACATCCTCCTCCTATGGGGGGGCTCTCATGATGAGTTGAAAGAGTTTTTTCGGGCTCTTAATAATAATGATAGGGGTATAGCCCTTACATATGAATTCAGTAGATCCATAATTCATTTTCTTGATCTTGTCATTGAAAGGAAGGACCAAAAATGTATATTTAGTACCTATTTCAAACCAACTGATAGGAATGGGTATATACCCACTGATAGTTGCCATCACAAATCATGGCTTAGATTGGTTCCGAAGAGCCAATTTTTGCGATAGCACAGAAATTGCACCGACATCAACACTTTTAAAGCCCAAGCCAATGTGTTAAGAGCAAGATTCCTCGAAAAGGGTTATGACTCTATAGATGTCAACCAGGATATCGCTAATATCTGTGATATTGATCACTCTTTGTTGTTGGAGGATAAACCCTGATGGGAAAATTATGATTTCAAATGGTCCTTTCTTACCTCATTTTCTATCCAGCATAAGCAAATTAAACGTATCTTTGAAAATCATTGGGATATTTTAAGAAATGACAGGATCTTTGGTCCATTATTGCCCGAAAACCCCAAAGTAATTTTTAGAGGGGTACCCTCACTTCAAAACAAGTTGGCACTAAATATTATCAATCCTCCTAGTAAGCCATCTTTCTTCCATAATTGGACTGGTTTCCATCCTTGTAAGAGATGTACAGTGTGCCAGTTCAGTACGTGTGGCAGAAGGGTTAGCCATGAATTTCGATCTACTGTAACTGGTCGAATTTACCAAATCAAGCATTTTTGCACCTGTGCAACCACTTACTTGCTAACATGTCCGTGTGGCAAACAATATATTGGCCGCACTATTAGGTCATTTACAACTAGGGTGTCAGAACACATCAATCTTATTAAGGCTGGAAGTATTAAACACACAGTCCCTCGGCATCATAGGGAGTTTCATGACCGTAATCCCACTGGCACTCAATTTTTAATCATTGACAAATTTATCGCTCCATGGAGGGGAGGAGCCACCTTAAGGGGAGTTTCCCGTATGGAAACTTTCTGGATATACGAATTACAGACCCATTTTCCACAAGGAATGAATGTGGAGTGGGATATTAATTCATTTATCAATCAAACCTAGTAGGAATTAATTATTTTTTCTCCTCCTTTTGTTGTTTTTAGCTTTTTATTTAATTTTTCAGTATTTTTTGTTTTTTTCAATACTAATTTTTTACAAATTTTTACCATTTATTTTAATACGTAAATGGTGTCAAATTTGCTATTGTAGAAGATTGTTTTAATATTTATTATTTCCATATTTTCAAACATTTATGTAACTAATGACCCTTATTGGGAGTTGCCATATAGTTATGTATTACCCGTGACCTTTGGTCTAACTGAGGTTAAGTCGCACACCGTTTGTATCTGTTGCATATATTTTATATTTTTAAGTTTTTTGTTTTATTTATAAAATATTCATTTTTATGTTTATTTGACTTAATTGTCATATTTGCAAGGTCCTTTTATTTGTGGCTTGTTCAATCCCTCTGTTGTGTACTGCAGTGATGCGAGCCAATGGGCATTCCCCCTGGTCTATGTTTATACACACAGAGATTTGGCTGTAGATCACATGACTATTTCTACATTGCGTCACATGACCATCCTCATAACGAGGCTTGGTTTGCTCCCTGCGCGACGTCGCCATGCCAGAGCGGAGTGACGTCACAATACGGCGTGAGAACGAGGCTTGGCTCCGTTCTCTTGCGGCCTGCCATTTCTTTTATTTATCTACACTTTTTCATTCAAATTTGATACTCTTAAACGCATTGGAACATCTCAATTATTGATACCATATAATTTAACTTGGGTTTGTGTATGTCTTTGCGGTTTCATTAACCGGAAGTGGTGTGACTCAGTTACACTTCTGGTACCATGGCACTTCCATATGGGGTCACTAGCCTTTTATAAACGGTGATGTGTAGGGGGTCCGCACCCCAGATGACGGCTTTTTAGCAGAAACGCTTCGGGTGGACCCATTACAATCACCGCTACTTGTCTTTATGTGCTCTTGATGATCTTCTAACATGTGAGTCTGTTTTTTATACTTTTTAAAATAAATTAGCCTTTACCTTATTACGCTATGCGAGTTTTCCATTCATTTTTGCATGGTATATGAACACCCGTTTGTGGCCCCCTATTGGAACACTATCCATATGCTGCCGCGGGCGATTGTGGAAACTTAGTTGCTGTCCTGACCTAGGATCCATCGTGGCTGTCTAAGGAGATGTACCCTTTTAACCAGCGGGTCTCAAAGCCTTTGTGACTTGGGTGGCATAAGCCTCCCCAAGTCAACAACATCTGGTAAGCCTCCTAAGATCCCTGGTGGCGGCCTTTTCAACATTCTAGCCTTTCCTGAAACGCTGTTGGTCTTAAACATCTGTCCAGACCTCTGTGGTTTTTCTCTATACCTTTGGACTTTAATATATATTGGTTTTTACCAACATATGCTTGGACTGCAGCCTACATTCACTATTTATTTCTAGTTGGACATTTTAGTATTTTTATTCACTTTGGTGATTTCCCTTCTATATTATTATTGTTTCATCAGCTTGCACATGCATATTGCACTGTATATTTTGCACAGGATATGATCATACCATATCTAAAGAAATATCTGTATTGTGAATTTTTTCACTGAAATTTTTATTGTATTTTTACTTTTATTTATAACCTTTACTTCAGGTTTTTGACACTGAATTTTAAAAAAAAATTTTTTTTTGATTTTCAGTTTATTCAGGTTTTATAGCGCTACACTTTCATATTTATATTCACACCATTCATGCCTTTGCACTTCAATGTAGGTGTCCCACAGGATCTGGTGGTCAATACCTTCTTGGTGCTCTCTCCCCCCTTTTCCCTGGTTCCCACCCCCCCACCATCTTTCCCAAAACCCCCCTTTTCCCCCAGTCCCCCTTCCCATTTCCCCGTGTCTATCCCCTCTTCTCCCCTTCCCTTCCCCCTGCTATCATTTCCTCTTCTTCCCTTCTCTCGTTCCTATGGTCCTTTCCTCCCACCCCCCCTTTTCCCTCCCTCTTCCCTCTCTCTTCCTTCCCTTTCCCTTTTTCCCCCTCCCTCAATTTTCTCTATTCCTATGCCTGTTTTTCCCCCTTTTCACGCCCCCTTTTTCTTCCCTGACCGACAATCCCAGCCATATATTACTAACTCAATATAATGTTCTATCTATTTATAGTCCGTCCTTACAGCCCCCTGTAACCGCCCTCAGGGGGAACACCCTCTTTGGGTGTCTCAGAGTTGCCGTTCTCTGCCTAATAAGCAGTTATTGGTGAGTTTTGTTACTTAATGTTGTAAACACTCCAAGACTACCTTGTATTATCACTGTACTTTACTTTATGAATGCTTTATTGTAAACTTGGATTATATGTCTTCTAGATGTTATGATTGGACGCCTCCTGAGGAAGCGGCATTGACCGCAAAACTGTTGAGGCCAGCGTCCTTTTGCACATCATTGCGCCTCCACCTATCTATGGGGGTTTTATCCATTGTTATTTTTAATGCTTGTTTACCTTGTAACAACTTAAAAGTTGTGTCTATTGTAATTTATGTATTTTTGTAATTAAAATAAACTGCATTGTTTTATCTCTGTCTTACTCCTTATCTGGGTACCGCAATAGTCCAAACTCCTTTGGTGAATTAGGGCATTATTGGAGTAGCCCTTGGATATTATCCTCCTCCTTTCTAATATACTAGTCTAGGATGATGGTAACCCTTTCCCTTATGATATCTTTTGTTAACTCTTTGTGGGAATTTCTCTCCATGTTAAAATTCAGGATGTTGCCAATTCTGCTTTTTTAGCAAAAGCTGATATGAAATCTGCTTTCTGTTTGTTGCCCATACCTCCATCAGCATTCAATTCTTTGGGTTTTGTTTTTCAAGGTGAATACTTTTTTTTGACAAGTGTCTGCCGATGGGATGTTCTATTTCTTGTCATTATTTTGAGCTTTTTTCTACTTTTCTAGAATGGGTAGTTAGTTATCATTCGGGTTCTTGTAATTGTTTACACTATTTGGATGATTTTCTGTTCATAGGTAGAGCTGATACTTTGGATTGTCTATACCTTTTCACTAAATTTCAAATAATTTATCCCTTATTAGGTGTCCCTTTAGCTTCTGAGAAGTCTTTCTCTCCGATAACATGTTTAACCTTTTTAGGTGTACAAATTGACATGTAGCTATGGAATTCCGTCTTCCTATGGATAAAATTGTGAAAACCAGAGTGTTGTTGGACTGTATTTTATCCAAAAAGAACGTGCAATTGTGAACGGTTCAGACCTTATTAGTATTGTTGGCATTTGCATCAGTGGCGGCTGATTTTTTTTGGGGGGGTGGCAAACAATCACCCCCCCCCGTTGGTCGGTCTGTCGGAGGCACCCCCCTCCTTCCCCGGCACTTGCCCCATCGGTTGCAGGCAGACGGGTGGGCTCCTACGGGTTGTGGGTTGCAGGCTCCTATGGGCGGCAGGCTCCTGTGTCCTCTTTGCATCATGGTGGCTTCCCCCTCCTCCTCCTAGGCGTCCAATTAGATAGCCTGTCCTTTCAGACAATTGGGTGAATGGTGTCAAAACCCACTTCCTGGGAGGAGGATCAGTGTTACAACAGTGAATGTTGATCCGCTGTTGTAACACACCTGGGTGGGCTCGGAGCGCACTCTCTATGACCCCACCCTATATTGAAGCCTATTAGAGCCTCTGGCTCTAATCTGTGCTTAAAAAACAAAAACCCTCCGCATTGGAATACATGCGCCTGTGTCCTGAAACTGGCCGCATCCACAGATAGGGCCGTCCCTGATTTGCATCCAGAGTGATGCCTATGGGTAGAGTATTCTCTAAATGCCTATACTGAGCTATATCGGTAATTACTTCTCCTACTTATTTTGTTAGGGTCAATGCTGACATTTGTGATGATTTAAGTTTTTGTCCTCTTTTAATGTCTGCTCTTTATGGCAAGCCCCCTTTTGTGTTTCCTTGGCTCTTAATCTTTTTTTTTTTGTGTCAAATATTTTAATTTATTTTTAAATACAAGAGAAACATCATTAGAGAACCATGAGGCAGCATTTGTCATATATTCAAAGTAACAGCCCTATGAACATTGACTTCAAAAATTTGCTTGAAAGTTCGCTGTTCGCCAGTTCGATGAACAGCGAACAAATTGGGGTGTTCTCAGCAAATTCAAAAGCCGCGGAACACCCTTTAAAAGTCTATGGAAGAAATCAAAAGTGCTAATTTTAAAGGCTTATATGCATGGTATTGTCATAAAAAATGTTTGGGGACCTGGGCCCTGCCCCAGGGGACATGGATCAATGCAAAAAAAAAGTTTTAAAAACGGCCGTTTTTTTGGGAGCAGTGATTTTAATAATGCTTAAAGTGAAACGATAAAAGTGTAATATTCCTTTAAATTTTGTACCTGGGGGGTGTCTATAGTATGCCTGTAAAGGGGCGCATGTTTCCCGTGTTTAGAACAGTCTGACAGCAAAATGACATTTCAAAGGAAAAAAGTCATTTAAAACTTTTTTAAAACTTTTTTTGCATTGATCCATGTCCCCTGGGGCAGGACCCAGGTCCCCAAACACTTTTTATGACAATAACTTGCATATAAGCCTTTAAAATTAGCACGTTTGATTATTCATGTTCGTGTCCCATATACTTTAACGGTGTTCGCGTGTTCG
The DNA here is from genome assembly GCA_037952835.1 of Lithobates septentrionalis. Classification (NCBI taxonomy): domain Eukaryota; kingdom Metazoa; phylum Chordata; class Amphibia; order Anura; family Ranidae; genus Lithobates; species Lithobates septentrionalis. The sequence goes on along the minus strand of JBBDGP010000284.1, from coordinate 2,998,773 downwards.
AACAAATTTTTTTCCTGTTCGCATGTTCTGGTGCGAACTGAACAGGGGGGTGTTCGGCTCATCCCTAATGTAGACATTCTCAGCCATGGCTTGTTACACAAATCAACTGTTGAATATTCATTTACCAAGCAATACACCCTTTATTACAGTATAAAAGGGAAAGTATAAATCTAACACTGGTGTTTCTAATGTGTAAGGCATTCTGTGATGACCCATCATGCCACCGATATTACTAGGACAAAACTCACTGCTGTGACAATCTCCTTGTCAAGTAAGTTTATTTGATTAATAAAGAGCAATAACAGATATAATAATTTGATGAATTATGACAAAAGGAATGAAACTCATTACTGTATAGATATGTATACATACAAAACGTATAATGAATATTAATTATAAACAGGAGTGTAAGATAAAGAACTCTATGAGAGAATAACGTAAACTAGGAAATCCTACTATATCAACTGAAATGACTATAGTTCGTATGAGGAAGAGAGTTCTAATCTGTAAGGTTAAGAGCTTCAAAGTCATAAAGAAGGGAAAAAATGGGGATGTAAAAAAGGGAAAGAGAGTAGAGAGGAGAAAGGAGTCCATCCAATTGACCTGAGAGCCACCACGAGACATAATGTGATCACTCGTAGAACAGCTAACATAGCAAAAGAATATTATCATCAAAAGTTGATAATTTCCCTTCAAAAAGGTTTGAGCTATTGGACAGGACCACCAAATATGAAGGTGTGTGTCCAAGTCTGGACAGCCGCAAAAACAAAGAGCGGAGTAGGAAGGTACAGTATATATTAGGCTACTCTGGAGGGGACAAGATACCAGCGAGTTAAAACTTTGTAATTGGTTTCCATTTCTAGAATGTTAGGTAAGGATGATTTAGTTACCATCCAGATCTTAGACCATTCTGCAGTATCAAGAGTATGACCAAGGTCTGCCTCCCATTTTTGGGTGTAGGATGGTTTATCTGAGTTGGGGTTAACTAAAAGTTGTGAATATAGGGAGCAGATTAGTCCTCTATTATGGGGATTTCGATTACATATGGTTTCAAAGCTCAAGAATTGGGTTAGGAGAGTGCCAGTGTTAGTATTTGGTGTAAAAAAGTTTTTTTATTTGAAGATATCTGAACAATTCCGATTGTGGTAGACCATAGGTCTTGCAGAGGGCTGGAAATGGGATAAAGGATGAAGAAGTGACAAATTTGTGTAACCAAGTTACTTCCAGAGAGGTCCATTCTTTAAATGTGGAAGAGGAGATCCATGCAGGGTAAAAAGCCGGGCTTTGGTGAAAAGAGAGAAGAGGATTGTGCGGGGATTGTAACTGATGCTTAAATTTAAGTCTGTCCCAGAGGGAAATAAGTGTTTGGTGAGGGGATTACGTATATTTGGACAGTCCTTGGGGTGGAGCCAAAGTAAATTTGAGATCGATAGAAGGTCACAATCTATAACTTCAATTTTTACCCATAAAGGGATTTCCTGCATTGCGTGGTATTTGGAGAGACTAGCAATATGTGCTGCTTTATAGTAGATTGTGAAGTTGGGGAAGCCAAGGCCTCCGTTAGTTTTAGGAAGATATAATGTGTGCAAAGGTATACGTGGTTTGGAGGAGCCCCAAACAAATGATGAGGTCCTTTTCTGTATTATTCTTAAAAAAATAGGCAGGGATTGGAATTGGAAGGACTCTAAACAGGTATAGTAATTTGGGCAAAATCGTCATTTTTTATTGCACTAATTCTTCCTAACTAGGGATGAGCTTCGAGTTCGACTCGAACATTGGCTGTTTGCAAGTTCGCCGAACAGCGAACAATTTGGGGTGTTCGCGGCAAATTCGAATGCCGCAGAACACCCTTTAAAAGTCTATGGGAGAAATCAAAAGTGCTAATTTTAAAGGCTTATATGCAAGTTATTGTCATAAAAATGTTTGGGGACCCGGGTCCTGCCCCAGGGGACATGGATCAATGCAAAAAAAAGTTTTAAAAACGGCCGTTTTTTCAGGAGCACTGATTTTAATAATGCTTAAAGTCAAACAATAAAAGTGTAATATCCCTTTAAATTTCGTACCTGGGGGTGTCTATAGTATGCCTGTAAAGGGGCGCATGTTTTCCGTGTTTAGAACAGTCTGACAGCAAAATGACATTTTGAAGGAAAAATTCCATTTAAAACTACCCGCGGCTATTGCATTGCCGACAATACACATAGAAGTTCATTGATAAAAACAGCATGGGAATTCAACACAGGGAAACCCCGAACCAAAATTAAAAAAAAAAAATTACGTGGGATTCCCCCTAAATTCCATACCAGGCCCTTCATGTCTGGTATGGATTTTAAGAGGAACCCCGCGCCAAAAAAAAAAAAAAATGGCGTGGGGTCCCCCCAAAAATCCATACCAGACCCTTATCCGAGCACGCAACCTGGCAGGCCACAGGAAAAGAGGGGGGGATGAGAGTGCGACCCCCCCTCTCCTGAACCGTACCGGGCCACATGCCCTCAACATTGGGAGGGTGCTTTGGGGTAGCCCCCCAAAACACCTTGTCCCCATGTTGATGAGGACAAGGGCCTCATCCCCACAACCCTGGCCGGTGGTTGTGGGGGTCTGCGGGTGGGGGGCTTATCGGAATCTGGAAGCCCCCTTTAACAAGGGAACCCCCAGATCCTGCCCCCCCCCTGTGTGAAATGGTAAGGGGGTACTTACCCCTACCATTTCACTAAAAAACTGTCAAAATGTTAAAAATGACAAGAGACAGTTTTTGACAATTCCTTTATTTAAATGCTTCTTCTTTCTTCTATCTTCCTTCATCTTCTTCTGGTTCTTCTGGCTCTTCTGGTTCTTCCTCCTGCGTTCTCATCCAGCATCTCCTCCACGGCGTCTTCTATCTTCTTCTCCTCGGGCCGCTCCACACCCATGGCATGGGGAGAGGCTCCCGCTCTTCTCTTCATCTTCTTCTTCATCCTCTTCTCTTCTTCCTTCTTCTCTTCTTCATTTTCTTCTCCGGGCCGCTCCGCATCCATGCTGGCATGGAGGGAGGCTCCCGCTGTGTGACGGCGTCTCCTCGTCTGACGGTTCTTAAATAACGGGGGGCAGGGCCACCCGGTGACCCCGCCCCCTCTGACGCACGGGACATGACGGGACTTCCCTGTGGCATTCCCCGTGACGTCACAGGGAAGTCCCGTCAAGTCGCCGTGCATCAGAGGGGGGCGTGGTCACCGGGTGCCCCCCCCCCCGTTATTTAAGAACTGTCAGGCAAGGAGACTCCGTCACACAGCGGGAGCCTCCCTCCATGCCAGCATGGATGCGGAGCAGCCCGGAGAAGAAAATGAAGAAGAGAAGAAGGAAGAAGAGAAGAGGATGAAGAAGAAGATGAAGAGAAGAGCGGGAGCCTCCCCCCATGCCATGGGTGCGGAGCGGCCCGAGGAGAAGAAGATAGAAGACGCCGCGGAGGAGATGCTGGACGAGAATGCCGGAGGAAGAACCAGAAGAGCCAGAAGAACCAGAAGAAGAAGAAGATGAAGGAAGATAGAAGAAAGAAGAAGCATTTAAATAAAGGAATTGTCAAAAACTGTCTCTTGTCATTTTTAACATTTTTGACAGTTTTTTAGTGAAATGGTAGGGGTAAGTACCCCCTTACCATTTCACACAGGGGGGGCCGGGATCTGGGGGTCCCCTTGTTAAAGGGGGCTTCCAGATTCCGATAAGCCCCCCGCCCGCAGACCCCCACAACCACCGGCCAGGGTTGTGGGGATGAGGCCCTTGTCCTCATCAACATGGGGACAAGGTGTTTTGGGGGGCTACCCCAAAGCACCCTCCCAATGTTGAGGGCATGTGGCCTGGTACGGTTCAGGAGGGGGGGCCACACTCTCGTCCCCCCCTCTTTTCCTGCAGCCTGTCAGGTTGCGTGCTCAGATAAGGGTCTGGTATGGATTTTTGGGGGGACCCCACGCCGTTTTGTTTTTTTTTTGGCGCGGGGTTCCCCTTAAAATCCATACCAGACCTGAAGGGTCTGGTATGGAATTTAGGGGGAACCCCACGTCATTTTTTTTAAAATTTTGGCCGGGGTTCCCCTTAATATCCATACCAGACCTGAAGGGCCTGGTATGGAATTTAGGGGGACTCACACGTCATTTTTTTTTAAATTTTGGTTCTGGGTTTTCCTGTGTTGAATTCCCATGCCGTTTTTATCAATGAACTTCTATGTGTATTGTCGGCAATGCAATAGCCGCGGGTAGTTTTTTTTTTTTTTAACAAAACAGATGTGCTTTATTGTATCATAAGGAAGAAAATTACAGAATACCTCTTGACGTAGTACATAACATTACATGACAGATAAGCATGAGCAATCACATAGCAGGGTTATACATGTGCAAGAGGTGGTACATCAGTGTAGAGTGAAATTGTAGGCAATATGATTACAAAAAAGTACCTCACGTGTTCAGGGACTCCCCCTACCTCCCCCCCAGATACTACATAAATCCACTGTGGTTCCCTAAGATGAGAGCCAAGGAGTCCACACTTTCTCAAATTTCCATGGACAACCTCGATTAATATATGTGATTCTATACATGGGTATAGCTGCCTCAATCTGTGCCTCCCAGGCCGACACAGTCGGGGGAGAAGAGTCTATCCACTTCATCAATATCTCCTTTTTGGCATAATAAAGCAAAAAGGAAATAAGCAATTTTAGGTGATAAGCTCTTTGTTCATTGTCATGAATCCCGAGAAGGGCCAACTCTGGAGTGATTGGTATGGATATTTGTAGCCTGGAATTTATCTCTGCGAATATCGCACACCAATATGTTGCTATCAAAGGGCATTCCCAGAACATGTGGAAAAAGGTTCCAATTTGACACTTACATTTGTTGCACATAGGGTCTCTGTCAGGGAATATGCGATGGAGTCTCTGTGGGGTGTAGTAAATCCTATGTATGAATTTGACCTGGATTAGTTTATCTTTAGATGCAATCACCAGTTTAGGACCATTATCCAGACATTCCTCTCAATCCTCTCTATCTAATGATGGAATGTCAGTATGCCAGCTGTCCCATAATTTTGCTATTTTAGGAGATTCCTTACCTAGGAGTACAACATACAAGGTAGAAAGGGGCTTAGAGACATCACCAGACGCCAAGAGCTCTTCAATGGGATCTGCCTGAAGCAAAGGTGCCTGAGGAAACTGAGCCTGTGCCGCATGCCTAAGTTGAAAACATCTAAACCTCATCCCTCTGGGCAGCTAGAATTTAGTCATTATTTCCGTAATAGAAAGTAGTTCCCCTCTGGGCATAATTTGTTCTAGAGTTGTAATACCGAACCTGGCCCAAAGATGTGGGTCAGGCACAGTCCGGAAGTGTTTAAGTGCTGGATTTCCCCATAACGGGTTCGCTGGCGATAATTGACCCGGTGAGAGGAATCTACGTCTTGCAGCCACCCACACCCTCCACGTTGCCCGAGTGGGTTCAGGAACTCGCGTATACGCACCCGGTCCTCGATAGGGAAAGTTACGTAGATCAGTGAGGGAGCCCAGATAGTTTGCCTCAAGGCAGACTGCAGCATTCATTTTAGATCCCTGAAACCACCAGTAGGCCGACACCAACATAGCCGCCCAATAGTAAACCTGAAAGTTGGGGAGGGCCAATCCTCCAAAACAAGCAGGCAGCCACAGGGTAGAGCGCGCCAGTCTGGGGTTCCCACCCCCCCAAATAAAAGTTCCCACCAGACCATCAACCTCCTTAAAAAACGAAACAAGTACCCAAACCGGGAAATTTCTAAAGACATAGTTAAATTTAGGTAGTATCATCATCTTAAGGAGGTTGATGCGCCCCAATAAATTTAATGGTAAGTCAGCCCAGGCCAAACACTTCGCACGCAACGTACTCAAGATAGGGCTCAAATTTTTAATTATAAAGTCTGATGGGTTTTTTGTGATTACTATCCCTAAATATTTGAACTCCGTCACCCATTGTAGTGGGGAGGATGGTGGCCCAGAGGCTGCCACATTGTCCAGAAGAAATAATACTGATTTGGTCCAATTGATCCTTATACCAGATAACCCCCCAAAGGTATCAAAGATTCTCAAGGCCGCGAGAAGAGAAGGGCCCGCATCATTCAGATATAGAAGTGCGTCATCCGCGTACAGAGACAGCCGCTCTTCCAACAAACCCACCCGCAAGCCCAGGACATCCGGAGCACTCCTGACTGAAATTGCCAGTGGCTCCAATGCCAGGGCGAACAGGCTGGGGGAGAGCGGGCAACCCTGTCTCGTGCCGCGGAATAAATCAAAGGGCTCCGAGACCCAATTATATGTACGGACCCTAGCTTTGGGGGCCTGGTACAACAATCGAATGCCATGTATGAACTTAGGGCCAAACCCAAATCTCTGCAATACCTGCCACAGATAGTTCCACTCCACCGAGTCAAACGCCTTTTCGGCGTCAAGGGAGGCTATGACTCTAGTCCCTGGATTGTCATGTGGATTGGTAAGATTAAGAAAGAGTCGTCTCAGATTGATATCGGTTCCCTTGCCGGGCATAAATCCGGTCTGATCTATACCGATCAGGTCTTCTATGACATGGGATAAGCGGATAGCCAGGACTTTCGCAAAGATCTTGGCAACTACATTAAGTAGCGATATCGGCCTGTATGAGGCACACTCAAGCGGATCCTTACCCGGCTTGGGAATCAACACAATTACTGCCTCGTTCATGGACTCTGGTAAAGCTTCTAGGGCCATAAAATTAGATAATAGCGAGGTTAATTTAGGGGCTAGAATTTCACTGAAATCGGAATAGACTTCAGATGGTAGGCCATCCGCCCCAGGAGCCTTCCCCCCTTTGAGATGTCCCATAGAGACCTGAATCTCCTCTAGCGAGATATCTTTCTCTAATTCTTCCCTGGCTTCCGCCGTTAAGTTAGGGATGGATAATGAATCTAGAAACCTAGACAGGTCTGAGTCAGACGCCTCAGTCCTGGAGGAGTAAACTTCTCGGAAGTATTCCCGAAAACGATTAATAATATTTTGGGGAGATGTAAGTAACTGGCCGGAGCTGTCCCTAATAGAACCAATGGGGGTAGCTCGGATATTACCCTTAGCCAACCATGCAAGGAGTTTCCCATTTTCCCCCCCATGTTCGAACACTCTTTGGGCCGAGAAGAGTAGCGCCTTATCCGTTTGTGCCATCCTAGCTGTGGAGAGTCTACGTAAAGCCTGTTTCCACTCCCTATATCGGTCATCTCCCGGGTCAGCGTCAAAATCAGTCTCCAAAGCAACCGCCCGGCTCTCAAGTTCCTCCAATGCATGAGCGGAGTCACGTTTAAGGTGAGCAATGCTGGTCATAAACTCCCCTCTAGCCCAAGCTTTAAAGGTGTCCCACATCACGGTTGGTGTGGCAGAATACACATTATCTGTCCAAAAATTGCAAATAGCAGCTGTAAGGGGCTCCTGTAGTCGCTCGTCATCAGCCCAGAATTTGGATAGTCGCCAAAGTCGAGGGCCCGGTGGGGCAGTCAAAGTCAACGTCAAGCAGAGGGATGTGTGGTCAGAAATTCCCCTGGGAAGCACAGAAATGTCTTGTACAAATTGTAAGGCAGGGCATGAGGCATATATTAGATCAATTCTCGATAAAGTTTTATGAGAAGCAGAGTGGCAAGTAAATACCTTTGACGTCGGGTATATGTGTCACCAGACATCAGTGAGGGCATAAATATCAGCCCACTGCCTGAGATCCGGAGTGTCACGAGCCGACTGGTGCAACCTATCGCGTTCCACCGAGGGGGCCATGTTAAAGTCTCCCAATAAATAAACAAGAGCTGTATCATATTGTACCACAGTTTGCATGATTTCGTGAAGAATACTACCATTGGCCGGAGGGGGGATATACAATCCAACTAATACTACATTTTTGTCATATATGTTAGCATGTAGAATAACAAATCTACCCTCCTTGTCTGTCTTGACTTCCAGAAGCCTAAACGGCAATGTCTTGTGCACCAAGATGCTGACCCCACGGGCATACGTGGAAAACGTGGAGTGATAGTGTAGGCCGACCCAAGTCTTGTTAAGGCAAATGGTTTTGTTACCCTGCAGATGTGTCTCCTGGAGGATACAGATCTGCGATTGATACTTTAGCAGGAACTTGAACACTAAGGATCTTTTCACTGCAGTATTAAGGCCTCGCACATTCCATGAGATTACTTTAAGTTCAGCCATTAGGTGGGAGAATCGATGAGGGTACACGGATCACCCAACCCGAGGGATCAGCATCTGCACACTCAATTACATACACTGTCATGAATACTCCATTATCTAGAAACTTTCCCCGTATTGATACTCCAAAGCACATAGAAAGAAAACAAAAAGAAAACAAAAAGAAACTCCAAAAACATCCCCCCCACCCCGCATCCCCCACCCCAACCAAGGAATGCTTTGTTCCCCAAACATTAACACCCAATGAAAGGGAGCGTGGACCAGTGGGTGTAGTCACTCGTGGAGATGAAACGTCCACTCAGAGTGGTGAGAGTCTCCGCCGCCATAAGCAAACATAAAAGAGGAGAGGGGTTACCTCCCCAATGTTACCAAGATAGTATTAGGCTGTTACCATCGGTTTCCCAAGTATAAGAAAGAATTTTTCTAAAAAAAGCAAGGAAAATGAAAAAAAAACAACTAAAATCCATGAAAAGGGTTACTGCAACTTCCTCTTCTTAATAAAGAGTCTTCCGGACATCGGAGGCACTTGCCGCCCCATAATGCAGCATGTACATCATATTTCCCTCAAGATATACAAATATAGAAGGGTCAATATAATTGCTGATATGCATGTCAGATTGAGCACATATAGGAGGCAATGTATTTGTGCAGTACAGCGGGCTGCCACAAGAGTCCGCCAAAGGTCACTCATTCACACTGCATCATCTGTGGCTGGGAAAGAGGACATTTGAAAAGAAAAAATATGACCCCTAAATCACAGCCTGGGACAGAAACACCACTTCTATGATCGTTCCGGCAAGTCCTCTGTCATTATGATGGCATCAGGTAAAGGTAGGAATATCGCATTGTGCTATAACTATTGGCAGTCACAGTTCCTAATTCTCCTGGATTTACCAGGGGCACAGTACTTGAAACTTCTCATCAAAGATCATTCCAAAGGCACAACAGGTGCATCATAAACTCACTTGTAAGCTGGTGAGGAAGCGTTTCACAGCATGTCAGAAAGGAATCTGGTGTATCACAGCAGGCACCTGTCAGCGATTCGGAGGGAGCGATTCCAACCACTGGGAAGCATCTCTGGGAGAGGCAAAAAATCTTGTAGTCTCCCCGTCTTGTACCCGGAGGCGTGCAGGGAAAAGGATGCTGTAACGAATGCCCTTAAGGCGCATGGCTGCCTTGACTTGATCGAAAGAGCGTCTAAGTTTCTGAGTCTCAACCGAGTAGTCAGGGAAAATGAGTAACTTATTATTCTGGAATTGCAGATCCCCCTTCACTCTGGCAGCTCGGAGCACCTCATCTCTGTCCCTGAAGTTTAGGAATTTCAAAATGAAAGTGCGCGGTGGCGCTCCAGGGGGGCCTGGTTTAGGTGGGATTCGATGAGCCCGTTCAACCGCATAAAATGGCAAAAATTGGGCCGCGGGAAGGAGGCTGCGGAACAATTCTTCAATAAATTCTGTAGGTCGGTGACCCTCAGCTCCCTCCGCCAATCCCACTACACGGAGGTTGTTCCTCCTATTGCGATTTTCCGCATCTTCAGATTTATACTCTAATGCCTTGATTTTGGTATGAAGGGCACGGATGTCAGCGCCATGAGCCCCCACAGTGTCCTCCACATGCCCCAGGCGCTGCTCAGCAGAGTGTAATCTGGAACGGATTTTATCCATGTCCTGTCTGATCAGCCCTACATCAGACTGAACAGCATCTACTTTGCCTGTAAGGGCTGTGAGAGAGGCCTGGCAGGTAGCTATAGCTGCCAGCACATCTGCCAGACCAGGCTGGGGTGACGTGGACTGTCCTGGCTGCTCAGTCTGAGTCGCCATGTTTATGTGCGCCCTTCTCTCGGCCCCCATGCGGTCTGCACAGGCCGCCTCCGGTATCTCTGCCTCTGGGGGGAATTTTTAGCTTCTTACCCCTGCCGCTGGACGCCCGAGCCGATCGGCGGCGCATATAGGTGATTTTGACCGGTAACACAGCACTTTGTCTGCCTAAAAGCAGGTAAACAGCCACGGATCCCGGTGGAGCTCTCTGAGAAGCGTCCTCTCACAGCGCCATCTTGGCCACGCTTCAGCCGCGGGTAGTTTTAAATGGAATTTTTCCTTCGAAATGTCATTTTGCTGTCAGACTGTTCTAAACACGGGAAACATGCGCCCCTTTACAGGCATACTATAGACACCCCCCAGGTACGAAATTTAAAGGGATATTACACTTTTATTGTTTGACTTTAAGCATTATTAAAATCACTGCTCCTGAAAAAACGGCAGTTTTTGAAACTTTTTTTTGCATTGATCCATGTCCCCTGGGGCAGGACCCGGGTCCCCAAACACTTTTTATGGCAATAACTTGCATATAAGCCTTTAAAATTAGCACTTTTGATTATTCATGTTCGTGTCCCATAGACTTTAACGGTGTTCGCGTGTTCAAGCAAACTTTTTTCCTGTTCGCATGTTCTGGTGTGAACCGAACAGGGGGGTGTTCGGCTCATCCCTATTCCTAACCATGATAGTGGAATGTGAGACCATTGCTTCAACAAGTCTGTCGCCTTTCTCAAGGCTCATGGATAGTTGGCGGAATATAGATCAGAAATAGAGGCTGTAAGGTAAATCCCTAAATATGGGATTGATTTCTCTGCCCAGGCAAAAGGAAGTGCAATTTTAGCAGATTCCAGTTCCATGTTGGATATAGATATATTTAATATCATACATTTCTTTGGGTTTATTGTGAGGACTGAGATGGCAGCAAACTTGTTGGGAATGGGTAAAAGATTAGGGTCTGAAGCTTGTGGAGATGATAGGAATAACAGACAAAGTTTGTGTCTGTATCCTTCTACCTCTATTCAGGTGATCGTTGGGTCTGTTCTGATTATTTGTGCAAGTGGTTCTATGAAAGAGCAAATCAAAGATGGGAAAGGGGGCATCCCTGATGTGTGCCGTTTTCTATATTAAAGGTATCTGATTTGTAACCTGCATATTTTATATATGTCTGAAATTTGTCCTATAGAGCGGCAATCCGTCTCATGAAGTGAGGTCCAAAGCCCCATTTCTGTAAAGAATGGTGTAAGTAAGGCCAGGAAACAGAATCAAACGCTTTTTTGATATCAAGGGAAAGAAAACAAGAGGGTACGTGGCGTATTTTTGCAACATGTGCTAAAAGGACTGCCCGACGTATGTTGTCATTTGCTTGGCATGTAGGTATAAAACCTACGTGATCGCGATTAACAAGATTGCCTATGATTCTGTTAAGGCGAGTTGCTAAAATTTTTGCTAAGATTTTTACGTCAAGATTTAGAAGGTAAATGGGGTGATAATTTATGTGAGAGGTATCATCAGAGTGAGGTTTAGGGATCATGCAGGTGGTTGCTGTTAGAGTTTTTTGTCTGAATGAGTGGTCATTTAATAGAATATTAAAGGCTTCAGCCAAGATCGGGGATAACATTTCTATAAATGTTTTATAATTTATGGCCAAGTATCCATCTGGACCTGGTCTCTTGTTTCTCTTTAGCTCTTTAATGGTATTAGTCACTTCTTCTACTAGCATGGGTTCATCAAGTTGACTTCTTTGGGCTTGAGTCAACCCAGGTAAATTAATTACGAAAAAGAAGGTGTCAGCTTCAGTAGGATTAAAATTGTTTGCTGCCTTGTATAAGGAGGCTAGATGGGATTGGAATTTGTGTACTATTTTAACAGGGTTACTAGTGTAGATATCCTTTGACAATTTGAGTCGGATTGGCTTGGGTGAGTAGATTTGAGTGCTTTTGCCAGAAAAGTACTGGGTTTGTTGGATTTCATATAAAAGGCATGTAGTTCGGTTAAGAGATTTTTCAGCCGATTCCGTGAGGAATAAATCGTATTCTAGACGGGCCTTTTCTAACTGAATTTTAGTCTTCTGAGTGGGATTATCTTGGTATGATGCAAAGAAAGCATTGAACTCAGATTCCAGCTTGTGAGACAAATTTCTGCATTCGCGTTTAAAAAAAGTGGACTGTCTCTGGAATACTCCACGCATTACTGGTTTGTGTGCCTCCCAGAGTGTTAATGGGGATATGTTGGGGCTGGTGTTGTGTGTTAAAAAGTCTTTCATGACTTGTTCAATAACTAAGCAGTGGGATAGGTGTTTAAGCATTGCATCTGGTAGGTACCAAGTGGGGTCATGAGCTTTAGGGACAGGTGAAGAGATTGTAATGCAAACTGCGTTGTGATTGGACCATGTAATAGGGATGTCAGAATTAAGTATTTCTGGTATCATTCCTGTAGTCAAAAAGATATGATCAATACGAGTAAATGTTTTGTGAGGGTGAGAATAATAGGTGTATCTTCTCTTAGTCGGATTACTTTCTCTTCATGTGTCAATTAACCACTTCAGCCCGGAAGGTTTTACCCCCTTCCTGACCAGAGCACTTTTTACAATTCGGCACTGCGTCGCTTTAACTGCTAATTGCGCGGTCATGCAATGCTGTACCCAAATGAAATTTGCGTCCTTTTCTTCCCACAAATAGAGCTTTCTTTTGATGGTATTTGATCACCTCTGCCGTTTTTATTTTTTGCGCTATAAACGGAAAAAGACCGAAAATTTTGAAAAAAAATGATATTTTCTACTTTTTGTTATAAAAAAAATCCAATAAACTCAATTTTAGTCGAACATTTAGGCCAAAATGTATTCGGCCACATGTCTTTGGTAAAAAAAATGTCAATAAGCGTATATTTATTGGTTTGCGCAAAAGTTATAGTGTCTACAAACTAGGGTACATTTTCTGGAATTTACACAGCTTTTATTTTATGACTGCCTATGTCAATTCATGAGGTGCTAAAATGGCAGGGCAGTACAAAACCCCCCCAAATGACCCCATTTTGGAAAGTAGACACCCCAAGGAAATTGCTGAGAGGCATGTTGAACCCATTGAATATTTATTTTTTTTGTCCCAAGTGATTGAATAATGACAAAAAAAAAAAAAAAATTACAAAAAGTTGTCACTAAATGATATATTGCTCACACAGGCCATGGGCATATGTGGAATTGCACCCCAAAATACATTTAGCTGCTTCTCCTGAGTACGGGGATACCACATGTGTGGGACTTTTTGGGAGCCTAGCCGCGTACGGGGCCCCGAAAACCAAGCACCGCCTTCAGGATTTCAAAGGGCATAAATTTTTGATTTCACTCCTCACTACCTATCACAGTTTGGAAGGCCATAAAATGCCAAGATGGCACAAAACTCCCCCAAATGACCCCATTTTGGAAAGTAGACACCCCAAGCTATTTGCTGAGAGGCATGTTGAGTCCATGGAATATTTAATTTTTTGACACAAGTTGCGGGAATGTGACAATTTTTTTTTTTTTTTGCACAAAGTTGTCACTAAATGATATATTGCTCACACAGGCCATGGGCATATGTGGAATTGCACCCCAAAATACATTTAGCTGCTTCTCCTGAGTACGGGGATACCACATGTGTGGGACTTTTTGGGAGCCTAGCCGCGTACGGGGCCCCGAAAACCAAGCACCGCCTTCAGGATTTCTAAGGGCATAAATTTTTGATTTCACTCCTTACTACCTATCACAGTTTTGAAGGCCATAAAATGCCAAGATGGCACAAAACCCCCCCAAATGACCCCATTTTGGAAAGTAGACACCCCAAGCTATTTGCTGAGAGGCATGTTGAGTCCAAGGAATATTTTATTTTTTGACACAAGTTGCGGGAAAGTAACAATTTTTTTTTTTTGCACAAAGTTGTCACTAAATGATATATTGCTCACACAGGCCATGGGCATATGTGGAATTGCACCCCAAAATACATTCTGCTGCTTCTCCTGAGTACGGGGATACCACATGAGTGGCACTTTTTTGGAGCCTAGCTTCATACGGGGCCCCAAAATCCAATCACCGCCTTCAGGATTTCTTAGAGCGTTAATTTTTGATTTCACTCCTCACTACCCATCACAGTTTTGAAGGCCATAAAATGCCAAGATAGCACAAAACCCCCCAAAATGACCCCATTTTGGAAAGTAGACACCCCAAGCTATTTGCTGAGAGGCATGGTGAGTATTTTGCAGCTCTCATTTGTTTTTGAAAATGAAGAAAGACAAGAAAAACATATTTTTTTTTTCTTTTTGCAATTTTCAAAAGTTTGTGACAAAAAGTGAGGTCTGCAAAATACTCACTATACCTCTCAGCAAATAGCTTTGGGTGTCTATTTTCCAAAATGGGGTCATTTGGGGGGGGGGGGTTTGTGCCATCTGGGCATTCCATGGCCTCCGAAACTGTGATAGGCAGTGAAGAGTGAAATCAAAAATTTCCGCCCTTAGAAAGCCTGAAGGCGGTGCTTGGTTTTCGGGGTCCCGTACGAGGCTAGGCTCCCAAAAAGTCTCACACATGTGGTATCCCCGTACTCAGGAGAAGCAACGGAATGCATTTTGGGGTGTAATTTCACATATTCCCATGGCATGTTTGAGCAATATATCATTTAGTGACAACTTTGTGCAAAAAAAAAAAAAAATTGTCTTTTTCCCGCAACTTGTGTCACAATATAAAATATTCCATGGACTCGACATGCCTCTCAGCAAATAGCTTGGGGTGTCTACTTTCCAAAATGGGGTCATTTGGGGGGTTTTTGAACTCTCCTGGCATTTTATGCACAACATTTAGAAGCTTATGTCACACATCACCCACTCTTCTAACCACTTGAAGACAAAGCCCTTTCTGACACTTTTTGTTTACATGAAAAAATTATTTTTTTTTGCAAGAAAATTACTTTGAACCCCCAAACATTATATATTTTTTTAAAGCAAATGCCCTACAGATTAAAATGGTGGGTGTTTCATTTTTTTTTTCACACAGTATTTGCGCAGCGATTTTTCAAACGCATTTTTTGGGGAAAAAACACACTTTTTAAAATTTTAATGCACTAAAACACACTATATTGCCCAAATGTTTGATGAAATAAAAAAGATGATCTTAGGCCGAGTACATGGATACCAAACATGACATGCTTTAAAATTGCGCACAAACGTGCAGTGGCGACAAACTAAGTACATTTTTAAAAGCCTTTAAAAGCCTTTACAGGTTACCACTTTAGATTTACAGAGGAGGTCTACTGCTAAAATTACTGCCCTCGATCTGACCTTCGCGGTGATACCTCACATGCATGGGGCAATAGCTGTTTACATTTGACGCCAGACCGACGCTTGCGTTCGCCTTTGCGCGAGAGCAGGGGGGGAAAGGGGTGCTTTTTTTTTTTTTCTTTATTAATTTTTTGAGTTTTTATCTTATTTTTAAACTGTTCCTTTCATTTTTATTTTTTTTTTGCATTTTTATTGTTATCTCAGGGAATGTAAATATCCCCTATGATAGCAATAGGTAGTGACAGGTACTCTTTTTTGAAAAAAATGGGGTCTATTAGACCCTAGATCTCTCCTCTGCCCTCAAAGCATCTGACCACACCAAGATCGGTGTGATAAAATGCTTTCCCAATTTCCCAATGGCGCTGTTTACATCCGGCGAAATCTAAGTCATGAAATGCTCGTAGCTTCTGGTTTCTTAGGCCATAGAGATGATTGGAGCCATTCTGGTCTCTGATCAGCTCTATGGTCAGCTGGCCGAATCACCGGCTGCATTTTCAGGTTCCCTGTTGGGACAGGAGAGCCAGAGAAAAACAAGGAAGACGGTGGGGGGGAATCCCTCCCACTGCTTGTAAAAGCAGTCTAGAGGCTAATTAGCCGCTAGGATTGCTTTTACATGAAAGCCGACCGCTGGCTGAAAAGAATGATACCAAGATGATACCTAAACCTGCAGGCATCATTCTGGTATAACCACTCAAAGTCCAGCAACATACCAGTACGTTGCTGGTCCTTGTATTGTAAACTTTTTTTTCATGCAGCCTGTGGGCTGAACGAAAAAAAGATATTGATCGGTGGGTATGCCCACCATTAGAATACCTCCCTTCATCCGCCCACTTCTAATGATGGGCATACATGCACCATTTATATATGCCGAAGCATGGGGGCATCCTCCCGCAAAAGGCAGGAGCAAATTGCTCCTCCACCCACTGCTGCCCCCACGCTTCGGCATATATGCTGAAGTATGTAACTGTGGTGGTGAAATCACCTCCGACAGCGCTGGAGTCACGGCTTTATATATCGTGGGAGCAAACGCTGTTGCTGTCAAGATAAATAAATCCGTGCTGCAACTGAATGGCATACCTGCTAAGCAAATGATGGTTAACAAAAAAACAAAGTAACATTACAGTATAACAGTAATACTTACCATACCTGCAAAGCAAATACAAAAAAACATAGTAAAAAATAAAACATTTAACGCAACCTGTGCCTACCTAAAATATATTTATGCCGAAGCATGGGGGCATCCTCCCGCAAAAGGCAGGAGCAAATTGCTCCTCCACCCACTGCTGCCCCCACGCTTCGGCATATATGCTGAAGTATGTAACTGTGGTGGTGAAATCACCTCCGACAGCGCTGGAGTCACGGCTTTATATATCGTCGGAGCAAACGCTGTTGCTGTCAAGATAAATAAATCCGCGCTGCAACTGAATGGCGTACCTGCTAAGCAAATGATGGTTAACAAAAAAACAAAGTAACATTACAGTATAACAGTAATACTTACCATACCTGCAAAGCAAATACAAAAAAAAACATAGTAAAAAATAAAACATTTAACGCAACCTGTGCCTACCTAAAATATATATATGCCGAAGCATGGGGGCATCCTCCCGCAAAAGGCAGGAGCAAATTGCTCCTCCACCCACTGCTGCCCCCACGCTTCGGCATATATGCTGAAGTATGTAACTGTGGTGGTGAAATCACCTCCGACAGCGCTGGAGTCACGGCTTTATATATCGTGGGAGCAAACGCTGTTGCTGTCAAGATAAATAAATCCGCTCTGCAGCTGAATGGCGTACCTGAAAACAAAAAAGTGGTTAACAATAAAAAAACAAAGTATAAAAAAATTGCATACCTATAAAGCAAACATGATAAAAACATAACAATAAAACATTGCAGTATAGAATACAATAAAAAAGAGCAGAACAATAGAGAGAGAATAGAAAGAGAGAGAACAATAAAACGACAACTATTTTTGTTTTTTTTATTTTATATTTTTTTTGTATT
The DNA here is from genome assembly GCA_037952835.1 of Lithobates septentrionalis. Classification (NCBI taxonomy): domain Eukaryota; kingdom Metazoa; phylum Chordata; class Amphibia; order Anura; family Ranidae; genus Lithobates; species Lithobates septentrionalis. The sequence goes on along the minus strand of JBBDGP010000284.1, from coordinate 2,981,460 downwards.
TTTATTTTTTTTATTTTTTTTTTATTTTTATTTTTTTAACACTTTTTTTAGTAACTTTAACTTTTAACTGTAACTGTACCAGGTTTGGGTCTCTCAAAATGCGATGGCATCTTGGGAGACCCTGTGTTAGTGTGCCTAGTCTGTGCAGTGCTGAACCCTACGCTAATACTCCACTAGTGTATGGTAACGTTCAAAACATTCACCAATGCATAGACCAGGATTGTCAGGACAGGAGGGACAACAATACCGGGTGTCACGCCTAAATCCGCGCTTGCTGCAGACACGACATCTTTTTTGGGGGGCTCTTTGGGTAGGGGTACTCTGGAGGACATAAGGAAAATGCCTCCCATGCAGCCTGCTTACCGCAGTTGGATTGGGAAGGTGAGGTGGAGCACCATCTGGAAACAGAAGGGCTCTGACGATCTCTTCCTGGAATTTAAGGAAGGATCCAGTCCGTCCTGAAGCTCTGTATAGCACATGAGCATTCAGCAAAGCCAATTGAAATAAATAAACAGACACTTTTTTGTACCAGCGTCTGGCCTTACGGGCAACTAGGTACGGCGCCAACAACTGGTCGTTGAGGTCCACCCCTCCCATATTAACCGCTTCCCGACCGCCCACTGTATATTGACGTCCTGTTTTTTAAAGATGGATATCTCGGTAACGGCAGCAGCTGCTGCCACAACCGAGGTATCCATCTTTAGGGCCGGCGATTCTGCACACGATAATGGTGGTCTATGCGGCGGGTTCGCCGCGAGATCACCGTTATCGGCGGCGGGAGAGGTGCCACCCCCCCTCCCGCCGCTCTCCCGCACCCTCCGCCGCTTACCAGAGCCGTCGGTAACGGCGGAGGCGATCGGGTCCTTTCACTGCTGAGGTACTGAGACGAGTGAGGCCAAGATGGCCCCCACCCGTCTCTATACCATGTGACGGCCGGAGCGACGTCATTACGACGGCTCCGCCCACTTCTCTTAAAGGCACAATTTATTTTGTGTCATTTTTTTAAACGACTTTTTTTTTTTTTTTTTTTTTTTTTGCATTATAGTCTAAGTATGAGATCTGAGGACTTTTTGACCCCAGATCTCATATTTAAGAGGACCTGTCATGCTTTTTTCTATTACAAGGGATGTTTACATTCCTTGTAATAGGAATAAAAGTGATCCAATTTTTTTTTTTTTTAAAAACAGTGAAAAAATAAATAAAATAAAGTAAAATAAATAATTAAAAAAAAAAAAAAAAATTTTTAAAGCGCCCTGTCCCGACGAGCTCGCGCGCAGAAGCGAACGCATACGCGAGTAGCGCCCGCATATGAAAACGGTGGTCAAACCACACATGTGAGGTATCGCCGCGACCGGTAGAGTGAGAGCAATAATTCTAGCCCTAGACCTCCTCTGTAACGCAAAACATGCAATCTGTAGAATTTTTTAAACGTCGCCTATGGAGATTTTTAAGGGTAAAAGTTTGACGCCATTCCACGAGCGGGCGCAATTTTAAAGCGTGACATGATGGGTATCAATTTACTTGGCGTAACATTATATTTCACAATATAAAAAAAAATTGGGCTAACTTTACTGTTGTCTTATTTTTTTTTTCAAAAAAGTGAATTTTTTCCAAAAAAAGTGCGCTTAGAAGACCGCTGCGCAAATACGGTCCAAAAAAAAGTATTGCAATGACCGCCATTTTATTCTCTAGGGTGTTAGAAAAAAAACAATATATAATGTTGGGGGGTTCTAAGTAATTTTCTAGCAAAAAAAACTGTTTTAAACTCTTAAACACCTAAAATCCAAAACGAGGCTGGTTTTGAAGTGGTTAAGGTTGTATTCGTGGACACAGAGGGGTTTCTCCACAACACCAGTCGCCGTAGTAATTTGGGTCGTCGTGTCTGCATGAAGGGAGGTAAGAATGAAAACATTCTTATTGTCCCTTCACTTCATAGCGAGCAAATTATTATACTTCAAGCAGGCTCTCTCCCCCAGCCTAAGACGGGACTCTACAAGCCGCTGGGGAAAGCCCCGGTGATTAGATCGCACGGTGCCACATGCTCCAATCTGATGATCAAACAAGTGACTAAAAAGTGGCACGCTCGTATAATAATTGTCCACGTACAAGTGGTACCCCTTTCCGAATAAGGGTGACACCAAGTCCCACACTATCTTGCCAGCGCTTCCTATGTAGTCAGGGCAGTTTATCGGCTCTACGTGACTATCTTTGCCCTCGTAAACCATAAATCTACATGTATAGCCTGTGGCCCTGTCACAGAGCTTATACATCTTGACCCCGTATCTGGCACGCTTGCTGGGAAGGTACTGTTTGAATGACAAGCGGCCAGAAAATTTAATCAGAGACTCATCAACGCAGACAACTTGATGGGGAGTAAACAAGTCTGCAAAACACTGGTTGAAGTGGTTTACGAGGGGCCGAATTTTGTAGAGCCGATCGTATCCAGGGTCTCCACGAGGACGACAGAGTTCATTGTCGTTGAAGTGCATGAACCGCAAAATCTGCTCGTATCGTGCCCTGGTCATGGAGGCAGAGAACACGGGCATATGGTGAATTGGGTCAGTGGACCAATATGACCGCAACTCACTCTTTTTAGTTATGCCCATGTTGAGGGAAAGGCCCAGAAAGGTCTTAAATTCGGAGTCCGTAATTGGTCTCCAATCTCTGGCAAGGGAGGACTGGGGATTAGCGGTGATGTGTTGACCAGCGTACAAATTGCTTTGGTCCACAATAGATCTATAGAGATCTTCGGGGAAAAACAGCGAATAAAAATCCAGTGGCGTAAAGTCAACTGTTTCCACCTGAATTCCGGGTTGGCCAGTGAAAGGGGGAAGTACGGGTGCTGCAGAAGTGGTGGGTACCCAATTCGGATTGGCGAATGCAGCAGGAAGGGCACTATGGGCACGAAGGGCCTGTGTTCGTCTTCTTCTTGGTGGCAGTGGGACACTACTTGTGCTTGCCACCTCGCCAGCTTGAACTGCACTTATGGGACTCGCCACGTCACCACGTGATACTGCAGTGCTGGATGTACAACCAGGGTGTACTAGGCCGCTGGTGCTTGCCAGTTCACCAGAAGGAGTAGCGGCACTAGTACTTCTCTGCTCCATACGAGAGCCCTGCGGTTCTTGCACTTCAAGGACAGAAGAAGTTCGGGGTCTGGTACGCCTGACCCTAGCAGGGACCACAACTCCGTCGTCAGAGCTATCTGTCATGGAGCCGCTGTCCTCTACAGGTTCGTATTCTGAGCCTGAACTTGACAGATGAGTGACTTCCTCTTCACTATCTGTCATGCTCAGAAACGTGTAGGCCTCTTCACTAGTGTACCTTCGATTTGCCATTTTGGGCTCAGATGTGAGCGCTTGGCTTGCTGCCGCCATGTTGGTTTGACTGTATCACACGATGGATTGTTCCTTTTCTCTTTGAATCCTGAGATATCATCTGTCGCTTATCGGTACCTTAAGCTGAGGTTGTGGGGAGCCCCAAATTTTCCCTGTGCCGTTTTTGACTGCTGTAATAGCGGTCAACGGGATCTGACTGTATCACACGATGGATTGTTCCTTTTCTCTTTGAATCCTGAGATATCATCTGTCGCTTATCGGTACCTTAAGCTGAGTTTGTGGGGAGCCCCAAATTTTCCCTGTGCCGTTTTTGACTGCTGTAATAGCGGTCAACGGGATCTGGTAAGCATATCTGATATTCCACCTCGGGTGTGAGGAACCACAGAAGATTTCCCCCACTGCATCCTCATCTTTGTTGTGGCCCCTTCTGGCACTTTTTTTTCCTAATTTATCACGGACTTTCTTCTTTTTTGGTTTTGGACTCTATTCATTTACCTATTTAAGTATTTGTCTTCAATTTAATTTTTGGGACATTAGTGTATGATATTGTTTATACTCATCTTGCACTATTATTATCGTTTATTTCATATTAATTCATTTTATAGCTTTTAATTATGTTTTAGCACCGCATCTCTTTTGTATGATGAAAGAAATGAAGTTAGAGCAGGGCCGGGCATGACAGTGTGTCTAGTGGCACACAGGGTTAAGTTTTGGGGAAAGGTAGGGGGAGGAGAGAGGAGGAAAGTTGGGGGGAGTGTCCAGTTAAAAGGAGGGGGTGGAGCCAGAACGGGCAGTGCGTGGGGGAAGAAGACACAAGGAGGCAGAATCTCTCTGCTCCTCAGCTATGGCCGGTGTGGAGGACTTGTTGGAGCGTTTGAAGCAGGCAGCGGAGGTGAGAGGGTCGGATTGGCCGCACAGACAGGTGGCGGAGATGCTCGGAGGGGAGGCAAGCGGATCGGCGAGGGTGGAGGAGCCGGCGGCGCGTGCGTGGAGATCGCGGCCTCCGGCGCGGTACCGCGCCGGGGCCTGCAAACAGACTGGGAAGAGCGGAGAGGAGTCCAGGGGAAGAACGATCGCTTCCGCCGGCAAAACGGAGCAGCAAGGAGGCAATGGCGAGGCCCGGGCGCACTACACGGCGGGGTCAGAGTTCACCGGGCGGGGCCGCAATGGCGCCGCTTCCCTGCGCACGGTCACCAGAGGAAAACAGCAGACTGGCACCCCAGCAGCTCTAAACGAGCGTGGGGGGGAGGATGGCAGAGCAGAGTGGGAGAAGCGGTGAGCAGAGGGTCAAGATACGCTGCGAGGGGGCGGAGCTCACTCGGCAGCGCGGAGGTGTCGCAAGATGGCGGACAGAATCGTGTGCAGGCTGGCCCAGTTGCAGGGACATCAGGGCAGCATGTGTTATCATCAGATCGCAGCAGGGGACAAGCTCCACAGCATGCAGATGGCCGGGGCTCCAGGAGGGATTCGCCTGTGGCGTCCGTTCCAGCCAGGGATGAGCTTCGTGTTCGAGTCGAACCCATGTTCGACTCGAACATCGGCTGTTCGGTCGTTCGCCGAATTGCGAACGATATGGGCCGTTCGCGCCAAATTCGTGTGGCGTGTCACGGCCCATAATTCACTGCGGCATCGCAGTGCATTGCTTGCTGATGATTGGCCAAGCATGCACTATGACCCGCATGCTTGGCCAATCACAGCGCCGCCTGAACAGAGAGCCGTAATTGGCCAAAGCCAAGGAGGCTTTGGCCAATTATGGCTCAGGGGATTTAGTACACGCCCCACACTATATAAGGCCGCCTGCATGGCGGCCCTGTGCAGTGTGTTCCGGTGTGCTTAGAGAGAGAGAGAGACAGTGTCATTTCATTTGAGTTAGCTAGATTAGGCAGGACAGTCAGTCAGTTAGCTGCACTTAAAGTGTATTGTGTATATATATGCATCCCAGGTGTTGCATATATATATATATATACACTGTATTCAGTTTAGCTAGATCCGTTCCTGTTATCTTCTAGACTATTTACATTTAGTGCAGTGCGTCCTGCTCACAGTGTTCAGCTAGATCCGTTCCTGTTATCTTCCTACTGACAGGCAGGCTTGTCTTGTTACAGTATTTACAGCTACCTAAAGAAAATTACTGGTGTTCTTTTGATCCTATTAGTACCACGGTCAGGCAGCTAGACTATTTACATTTAGTGCAGTGTGTCCTGCTCACAGTGTTCAGCTAGATCCGTTCCTGTTATCTTCCTACTGACAGGCAGGCTTGTCTTGTTACAGTATTTACAGCTACCTGAAGAAAATTACTGGTGTTCTTTTGATCCTATTAGTACCACGGTCAGGCAGCTAGACTATTTACATTTAGTGCAGTGCGTCCTGCTCACAGTGTTCAGCTAGATCTGTTCCTGTTATCTTCCTACTGACAGGCAGGCTTGTCTTGTTACAGTATTTACAGCTACCTAAAGAAAATTACTGGTGTTCTTTTGATCCTATTAGTACCACGGCCAGGCAGCTAGACTATTTACATTTAGTGCAGTGCGTCCTGCTCACAGTGTTCAGCTAGATCCGTTCCTGTTATCTTCCTACTGACAGGCAGGCTTGTCTTGTTACAGTATATAAAGCTACCTGAAGAAAATTACTGGTGTTCTTTTGATCCTATTAGTACCACGGTCAGGCAGCTAGACTATTTACATTTAGTGCAGTGCGTCCTGCTCACAGTGTTCAGCTAGATCCGTTCCTGTTATCTTCCTACTGACAGGCAGGCTTGTCTTGTTACAGTATATAAAGCTACCTGAAGAAAATTACTGGTGTTCTTTTGATCCTATTAGTACCACGGTCAGGCAGCTAGACTATTTACATTTAGTGCAGTGCGTCCTGCTCACAGTGTTCAGCTAGATCCGTTCCTGTTATCTTCCTACTGACAGGCAGGCTTGTCTTGTTACAGTATTTACAGCTACCTAAAGAAAATTACTGGTGTTCTTTTGATCCTATTAGTACCACGGTCAGGCAGCTAGACTATTTACATTTAGTGCAGTGCATCCTGCTCACAGTGTTCAGCTAGATCCGTTCCTGTTATCTTCCTACTGACAGGCAGGCTTGTCTTGTTACAGTATATAAAGCTACCTGAAGAAAATTACTGGTGTTCTTTTGATCCTATTAGTACCACGGTCAGGCAGCTAGACTATTTACATTTAGTGCAGTGCGTCCTGCTCACAGTGTTCAGCTAGATCCGTTCCTGTTATCTTCCTACTGACAGGCAGGCTTGTCTTGTTACAGTATATAAAGCTACCTGAAGAAAATTACTGGTGTTCTTTTGATCCTATTAGTACCACGGTCAGGCAGCTAGACTATTTACATTTAGTGCAGTGCGTCCTGCTCACAGTGTTCAGCTAGATCCGTTCCTGTTATCTTCCTACTGACAGGAAGGCTTGTCTTGTTACAGTATTTACAGCTACCTAAAGAAAATTATTGGCGTTTTTTTGATCCTATTAGTACCATGGTCAGGCAGCTAGACTATTTACATTTAGTGCAGTGCGTCCTGCTCACAGTGTTCAGCTAGATTCGTTCCTGTTATCTTCCTACTGACAGGCAGGCTTGTCTTGTTACAGTATATAAAGCTACCTGAAGAAAATTACTGGTGTTCTTTTGATCCTATTAGTACCACGGTCAGGCAGCTAGACTATTTACAGTTAGTGCAGTGCATCCTGCTCACAGTGTTCAGCTAAACCTACAAGTTAGTGGGGTGCGTCCACCTCACAGTGTTCAGCTAAAGCTACCTGTAGAAGGTTGGTGGTGTTCTCATACTACAGGCAGGCAGTTGATTTTGCTAGCTACAGTATCAGTACATATATATATATATATATATATATATATCCCAGCTTAGTGCAGCTACAGGCCATTAGTATGTCTGGAAGGCCAAGAAGGAGAGGCAGACAGTCACAAGCCAATAAGAGAGGGCAAGCAGGCTCTGTGTCTAGTGCTGGTCGTGGAGACGGTGCATCCTCATCAGCACGTGGCCATGGGACACGCTTGGCCTTTTTTTCGGCAGCTGGCCGTGTTGAGCCACAACATGCGGAAGACTTGGTCGAGTGGATGACCAAGCCGTCCTCATCCTCCTCATTCTCTCTCACCCATGCCCAGGGTGCTTTGTCTGGCAAAGCAGCGGCCTCTTCCCTCGGCTCAATGTCATCAGTGACTCCTTCCCTAGCTCCACCATGTCCTCCTGAGGAGTCCCTCGAACTGTTTGACCACAGTGTTGGGTACATGCTCCAGGAGGATGCCCAGCGTTTGGAAGGCTCTGATGATGATACTGAGCTCGATGAAGGCAGTAACATGAGCACGGACAGAGGGGGTGCCCAAGAAGGACAGCAATCTGGCAGTCATGCTCCCCCTGCTGCAGCATACTGCCAGGTTTGCTCCAGTGATGAGGAGGGAGGGGATGATGAGGTCACTGACTCAACGTGGGTGCCTGATAGGAGAGAGGAGGAGGAGGAGGAGGAGGAGGAGGAGGAGGCGGCACATCACCAACGAGGCAGGATGCCCTCCAGGGGTCAGCCTAAGGGCAGCACATTGACTGCATCACACCCCAAAGCTCCACATGTGCAGGGCGCTGCAGTCTCTGCGCGTTATTCAAAAAGTTCTTTGGTGTGGGCCTTTTTTGAGACGAGTGCATCAGATCGCACCGCTGCTATTTGCAACATATGTCTCAAGCGTATCTCACATGGCCAAAACATCTCCCGCTTGGGTACCACATGCTTGACCAGACATATGTTGACCTGCCATGCAGTTCCTTGGCAAGCGTATCTAAAAGACCCACACCAAAGAACAAAGAGGACCTCTCCTTGCTCCTCATCAGCTGAGATTTCCAACCCCACTAGACCTTCAGTCCTCTCTGAGACCTGCACTGAGAGGAATGAAGGTGCAGAATTAGGTGTGTCACAGCCAAGTACTTGTGGGCAATCTGCTTTTGGTACACCGACGTCAGATTGTACCAGGCAAATTTCCCTGCCCCAGCTGCTGCACCGCCGAAAGAAGTTTGCTCCCAGCCATCCACATGCCCAGCGGTTGAATGCTAGCTTGGCAAAATTGCTAGCACTTCAACTGCTGCCTTTTCAGTTGGTAGACTCTGCCCCCTTCTGTGAGTTTGTGGAATGTGCGGTTCCTCAGTGGCAGGTACCCAAACGCCACTTTTTCTCACGAAAGGCGATTCCGGCTCTCTACCGGCATGTGGAAGGCAATGTCCATGCCTCGCTGGACAGGGCGGTCAGCGGTAAGGTGCATATTACCGCTGACTCATGGTCCTCATGGAACTCAACGTTGGCCATGCTGCAGCGGCTGCACACGCAGCAGAGGGCCATCAATGAGTACCTGTGCGACTATGGCACCAGGACAGGGTCAGGGGTGCTTGGTTTTTTTTCCCCACGCCAGTGGGCCATGATCAGGGATGCATGCACAGTCCTGTCACCATTTGAGGAGGCCACGAGGATGGTGAGCAGTGACAGTGCATGCATCAGTGACACTGTCCCACTTGTCCACCTGTTGGAGCACACGCTGCGTGGAATAATGGACAGGGCACTTGAGGCAGAACAGAGGCAGGAAGAGGAGGACTTCCTTAGCTCTCAAGGCCCCCTTTATCCAGACAGTGTTCCTGCGTGCCCGCCGATCACACAGGAAGAGGACGAGGAGGAGGAGGGGGAGGAACATTGTGTCAGTATGGAGGTGGAGCCTGGCACTCAGCATCAGCAGCAGTCTTTAAGGGATCAGTCCCAAGAAACACATGTCGTCCTTAGTGACCCAGAGGACTCCGGACCGAATGCCTCAGCAAACCTACGCTGCATGGCCTCCCTGATCCTGCAAAGCCTGTGTAAGGATCCTCGTATTTGTGGTATCAAGGAGAAGGACCAATACTGGCTGGCAACCCTCCTTGATCCACGTTACAAGGGTAAGGTTGCGGACCTTATCTTGCCATCGCAGAGGGAGCAGAGGATGAAACATCTTTGGGAGGCCTTGCAGAAAGGTCTGTGCAACGTGTTCCCAGAGACTGGGAGGTTACAAACTCCTGTTTCTGGACAACGTGTTGCTGAGGCTTCGGTCAGTCAAAGAAGGAGCGGTGGACAAGGTGGCCGTCTGACCGATGCGTTCAGACAATTTTTTGGTCCGCAGCCCCAAGGTATGATCGGTTCCAGCAACCATCGCCAGCGTCTGTTTTACATGGTGCAGGAATACCTAGGGGCAAGATCAGACTTGGACACCTTTCCCACCGAAAATCCTCTGGGTTACTGGGTCTTGAGGATGGATCACTGGCCAGAGCTTGCACAGTATGCAATTGAGCTACTGGCCTGTCCTGCATCCAGCGTTCTTTCGGAACGCACATTCAGTGCTGCTGGAGGCGTGGTAACCAATCACAGGGTGCGTCTGTCCACCGACTCGGTCGATCGACTGACCTTCATAAAAATGAATCAGTCTTGGATCACCACCAGCTACCAAGCACCTGATGCTGATGTAACCGAATAATTTTTTTTGAAACCTCAGATCCCTTCAAAGACTGCCTATGCTGATGCTGAGTGACTATCCCTGAGTAATTATCCTCTTCCTCCTCAATCATCACGCTGGCGCCACCACCAGTGCCTAAGGCACAATTTTTCAGCCCCTGTTTAACAGGGGCGTGTAATTACAATTTTTGATGTAATACTTTGCAGCAGGGCTCGTTCCTGCATTCCAACTAGAGTGTCTGTGAGGGGTTGCAGTGTTGTGGCACCAGCACCAGTGCCTAAGGCCCAATTTTTCTGCCCCTGTCTAACAGGGGCGTGTAATTACAATTTTTGATGCAATACTCTGCAGCAGGGCTCGTTCCTGCGTTCCAACTAGAGTGTCTGTGAGGGGTTGCAGTGTTGTGGCACCAGCACCAGTGCCTAAGGCCCAATTTTTCTGCCCCTGTCTAACAGGGGCGTGTAATTACAATTTTTGATGCAATACTTTGCAGCAGGGCTCGTTCCTGCATTCCAACTAGAGTGTCTGTGAGGGGTTGCAGTGTTGTGGTACCAGCACCAGTGCCTAAGGCCCAATTTTTCAGCCCTTGTTTAACAGGGGCGTGTAATTACAATTTTTGATGCAATACTTTGCAGCAGGGCTCGTTCCTGCGTTCCAACTAGAGTGTCTGTGAGGGGTTGCAGTGTTGTGGCACCAGCACCAGTGCCTAAGGCCTAATTTTTCAGCTCCTGTTCAACAGGGGCATGTAATTACAATTCTTGATCTAATATTTCACAGCAGGGCCCTGTGAGATCTTACAGTGTTGTGGCCACAGCAACACCAAAGGCCCAAATTTCTGCTGAGTATATAGGGCAGGACCCTACTTTCAAACATCTAACTTACAAACGACTCCTACTTGCAAACGGAAGGAGACAAGAGGAAGTGAGATGAAATCTACCCCTAGGAAGGGAAATTCTCTCCTGTAAGAGTTAATATGGGAAAAAAATTCTCCTTTCCACTGATGCTTTCCAATCCTTGTTCCACAAAAAAACCCAAATTTTCAAAACACATTTTTCATTGGGACAAAAAGTGAGGTGAAATCTTCTGAAGAGGAGGAAAGACAGCAAAACAAATGTCACAGGGGTGATAACCCTTCCCTATGTTTTCCAAAAAGCTTAAAAAAGATTTTTTGGCTGGAGCTAAACACGTTAAAAATGTACCCGTTCAAAATTACAAAGAGATTCTACTTAACAACAAACCTACAGTCCCTGTCTTGTTTGCACCGCCTGTATACTGCTGTTCAGAGTATATAGGGCCTGGTGGCCCCACACCTTTCCTTATTTTAATTTGGGTGCGGGGTTTCCCTTAATATCCATACAAGACCCAAAGGGCCTGGTAATGGACTGGGGGGTACCCATGCCGTTTGTCTCACTGATTTTCATCCATATTGCTATGACCCGACATTACATTAAACCCGCAAGCAGTTTTAAATTAGATTTTTTCCTTTAAAAATGACATTTGGTGCAGGGACTGTTCTAAACACGGGAAACACGCGTCACTTTACAGGCATACAATAGACACCCCCCAGGTACGATATTTAAAGGAATATTTCACTTTTTTTTTTACTTTAAGCATGATTAAAATCACTGCTTCCGAAAAAACGGCCGTTTTTAAAAGTTTTTTTTGCATTCATACATGTCCCCTGGGGTAGGACCCGGGTCCCCAAACCCTTTTTAGGACAATACCATGCAAATTAGCCTTTAAAATTAGCACTTTTGATTTTGAACGTTCAAGTCCCATAGACGTCAATGGGGTTCTAACGTTCGTGCGAACTTTTGGTCCGTTTGCGGGTTCTGGTGCGAACCGAACCGGGGGGGTGTTCGGCTCATCCCTAGTTCCAGCGCACAGGGCACAATCAGATGAGGAAATGTCGGATGAGGCAGAGGAGCCAAGCCAGCAAGCACCGGCGAGGGAAGGCGGCTCAGCGGCTGTTGGGAGGTCTCCTGGTCAGCCCGGTAAGTCCAGTGACAATCTATCATTTACCAATGCATTGCAGGGCTTGTTGGGGGTGGTGGCAACAAGTGCAAGGGGGGTGGCGGCACCTTCGCCGCGGGCGGTTAGACAGGTTCCGGACCAACAAGTGGCGGGTACAGTATCCGCCAGTTCGGGGTCCACGGGACAGCTTCAGGAGCTATTGGAGGGTTTACAGGTGCTGGTAGGTCGTTTTGGCAATGCACAAGGGGATGCACAAGGGGGTGCCCAGGATGCAGAACAGGTTGGGGGAAGTGTGAACTCGGGGGTTGGGCCTGTGGAACGGGCGGCTACGGTGGGTCAAGCTGAACAGACGGTGGAGCCGGTGACAGGTAAGGACACGTCAGGTGAAAAAGGGGTCCCGGAAGCTAAGGGTAAGACCGATGTGGTAAGGCTGGCAGATGCAGCGAAATGTGAGATATATGTATGTTTTGAGGGCCCGCTAGGAGCTCATCTGAAACAGGAAGTGAGAGAAAAAATTCACAAAGGGGAATATGTCGAGATATTCTCCTTGTTGCCATTGGAAAAGTTTAACCTGGACAGGGTTAAGCCCAACGATTCCAAGAAGGAGGATGAGGAGAAGAGGAGGTATAGACTGATACCGCGGACGTTTGTAAACTTGTTACAAGCATTTGCTATCATGGCCAGCGTCATTGGCGAAAAGAATCCAGAACATTGTTCTGGGTTGTTTTGTTATATGGATGCTATAGGGGAAGCACACAGAGTGTATGGTGGTACGGCTTGGTTACGGTATGACGAGCAGTTTCGTCAACGCAGAGCGATGCGTCCGGAGCTGCGTTGGGACCATAAGGACATTAGCTTATGGATGAGACTAATGGCGTCAGCTAGGGCCCCGCCTCAGTTATTTCAGGGGGGTCGGGGGTACCCACTCCCCAGGACTACCGGCCGGCAGAAAATGGGGAGTGTGCTGGCAGTACAATGAGGGATCTTGTAAGTTCGGTGGATCTTGCAAGTTTAAGCACGAGTGTTCAGGGTGTGGGGGAACCCATACCCTGGCACGGTGTTTCAAAAAAGGAAAGCGTACTTGAGATACTGTTAACAAGAGGGATGACACCGGTGATGGCGGAAAGGATGCGGCCTTTCCTAAGTAAGTATCCAGATAGGGAGGCAGCGAGGTTGTTGTTTGAGGGTTTTACTGTGGGGTTTAAAATACCGTGTTCACTGGAGGCGGTGCCTCCGGTGGCTCGGAATCTGAGATCCGCAGTACAACACCCGGGGGTGGTAGGGGAAAAATTGGAGAAAGAGGTGAAATTAGGGCGAATGGGGGGGCCGTTTGGGGAACAGCCGTTCAAGGCTTTAGTGGTGTCCCCATTGGGCGTGGTACCAAAGAAGGAACCGAACAAGTTTCGGTTGATTCACCACTTATCATTCCCAAAAGGGGGTTCGGTTAACGATTTCATTGACCCGGAGGCATGTACCGTGTCGTACACTTCGTTTGACGCGGCAGTTCGATGGGTCAGGCGATATGGAAAAGGGGCATTGATGGCAAAATCAGATATAGAGGCGGCATTCCGGCTACTTCCGGTTCACCCGGATAGTTTTTGGCTGTTAGGTTGCCACTGGCAAGGACAATTCTACGTGGACAAGTACTTGCCCATGGGCTGTTCTATTTCCTGCGCCATGTTTGAAGTTTTCAGTTCCTTCTTAGAGTGGGTGGTAAGGGATGTGTCGGGGCTAGAATCGGTGATCCATTATTTGGATGACTTCCTATGCATAGGCCCCCCTTCATCCAAGGTGTGTGCGATCCTCTTGGCAACATTGCAACACATTGCGGAACGATTTGGGGTGCCCCTGGCAGCAGAAAAAACAGAAGGCCCTAAGACAGAGATTAGTTTCTTGGGGATTGTTATTGATTCCATGGCAATGGAATGCAGGTTACCGCAGGACAAGTTGGGGGATCTGCAGAAAGAAATCAGAGAGATACATGGGATGAAGAAAGTACAGCTGCGGGTACTTCAATCATTGCTAGGAAAATTGAACTTTGCTTGCAGGATAATACCGATGGGCAGAGTTTTTTGCCGCCGGCTGTCAGCGGCTACAGCAGGGGTAAAAGCACCGACACATTTCGTTAGGCCTATGAAAGAGCATCGAGAGGACCTAAAGGTATGGTATCATTTTCTGATGGAGTACAATGGGAAGTCGGTGTGGATGGAGGGCCCGGTAAGTAATTTCGACGTGGAGTTGGTTACAGACGCGGCGGGGTCAACTGGTTACGGGGCTTATTTTCAAGGGCAATGGAGTGCGGAGCATTGGCCAAAATCCTGTGTGGAAGCGGGATTCCTGCGTAACCTGGTATTGCTGGAATTATTTCCGGTAGTATTGGCTATAGAGTTGTGGGGAAAGTCTTGTCAGAACCTGAAGTTGCGATTGAATTGCGACAATATGGGAGTGGTGCAGGTAGTCAATCGCATGTCAGCGTCTTCCCAACCTGTCATAAGGCTATTACGGCAGTTGGTTTTGCGTTGCTTGCAGTTGAATATTTTCTTATATGCTGTCCACTTACCTGGGGTTGATAACACACTGGCTGATTCACTGTCTCGCTTTCAGTGGGACAAGTTCAGGGCCTTAGTTCCGGCTGCAGAGTTGGAAGGAATCCCTTGCCCGGAGTGGATCTGGGAGCTGGCATTGGAGTCATCGCGGGATGGATACAACAGTCTGTGAGTGAGTCCACTTGGGCGGCGTATGTGAAGGTATGGAAGGAATGGTCAGGACTAATCCGTGAAGCTGGGGTCAGTGAGGCTGGCGGGGAAGTGAGATTAATGGTACTATATTTTGTGGCTAGAAATATGGAATGTGGGGTGGCATTTTCGTCCATTGGCAAAAAGTTGGCCGCATTGTCGTTCCTCTTTAAGCTACAAGGAAAAGGGGATTTGACAAAAGATTTTGGGGTGAGGCAGGCACTGAAAGGGTATCGGAAAGGTCAAAAAAGAAGGGATAACCGTAGGCCTGTCCCTTTTCAAAACCTGGTATTAATTTGTGCGCAGTTAAGGTTCGTTTGTGTTTCAAGTTATGAGTGTTTATTGTTTGCAGCGGCCTTTTCGTTAGCCTTTTTTGGGGCTTTTAGGGTGGGTGAGTTGGTTAGTCCGTCCAGGAAGGAAGCGGGAGGTATTTTGGTTCAGGATGCAAGTACTCACGCTGACAGGGTGGGTTTACGGCTGCGTAGATCTAAAACAGATCAGCTTGGAAGGGGCGTGAATGTGTGGTTGTTCGCCTTGCCAGGATCAACAGTGTGTCCGGTAAGAACGGTTAGCGCTTTTCAAAAAGTGAGACCGTCAGGTGAGGGGCCATTTTTGTGTCATGCAGATGGGTCGCATTTATCCAGATTTCAATTTGTGGCAGTGTTTAGGAAATGTTTGGATGAGGTAGGTTTGGATGGGAAGGCTTACGCCTCACACTCCTTCCGTATTGGGGCGGCTACAGAAGCTGCCAGATGTGGATTGGACGAGGCGGCGGTGAAGAGGATCAGGCGCTGGGAATCAAAGAGATTCCGCACTTACATCCGTCCTCAATTAGTAGTGGAATAATAACAAAAAAAAAAAATGAAGGGTTTGTTGGATGTTTATACGCAGAAGGCGGGGTAGTCTTAGTTTTACTGGTGTCACCGTTTCCTTGTTGTCTTTTCGTTTCAGATGGAGTGTCTCCACGCCTCGTCTGGATACTGGGACACTCGTATGTTTGTTGGGGGGCAAGGAGAGGTGATGCGAGACCCGATGGTAGGCAGTTGGGCATATCAAGGAAGGAGGCTTTTATCAGATGGTTGGGGAGACCAGGCATGTTGTGGGGTAGAGTGGTGCCAGAGGTGGAGAGATATGCATGGCTTGATAGGCTGACAGGATGTGTTGGTTATTCACGCCGGTGGTAATGATTTTGGTGTAAGTACTGTCAGGGAGCTGATAGCGGCTGTTAAGGCGGATCTGTTACACATCCGTTCTAAATTTCCGCAGACACTGCTGTTATGGTCTGATATTGTGGCACGTACGACGTGGCGCAATGCCAGGTCAGTGGAGAGAATCAACAAGGCTCGTATAAGAGTTAATAGGGTGGTTGGAAGGTTTATAGTGCAACAAGGGGGCATGGTGATTCGTCACAGAGAATTAGAGTTAAATGTAGGCCTCTATTTGAGAAAGGATGGGGTTCACCTCACGGATGTGGGGACTGATCTTTGGTCTATGGGATTGCAGGACGGAATTCAGAAGGCTTTGAGGGTGTGGAGGGGCCCTTAAGGATAAGGTTTCATCCTTTTGGGCTGTGGCTGTTTTTTTGACGTTGGTCGGTGACGGTAGCGGTAAATGAAAGGTTAAAAAGGGGTGGGGGGTCATCAATAGTATGGCCCCTCCTGTGTATTCTGAAATGGAATACCGGTATGTTGCACTGTGGGTAGGGGTTGTCTCCGAGCGGTACAGCTGGAGGCCTTATTCAGTTTAAATCATGGTGCCCGCAGTGTACTGTTTTTGATGGGTGGTAAAAAAGGGTGTAGCTCCGTCACTGACCAATAGATTGGTTTAAATATGTTCATCTTTATCTGAGGTTATATATATATATGTTATATATATATGTTATTTATATATTTAAAGTTTTGATATTGGAGTTAATTTTATACGGTTTTAATAAAGAGGCTGTCGTGGCCATTTTATACTCCAGAAGTATGGTGTGGTCTCATTATTTAGGAAGGTAAAGGGGTTGGAGTATGGGTGGCCTTTTGGTAATTATAAGACGGGGGAAAATCTGGACTACACTGGTCAAGTGAGGCCCGGAGCGATGAAAGAAATGAAGTTAGAGCAGGGCCTGGCATGACAGTGTGTCTAGTGGCACACAGGGTTAAGTTTTGGGGAAATGTAGGGGGAGGAGAGAGGAGGAAAGTTGGGGGGAGTGTCCAGTTAAAAGGAGGGGGTGGAGCCAGAACGGGCAGTGCGTGGGGGAAGAAGACACAAGGAGGCAGAATCTCCCACCCTCCCTCCCTAGGTGATGTGTTGTTGTTCCGGTTAATGTGTGTGTTTTTCGTTTCAGGATCAGTGGATGTGCGTCGTCATGACAGCTGGATGGCTGTTTTTTTTACGTTGGTCGGTGACGGTAGCGGTAAATGAAAGGTTAAAAAGGGGTGGGGGGGTCATCAATAGTATGGCCCCTCCTGTGTATTCCGAAATGGAATACCGGTATGTTGCACTGCGGGTAGGGGTTGTCTCCGAGCGGTACAGCTGGAGGCCTTATTCAGTTTAAATCATGGTGCCCGCAGTGTACTGTTTTTGATGGGTGGTAAAAAAGGGTGTGGCTCCGTCACTGACCAATAGATTGGTTTAAATATGTTCATCTTTATCTGAGGTTATATATATATGTTATATATATATGTTATTTATATATTTAAAGTTTTGATATTGGAGTTAATTTTATACGGTTTTAATAAAGAGGCTGTCGTGGCCATTTTATACTCCAGAAGTATGGCGTGGTCTCATTATTTAGGAAGGTAAAGGGGTTGGAGTATGGGTGGCCTTTTGGTAATTATAAGACGGGGGAAAATCTGGACTACACTGGTCAAGTGAGGCCCGGAGCGATGAAAGAAATGAAGTTAGAGCAGGGCCTGGCATGACAGTGTGTCTAGTGGCACACAGGGTTAAGTTTTGGGGAAATGTAGGGGGAGGAGAGAGGAGGAAAGTTGGGGGGAGTGTCCAGTTAAAAGGAGGGCGTGGAGCCAGAACAGGCAGTGCGTGGGGGAAGAAGACACAAGGAGGCAGAATCTCCCACCCTCCCTCCCTAGGTGATGTGTTGTTGTTCCGGTTAATGTGTGTGTTTTTCGTTTCAGAATCAGTGGATGTGCGTCGTCATGACAGCTGGATGGCTGTTTTTTTTACGTTGGTCGGTGACGGTAGCGGTAAATGAAAGGTTAAAAAGGGGTGGGGGGGGTCATCAATAGTATGGCCCCTCCTGTGTATTCCGAAATGGAATACCGGTATGTTGCACTGCGGGTAGGGGTTGTCTCCGAGCGGTACAGCTGGAGGCCTTATTCAGTTTAAATCATGGTGCCCGCAGTGTACTGTTTTTGATGGGTGGTAAAAAAGGGTGTAGCTCCGTCACTGACCAATAGATTGGTTTAAATATGTTCATCTTTATCTGAGGTTATATATATATGTTATATATATATGCTATTTATATATTTAAAGTTTTGATATTGGAGTTAATTTTATACGGTTTTAATAAAGAGGCTGTCGTGGCCATTTTATACTCCAGAAGTATGGTGTGGTCTCATTATTTAGGAAGGTAAAGGGGTTGGAGTATGGGTGGCCTTTTGGTAATTATAAGACGGGGGAAAATCTGGACTACACTGGTCATGGCTAATGAGGTCTGATTAGATTGAACGTCTAATGCCACAGCAATAGCAATCATTTTATACAATGTGTTTTGATGTCAGCAACAATATCAGTGGGGGAAATGATGCTCCATTGTTGGTGTCAGTGAGATGAATAGTGTCCCATCACTGGCATCAGTGGAAGGTAAAATGCCCCATTGCTGGCATCAGAGAGAGGCATTGTTCCCCTCTATTGGGGTCAGTAGAAGGAATGGGGCCACCTTGTTTGTGTCAGTGAGAGGAATAGTGCCCCAAGGGTTGGACAAAAGCAAGCAAAGGGCCACAATCGGCCCATGGCCCACAGTTTGGAGGCCACTTGTGTAGTCCATAAGCCCTTTCCTTTGTTGACTATGAGTGACATGCCCACTGAAAATTGACAACCCTGTTTTACCCTAATGACTTTGGATTAAATCATGTCTGCTGCTTTTAGCATTTGGGAACAATAGACAGAAACTCTTACAATGAGATCTAGGGTCTAGCCTCCTGCTGTGACCTTGGTTTGCTTTATGTTGAGTATTGATGCAGTGTGGTCACATATTGCCAGTCTTATTTTCCATAGAAATATATGGAGAACATGGCATTAGGTACAAAGCCAACTTACTCAACTGTGGGACCAGAACTCATACTAGGGTCCCCAAATGTTATTGGGTTTATTCAGACTTGTGTGTTGCTGAAACCCATGGCACCACGTGTTACTGTAACTCATGGCATAATGTGCTGTGCTTTGTTGTGACATTATTTCAAATCAATGAAAGTAGCAGGCATCACACCCGAACTGTACAACACACATTCCATGCTGCTCAAAAAAGGGTTGTGTGCTGTTTTTGTTCATTGCTGCATGTTAATTAAAGCACATTGACTGCAAAGTTGTGAATCCAAGGTAAAAAAAAAAAAAACTTGCCAATCGTGTGTCCTCTTTAAAAATGTAAAGTCAATGGAAGTTCCTTTAAAGGAAAAATACCCCTTTTATATAGTTAGTAAAGTAGTATAAATACAACATGAAAAAACTTTTCCACAAACAACCACAGCAGTGAATGTTACTTTGTCTTTTTGCCACTATATTCTTTATAGTATCTTTATTAAATATTCTGTTTTGTACTAAATATATAACTCTTATTTAGAGCTTCTAAAGATCCATTTGTTCTTGCAGTTAAACTGTGGCAGTGTATAAGGTTCCAGTTACCCTTTCAACTTTTAGCAATACCTTACTAATGAAAATCAATTTTCTTTCTCGAACATCACGGGACACAGAGCCACAGTAATTACTGATGGGTTATATAGGTATCACTGGTGATTGGACACTGGCACACCCTATCAGGAAGTTCAACCCCCTATATAATCCCTCCCCCTTGCAGGGATACCTCAGTTTTTACGCCAGTGTCTTAGGTGATGGACGTGTAAAGATGTCCTGTGCTGAGCTCCAAAGGGAATATCCTATATCCTATACTGGGGCAAGCCAGGCGAACCGGATCTATTCAAAGTGTCTTTTCATGGCCGAATTGGATGGTACCCGGGCCTCATGTCCGAAGAAACGAGGTTTTACCCGTAACGCTTCTCTTTTTAGAGAGCTGGACCCCGCAGATCAGAAAATGGCTTTAAACTTCCTAATTTCTGGCAGGGTGCTTTACGGTCCAAGAACTGTAGGATCCCCCTATTCATAGGGGGCCCCAGTCTCTGATGTTTTTTTCAAATGGAGCCCACCGTGAGAGGTGAAGATTGGGTCTGTGTAAACTGAACCCTGCAGCTGGATAAGGTAAGAGGAGATTCCACAGAATTTTTGATTTCTAGTGGCTTTTCTCCTTTAAGGTAAATGCATGCTATGCCTACTGTGACCACCGGGGGCTGCCAAGAGCACAAACCTTCACATGCTGACTGTCTGTCTCAGTGTTTTCATCGCTGCACATGTCTCCCAGCGTCTCAGGCCGGCTGCAAAGGTAAGATGGAAGGGGGGATTTCTCATGTTTGAATATTCCCCCCCCCAGGCTAGAAAGAGGCCACAGGGGTCTAGAAAGTGGTTATACCACTCGGGCTCTGCTGCCTTAGGCCACCATCTCTGACTATAGCCGTTCAGGCAGATCTTACTACCAGCCTCTCTCCCTCCTCCCCCTCACCCAGCCTTCCTCCATAAGCATGACACGAGAGTGCGCGGGAAGCGCTCGTTTTTTTCAAAACTCGAGGGGGGGGGGGCGGTAGAGGGGGGGGGCGGGACATCAGCACAGAGTGCTTAGACTCCCACTCAGGCCAGCTGCAGGCTATTAAAGGCACTCTGTACAGGTGCACACAGCCTTTGGAGAGACACAGAGCTGACGGTCGCATGTAAGGTGGGACACAGGCATTCTCCTAGGCAGCATTTACTGAAGTAACACCAGACTGAGCATTGGGTAGCAAGGCTTTTAGCCAGACTACATCGCTCAGCAGGCAGTGTTCATTTGTATACCTCACACCTTGTTGCTTTGCACTATGGGTGGAAGAGGTTCAAGCACCCCAGGAACCAGAGACACTAGGGGATCTTGTTCAGGTTCTGAGGGCCCCCTGTCAGCAGCATCCTCCCCCCCTAAAGATGGGCCAGGGACGGCTAGCCAGGGAGAGCCGTTGGGGTCAGGGGCTACACCTGCTTCTGGCACTTCAGCCCCTGTATATATTACACAAGAGGTTTTTTCCTCAACCATTAATGGTCTAGAGGAAAGATTAATGGCCGTGATTAAGTCTTCACTCAGTGGAAGAAAACGCACTAGGCCTTCCTCTGTTCCCCAAGACCCTCAGGAAGAGGAGCTCTGGGATAAAGGAGATGAATCCCTTTCAGAGGATCGGGATGGGACGAATGATTCCTCTTCGGAGGATTCAGGTGGAGAGGGACCCTCTGCGACTTCCCAAGAGGAGAAAGTCTTAGTGCAGATCCTCACTGGATTGGTCCGCTCCACATTTAAGTTGCCCATACCTGAAACTGCTAAAGAATCCTCTTCTGCTTTGGGGTCACTGAAACCTTTCCAAGCAGCACATGCTTTTCCTGTTCATACTTTACTTGAAAAGCTCATTTATTCTGAGTGGGATCACCCAGACAAACGTTTTTTTCCGCCGAGAAAGTTTTCAACACTTTATCCGATGGAAGAAAAGTTTATTAAAATGTGGGGAATACCGGCTATTGATGACGCCATTTCCTCCGTAAATAATAGCCTGACTTGTCCTGTAGACAATGCTCAGATGCTCAGGGATCCTGTAGATAAAAGGATGGAATCCCTATTGAAGGATGTTTTCTCCTTAGCAGGATCAGTGGCTCAACCTGCAGTAGCAGCGATTGGAGTCTGTCAATACTTAAGAGACCATGTTAAGCAGGTCATCAAAGTATTACCTGAACAGCAGGCCCAGGGGTTTGCTAACCTTCCAGCGGCCTTATGCTTTGTGGTTGATGCCATTAGAGATTCTATTGTGCAAACCTCCCGTCTTTCACTGGGGTTGGTGCATATACGTAGAATCCTATGGTTGAAAAATTGGTCAGCCGAAGCACCATGTAAGAAGCTACTGGCTGGGTTTCCATTTCGTGGTGCAAGGTTGTTTGGAGAGGACTTGGATAACTATATCAAGAGAATCACTTGTGGGAAAAGCACTCTCTTACCTGTCAAGAAGAAGAGTAAGCGTCCCTCTTTCAAACGGACTCTTTCCCCAGCGCCGGGGGCTTCAGCCTCCAGGCAGTCCTCCATCGGGGTCCAGAGACAAGAGTCAACCCCAGGGACAAAAGAAGTCCTGGGGGAAGAAGCCTACTAGGCAAAACACTAAGACCTCTGCATGAGGGGGCGCCCCCGCTCACTCGAGTGGGGGGAAGACTGCGACAGTCCTCAGAGCTCTGGCAGGAGGATTTCCAGGACAGATGGGTAATCTCCACGGTAACCTTAGGGTACAAGCTGGAGTTTCAGGAATTCCCCTCTCCTCGGTTCCTCAGATCAAGTGTCCCCAGAGACCCAGAGAAGAAGCAGTCGCTCCTTCTAGCGTTAGAGCGACTTTTGTCGCAGGAGGTCATTATGATATTTCCCACAAAGGACCAGGGATTGGGCTTCTATTCCAACCTTTTTACAGTCCAAAAGCCAAATGGGGATGTCAGGCCCATTCTGGATTTAAGGGATCTGAACCGATTCCTAAGGATTCAATCCTTCCGCATGGAATCAATTCGAACAGTAGTTCCCACCCTGCAGGGAGGAGAATTTCTGGCATCGATAGACATCAGAGATGCATATCTGCATGTGCCCATTTTTCCTGCTCATCAGAAGTTTCTGCGCTTCGAGGTAGGAGGGCGCCATTTCCAGTTTGTGGCTCTGCCTTTTCGGGATAGCCACTGCACCTCGAGTGTTCACAAAGATCTTGGCTCCTCCTCTGGCCAGATTAAGGGCTCAGGGTATAGCTGTCATAGCATACCTAGACGACCTGCTCTTGATAGACCAGTCGGTAGCCTCTTTGAATGGAAACTTGAGGACCACAGTCAGGTATCTAGAACACCTGGGTTGGATCCTCAACTTAGAAAAGTCTTTCCTAAAACCAGTAAGAAGACTGGAGTATTTAGGTCTGATTATAGATACAAGCCAGGAGAAAATATTTCTACCCCAGGCAAAGATCGCTGCTTTAAGAGAGCTGATTCTGGCAGTAAGGACCAAGAAGGGTCCCTCAGTCCGCCTTTGTATGAGGCTACTAGGGAAGATGGTGTCTTCATTCGAAGCAGTTCCCTATGCTCAATTTCACTCAAGAATGCTGCAACACAGTATTCTGTTGACCTGGAACAAGAAAGTTCAGGCATTAGACTTTCCGATGCACCTGTCGCATGTGGTGCGTCAGAGCCTCAATTGGTGGATCATACCCGAAAACCTGCAGAAGGGGAAATCCTTTCTACCGGTTACCTGGACGGTGGTAACAACAGATGACAGTCTGTCAGGTTGGGGAGCAGTTCTGGAACAGGCTGCGGTCCAAGGGGTATGGTCCAAGACAGAGAGGACCTTACCCATCAACATTCTGGAGATCCGGGCGATACATCTAGCTCTAAAAGCCTGGACTATCAGGCTACAGGGTTGTCCGGTCAGGATCCAGTCCAACAATGCCACAGCAGTGGCTTATGTCAATCATCAGGGAGGCACCCGGAGCCGAGCTGCTCAAAAGGAGGTGAACCAGATCTTAGTCTGGGCAGAGATGCATGTGCCATGCATATCGGCAGTTTTCATCCCGGGAATAGAGAATTGGCAGGCGGACTATCTAAGTCGCCTGCAGTTACTTCCAGGGGAATGGTCTCTGCATCCCGACGTCTTTTGGGCCATATGCCAAAGATGGGGGGTTCCAGATGTAGATCTCTTTGCATCCCGATTCAACAAAAAGATAGACAGATTCGTGGCAAGGACAAAAGATCCTCTTGCATGCGGGACGGATGCGTTGGTGATTCCGTGGCATCGGTTCTCACTGATTTACGTATTCCTGCCTATTCTGCTATTACCACAACTCCTTTGCAGGATCAGGCAGGAAAGGAAGTCGGTACTTCTGGTGGCCCCCGCTTGGCCCAGAAGGACTTGGTATGCAGAAATAGTAAGGATGACGGTAGGTTCCCCGTGGACCCTACCGGTACGCCCAGACCTGTTATCTCAAGGTCCAGTGTTCCATCCTGCCTTACAAACGCTAAATTTGACGGTTTGGCTATTGAGACCCACGTTCTGAAGAGTCGTGGGCTTTCAGGTCCTGTCATATCTACCTTGATTAATGCAAGGAAGCCAGCTTCCAGGATGATTTATCATAGAGTCTGGAAAGCTTATATAACCTGGTGTGAATCCAGAGGTTGGCATCCCAGGAAATATGTCTTAGGTAGAATTCTTGATTTTCTACAATTAGGATTAGAGATGAAGCTGGCCTTGAGTACCATCAAGGGCCAGGTCTCTGCTTTATCAGTATTATTTCAGCGGCCACTTGCTTCGCATTCTTTGGTCCGAAACTTTATGCAGGGGGTGATGCGTCTTAATCCTCCGGTTAAAGTGCCCCTAAACCCCTGGGACTTGAACTTGGTCCTGGCTGTGTTACAGAAACAGCCTTTTGAACCAATAAGTCAGATTCCTTTGGTCTTGTTGACAAGGAAGTTCATTTTTCTGGTGGCTATCTCTTCTGCTAGAAGTGTATCAGAATTAGCAGCTCTTTCCTGTAAGGATCCTTATTTGATTATACACAAGGATAGAGTGGTACTACGCCCTCATCCTAGTTTTTTACCGAAGGTGGTTTCTGATTTTCATTTAAACCAAGACATTGTTCTACCTTCCTTTTTTCCAGATCCCTGTTCTCCGGAAGAGAGATCTCTACATTCATTGGATGTAGTAAGAGCAGTTAAGGCCTATCTAGGGGCAACTGCTCAGATCCGCAGGACGGATGTTTTGTTTGTGCTGCCAGAGTGTCCCAATAGAGGACAGGCAGCGTCAAAAGCTACCATTTCTAAATGGATTCGATAATTGATCATTCAAGCTTACGGTTTGAAACAGAAGATTCCTCCGTTTCAGATCAGGGCACATTCCACAAGGGCTATTGGTGCTTCTTGGGCAGTGCATCACCGGGCCTCTATGGCTCAAATCTGCAAGGCCGCAACCTGGTCTTCAGTCCATACATTCACCAGATTCTATCAGGTGGATGTGAGAAGGCATGAGGATATCGCCTTTGGGCGTAGTGTGCTGCAGGCAGCGGTACAGGGTCCTCAGGTCTGATTGCACCCTACTTGGTCGTGGTTCCCCCCCCTCAGGTAGCATTGCTCTGGGACATCCCATCAGTAATTACTGTGGCTCTGTGTCCCGTGATGTTCAAGAAAGAAAATAGGATTTTTTAAAACAGCTTACCTGTAAAATCCTTTTCTTTCGAAGGACATCACGGGACACAGAGGTCCCGCCCCTCTTCTAATACACTATATTGCTTGGCTACAAAACTGAGGTATCCCTGCAAGGGGGAGGGATTATATAGGGGGTTAAACTTCCTGATAGGGTGTGCCAGTGTCCAATCACCAGTGATACCTATATAACCCATCAGTAATTACTGTGGCTCTGTGTCCCGTGATGTCCTTCGAAAGAAAAGGATTTTACAGGTAAGCTGTTTTAAAAAATCCTATTTTTCCATCCAATATATTCAGGAAGTGTTTAAGTTCCAGTTTCAAGTGGCCTTGTCTGTGCTTGCCTTCCTCCACTTCTTATCTCAGTGCTCTCCCTTTATCTTATAATTCTTGGTTTCTCAGTTTGGCATCCTGGAGCTTATCAGTCACTGATTCACACTCCATCATCAGCTTTGCGATGACTTCACTTTGTTTCCTGAGATCCTCAAGTTCAGCTTCTTTATCTTGAATATCTGCTTTCAGCTCCTGTAATCTTTTGCTTAGTTCTTCATTCCTCTCTTTTTCCTTGTCTATTTCATCACACAGTTTCAAGCTCTCCAATCTTATTCCTGAGTTGGTCATTCTCATCTTTACATGATAAAAATTGTTTCTTCCAATGTTCCACACTAGCAATAGACTCCTGAAGAGCCAAGGACAACCGGGCATTGCTCTCCCTCAGTGTCTCCAGCTCAGTTTCCCACTTCTTTATATTGGAAGTACTTTGTGTAAGGGCAGTTTGTAGTTTATCAATCTCAGTCTTCAGTTCAGAGTCAGGGGGTGTTCCGTGGCAGGCCTTTTCATCATCTGTCCCATTTATAGTGGATGCTCAGGTGGATGATGGCGTTTCCCGTCCTGACTCCTGAGAGTGGTTGCTGGAAGTCTCCATTTTTTCTTGTGATTAATCTCTTGCTAACCTTGCAGCTTCTTTAACTTCCTGAAATTTGTCTGCAAATTTATGAAAGCTGTTGCTCTGATCCAAACCCTAGTCAAAAAACCGTATTCGCTCTGCTGTCAGTCCACTGGCCAAACTTCTTTGATATCTTTGTAAAAGTCATGTTGGGTGTGAGTGTGCTGTTTATTATTACCTTGGTCCCATCAACGCTGATAATCCGGTAGCTGTTTCTTGTGCTGTCATAGAAGTAAGAAACCGTTACCACTTGTTTGCTTGCAGGGATCTTTGTGGTCTTGTGATGAAAATGGGTTGCTCCCCCATGATGATGGGTAGTCAGGCAGCTGCGGATGACAACCAGCGGGAGGACTTGGCGTCTCTCTGGCTCTCATCGGATCACACATGCGGCTCTCATCAGTTGATCCTCACGGAGCTCCAGCTGGCATCTGGCTGAGTGTGATCACGGGAAGGAGAGGCGGAGTCCCAGGGATCTAGTGTGCTCTGTCCCCTGCCATCCCCATCCCCCTCCTCCTGTAATCAGGGTTAGTGGATCTCTGTCCATATTCTCTGCTCTGATCGCACTGAGGATGAAGTGAGAACACCGACGGAGAGCAGCCTCGGCATCCCTTCCTCTTAAGAAGTATAATATTTATTGACAAGCCACAGTGACCAAACGCAAATAAGAACAGTTGACGCGTTTCAGCCTATAATGCCTTAGTCATTACCCCATTACAGACATGAAACTTTGAAAATAAATAGTAGCTCCAAGGATCACTGGCTCCACCCATTAATTGTCTTAATTGACTATAGGCAATTATCCAAAAAAGGGGAATCAGCTATACTGCATATTGGGTGATCCATATGTATGCCACTATTTGTCACACACCTTAGAGTGATAATAAGTACATGCAGGCACACACTAATGCATGCACTCATGCACATATACATGATTAAAACACCATGAAATACAAAAAACATTAGATACAAAAAGTAAAAAATAAAATAAAAATAATAGTTCAGGTATGTGAAAGAGACACCAGAGGAGGAAAAGAGAGAAAGAGAGAGGAGGCTCTGGGGAGAGGCATGCTTAATGTAAGTGCAAATCCAGATCCCACCTCAGGTTTAACCCCTGAGGCGATCTAGTTTTTAATCTAAAAATCCAGTATGCTTCTCTTCCCAGTAGCCTTCTCTCCCTGTCACCTCCTCTGGGCGAGTGAGACAACCGTTCTATTCCTCTAAAGCGGAAAGAGGAGAGATCGCCCTGGTGACATTCCCTAAAGTGACGCGTTGCATTTGAAAAATTTCTAGCATTTGGGTTAATTGTGTCACAGTAATGTTCCCCTATACGGGCTCTCAGAGGACGTGTGGTACAGCCTACATATTGGAGGCTGCATGAAATACAGGTGATCAGGTAAATTACATAGTTTGTGCCACAGTTGATGTATTGCTGTATAGTAAACTCTTCACCTGTAGGGATGAGCCGAACACCCCCCGGTTCGGTTCGCACCAGAACCTGCGAACGGACCGAAAATTTGCACGAACGTTAGAACCCCATTGACGTCTATGGAACTCGAACGTTCAAAATCAAAAGTGCTCATTTTAAAGGCTAATTTGCATGGTATTGTCCTAAAAAGGGTTTGGGGACCCGGGTCCTACCCCAGGGGACATGTATCAATGCAAAAAAAACTTTTAAAAACGGCCGTTTTTTCGGGAGCAGTGATTTTAATGATGCTTAAAGTAAGAAAAAAAAAAGTGAAATATTCCTTTAAATATCGTACCTGGGGTGTGTCTATAGTATGCCTGTAAAGTGGTGCGTTTTTCCCATGTTTAGAACAGTCCCTGCACAAAATGTCATTTTTAAAGGAAAAAATCTCATTTAAAACTGCTTGCGGGTTTAATGTAATGTCGGGTCCTGGCAATACGGATGAAAATCAGTGAGACAAACGGCATGGGTACCCCCCAGTCCATTACCAGGCCCTTTGGGTCTTGTATGGATATTAAGGGGAACCCCGCACCCAAATTAAAATAAGGAAAGGTGTGGGGCCACCAGGCCCTATATACTCTGAACAGCAGTATACAGGCGGTGCAAACAAGACAGGGACTGTAGGTTTGTTGTTAAGTAGAATCTGTTTGTCATTTTGAACGGGTACATTTTTAACGTGTTTAGCTCCAGCCAAAAAATCTTTTTTAAGCTTTTTGGAAAACATAGGGAAGGGTTATCACCCCTGTGACATTTGTTTTGCTGTCTTTCCTCCTCTTCAGAAGATTTCACCTCACTTTTTGTCCCAATGACAAATGTTTTTTGAAAATTTGGGTTTTTTTGTGGAACAAGGATTGTAAAGCATCAGTGGAAAGGAGAAATGTTTTTCCCATATTAACTCTTACAGGAGAGAATTTCCCTTCCTAGGGGTAGATTTCATCTCACTTCCTGTTGTCTCCTTCCGTTTGCAAGTAGGAGTCATTTGTAAGTTAGGTGTTTGAAAGTAGGGGCCTGCCCTATA
Source organism: Lithobates septentrionalis (assembly GCA_037952835.1). Taxonomy (NCBI): domain Eukaryota; kingdom Metazoa; phylum Chordata; class Amphibia; order Anura; family Ranidae; genus Lithobates; species Lithobates septentrionalis. The sequence continues at coordinate 2,953,016 of JBBDGP010000284.1, read as the reverse complement.
TACTCAGCAGAAATTTGGGCCTTAGGTGTTGTTGTGGCCACAACACTGTAAGCCCTCACAGGGCCCTGCTGTGAAATATTAGATCAAGAATTGTAATTACATGCCCCTGTTGAACAGGGGCAGAAAAATTGGGCCTTTGGTGGTGGTGGTGGTGCTGGTGCCACAACACTGTAAGTCCTGACTCGCTCTTGGTGGGTGAAGAAATGGGCCCTGCTGTGAAATATTAGATCAAGAATTGTAATTACATGCCCCTGTTGAACAAGGGCAGAAAAATTGGGCCTTTGGTGGTGGTGGTGGTGGTGCTGGTGCCACAACACTGTAAGTCCTCATTCGCTCTTGGTGGGTGCAGAAATGGGTCCTGCTGTGAAATATTAGATCAAGAATTGTAATTACATGCCCCTGTTGAACAGGGGCTGAAAAATTAGGCCTTAGGCACTGGTGCTGGTACCACAACACTGCAACCCCTCACAGACACTCTAGTTGGAACGCAGGAACGAGCCCTGCTGCAAAGTATTGCATCAAAAATTGTAATTACACGCCCCTGTTAAACAGGGGCAGAAAAATTGGGCCTTAGGCACTGGTGCTGGTGCCACAACACTGCAACCCCTCACAGATACTCTAGTTGGAATGCTGAAATGAGCCCTGCTGCAAAGTATTGCATCAAAAATTGTAATTACACGCCCCTGTTAAACAAGGGCTGAAAAATTGGGCCTTAGGCACTGGTGCTGGTGCCACAACACTGCAACCCCTCACAGATACTCTAGTTTTAACGCAGAAACGAGCCCTGCTGCAAAGTATTGCATCAAAAATTGTAATTACACGCCCCTGTTAAACAGGGACTGAAAAATTGTGCCTTAGGCACTGGTGGTGGCGCCCAGAACCAAAAATGTTCTTACAAGCTATCAGCGTGATGATTGAGGAGGAAGAGGAAAATTTCTCAGGGATACTCAGCATCAGTATAGGCAGTCTTTGAAGGGATCTGAGATTTCAAAAAAAAATATTCGGTTACGTCAGCATCAGGTGCTTGGTAGCTGGTGGTGATCCAAGACTGATTCATTTTTATGAAGGTCAGTCGATCGACCGAGTCGGTGGACAGACGCACCCTGTGATCGGTTACAAAGCCTCCAGCAGCACTGAATGTGTGTTCCGAAAGAACGCTGGATGCAGGACAGGCCAGTAGCTCAATTACATACTGTGCAAGCTCTGGCCAGTGATCCATCCTCAAGACCCAGTAACCCAGAGGATTTTCGGTGGGAAAGGTGTCCAAGTCAGATCTTGCCCCTAGGTATTCCTGCACCATGTAAAACAGACGCTGGCGATGGTTGCTGGAACCGATCATACCTTGGGGCTGCGGACCAAAAAATTGTCTGAACGCATCGGTCAGACGGCCACCTTGTCCACCGCTCCTTCTTTGACTGACCGAAGCCTCAGCAACACGTTGTCCAGAAACAGGAGTTTGTAACCTCCCAGTCTCTGGGAACGCGTTGCACAGACCTTTCTGCATGGCCTCCCAAAGATGTTTCATCCTCTGCTCCCTCTGCGATGGCAAGATAAGGTCTGCAACCTTACCCTTGTAACGTGGATCAAGGAGGGTTGCCAGCCAGTATTGGTCCTTCTCCTTGATACCACAAATACGAGGATCCTTACGCAGGCTTTGCAGGATCAGGGAGGCCATGCAGCGTAGGTTTGCTGAGGCATTCGGTCCGGAGTCCTCTGGGTCACTAAGGACGACATGGTCCGCAGCCACCTCCTCCCAGCCACGTACAAGTCCATGTGTTTCCTTGGACTGATCCCTTAAAGACTGCTGCTGATGCTGAGTGCCAGGCTCCACCTCCATACTGACACAATCTTCCTCCTCCTCCTCCTCCTCGTCCTCTTCCTGTGTGATCGGCGGGCACGCAGGAACACTGTCTGGATAAAGGGGGCCTTGAGAGCTAAGGAAGTCCTCCTCTTCCTGCCTCTGTTCTGCCTCAAGTGCCCTGTCCATTATTCCACGCAGTGTGTGCTCCAACAGGTGGACAAGGGGGACAGTGTCACTGATGCATGCACTGTCACTGCTCACCATCCTTGTGGCCTCCTCAAATGGTGACAGGACAGTGCATGCATCCCTGATCATGGCCCACTGGCGTGGGGAAAAAAACCAAGCTCCCCTGACTCTATCCTGGTGCCATAGTCGCACAGGTACTCATTGATGGCCCTCTGCTGCGTGTGCAGCCGCTGCAGCATGGCCAACGTTGAGTTCCACCTGGTGGGCATGTCACAGATTAGGCGGTTCTTGGGCAGGTTAAACTCCTTTTGGAGGTCCGTCAGCCGAGCACTGGCATTATATGACCGGCGGAAATGCACACAGACTTTCCTGGCCTGCCTCAGGACATCCTGTAAGCCCAGGTACCTGCCCAAGAACCGCTGCACCACCAAGTTAAGGACGTGAGCCAAACAGGGCACATGGGTCAGTTGTCCCTCTCGGAGGGCAGAGAGGAGGTTGGTGCCATTGTCGCAAACCACCATTCTTGCTTTAAGTTGGCGTGGCGTCAACCACCTCTGAACCTGCCCCTGCAGAGCTGACAGAACCTCTGCCCCAGTGTGACTCGTGTCCCCCAAGCACACCAGATCAAGCACCGCATGGCATCTTTTGGCCTGCGTAATTGCGTAGCCCCTTGAATGGCTATGGAGCACCGCTGGTTCCGAGGACAAAGCACAGGAAGAGGCCATGGAGGAAGAAGAAGAGGAGGGGGTGGAGAAGAGAGGTGTGTCACAATCATTAGCATTTTGGAGGCGTGGTGGCGGAACAACCTCCAACACTACTGCACCTTGTCCTGCATCCTTCCCAGCTGCCAGCAGAGTCACCCAATGCGCCGTGAAACTTAGGTAACGTCCCTGTCCATGCCTGCTGGACCATGAGTCAGCGGTAATATGCACCTTACCGCTGACCGCCCTGTCCAGCGAGGCATGGACATTGCCTTCCACATGCCGGTAGAGAGCCGGAATCGCCTTCCATGAGAAAAAGTGGCGTTTGGGTACCTGCCACTGAGGAACCGCACATTCCACAAACTCACGGAAGGGGGCAGAGTCTACCAACTGAAAAGGCAGCAGTTGAAGTGCTAGCAATTTTGCCAAGCTAGCATTCAACCGCTGCGCATGTGGATGGCTGGGAGCAAACTTCTTTCGGCGGTGCAGCAGCTGGGGCAGGGAAATTTGCCTGATACAATCTGACATCTGTACCAAAAGCAGATTGCCCACAAGTACTTGGCTGTGACACACCTAATTCTACACCTTCATTCCTCTCAGTGCAGGTCTCAGAGAGGACTAAAGGTATAGTGGGGTTGGAGATCTCAGCTGATGAGGAGCAAGGAGAGGTCCTCTTTGTTCTTTGGTGTGGGTCTTTTAGATACGCTTGCCAACGAACTGCATGGCAGGTCAACATATGTCTGGTCAAGCATGTGGTACCCAAGCGGGAGATTTTTTGGCCACACGAGATACGCTTGAGACATATGTTGCAAATAGCAGCCGTGCGATCTGATGCACTCGTCTCAAAAAAGGCCTACACCAAAGAACTTTTTGAATAACGCGCAGAGACTGCAGCGCCCTGCACATGTGGAGCTTTGGGGTGTGATGCAGTCAATGTGCTGCCCTTAGGCTGGCCCCTGGAGGGCATCCTGCCTCGTTGGTGATGTGCCGCCTCCTCCTCCTCCTCCTCTTCCTCTCTCCTATCAGGCACCCACGTTGAGTCAGTGACCTCATCATCCCCTCCCTCCTCATCACTGGAGCAAACCTGGCAGTATGCTGCAGCAGGGGGAGCATGACTGTCAGATTGCTGTCCTTCTTGGGCACCCCCTCTGTCCGTGCTCATGTTACTGCCTTCATCGAGCTCAGTATCATCATCAGAGCCTTCCAAACGCTGGGCATCCTCCTGGAGCATGTACTCAACACTGTGGTCAAACAGTTCGAGGGACTCCTCAGGAGGACATGGTGGGGCTAGGGAAGGAGTCACTGATGACATTGAGCCGAGGGAAGAGGCTGCTGCTTTGCCAGACAAAGTACCCTGGGCATGGGTGAGAGAGGATGAGGAGGATGAGGACGGCTTGGTCATCCACTCGACCAAGTCTTCCGCATGTTGCGGCTCAACACGTCCAGCTGCCGAAAAAAAGGCCAAGCGTGTCCCACGGCCACGTGCTGATGAGGATGCACCGTCCCCATGACCAGCACTAGACACAGAGCCTGCTTGCCCTCTCTTATTGGCTTGTGACTGTCTGCCTCTCCTTCTTGGCCTTCCAGACATACTAATGGCCTGTAGCTGCACTAAGCTGGGATATATATATATATATATATATATATATATATATATATATATATATATATATATATATATATATATATATATATATATACTGATACTGCAGCTAGCAAAATCAACTGCCTGCCTGTAGTATGAGAACACCACCAACCTTCTACAGGTAGCTTTAGCTGAACACTGTGCAGAGCTCGCAAAAAACTAACTTGTAGCTTTTTTAGCTGCCTGCGGTAGTGATAGGATCAGGAAAACACCACCAACCTTCTACAGGTAGCTTTAGGTGAACACTGTGCAGAGCTCGCAAAAAAATAACTTGTAGGTTTAGCTGAACACTGTGAGGTGGACGCACCACACTAACTTGTAGTTTTAGCTGAACACTGTAAGCAGGACGCATAGCACTAACTTGTAGTTTTAGATGAACACTGTGCAGAGGTCTCACTACACTAACTTGTAGGTTTAGCTGAACACTGTGAGCAGGACGCACAGCACTAACTTGTAGTTTTAGCTGAACACTGTGAGCAGGACGCACCGCACTAACTTGTAGGTTTAGCTGAACACTGTGAGGTTGACGCACCACACTAACTTGTAGTTTTAGCTGAACACTGTGAGCAGGATGCACCCCACTAACTTGTAGGTTTAGCTGAACACTGTGAGCAGGACGCACCCCACTAACTTGTAGTTTTAGCTGAACACTGTGAGCATGACGCACTGCACTAACTGTAAATAGTCTAGCTGCCTGACTGTGGTACTAATAGGATCAAAAGAACACCAGCAATTTTCTTCAGGTAGCTGTAAATTCTGTAACAAGACAAGCCTGCCTGTCAGTAAGAAGATAACAGGAACGGATCTAGCTGAACACTGTGAGCAGGACGCACCCCACTAACTTGTAGGTTTAGCTGAACACTGTGAGCAGGACGCACTGCACTAACTGTAAATAGTCTAGCTGCCTGACTGTGGTACTAATAGGATCAAAAGAACACCAGCAATTTTCTTCAGGTAGCTGTAAATACTGTAACAAGACAAGCCTGCCTGTCAGTAAGAAGATAACAGGAATGGATCTAGCTGAACACTGTGAGCAGGACGCACCCCACTAACTTGTAGTTTTAGCTGAACACTGTAAGCAGGACGCATAGCACTAACTTGTAGTTTTAGATGAACACTGTGCAGAGGTCTCACTACACTAACTTGTAGGTTTAGCTGAACACTGTGAGCAGGACGCACAGCACTAACTTGTAGTTTTAGCTGAACACTGTGAGCAGGACGCACCGCACTAACTTGTAGGTTTAGCTGAACACTGTGAGGTGGACGCACCACACTAACTTGTAGTTTTAGCTGAACACTGTGAGCAGGATGCACCCCACTAACTTGTAGGTTTAGCTGAACACTGTGAGCAGGACGCACCCCACTAACTTGTAGTTTTAGCTGAACACTGTGAGCATGACGCACTGCACTAACTGTAAATAGCCTAGCTGCCTGACTGTGGTACTAATAGGATCAAAAGAACACCAGCAATTTTCTTCAGGTAGCTGTAAATTCTGTAACAAGACAAGCCTGCCTGTCAGTAAGAAGATAACAGGAACGGATCTAGCTGAACACTGTGAGCAGGACGCACCCCACTAACTTGTAGGTTTAGCTGAACACTGTGAGCAGGACGCACTGCACTAACTGTAAATAGTCTAGCTGCCTGACTGTGGTACTAATAGGATCAAAAGAACACCAGCAATTTTCTTCAGGTAGCTGTAAATACTGTAACAAGACAAGCCTGCCTGTCAGTAAGAAGATAACAGGAACGGATCTAGCTGAACACTGTGAGCAGGACGCACCCCACTAACTTGTAGGTTTAGCTGAACACTGTGAGCAGGACACACTGCACTAACTGTAAATAGTCTAGCTGCCTGACTGTGGTACTAATAGGATCAAAAGAACACCAGCAATTTTCTTTAGGTAGCTGTAAATACTGTAACAAGACAAGCCTGCCTGTCAGTTAGAAGATAACAGGAACGGATCTAGCTGAACACTGTGAGCAGGACGCACCCCACTAACTTGTAGGTTTAGCTGAACACTGTGAGCAGGACGCACCCCACTAACTTGTAGTTTTAGCTGAACACTGTGAGCAGGACACACTGCACTAACTGTAAATAGTCTAGCTGCCTGACTGTAGTACTAATAGGATCAAAAGAACACCAGTAATTTTCTTCAGGTAGCTGTATATACTGTAACAAGACAAGCCTGCCTGTCAGTAAGAAGATAACAGGAACGGATATAGCTGAACACTGTGAGCATGACGCACTGCACTAACTGTAAATAGTCTAGCTGCCTGACTGTGGTACTAATAGGATCAAAAGAACACCAGCAATTTTCTTTAGGTAGCAGTAAATACTGTAACAAGACAAGCCTGCCTGTCAGTAGGAAGATAACAGGAACGGATCTAACTAAACTGAATACAGTGTATATATATATATATGCAACACCTGGGATGCATATATATACTCAATACACTGTAAGTGCAGCTAACTGACTGACTGTTCTGCCTAATCTATCTAACTCAAATCAAATGACACTGTCTCTCTGTCTATCTCTTTCAACGCCGGAACACACACTACACAGGGCCGCCGTGTAGGCGGCCTTATATAGTGTGGGGCATGTACTAAATCCCCTGAGCCATAATTGGCCAAAGCCTCCTTGGCTTTGGCCAATTACGGCTCTCTGTTCAGACGGCGCTGTGATTGGCCAAGCATGCGGGTCATAGTGCATGCTTGGCCAATCATGAGCCAGCAATGCACTGCAATGCCGCAGTGAATTATGGGCCGTGACGCGCCACACGAATTTGGCGCAAACAGCCCATATCGTTCGCAATTCGGCGAACGGGCGAACAGACGATGTTCGAGTCGAACATGGGTTCGACTCGAACACGAAGCTCATCCCTATTCACCTGTAGCTTTGGCAACAAATGTTTTACCCAGATCACACAAGTTACAGTACCTACGGGTTTTTATATTACAAGGGTAACTACCAGGATTGGAGAGCCAGGTGGGTTGGCATTGTTTGGATGATGATAGACTAGGTGATAGTGCAGTCCCCAGTGTGGGCGCACGTCGGCTAGAAAAAAGGCAACCTGCTTGCAGAATTTCATTTAAATCTTTTTCCGTATGTAATATTGGCAGATTCTTTTTTATTATTCTGACTATTTGATTATATTCTTCGGAAAATGTGGTTACAAATATGATAGGTTTACCCGTTTTTCTATTCCTAGAGTTGTAAGGTTGATGAGGTTTGTTATTATTTTTATTTTTATTTTTATGCTCTCTCTCAGTTTTAGGCTTATCTAACAGTAATTCCTCTCTGTCCATCATCAAAACCCTTTCTAGTCCTTGGTGTATAACAGATTTGTTATAACCTTGGTCCAATAAGCACTGATGGCTGACCTTACATTAAAGTTCAAAGGTTGAGCTAGTTGAACAGTTACGTTTAGCTTAAATAAACTCCCCATAAGGGTTGGCATTGATGGTGTGGGATGGATGACAACTGGTTGCAAAAAGCGTAGTGTTACCAGAGCAAGGTTTCCTATAGGTGCATGTTTAAACATCACCTGTAGTTGGATTACCCTTTAGGGTGATGTCTAAAAAGTTGATACTGAAAACATCATGCTCAATTGAAAAAATGTAGATTTAACTGATTATCATTCAGAAATTTCAAAAATTCATGCAATCCCATAATGTCACCATCCCACACCATCACAAGGTCATCGATGAAACGACCATACCAAACAATCTGCCTAGCAAAAGGGTTGCTGGGAGAGAACAAAACTTGTTCCTCCCACCAACCCATATAGAGGTTCGCCATGGATGGTGAGAATCTAGCACCCATCGATGCCCCGCAGCGCTGGACATAATATGCGCCATCAAATAAAAAATAATTATGCTTTAATAAAAGCTCAACACAGAATAAACTCCTGTAGCTCCTGAGAGTAGGAGCTGTAGCGTTGAAGATAATATTGGATGGCCTGCAATCCAGCACTGTGGGGGATCGACGAATAGAGTGCCCTCACGTCCAGTGTGGCCCACACATAGGTGGATATCCATTTAACAGATGTGATATGGGATAGGACTGTGCTCGTATCTCTGATGTAGCCGGGCAATCTGTATACTAAAGGCTGTAGGTGCCGTTCTACCCATTCTCCCAAACGCTCAAATAAAGAGCCAATCCCAGCCACGATTAGTCGTCCCTGGATGGGACGATCAAGTTTATGAAGTTTAGGGAGATGATGGAATACTGGCACGACAGGTTTATCCACATAGAGATACTCAGCAGTTTTGGATGACAGCACTCTCATACTAAAGCCCAACTGTAAATGTTTCAAAAAAACATTGAAAAACAGTAGTGGGGTTGTTATACAGGGGTCGATATGTGTCACTGTCACTGAGCTGTCTAATGGCTTCAGATCTATATTGTTCCCTAGTCATCACCACCACTGCTCCTCCCTTATCTGCTTCCTTTATCACTAACCCTTTATTGTCTTCTAATTGCTGTAGATCCTCACGGAGCTCCAGTCGGCATCTGGCTGAGTGTGATCACGGGAAGGAGAGGCGGAGTCCCGGGGATCTAGTGTGCTCCGTCCCCCGCCATCCCCATTCCCCTCCTCCGGTGATCAGGGTTAGTGGATCCCTGTCCATATTCTCCGCTCTGATCGCACTGTGGATGAAGTTAGAACACCGACGGAGAGCAGCCCCAGCATCCCTTTAGATTGGACTTCTCCGGGGGGCTACTAGGTGGCGCTGGCTCTTAATATTTTTAAGGACGCCTCTGGAGCTTTTGGATAAGGGGCATTTTGGCAAGGCGAATAGTATTCTTCATGGATTAAGAAGGGTTTTACTACTAATATTGTCCTTCCACTACTACTAAAAGTTGTTTCCTGTTCTTGTGGCTCTTAAACTATGGGGTACACAGTTTCGGGATAGGAGAATTCTACTGCATTCCGATAATAAAGGTGTTGTCTTTGCGATTAACTGTTTGGTTTCCAAACCCTTTCCAGTTATTTCTATTTTTGGATATCTGGTATTTAAATGTTTAGAACTGAATATCTGGCTTAAGGCTAAATTTATTTCGGGTATTAACAATCTCATTGCAGAACCATTGTCTTGTCAACGGATGGACAGATTTCGGATGTTGGTTCCAGGTGTGGATCCTATCAGCCTGTTGTGTCCACCCCATTTGTGGAAGCTAATATGATTCCAGTGATTTGGGCATGGGCCGGTTGGGGTGCCATGCTTATGGTACATAAGCATGGCGTATGGGACTTTAAGTTTATTAGCTCAAACTTTAATAGCTGAGCTAAAATGTGTTGTTGTTGGTATACTTTATTATCGGTATTAGATTATATGTTGTTAAATATAATTTATTCATACCTATAATAAAGGGACCTGGCCCTTTGAATCCACAGAAATATGAGTCCAGTGTTATATGTGATATTTAATAAGTTTAATATGTAGAGAGTGCACACCACATATGGGATAGTGGCAGATAAAAAACTGAAAAATGTATACTCACCTTTCCGTAATTTTCCTTTCCTGATGCATCTTCATGCAGCAAACACTAGGTTGTGACTCCGCCCCCACAACCTGACAGGATTGGTTAACTATAAATTTGAAAGAGAGACAGCCCGCTTTATTCTCTGTATCTATCATTAAAAAAGGGCGGGATGCTGTGTGCTGCCATGAAGATGTGTCAGAAGGAAAATTATGGAAAGGTGAGTATACAATTTTCCATTTTTCTGACGCATCATGGCAGCACACACTGGGAAATAACTCGCCAGTCGGGTGGGTGCAAAAAAAAGTAGTATTTATTTAACATGTAGCTGTAGAATTGGCCCAAATAACGGATCTTCCAAAATCTACCATTAACAATTGGGCCGAATCCACCCTATAGTGGGATATGAATGTATGTCTGGATGACCAGGTCGCTGCCTTTCAGATTGTCTCCGGTGAAACCCTGCAATATGCGACCCATGAAGTTGCCACTGCCCTGGTTGAGTGAGCTTTAATGCCTTTGGGTACCAGTAGTTGTTGAATGGCATAGGTTTTCCTGATCATCATGACTAGCCACGATGCGAGGTGATGCCATGTGACCTTTTCTGTTCCCATGAGGAAATATCAATAGCTTGTGCATTTTTCTAAAGGAGGCTGTAGCCGTCAGGTAACTGCTAATAGAGGATTTTATATCTAAGACATGTGGTTCCCCCTGGTCATTGGTAAAGATCAGAAAATTGATGCCCTGATTGCAATGAAAAGATGTTGCCACCTTTGGAATAAAGTGGTCTAAAGGTCTCAGTACCACCCTGTCTGGGTAAAAGACCATGTAGGGTTCTGTAATCATTAATGCTTGCATCTCTGAAACTCTTTTGGCTGAGGTGATGGCAAAGAGAGAGGTCAGCTTTCCCACAGTCCCACAGTGAGATAGAGTCAGCCGGATGAAAAGGAGAATTTGAAAGTACGTTCAGGACTACTGACATATCCCATGCTGGAAACATTGGTCTTCTTGGAGGCCTGATTTTTAAACATGCCCTTATAAACTGAATTAGAAGAGGATGTGAGGCAGATCTGAAGCCAATTTTTGCAGATGGTGCTGAAACTTGCACCTTTAGGGTACATGAGCATAGCCCTTTAGCTAGGCCTGCTTGGAGAAAATCCCAAATCTGTGGCGTCTCTGGCGATAGTGGGTTCCAGCTATTCTGCTGAGCCATATATGAGAATCTTTTCCATATCCTACCGTAGGTGGTGTTAGTGGAACATTTCCTAGCCTGGGGTAATGTTGATGCTACCTCCTGGGTACCTATTCCTCTTAATATACATGTAATTAGGTGCAGTTTCAGGTGAAGGAACTGATCCTGGTAAAGAAGATCTTTGTCTGGATCTTCCAGACTGAGCTAAAATAGGGTAGTAAACCAGGGTCTCCTTGGCCAAAAGGGATTACTGCTATTACTGAAGCTGATGACCTCCTGAGTCTGGAGAGGAACCTTGCAATTAGTGGTGTCGGTGGAAATATGTATCCTAGTCGAAAGTTCCACGGATGGAGAAGGCAGTCTACTCCCTCGGCTGAAGGGTATGCTGCTCTCGAGAGAAACCTTTGGCACTTGGCATTTGTAGGTGTCTCTGCCAGATCAATATCTGGAATTCCCCAAGTTTTGGTCAGGAGACTGAAGGCTTTGTGGTTCAGAGACCATTCGTTGTTTGACAGGAACTCCCTGATCATACAGTCGGCCAGTCTGCTGGAATGTACACAGCTCTCAGATCAGTTAGGTACAGTTGGGCCCATTCCAAGATAGGGTGAACTTCCTCCAGTAATGTATTGCTTCTGGTACCTCCCTGTCTCTTAATGTATGCCACCACCACCTTGTTGTCCATCTGAATTAAGATGTTATTGCCCTTCAAGGATGATCCAAAGGCTAGGAGGGCTTGAAAAGCTGCTCTGGGCTTGAGAATATTCAACATTACCCCCTGCGCATGGAACTGCCATTGTCCCTGAGCTGTTTGATCTTGGTAGTGAGACCCATCCCCCTTTCTGGCTGGCATCTGATGTGATTACTTCCAGTTCTGGAGGGACTATAGGCCTGTGCTTCCTGAGGTTGCCAGCATGCATCCACCACCATATCGTCTGTTTCATGTTCCTGTGAATGGAAATTGTCTGAAGCATTGATGCTCCATTCCACTGATGAGAAATGAGGTTTGCAGCATTCTCATGTGCCATTGCGGCCATTGGATCATTGACAGAGTGGCAGACATAGCGCCCAGGATGCTCAGACAAGCTCTGACTGGAAGGAATTTCTCTGCCATTAACTTCTTTATCTTCTGGATTAAGGGAACTACACTTTCCTGAGGTAGTTGTACTTTGTTTGACTGGGTATCTAGTTCCACCCCTAGAAAGATCATGTTTTGTGTGGGCTGAAGGTTGCTCTTTTCCCAGCGGATTAACCCCCCGAAGCTCTGGAGTGTCGTGAGTAATATACTCCGATGATGAATCAATGCTTCTTGGCTGTCTGCTAAAAGCAGAATGTCGTCCAGATAATGATGCAATCTCAGGCCTTTTTTCCTTAGAAATGCGATTACAGGATGTAGAATCTTGGTCCTGGGGGCCAAAGAGATGCCAAATGGTAGGCACTGAAACTGGAAATGCAATAGTGTAGTATTGTATGTGAGTACATATTTTTTTCTTAAATAAAAGTGGTACGTTTTCCATACAATACTACACTATTGTGGGCTTCCTTTTTAATTTATCTGGGTGACCCCGGGACACTACTTGAAAGGACCAGACGCCCCCATGAGAGAAGTGACCAGGATAGGACCATATCTCTACCATCCCTCACAGCTGATTATATCCACGGTTTCTACAAAGGCTGCCATGCCTCAAAGTGGCTAAATGCGATTACCCCATTACCTTCAGGTAAGGGGCCACTGCCCACCAGTGTGCGCGTTGCTGCATGAAGATTGATCACCATTGTCACTTATATTTTAACACCGAAGGGATCACTCATATTTTATGGACTTTGATTATCTGTTCATTGCCGAACGGAGCACCATATTCTATATTGTTTTGCACGCATGATCTGCATGCATATAAATGAACTTTTTAGCACTCAGCCACATTATAATTGTCACTGTATGCACTTTAAGCACTATCCACTTTGTCTATACACGCACCTGAGAGTGTGTTGATTTATACTAGGTATATGTTAAGCCAGTCGGAGACTGGCTATGGTGTAAGTTAGCTGCTATATACTCTTTATATTTTTTATATATACCTATATTTTGTGAATATGATGTACAAGCACTGATCACTTTTCACTTATTGTGCATGTTTTATATACTTTTGATTATTAGCACCAGCTGAGTACCTGCATTACTGGTATAGAGTCATACATATCACCAGTACACAATTACACCACTGTCACATTAGGTTACTTTTCTACTGATATTTTTTCAGTTGTAAATATTTATTTCATCTGTACTGAGAGGGGAATAATACCCCCTCCCTCTTTGGGGTGTTGGCACCTCCTGGATTGCCCCCTTTTGTTTTAACTCTACCACATACTTGAGCAATACTCTTCTCTTGTATGGTGATGATGGTATTCTGGTTGACTGAAAGTGATTTTTCGGGTAATCTGTTTATGAATCTCCATTTGTGACCATACTTTATTGTGGAAAGTGTCCATGCGTCTTCTATGTGCTCCGTCCAAACCTGTGTGAACTACTTGAGCCTGACTCCCACTTCCACAGGAAGGATGGGCGCACCTTTCTGATGTTCCCCTGTCGGGGTGGTCTTAGATTTTTGGAGTCTCAAAAAGGATGACTGCGTGTTTCTCCACTTTCTCTTAAACTCTCTTTCCGGCCTATACGTCTTTGCCTCTCTGTACCTTTCTGGGAGGTTACGCTTATGGTTAGGAAGGACCCTTCTGTGGTTTTGGTTTCCTGTCAGAATGGATCGGTCCTGATTTCCCTCCTGTCTCTTTTGAAATTGCTGAATCAAATTTTGAACCGAAAAGATTAACTCTGTCCTGTGGAATTTTGCACCAATTCATTTTTGATGCTGCGTCCACCACCCACGGCTTAAGCCACAGGGCTCTCCTTGCCATGACTGATGCCAACATTGCTCTTGCGGAAGATCTGATGACATCCACTGAGGCTTCTGCAACAAAATCGCCTGACAGCTAGAGTTCCTGGAGCTAATTCTCTTCTCCTGGTTGGCCTCCTCATATAGAAACTTCTCTATATTGGCAGACCATCCAGAAATCTCCTTACCAACCACTGCTGTAGCAACCACTGTCCTACAGTCACCGCCTGCTGCAGAGTATGCTTTCTTCAGATCTAAATCAATTTTTTGGTCCAACACATCACGGAAGGTTACTGCATCCTCGATTGGTAAGGTGACATGTTTCGCGAGTCACATTAAAGAGGCATCAACAACAGGTGAGTGGATCAGGGGATTTACATTAGGCTCCTTTAAAGGATACAGTTTCGCTAGTCTGTTGTTAAGGTTGGATCTCTTATCTTATCTCTCCCACTCATCTTTAATGAGGTCTTCCAGTTCCTCTATGAAAGGAAAGGACTCCGGTTCTTTCTTCAAATTGGGGAAATATTTTTGGAATTTGCGGGGAAGGTCTTTAGTTTCTTCCCACCCTATGGCCTCTTTCACTGATCTTACGAAAGGCTCAACCAAGGTAAAGTCAAAACCTGTTGACATTTCTGGATCTTCATTTTCTGAAGATGACTCCGGTTCTGTGGAAGGAATGGGAGCTGCGGATGACGTGCTTGGACCTGCTCTGTCTGCTTCAGGGGCTGATGTCTCGAGGATAGACTCTCGCAGAGACTCCCTTATGAGATCTGTTACCTCCTTTGCGTCTGATATTTTATCCTTGGTTTCTTCATTGAAGCATGCATGGCAGGCTAATTTGTCTGGCAAAGTTAGAGCACCGAACACCCAAGCATTTGTTGCAGGGAGGGTGTGATAGCTCCTTTTGTGACGGGACAACGGTGACCTCCTATGATGTCAGTGGCTATGATGTGAGCTGCTATGACGTGAGTGGCTGTGACGTGAGTGGTGATGTTGTGATGAGGACCTTGATCAGCTTCTCCTAGATCTTCTATGGCTTGAGGCATGGCTTGAGCGACCTCGATGTCTGGAGCTTGCTGATCTTGACCTGGTAGGGCTGCCAAAAAATTGCAGCCTTAGTGTTCATGCTCTCTTTTTCCTCTTCAATACTTACCCATAAATGGAGGACACCTCTTACCTTAAGTGCTGAGGGTGGTCTGCTTGGGCAGTGGCCTCCATGAGCAGTGAACAGGAAATGGCACCTGAAAAAGAAGGTAGTATGAAAATGAATACTAAAGAATTAGATGCAGAAAAAGAGAATAGGATCAAAAAACAGGAAGGAACAGGGAAGAGGGTCATACCTGAGACTGAATGGCAGTAAAACGTCAGACTCCTAAGCAGCAGTAGTGTCCATATACTAACCAGCGCTCACTGACAGGAATCTAGGGATTTTATAAATCCGGCGCTGCTGGCACGGCAGAAGTGACGTCATCGCACATACACAGAAGCAGTCCGCCGGCACACGCACCATCTTGGAAAAGGTCAAGAAGACCTGTCTGGCTACCTCACTTCCTGCGGTGCATGTGTAGAACGCAGCGGAGGACACAGCTGCCATGTTTGGAGATGTCTCTGCCACCAAAGGGACTACAGGGCCCAGAATGGCCTGGCTAAAAGGAAAAAAAGTGAAATTGATAACATCTCTGTGCTGAAAAAAAAGGTAGGCGGGCACTGCAAGTGCAAGCTTCTTTAAAGCTTGTAAATGCCAGAAATACGTGCCTTCAAGACCACCAGATTGGGGTTCTCTCCATAAAGGCTCCTTTAGAGACTGTACAGGAGAGACTTCTATCCAGGAGAGGCTTAACCTGGTAGGGCGAATACGGTAAGAGGTGCGATATCCATCCAATCTTGTGAGGTGAGGATAAAAAAGAGAATGAAGCGGGGTGTCTCTCTTTAAAATTAGAGTTAACCAATCCTGTCAGGTTGTGGGGGCGGAGTCACAACCCAGTGTGTGCTGCCATGATGCGTCAATAAAAACAGTTAAACCAGTTTTTGACAGTTTTTTGTACTTACCTGTGATTGGCCACATGATGTCATCAATGGTCCTGGCATGAGCAGTCAACTATAAAAGAAGAAAAAATGCATCATTAGCAGTGCAGTCAGTGGGATTTGAAGAAGGAAGCACATCTCACCCACCCTCACATGTCGATGCTCACATTATGAGGTCTTGTCCCTTTATTTAGAAAGGGGACTTTAACTACTTAAGGGCCAGGCCTATTTTTCAAACGTGTTGTTTGCAAGTTAAAATCATTTTTTTTGCTAGAAAATTACTTAGAACCCCAAAACATTATATATATATATATATATATATATATATATATATATATATATATATATATATATATATATATTTTTTTTTTTTTTTTCAGACACCATAGAGATTAAAATGGCGGTCATTGCAATACTTTATGTCCTACTGCATTTGCGCAGCGGTCTTACAAGTGCAATTTTTTTTTTAAAAATACACTTTTTTAAATTAAAAAATAGGACAACAGTAAAGTTAGCCCAATTTTTTTATATATTGTAAAAGATAATGTTACGCCGAGTAATTTGATACCCAACCTGTCATGCTTCAAAATTGGGCCCGCTCGTGGAATGGCGACAAACTTTGACCTTTAAAAATCTCCATAAGCAACATTAAAAAAATTCTACAGGTTACCAGTTTTGAGTTACAGAGGAAGTCTTTTGCTAGCATTATTGCTCTCACTCTAACGATCGTGGTGATACCTCACATGTGTGGTTTGAATACTGTTATCATATGCGGGCGCGACTTACATATGCGTTCGCTTATGCGCACAAGCTCGGTGAGATGGGATGCTTTAAAAAAAATTTTTTTTTTTATTTTACTTTTTATTTTTTATTTTTACACTGCCTTTTAAAAAAAAATGATTCACTTTTATTACTATTACAAGGAATTTAAACATACCTTGTAATATAAAAAAAGCATGACAGGACCTCTTTAATGTCAAAAAGACCTCAGATCTCACATTTACACTTAAAAGCAATAAAACTAAATAAAAAATTAATATCTTTTTGTTTCAATAAAAAAAAATTCTCCTTTAACCACTTCAGCCCCGGAAGGTTTTACCCCCTTCCTGACCAGAGCACTTTTTACAATTCGGCACTGCGTTGCTTTAACTTGTAATTGCGCGGTCATGCAATGCTGTACCCAAACGAAATTTGCGTCCTTTTCTTCCCACAAATAGAGCTTTCTTTTGATGGTATTTGATCACCTCTGCCGTTTTTATTTTTTGCGCTATACACGGAAAAAGACCGAAAGTTTTGAAAAAAAATTATATTTTCTACTTTTTGTTCTAAAAAAAATCCAATAAACTCAATTTTAGTCATACATTTAGGCCAAAATGTATTCGGCCACATGTCTTTTGTAAAAAAAATGTCAATAAGTGTATATTTATTGGTTTGCGCAAAAGTTATAGCGCCTACAAACTAGGGTACATTTTCTGGAATTTACACAGCCTTTAATTTATGACTGCCTATGTCGTTTCTTGAGGTGCTAAAATGGCAGGGCCGTACAAAACCCCCACAAATGACCCCATTTTGGAAAGTAGACACACCAAGGAATTTGCTGAGAGGCATGTTGAGCCCATTGAATATTAATTTTTTTTGTCCCAAGTGATTGAATAATGACAAAAAAAAAAAGATTACAAAAAGTTGTCACTAAATGATATATTGCTCACACAGGTCATGGGCATATGTGGAATTGCACCCCAAAATACATTTAGCTGCTTCTCCTGAGTATGGGGATACCACATGTGTGGGACTTTTTGGGAGCCTAGCCGCGTACGGGGCCCCGAAAACCAATCACTGCCTTCAGGATTTCTAAGGGCGTACATTTTTGATTTTACTCCTCACTACCTATCACAGTTTTGAAGGCCATAAAATGCCCAGATGGCATAAAACCCCCCCAAATGACCCCATTTTGGAAAGTAGACACCCCAAGCTATTTGCTTTGAGGCATGTTGAGTCCATGGAATGTTTTATATTTTGACACAAGTTGCGGGAAAGTGACAATTTTTTTTTTTTTTTGCACAAAGTTGTCACTAAATGATATATTGCTCACACAGGCCATGGGCATATGTGGAATTGCACCCCAAAATACATTTAGCTGCTTCTCCTGAGTATGGGGATACCACATGTGTGGGACTTTTTGGGAGCCTAGCCGCGTACGGGGCCCCGAAAACCAATCACTGCCTTCAGGATTTCTAAGGGCGTACATTTTTGATTTTACTCCTCACTACCTATCACAGTTTCGGAGGCCATGGAATGCCCAGGTGGCACAAACCCCCCCCCAAATGACCCCATTTTGGAAAGTAGACGCCCCAAGCTATTTGCTGAGAGGCATGGTGAGTATTTTGCAGCTCTTATTTGTTTTTGAAAATAAAGAAAGACGAGAAAAATTTTTTTTTTTCTTTTTTAATTTTCAAAACTTTGTGACAAAAAGTGAGGTCTGCAAAATACTCACTATACCTCTCATCAAATAGCTTGGGGTGTCTACTTTCCAAAATGGGGTCATTTGGGGGGGGGTTTGCCACCTGGGCATTCCATGGCCTCCAAAACTGTGATAGGCAGTGAAAAGTGAAATCAAAAATTTACGGCCTTAGAAAGTCTGAAGGCGGTGCTTGGTTTTCGGGGTCCCGTACGCGGCTAGGCTCCCAAAAAGTCTCACACATGTGGTATCCCCGTACTCAGGAGAAGCAACAGAATGTATTTTGGGGTGTAATTTCACATATTCCCATGGCATGTTTGAGCAATATATCATTTAGTGACAACTTTGCGCAAAAAAAAATAAAAAAAATAAAAAATTGTCTCTTTCCCGCAACTTGTGTCACAATATAAAATATTCCATGGACTCGACATGACTCTCAGCAAATAGCTTGGGGTGTCTACTTTCCAAAATGGGGTCATTTGGGGGGGTTTTGAACTGTCCTGGCATTTTATGCACAACATTTAGAAGCTTATGTCACACATCACCCACTCTTCTAACCACTTGAAGACAAAGCCCTTTCTGACACTTTTTGATTACATAAAAAAATAATTTTTTTTTGCAAGAAAATTACTTTGAACCCCCAAAAATTATAAATTTTTTTAAAGCAAATGCC
This sequence comes from Lithobates septentrionalis, assembly GCA_037952835.1. Classification (NCBI taxonomy): domain Eukaryota; kingdom Metazoa; phylum Chordata; class Amphibia; order Anura; family Ranidae; genus Lithobates; species Lithobates septentrionalis. The sequence continues at coordinate 2,933,966 of JBBDGP010000284.1, read as the reverse complement.
CTACAGATTAAAATGGTGGGTGTTTCATTTTTTTTTTTTCACACAGTATTTGCGCAGCGATTTTTCAAACGCATTTTTTGGGGAAAAAACACACTTTTTTAAATTTTAATGCACTAAAACACACTATATTGCCCAAATGTTTGATGAAATAAAAAAGATGATCTTAGGCCGAGTACATGGATACCAAACATGACATGCTTTAAAATTGCGCACAAACGTGCAGTGGCGACAAACTAAATACATTTTTAAAAGCCTTTAAAAGCCTTTACAGGTTACCACTTTAGATTTACAGAGGAGGTCTACTGCTAAAATTACTGCCCTCGATCTAACCTTCGCGGTGATACCTCACATGCATGGTGCAATTGCTGTTTACATTTGACGCCAGACCGACGCTTGCGTTCGCCTTAGCGCGAGAGCAGGGGGGACAGGGGTGCTTTTTTTTTTTTTTCTTTATTATTATTATTTTTTTATCTTATTTTTAAACTGTTACTTTCATTTTTTTTTTTTAATCATTTTTATTGTTATCTCAGGGAATGTAAATATCCCCTATCATAGCAATAGGTAGTGACAGGTACTCTTTTTTGCAAAAATTGGGGTCTATTAGACCCTAGATTTCTCCTCTGCCCTCAAAGCATCTGACCACACCAAGATCGGTGTGATAAAATGCTTTCCCAATTTCCCAATGGCGCTGTTTACATCCGGCGAAATCTAAGTCATAAAATGCTCGTAGCTTCCGGTTTCTTAGGCCATAGAGATGTTTGGAGCCACTCTGGTCTCTGATCAGCTCTATGGTCAGCTGGCTGAATCACCGGCTGCATTTTTAGGTTCCCTGTTGAGACAGGAGAGCCAGAGAAAAACACGGAAGACGTTGGGGGGGGGCATTCCCTCCCACTGCTTGTAAAAGCAGTCTAGAGGCTAATTAGCCGCTAGGATTGCTTTTACATGAAAGCCGACCGCTGGCTGAAAAGAATGATACCAAGATGATACCTAAACCTGCAGGCATCATTCTGGTATAACCACTCAAAGTCGTGAATGGCGTACCTGAAGACAAAAAAATGGTTAACAATAAAGCACAGTAAACGGTAAGGTATAAAAAATTGCATACCTGAAAAGCAAACATGATAAAACATAATAACAATAAAACATTGCAGAATAGAATACAGTAAAAAAGAGCAGAACAATAGAGAGAGAGAGAACAATAAAACGCCAACTATTTTTTTTTATTTTATATTTTTGTATGTTTTTTTTTTTTTTTACACTTTTTTTTGTAACTAACTTTTATAACTGTAACCGGTTCCAGGTTCGGGTCTCTCAAAATGCGATGGCATCTTGGGAGACCCTGTGAAAGTGTGCCTAGTCTGTGCAATGCTGTACCCTACGCTAATACTCAACTAGTGAATGGTAGCGTTCAAAACATTCACCAATGCAAAGACCAGGATTGTCAGGACAGGAGGGACAATAATAGCGGGTGTCACGCCTATATCCACGCTAGCTGCAGGCACAACATCTTTTTTGGGGGGATTCGTTGCGTAGGGGTACTCGGGAGGACATAAAGAAAATGCCTCTCATGCAGCCGACTGCATTTGGTTGGGGATGTGAATGGGGGAAATACGGGCGCTGCAGAAGCGGTGGGTTCCCAATTAGGATTGGCGAATGCAGCAGGAAGGGCACTATGGGCACGACGGGCCTGTGTTTGTCTTTTTGGTGGCAGCGGGACACTACTTGTGCTTGCCACCTCACCAGCTTGAACTGCACTTATGGGACTCGCCACGTCACCAAGTGTTACTGCAGTGCTGGTTTGACTACGACCGGGGTGTACTAGGCCGCTGGTACTTGCCAGTTCACCAAAACGCTACCAAAAAAACTGTTAGCGATCGCAGGGATCAGGCCTGACTCTGCGAACGCTGCAGTTATGCGTTTAGTGTTTTGTAAGTGTCAGTGATCGATCGATACTGCACTTGAGTGGGCTGGGCTGGGACGGGCGGAGGGGCAAAACGCAGGTGCTAGCAGGTATCTGGGCTGATCCCACTAACACTGCGTTTGTGGGAACCCTAAACTGCTGGAGACGCTAGTATAGATCTGATCAGATCAGATATTGATCCGATCAGATACTGTACCACTAAGGGAGGTGTATGCTGCGTGCGTGGGTGTTAGCGGTACTGGCGCTAACCTGACGCTGCCTGGGGCTGGTGCTTGCCAGTTCACCAAAACGCTACCAAAAAAACTGTTAGCGATCGCAGGGATCAGGCCTGACTCTGCGAACGCTGCAGTTATGCGTTTAGTGTTTTGTAAGTGACAGTGATCGATCGATACTGCACTTGGGTGGGCTGGGCCGGGCGGAGGGGCAAAACGCAGGTGCTAACAGGTATCTGGGCTGATCCCGCTAACACTGCGTGTTTGGGAACCCTAAACTGCTGGGGACACTAGTATAGATCTGATTGGATCAGATATTGATCCGTTCAGATACTATACCACTAAGGGAGGTGTACAGTGCGTGCGTGGGTGTTAGCGGTACTGGCGCTAACCTGACGCTGCCTGGGGCTGGTGCTTGCCAGTTCACCAAAACGCTACCAAGAAAACTGTTAGCGATCGCAGGGATCAGGCCTGACTCTGCGAACGCTGCAGTTATGCGTTTAGTGTTTTGTAAGTGACAGTGATCAATCGATACTGCACTTGGGTGGGCTGGGCCGGGCGGAGGGGAAAAACGCAGGTGCTAGCGGGTATCTGGGCTGATCCTGCTAACACTGCGTTTTTGGGAACCCTAAACTGCTGGGGACACTAGTATAGATCTGATCGGATCAGATATTGATCCGTACAGATACTATACCACTAAGGGAGGCGTATGCTGCGTGCGTGGGTGTTAGCGGTACTGGCGCTAATCTGACGCTGCCTGGGGCGACGCATATCACCGCCGGGCGATCAGGGGGCTAAACCTTTATTCGGTAATAAATGGCGGGTGCCCTGACACTATAAAAAATAAACGAACTAACCAGCGTCACCCGTAACACTTATGCGGTGATCAGTGGTGAAAGGGTTAACTAGGGGGCAATCAAGGGGTTAAAACATTTATTAGGTAGTATATGGGGGTCCCTGTCGCTATAAAACGCTGACGGCGAACCTAAATATTTACCTCCCTAACTAGCTTTACCAGCGACACTAATACAGCGATCAGAAAAATGATCGCTTAGTGACACTGGTGACGGTGGGTGATCAAGGGGTTAAAACTTTATTAGGGGGGGTTAGGGGGGTACCCTAGACCTAAAGGGGGGTAATACTCACTGTCCTAACACTGTAACTGTCACAAACTGACACCATGCAGTAATCAGAAAAAAAAAATACTGCTTGGTGTCAGTTTGTGACAGGGGGGGGGGGTGATTGGGGGGGGATCGGGGGGCGATCGGGGGCAGGGTCGGGGGTGTAAAGTATGCCTGGCATGTTCTACTGTGTGTGTTTGTGTTTTGTGCACTCACATGTCTTCTCTCCTCGGCGCTGGGGCGGAAACTGCCAAGCCGAGGAGAGATGACATCACATCCTCTGCCTGTGTGAAACTACACACAGGCAGGGGAGGATTCCCATTGGCTGGGAGCGATCGCGAGGGGGGGGGCCACGATCAGATGGTCTCCCCCTCGCCTCCCGACGCTCCCAGTGAAATGCCGACCGCCGCTGGCACCGGGGGGGGGTCTGATTGGACCCCCCGCCCGCGGGAGGCAGATCACGTATGGGAACGTGATTCTGCCTGCCCGTGCCATTCTGCCGCAGTATATCTGTGTTAGGCGGTCGACAAGTGGTTAAGACCATTGGGCGGAAGTGACATTTGACGTCACTTCCGTAAACCAATGGTATGGAGCCGAGTGGGGGCCATCTTTCCCTAACTCGACTCCATGTCTCTCAGAGGAAAGGACCTGATCGTCTCCGCCGCTACTGACGACTCTGGTAAGCGGCAGAGACCACCGGGGAGTGGCGGGGGTGGCCCTTTCTGGCCCCTGATAAAATTGATTTTGTGGTGAATCCATGACAGAGACCACTTTTATCTGAACGCGGACCACCCACCATTTAAAAAGATACTGGGGTTATGGCAGCTATCTGCTGCCATAACCCCGGTATTTAACATCAAACAGCTGATGTATAACGATGGTGGGTGGTCCGGAAGTAGTTAAGTTGTAATGTTTATTAGCTTGAGCTTTAATAGCTGAGCTAAAATGTGTTGTTGTTGGTATACTTTAATATCGGTATTAGATTATATGTTGTTAAATATAATTTATTCATACCTAATAAAGGACCGCAGCCATTTGAATCCATAGAAATATGAGTCCAGTGTTATATGTTATATTTTGTAAGTTCAATATGTATAGAGTGTTCTGCCTAATATCCCATTGTTGGGACTAGATATGCAGCTACAAGAAAAATGAACTCTTTACTGCCTACAGACAACAGAGTGTTACAGTAAGCAAAGGTACTATGATCTCCCAGCCTATAAGTTAATTATCTTTGCAGGTACATTGTAGTATGTCTTGATCTGAGTGTATAGTTCAATGTTACATTTTAAAATTAATAGCAAGGCAGAGATGACACTGCATATCAGAGATGATTTTGGGCAGAGATAACACTGGTTGTGGTATTTTTGGAAATGGAAAAGGTAGAGTTATAGGTGGCGTCTTTTTTTTTCTTTCTTTCTTTTTCAAGAAATTTATTAGGATTTTTTCAAAAACAACGTTTTCCAAGATTACAACAAAAATGTTGATATGGTAAATATTTCAAATTCTCCAATTTTATATACAATTTGGAGAACAGACACCTTAGTGCGAATATTAAACAGTATCAATATAGTTGAGTATTGTTGTATCAAATAAAATTGAATCAACAAAATTGCACAAATAAAATATTGTGTACATCAAACATAAATAGATGTCTTGTAATATCTGCCCTGCACATCTGGTATTAAAATTGTACCTATCTGTCTGAGTTTGTACTTCGATGTCATCTGGTCTCAAGGTAAACTTGTTTTTTCTTCTATCATAAATTTGTATTATAGGATGATGGGAGAGGGAAGTGGGAAGCTTGATTGTGGAATTCCAACAATCTTGGGTTGTGTGAAAGAAGAGAGAGAAGATAGAAAAAAAAAAGAGATTATAAGGGGGAGGGTGAGGGGAGGGGAAGGGGAGAACCAGAAAGAAAGAACCCAGCACTGTTTCCGTCTCTGGATAGCAGCGTCTTCTTTTAATTAGCTAAAGATATCACATCGTTTTTTTGGAAGCTTTAGATTTTAGATCTCAACGGAAATTATGATTAGTGCACCATGAAATAGTTAATCTTTTTAACAGTTAACCAATATGGCATGGAGAAGAACAGGTATAATTTGAAAATATCAAGGCTGGTTGCTTAGCAACTTGGAAGCCACAATCCTAAGCAACCACAACCGAAACAGCTATGTCACAGAATAGCCCTGATGTAGAGCATCGAAACACAATCTGACATGTCCTTCCTGAGTAAACATTAATTAGTATAATACATATTTTACTATACATTATGTTCTATGTAGTTGCCAATATTGTACACAAAATTATATCAAAACTAGGCATTGTAAATGGTTCATTTTGTATACTTCCAAGGTCTTTCAATCTTATTTACAATAACATTATTCAAAATGCAGTTGTGATGTTTGTTTTAGAACATAATGAACAATCGACATTCATTATGTGCTAGATCATATAGTCAAAGCTCTAAATACTGAATGAAAATGTAATTGACTAAAAAGTGTTGCAGTACTGTAACTATTTGTATATACAGTATATATATATATATATATATATGTATGTATATATATGTGTGTGTGTGTACACTATATTGTCAAAAGTATTGGGACACCTGCCTTTACAGACACGTGGACTTTAATGGCATCCCAGTCTTATGCCCTGTGCACACGGTCGGACATTGATCGGACATTCCGACAACAAAAACCATGGATTTTCTCAGACGGATATTGGCTCAAACTTGTCTTGCATACATATGGTCACACAAAGTTGTCAGAAAATCCGATCGTTCTAAACGCGGTGACGTAAAACACGTACGTCGGGACTATAAATGGGGCAGTAGCCAATAGCTTTCATCTCTTAATTTATTCTGAGCATGCGTGGCACTTTGTGCGTCGGATTTGTGTACACACGATCAGAATTTCCAACAACGGATTTTGTTGTCGGAAAATTTTATAGCAAGCTCTCAAACTTTGTGTGTCGGAAATTCCGATGGAAAATGTGTGATGGAGCCCACACACGGTCGGAAATTCCTGACAACAAGGTCCTATCACACATTTTCCGTCCGTGTGTACGGGGCATTAGTCCGTAGCGTTCAATATTGAGTTGGCCCACCATTTGCAGCTATAACAGCTTCAACTCTTTTGGGAAGACTGTCCAAAAGGTTTAGAAGTGTGTTAATGGGCCTATTCTTCCAGAAGCACATTTGTGAGTACAGCCCCTCACATTTTTGTAAATGTTTTACTATATCTTTTCATGTGACAACACTGAAGAAATTACACTTTGCTACAATGTAAAGTAGTGAGTGTACAGCTTGTATAACAGTATACATTTGTTGTCCCCTCAAAATAACTCAGCACACAGCCATTAAAGTGCTTGTAAACCCATTAACACAAAAAAACCTGCACGACAAATGCATAATGAGCTAGTATGCATCGCATACTAGCTCATTATGAAATACTCACCTTAAAGCGAACACGCTCTGACTGGAGACATGTCTCCGGAATGTTACTTCTGGGTTCACGGGTTTCAGCGCTGTGATTGGCGGAATCATGATGATGTCACTCCTGCGCATGCTCTCGGGAGTCGCTACTCATGGCACATCAGCTGAATAAACGCCACAAACAAGCCGTTTCTTCAGTGGAAATGATGTTGGCACATGCTTGGTTTAGGAGATATCCACGGTACCTACAGGTAAGCCTTATGATAGGCTTACCTGTAGTGAAAAGTGGTGTGTAAGGGTTTACAACCACTTTAATGTCTAAACCGCTCGCAACAACAGTGAGTACACTTCTAAGTGAAAATGTCCAAATTGGGCCCAAAGTGCCAATAATTTGTGTGGCCACTATTATTTTTCAGCACTGCTTTAACCCTCTTGGGCATGGAGTTCACCAGAGCTTCACAGGTTGCCACTGGAGTCCACTTCCACTCCTCCATGACAACATCACAGAGCTGGTGTATGTTAGAGACCTTGCGCTCCTCCACATTCCATTTGAGGATGCCCCACAGATGCTCAATAGTGTTTAGGTCTGGAGACATGCTTGGCCAGTCCAACACCTTTACCCTCAGCTTCTTTACAAGGCAGTAGTTGTCTTGGAGGTGTGTTTGGGGTCGTTATCATGTTGGAATACTGCCCTGTGGCCCAGTCTCCAAAGGTAGGGGATCATGCTCGGCTTCAGTTTGTCACAGTACATGTTGGCATTCATGGTTCCCTCAATGAATTGTAGCTCCCCAGTGCCGGCAGCACTCATGCAGCCCCAGACCATGACACTTCCACCACCATGCTTGACTGTAGGCAAGACAAACTTGTCTTTGTACTCCTCACCTGGTTGCCACCACACACGCTTGACAACATCTGAACCAAATAAGTTTATCTTGGTCTCATCAGACCACAGGACATGGTTCCAGTAATCCATGTCCTTAGTCTGCTTGTCTTCAGCAAAATGCTTTGCGGGTTTTTCTTGCGCATCATCTTTAGAAGGGGCTTCCTTTTGGGACGACAACCATGCAGACCAATTTTATGCAGTGTGTGGCGTATGGTCTGAGCACTGACAGGCTGACTCTCCACCCCTTCAACCTCTGCAGGAATGCTGGCAGCACTCACGTCTATTTCCCAAAGACAACCTCTGGATATGACGCTGAGCACGTGCATTCAACTTCTTTGGTCGACCATGGCGCGGCCTGTTCTGAGTGGAACCTGTCCTGTTAAACCACTGTATGGGCTTGGCCACCATGCTGCAGCTCAGTTTCAGGGTCTTGGCAATCTTCTTTGAGCATGGGCCATCTTTATGTAGAGTAACAATTATTTTTTTCAGATCCTCAGAGAGTTCTTTGCCATGAGGTGACATGTTGAACTTCCAGTAACCAGTATGAAAGAGTGAGAGCGATAACACCAAATTTAATACACCTGCTCCCCATTCACACCTGAGACCTAATGAGTCACATGACATCGGGGAGTGAATATGGCTAATTGGGCCTAGTTTGGCCATTTTCACTTAGGGGTGTACTCACTTTTGTTGCCAGTGGTTTAGAGATTAATGGCTGTTTGTTGAGTTATTTTGAGAGGACAGCAAATTTACACTGTTTTACAAGCTGTGCACTCACTACTTTACATTGTAGGAAAGTGTAATTTCTTCAGTATTGTCACATGAAAAGATATAATAAAATAATTACAAAAATGTGAGGGATGTACTGACTTTTGTGAGATACTGTAAATACATTGGATCTATAACTATGGTTTGGGAAACACTAGACTAGAGAATTTGCCTTAAAGAAAATAACATAAACTGACAGGGGCCCATTGCTGATTTTTCTATAGGGGCCTCACCAGTTGAAGCCTAATCAGTTGAAGCTCTGCCCCACTGTTGCAGATGGTGAGAAAGTAGTTTCCTGAGTCGGAGGACATTATAGAGTTCGCTGGAAGGGCTGATAGTGTGGAAAAAATGCACACAAGGCAGTAACATGGCATTAACAGTAGTTTTGCTGATCAGTCATTATCTATGAGTGCTCATCTCAGGTAAGTTAGCTTGGCCCACCATCAGTTCATAAATCATGGATATTGGTTTGCTCATTTGGTCTAAAATGTAATTATTGCATTTCCATAAACATTTATGGATGCATCAAACAGCACATAAAAGGGACTTCAACAATAACAGCAATAACATGCAAGGAAAGTCAATTATATAGGGGTTTTCACTAGTCTGCATGATATTCTGAATCTGTACTTGTGTACTGTATATGATTTTTTTTTAACCAGTTCAGCTCTTTGGACTTATTACATACATCCAAAGAGTGAACCTTTAATCACAAGCTGATGGCTGCAGTAGCAGCCATTAGCTTGTGTGGATTTTGTTTAGCCGGCTCCTGGCTTGAAAGTGAAATAAATGTGGCAGCTCTATAGCTGCTGATCACTTTCTCAGAGGTGTCAGTCCCCCTCCTCCCATGTTTTCTGGGCTCTTCCACTCTTACCAGAGCCTGGGAAAACAAGCGCCTCCTAGGTCAGGTGAGACTGAGGCATAATCCATGCCTCAATCTCACATACAAACAAAGATACCGGAGGTGATATCAATATGTTTGCTAGGGAGTGCCAATTTTAATAACGCTGAAAGGGAAACATTAAACATGCAAAATGACTTTAAGGCCTTGTTCACACCATACATGCACAAAAACAAATAGAAAAAATGCACACATTTGACTTGCATATGCTTGTTCACACTATGTGCAGAGATCCATGTATTTATTATGTGTGCCTCTACAAGGACACAAAGAAAACAATTGTTCTCCATGTGTTGATGTCAATTTTTTTTCATGCAGAAAACTGTATACATGTTGCAGATATCTGCGCAGAAGAAATCTACACATGATACCAGTGTCATGGTGTGAACAGGGTACATAGAGAACACCTGTTTTTTTTGTGCCCTTGCAGAATGCGTGCAGAAAAACTCATGTCTCTACACATGGTGTGAATGAGGCCTAAATAACCTGCCTGTGAAGTGACACATTTGTAGGATGTATACAACCTACAGACAAACCTACATTTACAAAGAAAAAAACTTTTTAAATTGCCGGAAAAAAAAAACCCAGCTCCCAGGTGCTTTGTTCTATTTGTAAACAAGACAGCCAGGGATTGTCTTCATCTACACCAGACCGTTGTTCTAGATTGGGTCTGGTATAGAAGTTAATGGTGAACCCCACATACATTTTTAGGGGTTCTCCCTAAAAATACACATCAGAGCCTTATCCTTAATAAAAAAAAGGATGGTGGATCTCTCCTCATTGGATCTGCTATGGATTTCAAGGGGCAACCCCACAAAACAAACCCCAAAGCGTTCCCTCAAAGATCCATAGCAGACCCTTGTTTAGGAAAACCAGTGGTTATGGTGGCCTGAGAGTGGAGGCTGATTGAAATATGAAAATTCCAAATATCACCTCTCCCCATGTGAATGAGTAAGGTGTATGTAATAGTATGTAAATAGTAATTGAAGACACACACTCTTTGATGAGCCTTTTTTTAAAATAAAATTTTAAAAATGTCCTTCAATGTAAATCCATAGTCTAGCAATGCAGATCCTCTTCCATGACAATAAATAATGATGACCAATCTGCCGAAAAAAAAAGAAAAAGCAAACAAACTCATCAACTCCTCCAGTAGAATGTAAACAAAAGGGTCCCCTGGGTAGCATAACTGACCAAATACAGTCCCCACTGTGGGGTCTGGGAGCTGACATTCACAGGGAGTAAGTGATGAGATTGGGCATGTCAGCAGGTTTTTTTTTCTTTCAGCAAGTCATTGGGCATTGTTCATCATATCAATAAATTTACAGTGTGGAATATTTGTTAAAAGCATGTATATTTATTTACTATTCCTTTTATTTACTACTTAATTTTTGTTTTGTTAACCACTTCAGCCCTGGAAAGATTTGCCCCCTTCCTGACCAGGCTATTTTTTGTCATACGGCACCGCATCGCTTTAACTGACAATTGCGCAGTCGTGCAGCGTTGTACCCAAACAAAATTTATTTCCTTTTTTCCTCACAAACAGAGATTTCTTTTGGTGGTATTTGATCACCTCTGCAGTTTTTATTTTTTGTGCTATAAACAAAAAAAGAACGCCAATTTAAAAAAAAACACAATATTTTGTACTTTTTGCTATAATAAATATCCCCCCCAAAAAATAAAAAATCAGTTTATGTATACCATATATATTATATTCTTCTACAAATTTTTGTTAAAAAATTGCAATAAGCGTATATTGATTGGTATGTGCAAAAGTTATAGCGTCTACAATATAGGGGATAGATTTATGTCATTTTTATTATTATTATTATTTTTACTAGTAATGGCAGCGATCTGCAATTTTTATCAGGACTGCGACATTACAGCGGGCAGATTGGACACTTTTGACACAATTTTGGGACCATAGACATTTATACAGCGATCAGAGCTAAAAATAGCCACTGATTACTGTATAAATGTCACTGGTAGTGAAGGGTTTAACACTAGGGGGTGATCAAGGGGTTATCTGTGTTCCCTAGGTGTGTTCTAACTGTAGGGGGGATGGGACTGATTAGGGGAGGAGACCGATCGGTGTTCATACTTAGTATGAACACACAATCTGTCTCCTCTCCCCTGAGAGAACTGGGATTTGTGTGTTTACACACACAGATTCCAGTTCTTACTCTGTCACGAGCGATCGTGGGTGCCCGGCGGTCATCGCGCCCGCCGGGCACGCGCATCGGCTCTGGGGACATACAGCGACATACAGCTACGGCGATTTGCGCAGCCGTGCCAACCTGCCACAGTATAACTGCGGCGGCTGGTCAGCTATCGGTTAATGAGTGGGGGTAACATGTTCTCCCCCCTATTTATTCACATAGGAGAATGGTATCTAGGTGTCCCTTTATCTTTAAGGGAGATGTCCAGATTCCGACAAGCCCCCATCTGTGGACGTTGATGTTCATTCGAGACTATGCACATACTTTGGGAATATGCCAGTATCGGTCCTCATGATGTTCTAAAACTTTGCTTTTAAAATGATTTGTTCGTAACATCAATTTTATTGTGTGTATACATATATGCATGTTTTCTATTATTTTGTGTATGTTTCTGTAACTATACAATGATTTTGACTGATGTGTCACGTTTGCTCCGATTTCAATGGGTGTATCAAGTTTTTTCTGGCAGTGGATTTGGACCGAACTCTTTACATCAGATTTGAGTGTAAGTACCGTGTATTCTAGCCGGGTTTTCTTTGTAATAGCAGCTGAGTACTAATTTTAATTGGTTAGTTCACTTTTAACCTAATGATGACACATTAGAGCAGTATATAAGTGATTGTGGTGACTAGTTCCAATAGGTGATGACTAAGCACTAACATTTGCACGAAACGCGTATACCTTTTTGTCCCCTGCTCCATTTGTCAATCACTTGTCATATGAAGCTTCAATAAAAGTATTTCTGGAAGTGCAGCCGTGTGGAATAATTTCCTCATGTTACACAGCATGTGAGCTGGGCTAGCAGCTAACTAGTGTGTGTGGGGATTAACCAGACACTCACTCACCTGGAGCGGCTTTTCTTGCCCCATCCCCAGATCCTCACAACCACCGGGAAAAGGTTGTAGGGAAAAGGCCTTTGTCCTCATCAACAAGGGGACACAGTGCTTTTCCAGAGTGGTCTCCCTGGACAAGGTACCGCCCCCATTTTGGGAATATATGGCTTTGTATGGGTCAGGATGAGGGTACAAACTCATCCTTCCCCTTCCCTGAATTTTCAGGGGACCCCATGGGGGAGGGGGGGCATGGGGTCCCCTGAAAATGTAAGGGTCTGTTGTGGATTTTAAAGGGGGGCCTTTAAAATCCACAACAGACAAGGGATGAGCTTTATGTTCGGGTCGAACATGAGTTCGACTCGAACATTGGCTGTTCGCCCGTTCGCCGAAAAGCGAACAATTTGAAAAGCCGCGGAACACCCTTTAAAAGTCTATGGGAGAAATCAAAAGTGCTAAATTTTAAAGGCTTATGTGCAAGTTATTGTCATAAAAAGTGTTTAGGGACCTGGGTCCTGCCCCAGGGGACATATATCAATGCAAAAAAAAAGTTTTAAAAACGGCCGTTTTTTTCGGGAGCACTTGAATGCTTAAAGTGAAACAATAAAAGTAAAATATTCCTTTAAATTTCGTACCTGGGGATGTCTGAAGTATGCCTGTAAAGTAGCACATGTTTCCCGTGTTTAGATCAGTCCCTGCACAAAATGACATTTCTAAAGAAAAAAAGTCATTAAAAGCTACTCGCGGCTATAATGAATTATCGGGTCTCGACAATACACATAAAAGTCATTGAAAAAATGTCATGGGATTCCCCACAGTCCATTGCCAGGCCCTTTGGGTCTGGTATGATTATTAAGGGGAACCCCGAACCCAAATTTTAAAAAAAATTGCGTGGGTGTCCCTCCCGCAAATTCCATACCAGACCCTTCAGGTCTGATATGGATATTAAGGGGAACCCCATGCCAAAATTTAAAAAAATGGCGTGGGGGTCCCTGTCAGGTTGCATGCTTGGATAAGGGTCTGGTATGGATTTTTGGGGGGACCCCCATGCCATTATTTTTAAATTTTGGCACAGGGGTTCTGCTTAAAATCAATACTGGACCTGAGGGGCTGGTATGGAATTTGGGGGGACCCCCACGCAATTTTTTTTTTTTTAATTTTGGTTTGGGGTTCCCCTTAATATTCATACCAGACCCAAAGGGCCTGGCAATGGACTGCAGGGAATCCCATGACGTTTTTTTCAATGACTTTTATGTGTATTTTCAAGACCCCACAATATATTATAGCCGCGAGTAGCTTTTAATGACTTTTTTTCCTTTAGAAATGTCATTTTGTGCAGGGACTGTTCTAAACACAGGAAAAATACACTACTTTACAGGCATACTATAGACACCCCCCAGGTATGATATTTAAAGGAATATTTAACTTTTATTGTTTCACTTTAAGCATTATTAAAATCACTGCTCCCGAAAAAACGGCCGTTATTTAAAACTTTTGTTTGCATTGATACATGTCCCCTGGGGCAGAACCCAGGTCCCCAAACACTTTTTATGACAATAACTTGCATATAAGCCTTTAAAATTAGCACTTTTGATTATTCATGTTCGTGTCCCATAGACTTTAACAGTGTTTGCGTGTACAAACAAACTTTTTTGCCTGTTTGCATGTTCTGCTGCGAATCGAACCGGGGGGTGTTCAGCTCATCCCTACAACAGACTCTTACATTCACGTGTTGAATGGGCCAGGGCTGGAAACATTATTGGTGTTAGGATGGTAGCTCACCGCCCTGGAAATGAAGCATTCACATTTACTGTAGTAGTATACTGCTCCTAAATGTTTCACATCCAACTGCAGTTGAAGGTTCAGCCAAACACCAATTTAGCTCATCCAAACTGAGAGTGTATTGAAACAAATGTTTGTCTCAGTAAATGATTGAGCTACTTTAGATTGTATGTTTTTATTCTACTAGGTTATATTTACATAATGTAGTATATTTCTGTACATTTTGTCTTTCCATGGAGAGTCTTGGCATGTAGTATGTAGTACTTCCATGGGCTATAATATAATCAATCTTCTCAGTTGAAACTATAAAAGCAGAAGTAAAAGTGATTTTGAATATTGCTAACTAGAAAGATATCAATGCAAAATGCTACTTTTTGCAATGTCAAATCAATATTTTAGTTTAAATGGCAATCTTTAGAAATGCAGGAATTTAGCTTTACTTACAGCCTTAAAACTATAGTTACAGCTCTTTTGTGTTTTAAATCTGAAATGGCACAATCTTTGAAATGACTTGAAAGAAAGCACGAGTTCACATGGAATTGAGAATTTTGTCTCTTTATGTTCAGTGGCTAAAATTGTTAGTTTCAGTAATGGACAATTAATGAAATGGGCATTTTTGTACATACCAGAAAATGTCTAAGATAACAGTTTCAGCAAGCTCTTTGCTTATCAAAATGAATGTGTTTTGACAACCTATACAGCAAAAGTAATGCATATATAAACAAATCTAATGCTGCAAAATATAGCTTTTTATCACAAAAGCTTTCCTTTAACAAGAAAAAGTTTGCTGAGTAAAGGGCAGTAACCCTTTGTAACCCAAATACTCTTTTATTTGACTGATGTAAGTAAACTACTGTGTCTTGCTGTTAAAGTGGCTTTAAAGCCTCAAGGTTTTTTTACCTTAATGCATTCACAAACGTAGGGCTCGAGGCTAGGATCCCAAGGCATAGCCGATCCAGAAGGGACCGGGACAAGCTAACACAGAGAGACAGGATATGGGGACTGATCACCTCTAAAAACGGTAAGACACTTTTGATACCTCGTATATCTAGTCCACTGTTTATCCTGTACCCGTGGCTGGTCAACCCCTGTGCCCATATCGGCTTCCTGCGGCCCTCAAAGACAGGTATTTATCTGCCTCGAGTCTGTTGATAAATTAAGGAACCTGCAATTATATCTACCGCCTGTTTTGTTCTGTTCTGTTTTGTTGGTCGATCTTGTGTTTTGTGTTGACTGTTGGGAATGAGGGATTGCTTATATAGTCACGGATGAAAATAGTTGACGTGGATAAACTTCTCCTGGGGAAATAATTGTGCAGTAAAGCATGGGTGCAAGGAAGTGCATGGGTAACGTAACCAGGAGGGGGCGTCAGGAAAAATGCGCCCAGTGGTGGCGTGGGGATCCCGTGGGATCTGAGCAATCCTGTATTCCTCTACGTTTGTCACACATTGTGTTGTTGGTCACATTTTTGTTGGTGGTAATGTCTTGTCCTAAGTGTGTTTGTGGTCTGTTATTTGCCATACAAGAAGAGGGCTGGGGGTTGGTTAAAGTGGTAGAGCCAGGACATAGGGCTGAGTTTCTTGGTCACAAACCCCTACTGCCACATACTGTGCATTTATTGGTATTCAGATTAAATGTGCATTACCCAGTCAAACTTGAGGTTGGCAAGGCTCACCACAGGCTATTGAAAGTGAGAAGGAGGGGACACGCAGCCGAAAGCTGCCCCTTGCAACCTGAACAGCCGGAAGGGTTAGAAGAAAGGAAAGAAGAGTGAAAAGTTTGGGTTTTGAGTTGGAACATGTAAATAACATTTGAAGTAGTACATTATTGAATATTAACTGCTGTACTACTTATCTGTTTGATAAGAGTCTTGCTGAGAGGTTTTCTCTCTCTCTCTCTCTGTCACTGTCTCTCTCTCTCTCTCAGGGACGATGGGGCAAAAGTTAGTGAGGCACAAAGAGGGCAGTTTGGCTTGTGACTTGGTATTAGAGTGGGAAGGAGAGGGTGCTGTCAAAAAGGGAAAGAAATTGGAAAAAGTGTGTGGTTGATATGCATTTGGGTGGAAGGCTACAGGTAAATGAATGGCTTACTGTTTTGAAACGTAAAAAAGGTCTGTTGTCAGATCATGGGTTGCTACGAGCAGCAGATGCTTGGTTTAAAGTTGCAAAAGCTATTCATGAAGAGGGGTGGACAGAGCAAGAAATGGGTCAAAATGGTGGAATTGTATATGTGTATAAAAAAAAACTGAAAAGAGGAAGCGAAGCAGTCAGCCACCGCCCTATAATGGCGTCTGGACCCCAGGAAGTAGACACTCCCCTTTGTCTACCGCCCCTCTGTTCCAAGTGACAGAGGAGTCTCTGACACCTCCCCCGCCGTGTTTAACAGTAGACAAGGCACACTTGTCTTTGTACGGTTTGGGTGGTTGCTGCCACACACGCCTGACCCAAACTGTACCACCTGCACCACCGCCCACACCAGAACCTACCTACATGTGTGATAGATCAGTCCTCGGGATCGTATTGCAAGGCCCAACCTACCCCATTAATGACAAGTGTACATTCTGGGGAAGACTCGGACAGCTCCCAGGGGGGAAACCCAGACACTGAAGCCTCAGGAGGTTCCTCCCTTGGTCCTCCTACCCTAACAGACCTGGGACTAGGGACTCAGACTCAGCCCAACCTAATGCTAATAGACCAGGGAACCCAACCTCAGCCCCAACTTGGTCCCTCCTCTCAAAGTCCCGACCAGAGTTACACTGGCCCTGCCAGAATGCACCAAGCTGACAGACAGGCCGGAACAGGTACAACCCCAAAACGACAGACTGTTACATTTCAAGGCACACCCCACATTGGATCCATCCCTATGTATGACTCATCAGCTGGGGCAATGTGTTCCTTCCACTCTAAAACGCCTGAAGTCAATATGTGTACAAGAGGTCACACAAGAAAAAGCAAATCTGTTGAGAAATAGCACAAGAAGTTTACTGATTTGGGTTTTAGCATGCTGAACAGAGTGCATAGACACATGTTAGCTGCCACATTTATTTCAGGTCTTAAAGAGTCAATCTGAAAGGGTCTGAGTATAGAGTAATGGAGCTTGCGACATTGTTATTAGTAGTTATTAGGTCCAGAATCCTCACAGAGCAGTAGGGAGTAGCTCCTCTGATGATGGCCCCTGACACACCCTATCTGCGCCCACCAGTACCAACTCCACGTGCCTGCTACAACTGCGGAAGACCTGGCCACTCCAGAAGGGAATACCGAAGCCCATGGAAATTCACCCACAGTCAACCAAGCCCCAACCGTGGTCCACATGAAAGCTCCCAGTACCAGGGACATGACACCCCACCTCGCCTACCACCTCGCCCACCTCTCTGGATCACATGGACCTTCTCCACAAGGATTCAGGCAAGCCTGTGTCACCTGCCAACTACACCTGGACTGTTATACCACAAGGTGCCCAGAACTTCCCCTCCCAATTCGCCAAGGCAATGGCCCTCATTCTGGACACCTGGATGATGTTACACCCAGACATTTTACTCCTTCAGTATGTAGATGACCTCCTGCTTGTGATTGCCTCAATCTTCTCTGAAAGCCTCCTCCACTACCTGGTTGAGCAAGGTAGCAAGGCCTTAAAGCAAAAAGTCCAGAGAGAAGGTGATTTTCCTAGGCCTCTGCATCTCCCAAGGCACCTGATATCTAACTGAAGAAAGAGTTGCTGCAATCAAGGGCATCCCTTTGCCTCAAGGTCAAAAGCCCCTTCGCGCCTTTCTAGGATTAATCTCCTACTGCCGTTCTTGGATCCCAGTTCCAGAAGCCTCCCTTTCGATGCAATCCCTTTATGATGCCCTGAAATTTGACCCTTTCCTGCTTTCACCAGCGGCTGTGGACAATTTTGAAACTCTGAAGGAGATCCTCTCAACAGCCCTGTGGGCCTCCCAGACTAAAAGACTTTCAAACTGTTTGTCTCAGAGAGTACCAAGTACAGCCCTGTCCCCAGCAAGACACTTCCTCAGAATCCAGTGTGCCTTGCTGCTCCCAGATAACATCACCGTCCTCCCATGTGATACCCTTAACCCATCCACTCTGGTTCCTCTTCTCGAGGAGGGAACCTCTTTGGAGAATAATCCTCATCTCACTGCTCATAACTGCTTCAAAGTGATGACAGCCCTTGAGAATCGTGACTTGACAATTTTTGTGGATGTTTCCAGGTATGCAGACAGTACTGGACGGTACCACACAGGATACGCAGTCACCACTGAAGATACAGTTCTTCAAGCTTCAGCATTACCCTCCTCCATGCTGCCCAGGAAGCAGAACTCCAGGCCCTAACTATGGCATGCAAATTGGCAAAAGGACATTTTGGGATCATCTGGAAAACCAGAGGGTTCCTGACAGCAGCAGGAACACCTGTAAAACACAGTGCAGCTATCAAGGACTTAATGGATGCCCTACTCCTCCCAGCACAAGTGGCTATACTTAAGGTAAAGACGCACAGCAAGCTGGTTTCCCAAGAAGCACTAGGCAATCACCTGGCAGATACCACTGCGAAACAAGCTGCAGATTGAACGTGAGAAGTGGTCAGCAGAGTAAATGCACCTATCCTGGATGATACTATAGAAACCACTATGATTCTACAAAACCCTCCTGTAAACAGGACCCACCTCAAGGAGCAACAAGAGACAGCTGACAAAGAAGAAAAAGAAGTGTGGATCAAAAAAGGAGCCACAGAAGTTGAAGGAATCATGGAATTAAACAAGAGACCGTGTCTGCCATGTAGGCCGGAAGCCTATCCCGTTACCAACATAACGGTAAAGACCACAGCTAAAAGACTTTTAACAGAAATAGTGTGCAGATATGGTGTCCCAGAGGTCATAGAGAGCGACCAGGGGCCGGCTTTCATGGCCTCAGTAACCAAGGAGATATGGTCAGCTTTAGGTAGGGGTCACACTAGCTTTCCACACCCTATACCGTCCTCAGAGCAGTGGGAAGGTGGAAAGATTGAATGGCACAATAAAAACTAGAATGCTAAAAATGTCTCAGGAAACAGGAATGAGTTGGCCAGACAGCCTACCCATTGCCTTATTCAGTGTTAGGTACACTCCAAGGGGAAACCATGGTCTGTCATCCTATGGGATATTGTTTGGTTCAGCCCTCAGTCTAGCTTGTTATTTCCCACAACAGTTGCAGCTCCAATCTGATGTATTAACTGATTATGTGACTGTTTTATCTTGAGAATTAACCCGTATCCATTCAGAAGTGTTTTCTTACATTCCAGATCCTGAGCTAGATACAGGAACGCACAAGCTGGTTCCTGGTGAGTGATAAGGAAGTTTGTGAGAAAACACACTCTTGAACCAAGATATGATGGTCCTTTCCAGGTACTCCTAACAACTGCCACATCAGTCAAGGTGGCCGGGAAGAACACGTAGACACACGCCTCCCACTGCAAGAAAGTCCCTGTACCTGAGGATAAGGCAGAGGGGACCAAATGATTCTGTATATCCTTTTCATAGTAATCATTGCCCAGGCACAAGAGGTAGCCATCAAAAAAAAAGATGGTATAACCCAGTTCTGGTATAACTCATCCAATACACATGTTGCCACTTTTATATCCTCTTATGAACAGATAATTCCAGGTACTATCTACAAGATCTGGACCTGGGATGAAGCAGTAAGACCCATGGCTTTGTATGTATGTCACTGACACCTATTGGGGTAACAACTGTGATTCCTGGGGAGCAGTGGGTTGGAACACTTAGGGTACAAACTGGGGGTACAAACCTGAGAATGCCCAAAATAGGAAAGACAAAAATGGGAGGTCACTCTTAGATAGAATGACAATCAACAAACACACAAATCAGCCTTACACCAAAGAGTTCAGGCTGACCATTGAGAATCCTAGCCCAGAAGACAGTGGGACCTATGTTCTGGGCCTATGGTGGGGAAGTAGGTATTCTAGTTTTAGAAAGCCTTTCCAACTGAAAGATATGTTCAATAACCCAGCGTGGGGCGTTCCCTAATCTTCATCTAGCTCAAACCCCATTTACAGACATTGAAGGACATGGTGGCCATAGCAGACCCTACCTTTGAGGATACCATGGCTGCATAAACCTGATGATGATTATGTGTTACGCTCCGTTATAGTCACATCCTCCCGAGATGCATAGGATTACAGGGACAGACAGCACCTGATTGCCCCTTCAAGCTGTATCGAGGGGGGTAGTGAGTTAGTGAGTAAGTCACTGTTCTTCCCTATATACAGCTGAAAAGAGTTGCAGAGGAGAGGGCCAGGGTAGTGAGTACGACTTTTTAGTATGAGGGACAGTTTGAAATAGACAGCTTCAAGGGGGGACTGTAATGGATGTGATCATGGTGAACTGTTTATTCCAATACCTGCTTTATATACCTAACATATATAAACTCAGCTTCTATGCTTATTAAGCCTTAAGACATTTACAGATATTCTGCAAAGTTCAAAGCTTGCTTAGAAACTGGACTGACTGCAAAGGGTTAATCATAAAGTTTGCACCTGCTTCCCAGAATACATTCAGAATTTAACAGCATAACACAATGGAGCAAGAGCAAGACAATGCTGCAAAAACAGTGATTCACTTCTGTTATGCCGCGTACACACGAGCGGACTTTCTGAATGAACGGACTTGCCTACACACAATCCACCAAAGTCCGTCGAATTCGTACGTGATGACGTACGACCGGACTAAAACAAGGAAGTTCATAGCCAGTAGCCAATAGCTGCCCTAGCATGGCTTTTTGTCCGTCGAACTAGCATACAGACGGCGGACTTTTCGACCGGACTCAATTTCAACGGATAAATTTTAAACAAGTTTCAAATCTAAGTCCGTCCAACTTTTGAGCAAACAAAGTCCGCTGGAGCCCACACACATCGAATTGTCCGACGAAATCCAGTCCGCCGGGCAAAGTCCGCCGTAAAGTCCGCTCGTGTGTACGCGGCATAAATGTGCATCAGCTGAAAGCCAAAATTTTGTCACATATTTGTATTTTTATATTTGTGGTTTGTATGCGCCAGTCTTATTGACATATCTCAATCTTCAATGGAATTGTATAAAAGTCTTGAGAAGCGGAAATATTAAACAGAAAGTAATTTGACTCTGAACTAAGCAGTCTCAGTGTGAGCTTACTTGAAGCATGCATGCTTTTGTATTCAACAATCTGATTGGGGTAGATATAATAATATCGGAACTTTTGTTCTGAATCCATACACATACATACACACACACACACACACACACACACTGGCTTGAAAAAGTATTCATAACCCTTGAAATTTTCCACATTTTGTCATGTTACAACCAAAAACCTAAATTTATTTTATTGGTATTTTATGTGATAGACCAACACAAAGTGGCACTTAATTATGAAGTGGAAGGAAAATGATAAATGGTTTTCAAATGTTTTTACGTATAAATATGTGAAATGTGTGGCGTGTATTTGTATCCGGCTCCCCTGAGTAAATACTTTAGAGAACCACCTTCCACTGCAATTACAGCTGCAAGTCTTTTTGGATATGTCTCTACCAGCTTTGCACATCTAGAGAGTGACATTTTTCCCCAATCTTCTTTGCAAAATAGCTCAAGCTCTGTCAGATTGGATGGAGAGCATCTGTGAACAGCAATTTTCAAGTCTTGCCACAGATTCTCAATTTGATTTAGGTCTGGACTTTGACTGGACCATGCTAACACATGAATATGCTTTGATCTAAACCATTCCATTGTAGCTCTGGCTGTATGTTTAGGGTCTTTGTCCTGCTGGAAGGTGAACCTTCACCCTAGTCTCATGTCTTTTGCAGACTCTAATGCCACGTACACACGAGCGGACTTTTCGACCGACTAGGTCCGGCGGATCGGATTCCTTCGGACAATTCGACCGTGTGTGGGCTCCAGCTGACTTTTTTTCCCAAAAGTCCGACGGACCTAGAAATAAAACATGTTTCAAATCTTTCCGATGGACTCGAGTCCGGTCGAGAAGTCAGCTCATCTATATGCTAGTCCGACGGACAAAAACCGACGCTAGGGCAGCTATTGGCTACTGGCTATGAACTTCCTTTTTTTAGTCCGGTTGTACGTCATCACGTACGAATCTGTTGACTTTGGTTGATCGTGTTTAAGCAAGTCCGTTCATTCGAAAGTTCATCGGAATGTCTGTCGGAAAGTCCGTCGAAAAGTCCGCCGGACCTAGTCCGTCGAAAAGTCCGCCTGTGTGTACGCGGCATGACAGGTTTTCTTCTAAGATTGCCCTGTATTTGACTCCATCCATCTTCCCATCAACTCTGACCAGCTTCCCTGTCCCTTCTTAAAAAAAGCATCCCCACAACATGATGCTGCCACCACCATGTTTCACGATGGGGATGGTGTGTTCAAGGTGATGTGTAGTGTTTTTCTTTTAGGCCAAAAAGTTAAATTTTGGTCTCATCTGACCAGAGCACCTTCTTCCACTTTGTTGTGTCCCCCACATGACTTCTCGCAAACTGGCTTTCTTTCAACAATGGATTTCTTCTTGCCACTCGTCCATAAAGGCCAGATTTGTGGAGTGCACAACTAATAGTTGGCCTGTGGACAGATTATCCCACCTAAGCTGTGGATCTCTGCAGCTCCTCCAGAGTTACCATGGGCCTCTTGGCTGCTTCTCTGATTAATGCTCTCCTTGTCTGTCAGTTTAGGTGGATGGCCATGTCTTGGTAGGTTTGCAGTTGTGTCATACTCTTTCCATTTTTGGATGATGGATTGAACAGTACTCCATGAGATGTTCAAAGCTTGGGATATTCTTTTATAACCTAGTGCTGCTTTAACCTCCCTGGCGGTATTCCCGAGTCTGGCTCGGGGTGGATTTTCAGCACCAAAAGCGGTAACCCCGAGCCAGACTCGGGATCGCAATGCAGGATCCAGGAAGAGCTTACTTACCTCATCCCCAGGATCCTGCGATGTCTCCCTGCAGTGTGAGCGAGCCGTCCTCCTCTCGATCTATCACAGTGCCCGGGCTCCGTTCCCTGCGAGTGTTGCGACGCACGGGGACGGAGAACAACGCCAAATTCAAAAAGTAAAACACACAATACACATACAGTACACTGTAATCTTACAGATTACATTACTGTATCAATTTATTTCAACTCCCTTTTGTCCCTAGTGGTTTTTCCATTGCCCTGCATGCAGTTTTATATTATAAAAACTGTTCTTTTTGCCTGGAAACTGGAGATTGTCCATAGCAATCAAAACCGTCCCTTTACATCAAAAGCAGGTTTAGACCAGCTAGAAAACAGTGATAATAAATTAGAATCTAACCTACAGGTGTTTCACCAGGCCTGCAGAAACACCACTCAGCGCCAGGACACTATGCTGATCCCAAATACGATAAGTGTAAACAGATATTAATGACCATTCAAAAGTGCATATATATGAATAAGCATCACTTTGCAGCTATGTAAATACTCAAAAAACATTCATAAATGCATATAAATAATTAGAATCCACTCTGCAGTTATGCAGAGAGGAGACCAGGAAGAAATAGCAGCTGTCTCAAACAAAATACATGAATACAAACACTGTGTTAAGATGATCTACAAATAGACTAAATTGACACATTAGACAGCGCTAATGTTGAGCAGTAAAAAACATGCAGCCAACAACGCATGCATAAGAAAATCCTGTAAAAGAAAGTCCCTTAGGAGAAAAACCCTTGTAAAGGGCAGTGATGTAGAGTTTAGGGTGTAGTTCAGAAATAATAATCAGGTGATCATAAAAACATTCCTCAGCATGCACCTTCCACCGATCACTACAAATTCCACCCGGTGTGACCACTCTCCCCCTAGGGGGTTAAACTCACCAAAATTGGGAATTAATAGAGCATTCAGAACATTAATCCTTGTCAGCAACTTGTTGTTAACATCACTCTTGAAGGGTTACGGATATTCAGGGCTCAAAGTAAGTAAAAAAGCAGAGAGAAAAGTGCACATAGCGTGATCCTGTTTATTGACTGAATTCCCTTCCACATATAAAATAGCAACCCCCCTTCAATAAATACACGTACATCAAATAACTTAAAAAAGAGCAATCAATCAAGCAAGCAGGTAGTGAGACTGTGTAAACTTCACCATTAGACGCCAGCGCCGCTACACAGGAGACGTTAATCACTTCCTGGTTGTGCAGTTGGCTCAGGTGGAGCGCACACGTCACTTCCTACGTCGCGTAAGCCACGCTCTGACGCGTTTTGTCATATCCTGACTTCGACTGTCGAAGTCAGGATATGACGAAACGCGTCAGGGCGTGGCTTACGCGACGTAGGAAGTGACGTGTGCGCTCCACCTGAGCCAACTGCACAACCAGGAAGTGATCAACGTCTCCTGTGTAGCGGCGCTGGCGTCTCATGGTGAAGTTTACACAGTCTCACTACCTGCTTGCTTGATTGATTGCTCTTTTTTAAGTTATTTGATGTACGTGTATTTATTGAAGGGGGGTTGCTATTTTATATGTGGAAGGGAATTCAGTCAATAAACAGGATCATGCTATGTGCACTTTTCTCTCTGCTTTTTGACTTACTTTGAGCCCTGAATATCCGTAACCCTTCAAGAGTGATGTTAACAACAAGTTGCTGACAAGGATTAATGTTCTGAATGCTCTATTACTTCCCAATTTTGGTGAGTTTAACCCCCTAGGGGGAGAGTGGTCACACCGGGTGGAATTCGTAGTGATCGGTGGAAGGTGCATGCTGAGGAATGTTTTCATGATCACCTGATTATTATTTCTGAACTACACCCTAAACTCTACATCACTGCCCTTTACAAGGGTTTTTCTCCTAAGGGACTTTCTTTTACAGGATTTTCTTATGCATGCGTTGTTGGCCGCATGTTTTTTACTGCTCAACATTAGCGCTGTCTAATGTGTCAATTTAGTCTATTTGTAGATCATCTTAACACAGTGTTTGTATTCAATAAATTAGAATCACTTGCAGAATTAGGCAATAGTGATTTGTGGGGAAATCAGACACTGAAATCAAACACTGAAAGTAACAACAGCAACAATTCTGCAACTGACTTACAAAAACAGGATGTCCCTACCCTATCCTGGTTTGGAAGAGCCTCTGCTCTGAAAATGATAGTTCTCCCCTGCATATTATATAAAATGCAAACAGTACCAATACGCATACCGCCAACTTTTTTTGCAGCCTACAAGAAGATGTGTAGATCCTTCCTCTGGGGTTCCAAATCGGCACGTATCGGGTGGGCGAAACTAGTGTTACCCAAATCTAAAGGCGGAATTGGCCTCCCTGACATGCTACATCATTATTGGGCGGTACATATGACTAGGGTAGTAGACTGGAGGATTCATGCCTGTTACAAAGACTGGGTAGATCTCGAACGACTGATATCGGGGTATGATCTTTGCCTACTCCCTTGGTTCTCCAAGAAACCTACAAGTACACATCTCCACTCACACCCTTTCATCGGGGCAACCCTCCATGAATTCAATAGGGCCTGTAAGACACATGCGCTCTCAACCACGGAATGCTAGATTACCCCTATTAGAGGAAACTCTGACTTTCCCCCAGGACTAGCCAAAACCTACCTAACACAAAAATGACCATATGCAGAGATGCTTGCGAAGCATTTCTTCCATAGGGGCAAGTTTGTGCGACAACAAGATCTTGCAGCATTGTCCAACACCAAATCCTTTCCCTTCTGGCCCTACATCCAATTGAAACATTTTCTAGATGACCCAGAGAGAAGGAAAGGATTTACAAAAACACCCACTATATTCGAATCCCTATGCTCGAGTTCAGCTCCCCAGAATCATGTAATATCAACACTTTATGCCTCTATGCCTCAATCAAAAACTGGATACATCGTATCAACCGTGTAGAGACAATGGAGGAGCTGATTCACACTTCACAAGACAGAATATCTAGCTTTTCAGCTATCTGGGAAGCGTGGCTCGCCTTTAAAAAATCACAACCATATAAAGTACTGCTACAGAGTAGCAATTGCCCTTGGCAAACAGGTAATGTTAGCGTGACTGATGTTTAGTACAAAGGCAGCACTAAGTACTTTCTCATACCTGGAGTTTTAGGTAGTTCTGGTTTACTATAGAACTGCGCTAAAGGTAGACAGAGAGGGTAGCTGGTGGAACCTTCCACCCCCTCTCTATCTGGCAGCCTATCTTTATGCCAGTTCTCCCAAATATCCATCTTATTCCCCCCCTCTTTTCTTCCTCCTCACCCCCTCTTCTCCCCCCCCTTTTTTTTGTTTGTTTTTGTTTTACCCCTTACCATATCCTTCTGGAGCTACAACATAAGGTAGCAATGACATAGAAAGAGGAATGGACCTATTAATATTAAGCATTGAGGTTGCCGAGACCCATTCCACAAACCCATATGGATTAATCACCGTTCTCAAGCTTAATGCCCCGTACACACGGTCGGATTTTCCGATGGAAAATGTTCGATCGGAGCGTGTTGTCGGAAATTCCGACCATGTGTGGGCTCCATCGGACATTTTCCATCGGATTTGCCGACACACAAAGTTGGAAAGCAGGAGATAAAATTTTCCGACAACAAAATCCGATCGCTTCAATTCCGACCGTGTGTGGCCTGTTCCGACGCACAAAGTGCCACGCATGCTCAGAAGAAATTCCGAGACGGGACAGCTCGTTCTCGTAAACTTAGCGTTCGCAATGGATACAGCACTTTCGTCACGCTGCAATGTTAAAAATGGTTTAATACAGCGCACTCTCTTCTTCTTTATAATGTGACAAGAATGAAGTAGTTTTGCTGCTCATATTCACACACACTTCTCACAAAGTTTTATTTGTGTTTTTTTAGTGGGATTCCCTCAATATATAGTTATTAGTTGTCACATCTGACAGTTTTATATATTTATTTTTTTTGGGATTTTCAGCCTTTTTTTTTCTTTAATGTTTGTATTTTTTCCAAGGCTGATCTTTGTTCAATGTTATTTTTATTTTTACTCCAGAATATTTTTGTGTGTGTTCTGTGTGTCAAGTTACCCCAACACCATTGATATCTTTTATTTTTTTATCTCAAGGAGATTGTTTGGTGTTGGTGTCCCTTGTTCATTTCACATTGTATATTTGAAATGTACCTGAACCCTCACAAACTGTCATTTTTGAAGTAAAACACATAGGAGAGTATAATTCAAAACAAAAATCCTTTATTAAGGTATCAGAACCAAACAAAGAAGAAGGCAACACTGGAGAAACATGAGAAATTAGTGAAGCCTGGGACCCCCACGGCAGACAACAATTCTTCAACATCAAAATTGGTGGCCTGAGGAGTCCATATGTGGGGGGGCAGTCTGGTCCAGAATTCGCAGAGATCCGGAAAGCAGCAGATGACATCTGTGTCCCCAGGCTGTGGTACCACAAGAGGCTGCATTTTTTGGCCGACCAGACTGAACCCAGGGCAATCACTGTCTGGTCTTCCTTCCACGCTTCCTTCCGGGCTGTGGCTGTGCAGTTGGAGATGTGGCAGGAGGAGGAGTAGGACCTGGAGGAGGAGGAGGACTGGGAGGACCTGGAGGAGGAGGAGGAGGAGGACCTGCAGGAGGAGGAGGAGGACCATCGCAAAGGTGTGTTTGAGGTGTAATTTGGCCCCTCATACCTTTCTCCAGAGCCTCCAATATGAGGGCCTCACACATTACTTGTTGGCCCTCCTCCATCCTCTGCATTTTATATGCAATGATGGCAGCAATGTCCTCCTCCACGGTCTGTCGTGCTCCCAGGACCTCTGTAGCCCTCCAAAAGAATCCTATGGCAGCCTCCTCTAGGGCACTCCTCCTACTGCCACTTTCTCTTTTCAGGGGGGGTGGAGGGACCTGCAGATCAGCCAGCCAGCTCGGCCCGGCCACCTCCTGGCTGAGACTTCCCTGTGTATGAAAAAGGGACATGGTTGTAATGTTTTGCATCATCAATCACAATCATAAATTAATACTCCCAACTAACATCTAGTTAACATAATTGATTGGACAAGCAGAAATATTTAGAGGAATGCTATACCTGGCTCAATCTGGGCTCCTCCACATGTTGCCTGGAAGGCCCAGGTTGGGCGTCAGAAGCCTCAGCCGGGGGGGAAGGAAGCATGGAAGGAAGACTGGAGAGTGATGGCCTGGGCTCAGTCTGGCCTGCCAGAAAATGCAGCCTGTCGTAGTACAACATCCTGGGGACATAGATGTCATCTGCTGCTCCGGATCTCTGCGAATCCAGGACCTTCTTGCGCTCCCTTAGATATGTACTCCTCAGGCAACCAATTAAGATCTTTAAATAGGTGATGTCTGCCGTGGGGATCACCTGCTTCACAATTTCACACAATTGCACCAGTGCTGCCTTCCTCTTTGCTTGGTTCTTGAAATGGGGGTGGTTAATCTCCCACAGACAGGGCAGCTCCCTTAGCATCTCTAGGAATACTGACATGAAGTCATTATCTTTGAGTAGCATATCCATGTTCACTGCAAGACACAACACAAGACAAAGCCTAATGTCAGACAAAACTCTCCTAATCTTGTTACAATATAGGCCTCAATCTAGAAGCAGTATAGGCACAAGTTTGTCTCTTACCTTCGTTCTTACGATCGGCGCGTCCAATGCTCCTTCCTCCGCTCACAGATCGTACGTAATACGCACGCGTGTTACGCTTTATACACACTGCGCATGCGTGTAACTCCGCCCGCCCCTGACGTTCTTTCTAGTCTATTCCCCGCCCCTTTTCGTTCGGCGCAGTGGGTGAAGAGCATGATGGCGGAGTTAGAGCAGGTGTGTGCTAATTATAGCAACGAGGAGGAGGAGGAGGAAAGCCCGGATCCAGGCACGTCCCGATCCAGAAGGAGACAATTTAAGGCCACAAATATGTCCTTTGGGGAGATGTTGGAGATGGTCGACATCATGAGGAAGTCCGACTATGACGGGAAGTATGGGCCTTACCCCCACCCCAACATCAGAAAGGCCAAAATCATTGCTAAAGTGGTCAAAAGCCTTCACAGGAATTTCGGGGGACGAAGATCTAAAGATCAGCTCAGGAAGCGGTGGTCTGACCTGAAGTTGAGAGAGCCAGAGCAGTACCGAAAGATCTGGAGAGTGCTGCAAAAAAGTAAGTAGTTGTGCTGGGTTCCTATTCTTTCTGTCTTTATTCCGTTCGTGCTGCTCCATATGCTTTTATTAATTGTAACGTTTAAAAGGGCAACTTTAATGTTCATGGGCCCATTATTCGTTCGTATCAAACATTTTTCTTTCGGCCTCTAGAACACCATTGTTTAGGCCATATGCATTTTCCCACATTTTTTTTGGGCCTACTTGGATGCCAAATATTTGTTTGTGTAGATGGGTTTGTTACTAGAATGAAATGCAAACTCGATTGTGTGTAAGGAGAGGACACTGAGCAGCTGTTTTCACATCTGGACACTGGAGCACTAGTGTGGGACACAAGAACACCCTTTTTATTAGGGGGCCACACAGGTGCTCCAGAGTATACTATAGGGGGGTCTCCATCTGTGAAGCTTGTACCAAACAGGTAAAGTATTGCAGCTTGACAAAGGGCAATAAAAAAAGACATCTTGGAACTCTGCTAAAATTGACAATTGTACCCCACTTCCAAGCAATGTTTCCTATTTCTAGTTCTGCCATCAAATATCTGTGTGCTAATTACACCATTTTTGTTTTACATAGGGGAGAAAAGACTCGGAGGACACCCCTCATCCGAGGAGACCACAGACCCCCCACCTATGGAAGAAGGTGAAATACCCCCAAACGAAGCTGAGCAGGAGGAAGAAGAAGATGTGGTGGAGATTGGCACCACAACAGGTGAGTGTCTGCGACCACAAGCTCAGGTAAGAGATGGATTGTGGCAGATTTTTGAGACCTTTTTTTTTTTATTTATCTCTTTTTAGGTGATTGTGATGTGAGGGAGAGAGAACGCTTTACTTCTGAAAGTGCCCAGATCCTGATCGGGGAGATCATGGGGTGTAATGCCGAACTGCAAAACATCCAGCAAAAAATCCATGATGTTATTAAAAAAAATAATAACATCATTGATGTTTTGGGACGAATTTAAAACCCCACAAAATCACTTTTTGTATTGTGGTTCAATCTTTTAAATTTTTTTGCAATGTTTTGAAAAGCCAAATTTGGAGGATGCACACAGTGTGCCAACATGTGCTATCTGCCATCATGGGAGATCAATGGACACGTTTTGGGGGTGCAACCCCTTCCTCAATTATAAAGTCGCGTTGAGGAAGGGCTTGCTCCCCCAAAACATGTCCCTTGATCCCCCATGATGGCAGATAGCACATGTTGACATTCGTAAATTGGTGTGCATCTTCCAAATTTGGCTTTTCCAGGGGTGATTTCCCCCCATCTGAACGCTATATCAAACACAGTTCCTAAATACTGATGTCTGATATAGCCTTCATGTTTTACCTAATGTGAACTTTGTAAGTTCAAGTTTTTTGGCTTTCTTGTTGGTTTTACACAGGCCTGTTTTATCTGAAATGGATATTTCGAATTTTGCTAATGCTACTGCAAAAATTGTTATACAACAAACATGTTGGTTTGTTTTAAAAACCTTTGGTAAATGCACATGTGATTGTGCAGGTATAAAAAAGTTGGTTACTCAAGAATGTGTGGATTATTGTCTCAACACTACAACACTTTTGGGGTGATGTAATAGCTGTTTTATGCAAAAATGGGGGTTATTTCCTAAGGGCAAATCCACTTTGCACTACAAGTGCATGTTCAGTGCAGTTGCAAGTGCACTTGTCGTGAAATGTGTTTTTGCATTTAGGAAATACCAGCCAACAGTGCTTTGTATAAGGTTACCAAATCACGACATTTTCTGCACTCAAAACATTTCTGTCAGGGTCAGCTAAAACAAACACAAGCAGTAAATGTCCACAAAGAATTTCTTTTTTTTTTATTTCAAAAAGGCTTCACATATTGTCTGGCATATTGATAGCCCCCCTACCCGCAAAGAACTCCAGGTATCGTAACCGGACATCACGGGCACTCAGGGAGGGCAAGCCAGGACGGCCACTTTCAAGCGCCGTCAGTGTTGTTGGATTTTGGATTCCGGCCTCAGGCCCAACTGAGCCAGCATAGTTGGCAGAATGTTTTCTTAAAAAATTATGGAGAACACAGCACGCAAATATTATATGGTTCAGTTTATACTCCGCCATATGGATGGGTGTCAGAAATAGTCGGAACCGGCTGGCCAGGATTCCAAATGTGTTCTCCACCACTCTTCGGGCTCTGGCCAGCCGGTAATTAAAAACCCTCTGTTCCGGGGTGAGGGTCCTCATCGGGAATGGTCGCATCAGGTGGTCCCCCAGCGCAAACGCTTCATCAGCAACGAACACAAATGGGAGACCTTCAACATTGTCCTCTGCAGCTGGCAAGTCTAAGCTGCCATTCTGGAGATGCCTGTAGAACTCCGTCTGGGCGATGACTCCACCATCGGACATCTGGCCATTCTTCCCCATGTCCACATACAAGAATTCATAATTAGCCGACACCACCGCCAACATCACTATACTATTAAACCCCTTGTAATTATAATAGTACAACCCCGAGTTGGGTGGTGGGACGATGTGGACGTGTTTCCCATCAATTGCCCCTCCGCAGTTAGGAAAGTCCCACCGCTGGGCAAAGTGGGAGGCCACAGTCTGCCATTCCTGTGGCGTGGAAGGAAACTGTTGAGGAAAAAACAATAAACATTACTATTTGTTCACAGAAACATGGCAAGCAGATTATACACAAACATTATGGGGCAACCTCCAGATAGCATTTAGTAAGGGGAATTTAACAAGGCCAAAGTATAAGGTACACCTATCATATCCCCCCTCCCCCCCTCTCATGGGCCATTTCTAACATTATAGGGGGGGGAACTCTTGGACAGGTAACCCTCTTCACTTCATTGAGAGATGAATGCCTAAATAATGGGTATTACTTGGAACAGCCCCTCCTTAGTTACACTATTGGCAGCCCACTGGACAGGTAAGAAGTGTCATAATACAAAGATATAAATACACATTGTACACATTTGAGGACATTTGGACATTCTGCTATTACCTATAAAGATAATAATAGGATACAAAAACTTTAAACAGTACCATTGTAAAGTATACAGGCAGGCCCTTGCACTACATGCTTTGGGGAATTCATCCATAAATCTGAGCACTAAAGAGGTGGGTATAGTGTGTATGAGTTTGGCAAAGTCAGCAGATAGATGATTGAGGATAGAGAATTGGGATCAGCTGACCTAGCAGTTGGGGGAGGGAGGGTTACTAAAAATTATTTGGGGACACCACAAAAAAAAGCCTCTGCCACTCTGCCTGAATTAAAATCAAAAATAACATTACCAAACATTTTAGGGGGTGTTTGGGGTAAAGCACTACTATGGAGCTGATAAAATACATTGTTAAGTGACTACATGAGGTGAATATAGGGCAGGAGACACCATGCTGGGGAGGTTAGTGAAGGGCAAATATGTATGAAGGACCTAAAATAATAATTACATAAAAATCCAGCATGCATGAGGACAAAGGGGACATTCACAGCATATTCCAATCATGGTAATTAGAGAATGAGGAAAGAAATACAATATATTAGCAAACATTCAATACAATAAAATGTGATATAAAAGGATAAAAATCTTACCTTCATATACTCCTTCTGCAGGACCTGTATGATGGCAGAACAGGTCTCTGGGATAATGATACCAAGAGCCTGGGGGGAGATGCCTGTCGAGAACTTCAAGTCCTGCAGGCTTCTCCCTGTGGCCAAATACCGCAAGGTAGCGACCAACCTCTGCTCCGGAGTGATGGCTTGCCTCATGCAGGTATCCTGCCTGCTGATATAGGGGGTCAGCGAAGCCAACAAACGGTGAAACACGGGGTCCGTCATCCGGAGAAAGTTCCTGAAATCATCAGGATTATTCTCACGGATCTCACGGAGCAAAGGCATGTGACAGAACTGGTCACGCTGAAGCAACCAATTCTTGGTCCATGAACTCCTCCCCACCCTGTTCATGGACTGGACTTGTGTCAAGGTCAGGACCCCAACACCAAGCCCCCGCACAGCACGAACTCTACGAGGAGTACGCATACGAAACATGGCTAGAAAACGGTCGGCTGCTCAGAACAAAGTAACAGAACGCACTGAAGAACAGCAAGGCCTGTGAAGAGCGACCTGAAAAACAGTAACGAATGAACAAGAACACAATGACAAGAGTCACGCATCACTCGCTGTACGCACTGAAGAGCAGATACAAACCCACAAGCACAAACTGAACAGCAGAAAACGATCTGAAAACCACGAGTCTGAAAAAGCGTGAATCGTCTCTCACCAAACTTTTACTAACACGAGATTAGCAAAAGGAGCCCAAAGGGTGCCGCGCTTGGTTCTGAACTGGCCTTTTCTAGTCTCGTCGTACGTGGTGTACGTGACCGCGTGGTTGTCGATCGGAAATTCCGACAACTTTGTGCGACCGTGTGTAGGCAAAACAAGTTTGAGCCAACATCCGTCGGAAAAAATCCTAGGATTTTGTTGTCGGAATGTCCGAACAAAGTCCGACCGTGTGTACGCCCTATAATTATGAGTTTTGGTAGACCTCCAAAGAAACACTGTATTATGAGGATGCACAAAATCATTCACTTTTCCTTACAGTTATCTTACATGTATTGTTCTCCTCAGCAAATGTTACAATTATTTTGAACTGTTCAAACTATGATATGTCTAATACTGATCGATGTTTGTGCACTTTGTTTGTTCACACCTGATATGTATGCTGTTGAAATTGCGAAATAAACTTTTATTGGTTAAAAAAAAGAAATGAATGGCTGTGTGTTGAGTTATTTTAAGGGGACAGCAAATTTACACTGTTATACAAGCTGTAAACTCACTACTTTACATTGTAGCAAAGTGTAATTTCTTCAGTGTTGTCACATGAAAAGATATAATAAAATATTTACAAAAATGTGAGGGGTGTACTCACTTTTGTGAGATACAGTGTATATATTTGTAGTCTGAGTCTTCAAATGTGAAATGCAATCCTCCTAATAACCAAGGCCTGAGGTGTGTCTTGGCCTGACTGGTCAATATGCCTGAAAAGAGGGCATATCCTGAATGTAAGAATAAGAAAAAAGTACAGTGAGTATGTATGAAGGCTGAGGGAAACGGGTGGGAACCCAGAAACGCCAACAACCCTGGCCCTGACAGAGGAGGAGGCTTAAATAGCCCTCTCAGACTCCTCCCACCTCCGTACAGCCTTACATTTGTAGTCAGAGTCTTCAAGTGTGAAATGCGATTCTCCTAATAACCAAGGCCTGAGGTGTGCCTTGGCCTGACTGGTCAGTATGCCTGAAAAGAGGGCAAAAATACACCAAATTTAGGTGAAGAAGGGAAGGTAACAATCCATCAAGTGGAATAGCATGCGCCCGGGTGGCAACGTGTGTATCCGGTAAGTATCCGCTATGACAGGAGAAACCCACCGACTCCTATCTAGGTGATGAGAAGGAACCCCCTATAGAACCTGCAAAGCTACCCAGAATCCAAGTAAACGTCCCGTGAAAGATTGGATGAGTCTGATGCCCGAGACAACCCAGACATGAGAATGAACTGCTTGTGAATGAGAGGATACGCGGGAAAGGGAGCAAGGGCTGGCACGAGGAGCCCCTGCAAAATTATGGCCGCGAAGAACGAAATACTTCACACGGACACAAGTGAAGTAGCTCAGTGAAATGCCCCCAACCCCTGGCCTAACCATACTTGGTATGGGGAAGTGAGAGGGTGAGTGCAAAAAACAACTGGCAGGAGTTCAAATGCTGGATAAGTGATGGAGAAGGCGGATAAGGCCCAAGCGCTATGGCAATAAGCATCGTCAACATGGAGAAACCATGCCAGACCCAGAACACTGGTCCCACCTGATATGATCGGGTCGTGCTTCAGCCTGTGACCTGACGACCGAGTCTGAATCCTGGACCGAGGAAGGAGGGCCAGACTCCATCCTGGGGAAATAAGTCCCATGGCATGGTACAGTCATACCCAAAGTGATTGAAGCCCCCCTACCTGGAACAGGCTGGGGATCGGAGAGATGACTGGACTGATATCCCTGAGCAGTTCTCCAGGCAACATCCTAGACAACAGATCAGAACCGAGTGTGGAATCCAGAACCATGACAACGTTTGCCCAATCCTATCATTTAGGAACCATCAAGGGGACGTAGCTCAGCACACACCCTGAGAAAGACTATAAATTGCTGGGTGTTAACCAGGGCCTCTACGCAACAGGACATCAACTGAAAAAAAAATTGACTGCTTCTGACCCAAGGGTGTGCCTAGTGGTGACACGACATCTGCACCAAACAACTAGCCCTAACAATGGGCAGGACTGACGGAAGTGAGTGCAAGCATGGTTGATATCGGTATGGATGTCAATACAGCCCAACCTGAGAACACAAACTAGAGAAATGACAGACAACAAGACATGAGAACAACAAACCTCCTCTGTGCCTACCTGAGTATGAGAACATGAGCAGAAATGTGAAGACCACTGAGCGTAAATGAACCTGATGACGGACCCCCCTACCACCCTCGTGTAAGTAGTAAGTGAGCCCGAGTAACCTGCAGCGCAGAGACAGGTAATTAACTGAAAACTCAGGGATAGTGTACCCACAGACCGTGGTGGGTAGTCGTACAGGTGTGGTGAATGACATGCATCGTATGACGTATGTTATACAGGCGAGAAGATTGTGGTCAACAATCATTAACAAACGAAACCTCAGCCCGTATGGATCTGTAGACATGACAGATCCTGACATGTGAGCCCTAGCTAACTGACCCAGGTTAAACATGAACAAAGATACGATGAAACGTAACAAACAACGAAGATGAAAACAGCTACCGAAGTATATGCCGTGACTGAACACCAATGCCCCTCTGAGAAACGCTGAGGCTGAAATGCTATTACAGAAATGCTGATACTGGGGGGCGCATGCGCGGCGCAAAACTGGATGGAAGCAGGGGATAAGCGCTCCGCAAGGACCGGAGACAAAAGCCTACTTCCCGGGGCCATTTACAGCACAACGATCACCAAAAGATCCCACACCCCTGGCAAAACACACAGCGCATGCCGGGCTCAAAGAACCGCTGAGGCAAACCGGCCCAAAGATCCCTAACCAACTATTTACTCCGCGTGAGGGAGCAGGAAAGGATGTCCCAAAATGGCGCCCAGCAGGACACAGTTCCAGCGTGCTCACAGGCTGCAGTCTCTTCTCCGGAGCACTCAACGGGAGACAGTGAGTACAGTCCACAGCTCACAAAGGCTGATCTTGAAGACAGCCTCACATGCATGTACGACAAGCTAGCCAGGAAATTTCAGTCTGAGCTCCACAAGTCCACAAACACCTTGTCCCTGGAGATAGCGGCCCTGGGTACTAGAACAGATCTGCTAGAAACTAAGCATGATGAGCTTACTCTTTCTCATGCAGACCTGAGGAAAGATCAGGAGGCCCTCTCAGAAACAGTACAGCTCCTGCAAACCCACCTCGAGGACCTTGATAATAGGAACAGGAGGAACAACTTGAGAGTTAGAGGGGTCCCAGAAGCTGTAACTAATCTCCCTAGAGCCATACAAAAATTGTTTCAGTCGCTTCTCCCTGAAACTCCTGCAGCTTCTTTTACATGTGACAGAATTCACAGGGCTCTGTGCCCTCCACCTCCCCCGGATAAGCCTCTCAGGGATATTGTGTTATGCCTGAAGGATTTCCTGATAAAAGAGGAGATCCTCAGGGCCTCACGTAACACACCGAATATGCAGCTAGATGGGGTTATGATCCAGATATATCCAGATCTGTCGCCCACCACCTTGGACAAGAGAAGGAGAATGAAAGAGATTACATCTGTACTCCAAGCTGCCAGGATTAGGTACCGATGGGGATTCCCCTTTAACCACTAGCTTACTAGGCACTTAAACCCCCCTCCTATCCAGACCAATTTTCAGCTTTCAGTGCTCTCACACTTTGAATGACAATTACTCAGTCATGCAACACTGTACCCAAATGATTTTTTTGTCCTTTTTTTCATACAAATAGAGCTTTATTTTGGTGGTATTTGATCACCTCTGGGTTTTTTATTTTTTGCGCTATAAATGAAAAAAGACCGAAAATTTTGAAAAAAAACACATTTTTCCTAATTTCTGTGATAAAATTTTGCAAATTCGTAATTTTTCTTCATAAATTTTGGGCACAATTTATACTGCTACATATCTTTGGTAAAAATAACCAAAAATTTGTGGAAATTATTTGGTCTGTGTGAAAGTTTTAGAGTCTACAAGCTGTGGTGCAAATCATAAAAAAATTATCACATCTGATGTACTGAGGCCTATCTCATTTCCTGAGACCCTAACAAGCCAGGAAAGTACAAATGCCCCCCAAATAACCCCTTTTTGGAAAGTAGACATTTCAATGTATTTAGTTAGAGGCATGGTGAGTTATTTGAAGTTGTTTTTTTTTTTCCACAATTCTTTGCAAAATTTAGATTTTTTTTCTCCCCACAAAATTGTCATTGTAATAGCTTATTTCTCTCACATGGCATGTGTATACCACAAATGACACCCCAAAATACATTCTGCTACTCCTCCTGAGTATTACGATACCACATGTGTGGGACTTTTTCACTGCCTGGCCACATACAGAGGCCCAACATGCATGGAGCACCATCAGGTGTTCTAGGAACATAAATTACACATCACATTTCTCAACCACCTATTACACTTTTAAAGGCCCTGGAGCACCAGGACAATGGAAACACCCACAAAATGACCCAGTTTTGGAAAGCTAACACCCCAACGTATAATCTATGAGGCATAATGAGTCTTTTGAATGGTTTATTTTTTTCCAGAAGTTTTTGGAAAATGTGGAAAAAAATGAAAACGCATTTTTTTTTACACAAAGTTGTCCGTTTATAAGATATTTCCAACACATAGCATTTAGATAGCAAAAATGACACCCCAAAATACATTCTGCTACTCCTCCTGAGTATTACGATACCACATGTGTGGGAGTTTTTTACTGCCTGGCCACATACAGAGGCCCAACATGCATGAAGCACCATCGGGTGTTCTAGGAGCATAAATTATACATCACATTTCTCAACCACCTATTGTACTTTTGAAGGCCCTGGAGCACCAGGACAATGGAAACACCCACAAAATGACCCCATTTTGGAAAGCTAACACCCCAACGTATATTCTATGAGGCATAATGAGTCTTTTGAATGGTTTATTTTTTTCCAGAAGTTTTTGGAAAATGTGGAAAAAAATGAAAACGCATTTTTTTTTACACAAAGTTGTCAGTTTATAAGATATTTCCAACACATAGCATTTAGATAGCAAAAATGACACCCCAAAATACATTCTGCTACTCCTCCTGAGTATTGCGATACCACATGTGTGGGAGTTTTTTACTGCCTGGCCACATACAGAGGCCCAACATGCATGAAGCACCATCAGGTGTTCTAGGAGCATAAATTATACATCACATTTCTCAACCACCTATTGTACTTTTGAAGGCCCTGGAGCACCAGGACAATGGAAACACCCACAAAATGACCCCATTTTGGAAAGCTAACACCCCAACGTATATTCTATGAGGCATAATGAGTCTTTTGAATGGTTTATTTTTTTCCAGAAGTTTTTGGAAAATGTGAAAAAAAATGAAAACACATTTTTTTTTTACACAAAGTTGTCCGTTTATAAGATATTTCCAACACATAGCATTTAGATAGCAAAAATGACACCCCAAAATACATTCTGCTACTCCTCCTGAGTATTACGATACCACATGTGTGGGACTTTTTCACTGCCTGGCCACATACAGCGGCCCAGCATGCATGAAGCACCATCAGGTGTTCTAGGAGCATAAATTACACATCACATTTCTCAACCACCTATTGCACTTTTGAAGGCCCTGGAGAATCAGGACAATGGAAACACCCACAAAATGACCCCATTTTGGAAAGCTAACACCCCAACGTATAATCTATGAGGCATAATGAGTCTTTTGAACAGTTCATTTTTTTCCAGAAGTTTTTGAAAAATGTGGAAAAAAAATGAAATGCATTTTTTTTACACAAAGTTGTCTGTTTATAAGATATTTCCAACACATAGCATTTGGATAGCAAAAATGACACCCCAAAATACATTCTGCTACTCCTCCTGAGTATGGCGATACCACATGTGTGAGACTTCTACACAGCCTGGCCACATACAGAGATCCAACATGCAAGGAACACCGTCAGGTGTTCCAGGGACACATAGCATGCACATACCAAGAATTACACCCCAAAATACATTATGCTGAGCAAAGCGTAAACAAAAAAGATTACCTTTGGTTGTAGTAGCGCAGTTGTACACAGGAGGATAGCACTGGTCCAGGCAGCAGGCAGGGACTTGGTCAGCAGCGGCAAACACAATTGTCCAGGCAGCAGGCAGGGTTACTGTCCATATAAAGTCCAGGGTCAGTGCAGGCAGAGATATTGTCCGCAGTGCCAAAAATATTGGTCCTGGTAGTATAATATATGAGGCATAATGAGTCTTTTGAATGGTTTATTTTTTTCCAGAAGTTTTTGGAAAATGTGGAAAAAAATGAAAACGCATTTTTTTTTACACAAAGTTGTCCGTTTATAAGATATTTCCAACACATAGCATTTAGATAGCAAAAATGACACCCCAAAATACATTCTGCTACTCCTCCTGAGTATTACGATACCACATGTGTGGGAGTTTTTTACTGCCTGGCCACATACAGAGGCCCAACATGCATGAAGCACCATCGGGTGTTCTAGGAGCATAAATTATACATCACATTTCTCAACCACCTATTGTACTTTTGAAGGCCCTGGAGCACCAGGACAATGGAAACACCCACAAAATGACCCCATTTTGGAAAGCTAACACCCCAACGTATATTCTATGAGGCATAATGAGTCTTTTGAATGGTTTATTTTTTTCCAGAAGTTTTTGGAAAATGTGGAAAAAAATGAAAACGCATTTTTTTTTACACAAAGTTGTCAGTTTATAAGATATTTCCAACACATAGCATTTAGATAGCAAAAATGACACCCCAAAATACATTCTGCTACTCCTCCTGAGTATTACGATACCACATGTGTGGGAGTTTTTTACTGCCTGGCCACATACAGAGGCCCAACATGCATGAAGCACCATCAGGTGTTCTAGGAGCATAAATTATACATCACATTTCTCAACCACCTATTGTACTTTTGAAGGCCCTGGAGCACCAGGACAATGGAAACACCCACAAAATGACCCCATTTTGGAAAGCTAACACCCCAACGTATATTCTATGAGGCATAATGAGTCTTTTGAATGGTTTATTTTTTTCCAGAAGTTTTTGGAAAATGTGAAAAAAAATGAAAACACATTTTTTTTTTACACAAAGTTGTCCGTTTATAAGATATTTCCAACACATAGCATTTAGATAGCAAAAATGACACCCCAAAATACATTCTGCTACTCCTCCTGAGTATTACGATACCACATGTGTGGGACTTTTTCACTGCCTGGCCACATACAGCGGCCCAGCATGCATGAAGCACCATCAGGTGTTCTAGGAGCATAAATTACACATCACATTTCTCAACCACCTATTGCACTTTTGAAGGCCCTGGAGCACCAGGACAATGGAAACACCCACAAAATGACCCCATTTTGGAAAGCTAACACCCCAACGTATAATCTATGAGGCATAATGAGTCTTTTGAACGGTTCATTTTTTTCCAGAAGTTTTTGAAAAATGTGGAAAAAAAATGAAAACGCATTTTTTTTACACAAAGTTGTCCGTTTATAAGATATTTCCAACACATAGCATTTAGATAGCAAAAATGACACCCCAAAATACATTCTGCTACTCCTCCTGAGTATTACGATACCACATGTGTGGGACTTTTTCACTGCCTGGCCACATACAGAGGCCCAACATGCATGAAGCACCATCAGGTGTTCCTAGGAGCATAAATTACACATCACATTTCTCAACCACCTATTGCACTTTTGAAGGCCCTGGAGAATCAGGACAATGGAAACACCCACAAAATGACCCCATTTTGGAAAGCTAACACCCCAACGTATAATCTATGAGGCATAATGAGTCTTTTGAACAGTTCATTTTTTTCCAGAAGTTTTTGAAAAATGTGGAAAAAAAATGAAATGCATTTTTTTTACACAAAGTTGTCTGTTTATAAGATATTTCCAACACATAGCATTTGGATAGCAAAAATGACACCCCAAAATACATTCTGCTACTCCTCCTGAGTATGGCGATACCACATGTGTGAGACT
The DNA here is from genome assembly GCA_037952835.1 of Lithobates septentrionalis. Classification (NCBI taxonomy): domain Eukaryota; kingdom Metazoa; phylum Chordata; class Amphibia; order Anura; family Ranidae; genus Lithobates; species Lithobates septentrionalis. The sequence continues at coordinate 2,892,499 of JBBDGP010000284.1, read as the reverse complement.
TCTACACAGCCTGGCCACATACAGAGATCCAACATGCAAGGAACACCGTCAGGTGTTCCAGGGACACATAGCATGCACATACCAAGAATTACACCCCAAAATACATTATGCTGAGCAAAGCGTAAACAAAAAAGATTACCTTTGGTTGTAGTAGCGCAGTTGTACACAGGAGGATAGCACTGGTCCAGGCAGCAGGCAGGGACTTGGTCAGCAGCGGCAAACACAATTGTCCAGGCAGCAGGCAGGGTTACTGTCCATATAAAGTCCAGGGTCAGTGCAGGCAGAGATATTGTCCGCAGTGCCAAAAATATTGGTCCTGGTAGTAGGCAGGTCCATGTGGTGTGGTCAGTGCAACAGGCAGAGGCATGACGGCAGTAAGTCCTACAGGCAGAAGTAGGGCCTCGTTCAGGACAGAATGGGGACAGGGGTAGAGGCTTCTCCCACCCAAATCTCTATGAAGCCTCCGAGTCTCCAGACCCTAATCTAGGATTGAGAAAACAAAAAAAATTGTTTTCTTCATCCAGAAAAACAATTCTGGAGCCCCTCACATATGTGAGACCCCTGTGTTGAATCCCACTAGTCCAGTTCCAGGGTACAAGATCAGTCCAAGAGGCAGGCAAATATCATGGTCAAACAGTCCAAGGTCAGTTCCAGATCAGGCAGAGGTATGTACAGAATCGTTGAGCAGAAGCATGGTCGAATAACAGTCCAGGGTCAGTTCCAGATCAGGCAGAGGTATGTGCAGAATCGTTAGGCAGAAGCGTGGTCAAATAACAAGCCAGGGTCAGTTACAGAGGAGGCAGTGGCATAAGGGGTGTGAGGGTAAATTGCAGGAACGGAGGCTTATGTTTACCATACTTCACTAATAATTTAGTGAAGTATGGTAACGACGAAAACATTCACCTATGCAGAGGCCTGGTTCAGAAGGACATTGTGCACAATAATAAGATGTATCTCTTCTGAATCCAGCTCTGGTACACACCTTACATTTTTTTTGCCGTCGTTGGCCTGTTGGTTTGGGAGGGATCTTATCTGGAAAGTGGCGTTCGGAGAGTCGACTTAGAACATCAGATCGGATATTTTCTGGGGGCCGTTTGGGAATGTAAGGGCAGTGAAAACTTCCTCCTGGTAGCCAAGGAAGCATTTGGGGTTTTGGGTGGAGTTACGATAAATGACATAAGAATTGTAGATGGCCAAATAATAAAAATAAATTGCGACTTTCTTATACCAATGGTATGTCCGTCTTGTAGCAAGGTACGGTTCCAGCATCTGGTCATTCAAGTCGACTCCCCCCATAAACAAATTATAGTCAAAGATGCATTTAGGTTTCTGTATGGGGCCATTTCTTCTGGGAATTTCCATGAAGGTATCATCGTGTATTGAAGACAACATGTACACATCTCTTTTGTCTCTCTACTTCACTGCCAAAATCTCGTTGTTTCGTAGACTCGCCGTTTCTCCTTTTCTCAATTTTTTATTGACCAGACTTTGAGGAAAGCCCTTCTGGTTATTTTTAATGGTACCACATGCAGGCGTCTTTTTCCGATGCAGGTTGTGGAACAGGGGCAGAGATGTGTATAAGTTATCTACGTACAGGTGGTAGCCTTTCTCCAGTAGGGGGTATGTGAGGTCCCAAACAATTTTCCCGCTTGATCCCAAGTAGTCTGGGCAATTAGGAGGTTGCAGCTGGGTGTCCGTCCCTTCGTACACTTTGAAGGCATACAAGTAACCTGTGACTCGGTCACATAATTTGTATACCTTCACCCCATAGCAGGCCCTTTTACTGGGAATATATTGCTTTATTTTAAGCCTGCCACTAAACTTAACAAGGGATTCATCCACACATATGTTTTTGTCCGGGGTAAACAGCAGGGGGAATAGTGCAGAAAAATAATTTAAAAGTGGCCGAATTTTGAAAAGTCTATCATAGTTTGGGTCATTTCGGGGAGGGCACTGGGTATTGTTGTTGAAATGAAGAAACCTCAATATCATGAGGTATCTGTTTCTGGGCATTACCTTGGAGTATACTGGCATGTGTTGGAGGGGGTGGGTTGACCAATAGGACAGCAAAGTGTTTTTTTTCGTGAGTCCCATGTTAAATGTGAGCCCTAAAAAAACCTTCAACTCCTCCACCGTTAGGTCTCTCCATTCGTAGGGACGGGCATAGTAGGACGTTGGATTATTCGCAATGAATTGCTGTGCATAAAGGTTGCACTGGGCCACAATACTTGACAGCATGTCCTCGGTAAAAAATAAATGAAAAAAATCAATTGGGGAAAAATTCTCCGTGTTCACCTGGACTCCTGGCTGGGCAGTGAAAGGGGGAATGTTGGCTTCTCCTGAATTAGGAGGAAGCCACAAGGGGTTCTGCAGGGCATAGGGAAGGCTGGCATGGGTCCTTGGCCTTTCTTGCCGAGGCACTGCGGTGCTGGTGGATGGCACTGCCGTGCTGGTGGATGGGACTGCCGTGCTGCTGGATGGGACTGCCGTGCTGGTGGATAGGACTGCCATGCTGGTGGATGGGACTGCAGTGCTGGTAGATGCCACTGCCTCCCCACCAGAACGCCTTCATTTGGCGGGGCCGAATCTCTTCCTCCTCTGAGTCACTCAGTGTTACACTACTGAGGACTGGCTCATAATTTATGTCCAACTCGGAATCGGAGTCGGAAAGGGAATCTGAAAAAGAGAGCTCCCCGTTGCTCTCGTCGGCCTGGGACAGTATTTGGTACGCCTTCTCGGTGGAAAAGCTTCTTTTGGCCACGGTTGCTAAGCCTGCACTGATGGGCACTGATGAGGCGCACTGATGAGCACAGATGGGCACTGAGGTGGCACAGAGGGGCACTGATGAGGTGGAACAGATGTGCACTGATGAGGTGGAACAGATGTGCACTAATGAGGTGGAACAGATGTGCAGATGTGCACTGATGAGGTGGCACAGGTGGGCACTGATGAGGTGGCACAGGTGGGCACTGATGAGGTGGCTCAGGTGGGCACTGATGAGGCGGCACAGGTGGGCACTGATGAGGCGGCACAGGTGGGCACTGATGAGGTGGAACAGATGTGCACTGAGATTGCACAGATGTGCACTTATGAGGTGGCACAGCTGGACACTGATGGGACGGCACAGATGGGGCGGCACAGATGGAGCGGCATAGATGGGGCGGCACAGATGGAGCGGCACAGATGGGGCGGCACAGATGGAACAGCACAGATGGGCACTGATGAGGCAGCACAGATGTGCACTGATTGCACAGATGTGCACTGAGGCAGCACAGATGGGCACTGATTGGCACAGGTGGGCACTGATGAGGTGGCACAGGTGGGCACTGATGAGGTGGCACAGGTGGTCACTGATTGTGCAGATGTGCAGCTGGACACTGATCACCGCTGGGCAGACAGGTGGGCACCGATTGGCACAGGTTGGCACCGATTGGCACAGGTGGGCACCGATTGGCACTGTACTGATGGTGCACTGTACTGATGGGGCACTGTAATGATGGGGCACTGTATTGATGGGCACTGTAATGATGGGCACTGTGGGCACTTGATACACAGTAAATCACACAGGAACACTCACAGAACGCTGACAGATCTCTCTCTCCTCACACGCTGTCTCTGTGTGAGGAGAGAGAGCCGGCAATGAGAGATGATCTCAATTGTTTACACTTCAGATCATCTCTCATTGGAGGCAGCGATCGCGCTGTAAACGGCCGCTGTGATTGGCCGTTTACAGCGATCTGTGATTGGCTGTGTCCAAGGGACACGGCCAACACAGAATTTCCCCTTTGCGTGCTCGTAAGCGCGCACGGGGAGCGAGGAAAGGGGAGGCCGTCATATGACGGCCTCCCGGGAATTGACATCCGCGCTGAAGCCGTCATTCGGCTATGGCCGGATGTCAAGTGGTTAAGCTACAAGTACCGCATAATGGTACCACTTACACGGTTACCACGATCCTGGAGGGGAAAGATTTGCTGGTGAAGCTTGGTCTCCTGGATGCAGCAGATCACCCAAGACTGCCTTCCACCCCACGCCCGTCGGCAATATGGGCCACACCATCGCCCAGAAGAGAACGCCGCAATCAACATTAGACTTTGGTCCCACACTGACAAAGGAGGAAGCCATAACACCCGCATGTACAGAGACCCATGTTCTGTCTCTACCCCATGTGGAAGTCCTCTCGCACCCGTTTGATTGTTCCCCCTCTCCAATCAAGTTGTTTCAACCCCACAGCTCAGGAGACCGGATTCCGTGCAGACGCCGGTCTGGTAACACTGCATTTGCGACTTGGTTGGAGTCCTGGACCTATTGGTCCGATTTAGGAAGTTCTTTCTGGTCAGGGTGATTATGTCTCCCCTGACCCCCATAGTTGTAATGCTGCTTTTTGCAGTCATAACGGACTGGTTTGTGTTTTCACAGAAGTTACTGCAAATGGGTTTTTTTTGTTCATTTTTTTTCTGTGTTTTTTACTGCTGCGCACACTATTTTTTAATAGCAGGCTATATGGTTATCACTTAGACATGTTAGGCTTGTTTAAGGCAATGTGGAAGGATTCATGGGCATTTTATACTATAAGTCTATCAATACTGAAAGTTACAGCAGATGTATTTGCTTACCACACACTTGTACGGATGACAAATCTTGGACTTGTGTGTGGGTGTACGCTTCCCTGTTCCCATAAATTATGGGTCTGAAAATAATTTCCCACAACCTAAAGGGTTTTAACTCCCCAAACAAAAGGAGAAAAGCCTTTCGCTCGTATAAGAAATTAGGGGCTGATGTCCTGCTCCTTCAGGAGACACATTTCTCCTCTCAAGGCCACCCCCAATATTTTGACAAGGCCTTTCAACAGGGATACTACACTATGTATCAGTCCAAGACGTGTGGAGCCGCCATTTTTATAAGAAATACGGTCATGTTTGATTTACATCATATATATATAGAGACCCAGATAGTCGTTTTGTGATCATCCATGGGTGTATCCAGGGTAAAGGTATTACCATAGCCTCGGTTTATGCGCCTAATGAAGCCCAGGCTTCTTTTTTTAAAAGGTTTTTTCTAACACTGGATAAATATCACTCTCCCCATGTACTGATAGGGGGTGATTTTAACCTGGTGGCACACTCAGACCTTGACAGGAGCAGCGGGGGTAGGTCCAACAATGTTTTCCCAAAATCGCTACAGTACCAACTGAAAACCCATCAACTCTTAGACACTTGGAGGGCTCATAATGTGGGTGTTAGGGAGTACACCTTTTACTCCCATCCCCACAACTACTCCAAGCTGGACTACATATTCTCCACAGCAGTACTGACAGCTAACTCCACCTCTGCTAGAATTCATGTATGTCCATGGTCCGATCACCAAATTATGTCTAGTGTCTTTTCTCACATAGGTCTATCTAGGGATTCGGGGGCCTGGAGGCTTAATGACTCCATGCTCACGGACCCAATAGCACTATCCCAGATAGCAGGATATATTACAGAATATTTTGCACACAATGATGTCGGCGAGATTTCCCCGGCGTCCTTGTGGGCAGCACACAAGGCTGTACTGAGGGGAAGGCTTATGCAACTAGCCTCCGAACGTAAAAGACAAAAGCTCATAGACATTACCTCCCTGTCGGCGGACCTAGATAAATTATATCACCAACATTGTCGGACCCCTACGCAAGAATTGCTAGATCAGATAAATCAGAAAAGGAAATCACTGGATACTCTTTTATCAGAGCATACAGAAAAATCACTCCGGTGGTCCAGGGCTCATTTCCTACTTTATAGCAACTCCGCTTCGACAATGTTCGCAAGGAAATTAAAACAGTCACTACAGCCCACACACACATATAGACTGCGAGATAAGGCAGGCCACCTCACTTCCCTTCCTAAGGAAGTGCTGCAACTTTTTTCTACATACTACAAAACACTACTAGCTGACCCAAGGGCTCCTAGAGATCCATCCATACAATCGTGGTTGGATGCCATTCCCCTTCCTAAGCTGTCTGAAGAACAGCAGCAGGCCCTTAACGCACCATGCACAGAAGAAAAGGTGGCCTCAATTATCTCTACCCTGAAACCTTCAAAGGCCCCAGGCCCCGATGGCTTTACAGCCATGTATTATAAAAAATTCTCCAGTCTATTAACCCCAAAACTAACTAGACTTTTTAACAAAGTCCTAGCGGGAGATTCATTCCCTACAGATATGCTTATGGCTAACATGTCACTGATCTCAAAGCCAGGAAAAGATCACTCTCTCCCTCAAAACTTTAGACCTATTTCGGTCATTAATAATGATTTAAAAATATTTAGCCGCATATTAGCAGATCGCCTTGCATCTTCTATCACTGCACTAATCTCTCCAGACCAGACGGGATTTATCCCTACCAGGCAAATAACAGATAACATACGTCTCGCGACTAATATTATACAGGACGCTGACTTGCACTCCCGTAAGGTCTTGATGATGAGTCTTGACATCAACAAGGCCTTCGATAGAGTCCTCTGGCCTTATTTAGACACAATCCTTTCCAGATTCGGGATTCAGGGAGAGTTTGTAAATGGTTTCTGTGCACTATACCATCTACCTCAAACCAGAATTAAACTACCAGGATGCTCCTCCGAATACTTTCCCCTGGGGAGAGGTACTAGACAGGGCTGCCCGCTCTACCCTCTCCTCTTCGCCCTCGCGATAGAGCCCCTCACTAGACATATTAATAGCAACCCCAATATTAAAGGTTATATCAGTAATAGTCAAGAAATTAAGCAGAGTCTCTACGCCGATGATGTCCTTATGTTTCTATCTGATCCCTTAATCTCCTTGCCCAACCTATTCTCAGCATTAGACAGCTTTGCCCATGTGTCAGGTCTGGGTGTCAACCCCTCCAAATGTGTGGCTATGCCCATTAACTTATCACATTCCTTAATATCTTCCCTAAAAAGCAGCTTTGATATCTCCTGGAATATGGAGTCTCTACAATACCTGGGCATACGCTTAGCACCTTGCCTTAAGAAAATATACATTCAAAATTACCCCCAGGCTTTCTCAAATATTACAAAATTACTGGCCCAATGGTCCCTATATCATATCTCATTTTTAGGCCGCATACAAGTGGTTAAAATGTCAGCCCTTCCAAAATTACTGTTTTACTTCAGGGCCCTGCCTCTGTATGTTTCTAGATCTACTGTCCAAACCATTCAGAAGGCCTTGTTGAATTTTATCTGGCAGGGAAAACACCCACGCATGGGTAGGTTATTGATGTTTAGGTCCCAAGATAAGGGTGGACTGGGATGCCCAGACATATGGAAGTATTACTTAGCAGATAGAATGGTACAATTGGCCCAATGGCACACCTCCCCGGCTCATATTCCATGGTTACAATTCGAGAGAGCTTCGATTAGACCCTATTATCTCCCAGGCCTTCTATGGACAAATGCAGTGAACTACAGATGTATCTCCCAGTTCAACAAAATAGTTGGGCAGTCCCTATATCTCTGGACCTTATATAAAGATAAATTTGAGCTTCTTACTAAGCCCCCTCGTCTGGCATCATTTTTGGGAGACCCTAAATTCCCAGCAGCTTTCCATGCTGAAATAGATTTCGCACACTGGTCGTCGCAAGGATTGGTGACGCTGCATTCTCTGCTACAAGGCAACACATTCTGTTCTTTTGAACACCTGACCCAAAACTTTTCCATACCCAACTCGGATCTATTCAAATATTTACAGATTCGCCATTTCTTCCAAACAGCTATCTCCCAGTTGGGAGCTAAGGTTGGAACACCCTTTGAGGGTCTGTGCCATGAAGGATCCAGAGATAGGGGGACGATCTCTACATTGTATAGGTACCTCAATGACCATCACACTGACGCTAAATCTCAAGCAATGCTAGGTTGGGAGTCTGAGGTAGGCCAGGAGTTCTCAGTAGACGACTGGAATGATATGGTCTCCAATATGCATAAATGTACCTGCTCGGTGGCCATTAAAGAAACGGTACTAACACTGCATACTAGATGGTACTATACACCATCTAGAATTCATAGAATGTTCCCAACAATTACAGATAGATGCTTCAAGGACTGTGGAGAAAGGGGTACTCTCCTCCATACTTTCTGGAGCTGTAGGGTTCTGGAGTCTATCTGGCAGCAGACTGCTTCAAAAATACTACAAATAACTGGGTCTAGCATTACCCTGACATATCAGATGTGCATTACGTTTGCTGACCTCCCACTGGTAACTCCCTCAGAACAAAAACTGATCCAAACACTATTTAGCGCTATACAGTGGGCAATAGCCTTGAATTGGCGTAGACCCTCAGTCCCATGGTCCCAGGTTCTTACTCGCATGGAATCGATAAAATTGATGGAACGTATTCACCACATGCTGGGGGATACTATGGGAATATTTGAACGAAAATGGAACTCCTGGCCAGCTTCCTAGCTGGCTCGGGGCTATGGTTATTGCCATGGGTTCCAGTACACATTTTTGACTCAAACTGAAGATCCAGTTCATGGTTTGTCTACCTTACAATTTAGAACCTCTCGCATCACGACTTTACAGAAAAGTTTGCAGACGTCCTATACATGAGAGTTACAAGACTAGTTAGATGTGGTACCAGTCGCACCAGAAGCAGTATGTAATTTCATTCAAATGTTGTTTTAGTTTTTTAATTTTGCGCTTTTTTTATGTTGGTTTTTTATTGTTCTTTGATACAAAGTAAATTTACAGCATCCCAAGAACTTGAATACTATGGGTGCTCCCTATGTAAGTTCAAATTTCAACATTCTATTCTGCGGAATATTACTATTTACAGTGTTCGTGATTATGTAGGCTGCTACCAATGAGGCTATATGTTGCTGTATTATCTCTCAATGTAACTGATTGAATTCTTTTCAATAAAGCTTTTGTAAACAAAAAAAGAAATGCTGATACTGAACGCTGAGGCAGAAACGCTATGACAGAAATCTTGGGGCAGAAACACAAGGATAGCAACGCTATGACAGAAATGCTGAAACTAAATGCTGAGGCCGAAACGTAATGATAGAAATCCTGGGGCAGAAATGCTGAGGCAGAAATGCCATGACAGAAATTCTGGGGCAGAAACGCTATGACAGAACGCTGAGGCAGAAATGCCATGACAGAAATCCGGGGGGAGAAACGCTGAGGCAGAAAAGCCATGACAGAAATCCTGGGCAGAAACGTAATGACAGAAACGCTGGGACTGACACGCTGAGGCAGAAATGCAATGACAGAAATCCTGGGGCATAAACACTGAGGCAGAAATCCTGGGGCAGAAACATTATGACAAACACTGAGGCAGAAATGCAATGACAGAAATCCTGGGGCAGAAATGCCATGACAGAAATGCTGGGGAGAAACGCTATGACAGAACGCTGAGACTGAAATGCTGAGGCAGAAATGCAAAGATAGAAATCCTGGGGCAGAAACGCTATGACAGAAAGGCTGAGACTGAATGCCGAGACAGAAAAGCTGAGACTGAATGCCGAGCCAGAAATGCTGAGACTGAACGCCGATCCAGAAATGCTGGGGCAGAACACTATGACAGAAATGTTGTGACCGAAAACGCTATGACCAAAAATGCCATGACCAGAAAAACGCCATGACCAGAAAAACGCCAAGACAGAAATCCTGGGGCAGATATGCTGTGACAGAAATCCTGGGGCAGAAATGCTATGACAGAAACCCTGGGGCAGAAACACTATGACAGAAATGCTGAGAAAGTACGCAGAGACGGAAATGCTGGGGCAGAACGCCATGACAGAAATGCTGGGGCAGAATGCTATGACAGAAATGCTGGGGCAGAACGCTATGACAGAAATGCTGGGGCAGAAATGCTATGACAGAGATGCTGGGGCAGAATCACTATGACAGAGATGCTGGGGCAGAACGCTATGACAGAAATGCCGAGACTGAACGCCGAGACAGAAATGCTGGGGCAAAACGCTATGACAGAAATGCTGGGGCAGAAACGCTATAACAGAGATGCTGGGGCAGAACGCTATGACAGAGATGCTGGGGCAGAGCACCGAGACAGAAATGCTGGGGCAGAAACGCTATGACAGAGATGCTGGGGCAGAAATGCTATGACAGAGATGCTGGGGCAGAACGCTATGACAGCGATGCTGCGGCAGAACGCTATAACAGAAATGGCGAGACTGAACGCTGAGACAGAAATGCCAAGACTGAACACTAAGACAGAAATGCTGGGGCAGAAATGCTATGACAGAGATGCTGGGGCAGAAACACTATGACAGAGATGCTGGGGCAGAACGCTATTACAGAAATGCTAGGGCAGAACGCTATGACAGAAAAGCTGGGGCAGAACGCTATGACAGAAAAGCTGGGGCAGAACGCTATGACAGAAAAGCTGGGGCAGAAATGCCATGACAGAGGTGCTGGGGCAGAAAGGCTATGACAGAGATGCTGTGGCAGAACGCTATGACAAAGATGCTGGGGCAGAACGCTATGACAGAAATGCCGAGACTGAACACTGAGACAGAAATGCTGGGGTAGAACGCTATGACAGAAATGCTGGGGCAAAAATGCTATGACAAAGATGCTGGGGCAGAAACACTATGACAGAGATGCTGGGGCAGAACGCTATGACAGAAATGCTAGGGCAGAACACTATGACAGAAAAGCTGGGGCAGAACGCTAAGACAGAAAAGCTGGGGTAGAACGCTATGACAGAAAAGCTGGGGCAAAAACGCCATGAGAGAAACACTGGGGCCGAACGCCATGACAGAAATGCTGGGGCAGAACGCTACAACAGGAACGCTATGACAGGAACGCTATGACAGGAACGCTATGACAAAAACGCTATGACAGGAACGTTATGACAGAAAAAAACGCTGATGCCGCGTACACACGGTCGTACTTTTCGTCTACAAAAGTCCAACAGACGCTGATGGACTAAAGCTGGCTGGTAATCCGATCGTGTGTGGGCTTCTCCGGACTTTCAACCGACTTTTTTAGCCTCAAATACGACGTACTTTAGATTTGAAACATGCTTCAAAACTTTTACTTCGTACCTACGACGGACCCCGAAATCCGCTCGTCTGTGTGCTAGTCCGACGGACAAAAAGCCACGCTAGGGCACCTATTGGCTACTGGCTATGAACTTCCTTATTTTAGTCCGGTGTACGTCATCACGTACGAATCCGACCGACTTTTGTGTGGTCGTGTGTAGGCAAGTCCGGTCGTTAGAAAGTAGGCCGCAAGTCCGCGGCAAGTCCACCGAAAGTCTGCCGGAAGTCTGTCCGACAGGCTGTCCGACTTTTGTAGACGAAAAGTACGACCGTGTGTACGCGGCATAAGACTAAACGCCTGGACAGAAACGCTATGACAGAAAACCTGGGCCGAAACGCTAAGACAGAAATCCTGGGGCCAAAACGTCATGATATAAACACTTGTGACTGAAATGGTGAATGCACAGGAGGCGTGCGGGGATCCCGCCTCCCATGATGCCCCACATGAGTACCGGGAGATGAGCAGGCGGGTGAGCACCCTCCATGAGAACTGGGAGGCGTGCGGGCGTCCCCTCCATGCTTGGCATAGTTCCAGGGAGGTGAACTGGCAGGTGAGTGGCAAGTGGGTGGGTGGAGGATGGACGGCCCCCCCATGAGCACCAGGAGAAGCGGCGCTGGCAGGAAACACAGGGATGAAAGGGAGAAGCGGGCAGCGCCCCCCCACCATGCGGGGTTGAGCCAGGCTAAGGTGACGGAAGGACGGACAGCCCCCCCGCATGACTGCCGGGAGAAGCGGGCGGCACCCTGGCCAGATGGAGCCGTGGAGAAAGTGGGTCGTTGGAGGATGGATGGATGAACGCCCCCCCGTTCCCCCCCCCGGCGTGAGCGCTGGGAGAAGCGGGCGGGCAGCCCCTCCACGATGCTGGATGGAACATGGGCTGAAGGGGAGGATGGGCGGGCGGCTCCCACGGCGCTGGCAGAAACACAGGGATAAAGGGGAGAAGCAGGCGGCGGCGGGATTGAGCCCAGCTAAAGGGATGGATGGATGCCCCCCCGCTCCCCCTCGACATGAGCGCGGAGGAGCGGGTGGGTGGCACCCTGGTCAGATGGAGCCGAGGGGGAAGGAATAATGGATGGACGGACGCCCCCCCGCTCCCCCCGACATGAGCGCTGGGAGAAGCGGGCGAGCAGCCCCTCCACGATGCTGGATGGAACATGGGCTGAAGGGGAGGACAGGCGGGGTGGCCCCCACGATGCTGGTGGACCCCAGGGATGACAGAGAGGACAGGCAGGCAGTCCCCTGGTGGTGTTCAAGAGAGGAAGCGACACCATAGCTGCGGCTGACTGCCACTCTGTAAGAAGGCCGGAAGTGACGTACGTCCACCCAGAAATGCCGACAACCCCGGCCCTGACAGAGGAGGAGGCTTAAATAGCCCTCTCAGACTCCTCCCACAAATATCAGACATCAATGCACTGAGATCTCGCAAAGCATTGTGGGGCGTTCCGCTGCACTCAAATTTGCCGCGAATGCCCCATTATGCTCAGAATTCGGCGAACGGTTAAACACTCGATGTTTGAGTCGAACCATCCCTAATCAGTATTAGAAACAGTTATTGTATTTGAAAAGACCAGCATATATTTTTTTTTAATTTGATAATTAAAGTGATCATGTCACTCTCAGAAATCAATGTTTAGCCAAATAAAATCTTGAAGGCATTTTCTCTTGCTCTAAATAAAATAATGTATGTTAATAGTCAATATTAATTAGTATCATCTTCATTTTAGCCTTTGAATAATCGTTCCATTTATATTATGTAAACCCTTTTTTTACAACCACATAGGTTTATGGTGACATGAAAGAGTTAAGCTGATTTATTGTTTGCATTTGTTTAATGATCCATTGGTTTGAATCTCGTACAAAACATTGTTTTTTTAGTGTTGATATTTTGTAAATATGCATGCAATTTAACTGGGTTATGCTTGTGATCAGCACTCTAATAAAGTTATTATTATTACCTAATAGAACCTGTCGAGTAGCTTACCTGCAAGCCATAGATGGTCTAGAAAACAAGAGATAGATTGTCAAGTAAGCGCATTCATCATTGAGATGACATATCAAGGTAAAGTCACAGAATATATCATGGGCAGCCAGACTGTGTCTTACCAGATGTTCACAAATACTGTATGCTGTGCACTTAAGTTTGATGTCAAACAGGATTCCACCATAGTGAGCATTTAATTGTATTATGTGGTACAATTAACATATATGTTATTGTCTTTGAAATTGTTACTGATTTTGAAAAGAAAAAAATATATGTAAGAGAAGTTTTTTCTCAGTTTAATTGTTCTAATCAGCAATGCAAAATAAAAGCCAACGTTAGAAGGTGATTCAGAGTATTCCTTTTCTTTAACCAAAATCTCTACTTTGCACCTCCTGATTATCAACACATATCAAGTCTTCAGCCTGGACATGTCTCTCTGCATCCCCAATATCCAGTCAGAGTGCCATTATCTGTAACTTGTAGGGTCATTGGATAATGGGATAACATTAGGCATGGCAGGGTTTCAAACCAAAACTGTATTTGATCTCACATGGTTAGGGGGATTGCTGGGCACATAGAAAATCATTATGTGATTGGAGGCATTTAATGCACCTTGTGTTTTTCATATTTACGAAATGGTGCGCCGGTAACAGAGCGCAAATCCACCATTTACTATAGCGATCTCAGCACATGGGAGAATGCAATCTGTGTGCCACTATGGACATGACGCCCGGCATGTCCAATTCAACATTGACAGAAGATGGAGGTGCCAATATTATGGGGTGATGTGAGGAAGTTTAGTAACAACTGCCAAAGTAACAAATATGTTCAAAATAGAATGAGAAAGTAACCTTTTCAGAGAAAGCCTGCTGTGGCCGCAAGTACGTTTAGAACTGCGTGAGGTCAATGTAAGCAGTGAGCATGCGCAAGCGGCTGTTGCGCTTGTTTACATGCGTTTGTTCACTGCACGGCCAAAATCTTAGTAAATGTTAAGCAACATACATGCAATTGCATGGGTTGAATGGGTACACCTCTAAACTTGACACATTTTTTAAGCTGGTTCACCTTTATGTATTTTTTAAGGAGATTTGCACACAGGTCATGTTAGCATGTTACGTTGCCAGCATGTGACATGCACCTTGTTAAAATTATGTAAAAAAAACTCTCGCTCCTCTAGCTCCTCCTAAAAGGACATGTAACCTTCCCCCTCTAATGCATATGATTTCCTTGGGCTAGATTTTGCTTTTAAAAGGGAACTCCACACTCCATTATCCGATGCTCTTGTCTTCCCCTCTAACCCCTTGGATTTCCATGGGCTAACTTTTGCTTTTAAAGGGGAACTCCACACTCCATTCTACAATGCTCTTGTCTCCCCTCCCTAACCCCTTGGATTTCCATGGTCTAACTTTTGCTTTTAAAGGGGAACGCCACACTCCACTCTATTCTCCAAAGGCTGTGAACTGCCTTCACCAATCCAAACCACATCCTTTTTCAGAGCATATAACAGGGCTGGCTAGGAAAGGGACGAGAAGAGCAATCACCCAACCCCCTCCTGAACCATACAAGGCCACATGCACTCAACATAGCTGGCTGCCTTTGGGGCATGTTGGGCTCAGCCCAATACCAACCATAAAGCACCTTGTACCCACTAGTTTAAAGCGGTTTTCCACATTCCGTAAAGCCCCCTGTCTGCAGCCCCCCACAACCCCAGCCTAGGGCTGTGTGGAAGAGGCCCTTGTCCCCCTGAATATGGGAACAAGGTGGTCGACTTTTGTGGTGTCCGAGGCCCCTCCTGCCCCCAAGCATCCACCCCCCTTATATGGGCTGATTTGCTGTGTGTTTGGCTAGAGGTTTGTTAGTGTGTGGTAGGGGCACAATATTTTTTTCGTTTGGGGTGGTATTTTTCACGTGGGGGTTCTCATTTTTTCAGCCTTAACAGACCCAAATGGCCTTGTATGTATTGGGGGCAGGCCATTTTTGTTTTGGGCTAAAGTGTGTGTGTGATTTTTCACAGAAATATTTTTGATGTTGTCAATCTGTGTTGTTTGTAGGGTTTCCCCGCATCCAATTTGCATAACAGGAGAATGTGACTGGCTCCCTATGGAGCCAGTTCACATATCTCCGTTGCGACTGCGGAGGGCACTGCACAGAAACTCTGTGCTTTTTTGGCTCTGTTTCAGGGCCGAATTCAGGCATAGATTCGGCCCTGATTCATCCCTGAAATGGGGAACAGGGATGCACAGTGCTCCTGTGCAAGCCGTAGCAGGTTCCAGTGTGAACCTAGCCTAAAAGCTACTTTCCTGATATCTTCATGGCAGCATACGCATTGATTTTACATATGCTGCCATGGATAGGCATCAGGAAAGGAAAATTACAGAGAGGTAGGTATTCAATTTTTCATTTTAGAGCAGTGGTTCTCGGCCTCAGTTCTCAAGTACCCCCAACAGGACATTTGGGAATTTATTTTAGCTAAAATAGCTGTCCAAAATACCAATTCATTGACTCTGATTTAAAGCACCTGTGCAAGATGAAGGTAAACCTGCTAACATGGCCTGTTAGGGGTACTTGAGGACAGGGTTGAGAACCACTGATTTAGAGCACTGAGCTAAAATCTAGCTCAAGACAATCCTATTCTAATTGTGGGCATTTGAGGGAAACCAAGTGAGTGTTAGAACCCCTGCTTGTCTTTTTTAGGTTGGGCTTTGTGTCCCTTTTCTGAAAATTGGCTTCATTGCTGTCACATAGTCAAACAGGAAGTGAGGGTAAAACCCTACCAATGTCTTTCTTGGGGACACACAGATCAATCTAACTAGTGTCCCCATTAGGCAAATTGCACTCTAGCACGTTGTTGTGTACACCCCAAGTTAAAAGATATTTTGGGGTTTATTAAAGACAAATACACCCTGCAATGCATGATTTTATCATCCAATCATGTAGAAGCAAAGATGCTTTTTATTTTCCTTGCATGTCCCCCTCGGATCTCCAGCAACTGCACTTCCAAGTGCACTTGTAGTGCAAAGTGGATTTGCCTTTAGTAAATAAACTCCAAAGTCCAAGATACCTAATAATTTGGGGTGTACACAGCAAAATGCTAGAGTGCAATTTACTTAATGAGGAAAATATTTAGATTGACCTGTGTGTCCCCTAGGAAAGACATTGGTAGGGTTTTACCCTCACTTCCTGTTTATCTATGTGACAGGAAGTGAATACATTTGAAGGAGAAACTGGCAAAATTTGGGAGTTCTCTTCACCCTATCAGGGGTGCAGACATTCCCCAAAACTCACAAGACTTCTAATCCCTCTGGTACTCTATCCCCAAGCAAAAATAAGAAAGGATTTAATTTTTTTTAAGCTTGCAAACACACATTCCTAAGTTCAACTGTGATGCATGTCAATGGCCCATTTAGACCTTGTTTAATAGAAAACACCAGTTGCCTTCCACTATAAACATTTGTTAGTCCTGTCCTGGAAATCTGTATTTGCTTTACTATTAATTTACATAAAAATTGGGTTCCTGCAGCTAGATACGCTAAATGCATCTAGATGCGTGAAAGCTGTGTATGTGAAATGTGCAACTGCTGTGTGCGCAGAGGTATGTACATGTGGCGCATATCTGGTTCCCGGAAGTGGTGGCCAGCACACAGGAATGACATCACGTCCCTCCAGGGAATTGCTTGTACTGCCACCATGCCCCGCTCACTGCTCTCTGAGGAAGAGATGATCCTGATTTTGCAAATTATGATTATTTTTGATTTATTTTTACATGGGGGGGTGTTTGTGTGGGTCATGTGTGTATATCTAAATGATTTGGCCTCAAAATACACACCTACTTCCTGTGCACAGATTCACTTCTGGGCTATTGCTTCCTGCTTCAGTGTGTGTGTGTATATAGATATATATTATATATATATAAATCTATAGCTGTAGGTTCTTGTGTCCACCAGCAGAGAGAACTTGAGTAGATGCCACAATCCCAATTCTGGAGGCATAATAATGGTCTAGCACAGGGGTCTTCAAACTACGGCCCTCCAGTTGTTCAGGAACTACAATTCCCATCATGCCTAGTCATGTCTGTGAATGTCAGAGTTTTACAATGCCTCATGGGATGTGTACTTCTGCAACAGCTGGAGAGCTGTAGTTTGAAGATTCCTGATCACTCTAATGCCCCGTACACACGATCGGACATTGATCGAAACATTCCGACAACAAAATCCTAGGATTTTTTCCGACGGATGTTGGCTCAAACTTGTTTTGCGTACACACGGTCGCACAAAGTTGTCGGAATTTCCGATCGCCAACAACGCAGTGACATCAAGCACGTACGACGAGACTAGAAAAGGCCAGTTCAGAACCAAGCGCGGCACCCTTTGGGCTCCTTTTGCTAATCTCGTGTTAGTAAAAGTTTGGTGAGAGACGATTCGCACTTTTTCAGACTCGTGGCTTTCAGATAATTTTCTGCGGTTCAGTTTGTGCTTGTGGGTTTGTATCTGCTCTTCAGTGCGTGCAAGCAAGTTCCGCGTGACTTTAATTAGTCATTGTGTTCTTGTTCGTTTGTTACTGTTTTTTAAGTCGCTCTTCACAGGCCTTGCTGTTCTTCAGTGCGTTCTGTTACTTCGTTCTGAGCAGCCGACCGTTTTCTAGCCATGTTTTGTATACGTACTCCTCGTAGAGTTCGTGCTGTGCGGGGGCTTGGTGTTGGGGTCCTGACCTTGACACAAGTCCAGTCCATGAACAGGGTGGGGAGGAGTTCATGGACCAAGAATTGGTTGCTTCAGCGTGACCAGTTCTCTCATATGCCTTTGCTCCGTGAGATCTGTGAGAATAATCCTGATGATTTTAGGAACTTTCTCAGGATGACGGACCCCGTATTTCACCGTTTGTTGGCTTCGCTGACCCCCTATATCAGCAGGCAGGATACCTGCATGAGGCAAGCCATCACTCCGGAGCAGAGGCTGGTCGCTACCCTGTGGTACTTGGCGACAGGGAGAAGCCTGCAGGACCACAATTTCTCGACAGGCATCTCCCCCCAGGCTCTGGGGATCATTATCCCGGAGACCTGTTCTGCCATCATTCAGGTCCTGCAGAAGGAGTATATTAAGGTAAGATTTTTATCCTTTAATCTCACATTTTATTGTATGTAATGTTTGCTAATATATTGTATTTATTTCCTCATTCCCTAATTACCATGATTGTAATATGCTGTGAATGTCCCCTTTCTCCTCATGCATGCTGGATTTTTATGTAATCTTTTTTTTTGTCCTTCATACATATTTGCCTTCACTAACCTCCCCAGCATGCTCTCCTGCCCTATATTCCCCTCATGTAGTCACTTAACAATGTATTTTATCAGCTCCATATTAGTGCTTTACCCCAAACACCCCCTAAAATTTTTAGAAATGTGATTTGTGGTTTAAATTCAGGCAGAATGCCAGAGGCTTTGTTTTTTAGTGTCCCCAAATCATTTTTATTAACCCTCCCTCCCCCCAACTGCTAAGTCAGCTGATCCCAATTCTCTATCTATCCTCAATCATCTATCTGCTGACTTTGCCAAACCCATACACACTATACCCATCTCTTTACTGGTCAGATTTATGGATGAATTCCCCAAAGCATGTAGTGCAAGGGCCTGCCTGTATACTTTCAAATGGTACTGTTTGAAGTTTTTCTATCCTATTATTATCTTGATAGGTAATAGCAGAATGTCAAAATGTGCTCAAATGTGTACAATGTGTATTTATATCTTTGTATTATGACACTTCTTTTACCTGTCCAGTGGGCTGCCAATAGTGTAACTAAGGAGGGGCTGTTCCAAGTAATACCCTGTATTTAGGCATTCATCTCTCAATGAATTGAAGAGGGTTACCTGTCCAAGATCCCCACCCCATAATGTTAGAAATGGCCCATGAGAGGAGGTGGGAGGGGGAATATGATAGGTGTACCTTATACTTTGGTGTTGTAAAATTCCCCTTAATAAATGTGATCTGGATGTTGGCCAAGAATGTTTGTGTCTATAATGTGCTTTCCATGGTTATGTGCAAAAATAATAATGTTTTTTTTTTTTCCTCGACAGTTTCCTTCCACGCCACAGAAATGGCAGACTGTGGCCTCCCACTTTGCCCAGCGGTGGGACTTTCCTAACTGCGGAGGGGCAATTGATGGGAAACATGTCCACATCATCCCACCACCCAACTCGGGGTCGTACTATTACAACTACAAGGGGTTCAATAGTATTGTGATGTTGGCGGTGGTGTCGGCTACTTATGACTTCCTGTATGTGGACGTGGGGAAGAATGGCAGGATGTCCGATGGTGGAGTCATCACCCAGACGGAGTTCTACAGGCGTCTCCAGAATGGCAGCTTGGACTTGCCACCTCCAGAAGACAATGTGGAAGGACTCCCATTTGTCTTTGTTGCGGATGAAGCCTTTGCACTGGGGGACCATCTTATGCGGCCATTCCCGATGAGGACAATCACCCCCGAACAGAGGGTTTTTAATTACTGGGTGGCCAGAGCCAGAAGAGTGGTGGAGAACACATTTGGAATCCTGGCCAGACGGTTCCGCCTATTTCTGACACCCATCCATATGGCGGAGTATAAACTTAATCATCTAATCCTGGCGTGCTGTGTTCTACATAACTTTTTACGCAAACATTCTGCCAACTATGCTGGCTCAGTTGGGCCTGAGGCCGGAATGATCAATGAACCAACCCTGACGGCGCTTGAAAGTGGCTGTCCTGGCTTGCCCTCCCTGAGTGCCCATGATGTACGGTTAAGATACCTTGAGTTCTTTGCGGGTAGGGGGGCCATCAATATGCCAGACAATTTGTGAAGCCTTTATCAAATAAAATCCAAAAAGAAAACAAATCTTTGGTGACATTTCCTGCTTGTGTTTGTCTTAGCTGACCCTGACAGAAATGTGGGGATTCCTGAAAATGGCATGATTGTGTAACCTTACAAAGCACTGTTGGGTGTTATTTACTAAAGGCAAGGACACTTTGCACTACAAGTGCACTTGCAACTGCACTGAAACTGCACTTGTAGTGCAAAGAGGATTTGCCCTTAGGAAATAACCCCCATTTTCACACAAAACACCAATTACATCACCACCAAAGTGTTGTAGCGTTGAGACAACAATCCACACATTCTTCATTAACAATCATTTTAATACCTGCAATCACAGGTGCATTTAAAAAAGGTTTTTAAAACAAACCAACATGTTTGTTGTATAACAATTTTTGGGGTGGCATTATCACAAATAGAAATGTCCATTTAAGATAAAACAGGCATGTGTAAAACCAACAAGAAAAACACAAATCTTGAACTTACAAAGTTCACATTTGGTAGAACATGAAGGCAATATCAGACATATTTAGGAACTGTATTTGATATTGCATTCAGAAGGGGTGAAATCACCCCAGGAAAAGCCACATTTGGAAGATGCACACAAATTTCTCAATGTCAACATGTGCTAGCTGCCATCACGGGGGATCAAGGGACGTGTTTTGAGGGAGAAACTCCTTCCTCTCAGCTACTTTATTATTGAGGAAGGGGTTGCACCCCCAAAACGCGTCCATTGATCTCCCGTGATGGCAGATAGCACATGTTGGCACACTGTGTGAATCCTCCAAATTTAGCTTAGAGAAAAATTTGCTAAAACATTTTATAATTTGTAGAATACAAAAGAAGAAAGTGATTTTGAGGGGTTTTAAACTCGCCCCAAAACATCAATGATGTTCTTATTTTTTTGGATAACATCCTTGATGTTTTTCTTGAGGTTTTCCAATGCTAAATTACACCCCATGATCTCCCCAATCAGGATCTGGGCACTTTCTGATGTGAAAGGATCTGGATCCACAACATCACGATCACCTAAAAAGAGAGCAAAACAAAACAGGTTTGAAAAATATGCCGGCATCCATCTCTTACCTGAGCCTGTGGTCGCAGACACTCACCTGTTGTGGTGACTATTTTCACCACGTCTTCCTCCTCCTGCTCTTCTTGGGTTGGGGGTATTTCCCCTTCTTCCAGAGGGGGGGGGGGCTCTGGTCTCCTCGGATGAGGGGTGTCCTCCGAGTCTTTTCTCCCCTATGTAAAACAAAAATGCTATACTTAACACACAGATATTTGATGGCAGAACTATAAAGATGAAACATTGCTTGGAAATGGGGTACAATTGTCAATTTTAGCAGAGTTCCAAGATGTAGCATTTTCAGTGTCCTTTGTCAAGCTGCAATACTTTACCTGTCTTGTACAAGCTTCACAGATGGAGACCCCCCTATAGTATACACTGGAGCACCTGTGTGGCCCCCTAATAAAAATGGTGTTCTGGGGTCCCACACTAGTGCTCCAGCGTCCAGATGTGAAAACAGCTGCTCAGTGTCCTCTCCTTACACAGAATCTAGTTTGCATTTCATTATAGTAACAAAGCCATCTACACCACCAAATTAGTTTCATACAAGTAGGACGTAAAAAATGTGGCCAAATGCATATGGCCAAAACAATGGTGTTTTATAGGCCGAAAGAAAAATGTTTGATACGAACGAATAATGTGCCCATGAACATGAAAGTTGCCATTTTTAAATGTACACTTTTAAGAAAAGCACAGGGAGCAGGACGAACGTAATAAACATAAAAAGAATAGGAACACAGCACAACTACTTACTTTTTTGCAGCACTCTCCGGATCTTTCTGTACTGCTCATGTTCTTGTAATTTGAAGTTCGACCACCGCTTCCTGAGCTGATCTTTCGATCGTCCTTCCCCCGAAATTCCGGTGCAGACTCCTGACCACTTTTGCCATGATCTTGGCCTTTCTGACATTGGGGTTGGGGTAAGGTCCATACTTTCCATCATAGTCGGCCTTCTTCAGGATGTCCACCATCTCCAACATCTCCCCAAAGGACATATTTGAGGCCCCTAAATCTCCTTCTGGATCGGCTTTCCTCCTCCTCCTCGTTCCTGTAATTAGCACGCACCTGCTGTGTATCCGCCATGTGCTCTTCCCCCACTGCGCAGAACGAAAAGGGGTGGGGAATAGACTAGAAAGAACATCAGGGGCGGGTGGAGTTACACGCATGCGCAGTGTGTATAAAGCGTAACATGCGTGCGTATTACGTACGATCTGTGAGCGGAGGAAGGAGCATTGGAGGCGCCGATCGTAAGAACGAAGATAAGAGACATCCTTGTGCCTATACTGCTTGTACATTGAGGCCTATATTGTAACAAGATTAGGAGAGTTTGGCCTGACATTAGGGTTTGTCTTGTGTTGTGTCTTGCAGTGAAAATGGATATCTTTAAAGATACAGACTTCATGGCAATATTCATTGACATGTTCAGGGAGCTGCCTTGTCTGTGGGAGATAACCCACCAACATTATAAGAACCAAGCAAAGAGGAAGGCAGCGCTGGATCAATTGTTGGAAATTGCGAAGCAGGTGATCCCCACGGCAGACATCACATATTTGAAGATCCTAATTGGTGGCCTGAGGAGCACATATGTAAGGGAGCGCCAGAAAGTCCAGGATTTGCAGAGATCTGGAGCAGCAGATGACATCTATGTCCCCAGGATGTGGTATTATGACAGGCTGCATTTTCTGACAGGCCAGACTGAACCCAGGTCATCACTCTCCAGTCTTCCTTCCACGCTTCCTTCCCCCCCGGCTGAGGCTTCTGACGCCCAACCTGGGCCTTCCAGGCAGCAACATGTGGAGGAGCCCAGATTGAGCCAGGTATAGCATTCCTCTAAATATTTCTGCTTGTCCAATCAATGATGTTAACTAGATGTTAGTTTGGAGTACTAATTTATGATTGTGATTGATGATGCAAAACATTACAACCATGTCCCTTTTTCATACACAGGGAAGTCTCAGCCAGGAGGTGGCCGGGCCGAGCAGGCTGCCTGATATGCGGGTCCCTCCCCTACACCTGCAAAGAGAAATTGGCAGGAGGAGGAGTACCCTAGAGGAGGCTGCCATAGGCCTCTTTTGGAAGGCTATAGAGGCCCTGGGAGCACCACACACCGTGGAGGAGGACTTTGCTGCCATCATTGCCTATAAAATGCAGCGGATGGAGGAGGGCCAACAACTCATGTGTGAGACATTAATGTTGGAGGCTCTCAATAAGGGGTTGAGGGCCCAAATAACATCTGATACCCACCTTTGTGACCTCACACATGGTCCTTCTCCTCCTCCTCCAGGTCCTCCTCCTCCTCCTCCTTCTCCTCCAGGTCCTACTAGTCCTCCTCCTCCTCCAGGTTCTACTCCTCCTCCTGCCACATGTCCAACAGCAGAGCCACAGCGTGGAAGGAAGCGTGGAAGGAAGACCAGAAAGTGAGGACCCTGGATCCAGTCTGGTCTCGCAAAAGATGCAGCCTCTTGTGGTACCACAGCCTGGGGACACAGATGTCATCTGCTGCTTTCCGGATCTCTGGGACTTCTGGACCAGACTGCACTCCCTTACATATGGACTCCTCAGGCCACCAATTTTGATGTTCAAGAATTGATGTCTGCCCTGGGGGTCAAAGGCTTCACCAATTTCAACTGTTTATCCAGCGTTGCCTCCCTCTTTGTTTGGTTCTGAGCCCTTAATAAAGGAATTTTTGATTTCAATTATACTTGCCTATGTGTGTTTTCCTTCTAAAAGGACAGTTTGTTTGTGAGGATTCAGGTACATTTCAAATATACAATGTGAAATTAACAAGGGACACCAACACCAAACAATCTCCTTGAGATTAAATAATAAAAGTTATCAATGGTGTTGTGGTAACTTGACACACAAAACACACACAAAAATATTCTGGAGTAAAACTAAAACTAAAATTAAACAAAGATCAGCCTTTGAAAAAATACAAACATAAAATCTCAAAAAAAAAATGGCTTTAAAAAAAAACCAAAAAAAAACACAAAAATATTTTTGTCAGATGTGACAAATCAAAATATATTAAGGGAATCCCGATAAATAATAAAGAAAGAACTTTGTGAGAAGTGTGTGTGAATATGAGCAGCAAAACTACTTCATTCTTCTCACATTATAAAGAAGAAGAGAGTGCGCTGTGTTAAACCATTTTTAACATTGCAGCATCACGAAAGTGCTGTATCCATTGCGAACGCTAAGTTTACCAGACTGAGCTGTTCCGTGTCGGAATTTCTTCTGCGCATGCGTGGCACTTTGTGCGTCGGAACAGGCCACACACAGTCGGAATTGACGCGATTGGATTTTGTTGTCGGAAAATTTTATAGCCTGCTCTCAAACTTTATGTGTCGGAAAATCCGATGGAAAATGTCCGATGGAGCCCACACACGGTCGGAATTTCCGACAACACGCTCCGATCGGACATTTTCCATCGGAAAATCCGACTGTGTGTACGGGGCATAACATGTTTTGCTAGAGTGATCACTCTGCAATCTGATTGGCCAATCTCTGTATAACTCGATATTTAGGCAAAATAGGTAGTAGGAAGGCACTTGAACAATTAATTCAAAATATAGGAAATCAAACAGGCTCTTGCACTAAATCTAATTTATTTAAGATCTAAATGATTGCAGTATATGGTCACCTTTAAAGATCTGAAAATATTAATTTATTGGGTTTAGAAACACTTGTCTGTTCTTTGTAATGTATTGAAAGATTTGGGTAAAAAAAGAAAAAAACATTTCGAAGATATATTAGAAGTGATAGGAATGAGATTAGCATCAAATGGGTTAATTAACTGAGTACACCTACTAATTGCCTAACTAGACACATCCAATGAGATGAAATTACCAATTCTATTGGGCATGCGCTATTATCAATGAGAAAACCGCAGTTACCCTAGTGCCATTTGCAGTTTACATATGCGGGTATTTATTATCGTTATTTGCGCTTCAATGTGTGCTGATTCGGACGTTTAATTAATGACTTTTCCGGCGCACCAATTAATGTATGAACTGGTGCAATACCTTCTTCTTAGTAAATCACCCCCATTGTATCATTTCTGTCTGCTGCTTCATTCCTCTGCTATCTGCATGAACCACTTCGGAAAAGTTTTCCTGACACCAAGAGAAAAAAAGGTGACAGGGAGCAGGGCCGTCTTATCAAGCGGGCACACCTGGGCACAGACCAGGGGCCCCAGATGCACATGGAGCCCCATCAGGTCCGGTCGGATCTAGAGTGAAGCTATTGGCAGTGCTAGGGTGGAATTGTATACTGCAGCCCTCAAATGGTTGATCGGAAGTCCGTTCTCCCAGTGACCACCCCGGTGGAAGAGAACATGGAGGAAGAGGAGAGCCACAGGGTTGACGAGTGGTATAGCACGCTGTTACAGCTTACATTGAAATTGCCTCCGCTCTGCTCGCCGCCACACAGCCCCGCCTCCTCCTAACCCCGCGCCTATGATAGACAGAATGCAGGTCCAATGCTGGGATATGTTCTGTCTATCACAGGCACGGGGTCAGGAGGAGGCGGGGCTGTGTGTGACAGCGAGCAGAGCAGATGCAATCTCATGTAAGCTGTAACAGCGTGCTATTCGAACTCTGTGATCTCGTGACTCTCCTCTTCCTCCAGTCATCATCTGGCCCACCCTCTCTCTTACTCCACCTTGGTGAGGCTGCAATGTTGGGCACAGTGAGGCTGCAATGGGGGCACAGTGAGGCTGCAAGGGGCACAGTGAGGCTGCAATGGTGGCACAGTGAGGCTGCAATGTTGGCACAGTGAGGCTGCAATGGGGGCATGGTGAGGCTGCAATGGGGGCATGGTGAGACTGCAATGTTGGCAGAGTGAGGCTGCAAGGGGCACAGTGAGCCTGCAATGTTGGGCACAGTGAGGCTGCAATGTTGGGCACAGGGAGGCTGCAATGTTGGGCATGGTGAGGCTGCAATGTTGGGCACGGTGAGGCTGCAATCGTGGGCACGGTGAGCCTGCAATGACAGTGAGGCTGCAATGTTGGGCATGGTGAGGCTGCAATGATGGGCACGGTGAGGCTGCAATGTTGGGCACAGTGAGGCTGCAATGTTGGGCACGGTGAGGCTGCAATGTTGGCACAGTGAGGTTGCAATGTTGGGCACAGTGAGCCTGCAATGTTGGGCACAGTGAGGAATTATACTTTAATTCTTGAGAGTAGGTGCAAAAATTGGGACAGGCTTTTAGGGGCCCCAGTGCATTACTTTGCCCAGGGGCCCATGATGCTGTTAAGATGACCTTGGCAGGGAGGGAGCTCCAGCTTATTGACAGCCTCAGCTCTGTTCGTATGTGCTCTCCTTACTGGGCTCTGCAGAGTGTAACTTCACCTCCCCACCCCCTGTTTTCTCAGACAAGCTTTATAAATTCTGGACTTTGAAAGGATGTAGAGAAGAGAAGACTGCAGATAGACAAGTATAACTTATGTAAGAGGATTTTTTAAATCTCTGTGTATCCTGAGGTCAATCACTTCACTTGGTATAAGTAAGGGTTTACAACCACTTTAAAGAGGTCCAGTCATATTTCTGAAAATTAAAAGATAGCAGCTGCAAAAAACGGTAGCTGCTGACTTTTGATGAACAGACACTTACCAGTTCTAGGATCCAGCGCTGTGCTTACTAGGATCCAGAGCACAGAAGTGTGGGATCACATATATATACATGATACTGTGCACAGCCACCTCCCTGTAGCAGTAAAACTGCTATAGGAAAGTCGGCAAGAGGTTAGGGCATTGAGGAGCATGTGACGCACTTCATGTGACTGTGCTGGGCAACTCAGCACTGTCACATAGGAACTTTATAGCCCAATGTAGCTTCAACTCAAGAAATTTATAGCTTACACCGGATATTCCTTTACTACCAGCATCTGACAGGAGTGGCAGGGGTGTGGAAAAGGGAAAGTAAGCATATTCTGATGGGGAAGTCTGCTTTCAAACACACCTGTTACTTTTCATTTTGAAGTGGTTGTAAAGGCAGAGGGTTTTTATCTTAATGGATTCTATGTATTTAGATAAAAAGCCTTCTGTGTGCAGCAGCTGCCCTAGAACACCTAATACTTACCTGAGCCCCATCTCTATCCAGCAATGTCTAGAAGTGCCTTGGCCATCTGGGACTCTCCTGCCACCATTGGCTCCCACTGCTGTCAATCAAAGTCAGTTAGCCA
The DNA here is from genome assembly GCA_037952835.1 of Lithobates septentrionalis. NCBI lineage: Eukaryota > Metazoa > Chordata > Amphibia > Anura > Ranidae > Lithobates > Lithobates septentrionalis. The sequence goes on along the minus strand of JBBDGP010000284.1, from coordinate 2,865,386 downwards.
ATCAGGAGAGAGAGGGGGTGGGGCCGTACCAGGGCTCTGTGTCTGAATAGACACAGGGAGCTGCGACTCGGCTCGGGTGCCCCCAAAGCAAGCTGCTTGCTGTGGGGGCATTGAACAGAAAGGAGGGACCAGGATAGACAAAGAGGGACCCGATAAGTGGAGGATCTGGGCTGCCCTGCGCAAAACCACTGCACAGTGCAGGTAAGTATAACATGTTTGTTATTTTTATAGAAAAAATTAGACTGTACAATCACTTTAAGGATCTGTGTCGATGGGCTTTTTTTTTTTTTACTTCAAGCGGGTTTTCCATTAACATGTAGGCCTATAGCAAAACAAAACCCACTTGAAGCAAGTCAAATGCAGGTCAGAAGGAGGGCAACTACAGGTCAGATTTACCTTTCAATTAATCCTGAATGATTTTAGAAGCTTCTCAAACTGATGTAATTGACACAAGCACAAAGCTCATTGATAGAGGTCATAAAGCTAATTAGTTGCTATAGGCTACTGGACTTTTAACATCACAATTGCTATTTGCACTGCCTAATTAAATAGTAGATAATACACTAGGGTAGCAACACATATTTATTAGACCCAGCAGAAAAATGCATCAGCACATCATGATTCAGAAGTCATCATACCCTGATCGCTCCCACAGAAATATTGTTTGAATTCCCCCTCTTTGCTTCTGTTATGTCATATTTATACCTATACAGATATAATGGCAAAGTTAGGAGTTATTTTTACCTTTCTACCAAAATAGTCATCTAAGTGATTCATCACCTTCTCTATACAGCTACAAGTGTAAAAGAAATATTTTCAGTCATGGAAATCCAAGCTGTCACCATAGCAACATCCTTTTTTTTCAAGCATGGAAAGAAAAAAACCCTTTAATGAGCAGTGTATAAATACTCTTGGCTGGATTCTAATGTGATCACTATTAGTAATAATTATTATGATTGATCTGATGTTATGTTAATAAGTATTATGGAACTGAAGATTAAAAAGCAATTTATATGAAATTTACTAAACCCAAAGCAATGTGGTAATGCCCAGAGAAGAGAAGATGCTGAATATGAGTTTAGTTAGCTCTTCATTTTCGCCATAATTGCAACTTAAAGGGGGCACTGTCATTGAAAAGAAAAAGAAAAAATATATATACAGCCATGGCCAAAAGTTTTGAGAATGACACAAATATTCATTTTCACAAAGTCTGCTGCCTCAGTTTTTATGATGGCAACTTGCATATATTCCGGAATGTTATGAAGAGTGAGAAGATGAATTGCAATTAATTGCAAAGTCCCTCTTTGCCATGAAAATTAACTTAATCCCATGAAAAACATTTCCACTGCATTTGTGAAGAAGGCTTCAAGGTGCCCCAGAAAGTCCAGTTGATGCAGCTGCGGGATCAGGTCACCACCATCAGGAATGGCAGCAGGCAGGTATGAGTGCATCTACATGCAAAGTGAAACTAAGACATTTGAAGGATGGTCTGATGTCAAGAAGGGCAGCAAAGAAGTCACTTCTCTCCAAGAAAAACATCAGGGACAGACTGATATTCTGCAAAAGGTACAGGGATTGGACTGCTGAGGACTAGGGTAAAGTCATTTTCTCCGATGAATGCCCTTTCTGATTGTTTGGGGCATCCGTAAAAAAAAAGGTGAGCCCTACCATCAGTCCTGTGTCATGCCAACAGTAAAGTATCCTGAGACCATTCATGTGTGGGGTTGCTTCTCAGCCAAGGGAGTGGGCTCACTCACAATTTTGTCTAAGAACACAGCCATGAATAAAGAATGGTACAAAAATATCGTCCGAGAGCAACTTCTCCCAACCATCCAAGAACAGTTTGGTGATGAACAATGCCTTTTCCACCTGGTGACCCCGCCCCCCCTCTGACACACAGGGACTTCTCTATGGCTTTCCCCATGATGTCAGAGGGGGGGTCACTGGGTGGCCCCACCCTCAGTTATATAAGAACTGTCAGAAGAACAGAAGTGTTACACAGCGGGAACCTCCCATGGATGCAGATCGTCTGAAGAATGAAGCAGGGAAGAAGAAGCCGGAGGAACATGTGGACGAGAAGACCGAAGGAAGAAGCAGAAGATCGGAGGAAGAAGAGGAAGAAGCGGGGGAAGAACAAGATGGAGGAAGAAGAAGAACACCAAAGGAAGACCAGAAGAAGATGGGAGAAGAAGCGGGAAAAGAAGAAGACATTAATAAAGGAAATAAACTGTCTCTTGTCTTTTTTAACATTTTTGACAATTTTTTTGTGAAATGGTAGGGGTACATTTGTACCCCATTACCATTTCACACGGTGGGGGCTGGGATCTGGGGGTCCCCTTGTTAAAGGGGGCTTCCAGATTCCGATAAGCCCCCCACCCGCATACCCCCACAACCATCGGGCAAGGGTTGTGGAGATGAGGCCCTTGTCCCCATCAACATGGGGACATCCTCCCCATGTTGAGGGCATGTTAATTTTGGCATGGGGTTCCTCTTAAAATCCATACCAGACCTGAAGACCCCCCAAATTGTTTTTAAATATGGCGTGGGAGTCCCCCTAAAAATCCATACCAGACCCTTATCCGAGCACGCAACCTGTCAGGCCGCAGGAAAAGAGGGGGGGTGAGAGAGCCCCTCCCTCCTGAAACGCACCAGGCCACATGCCCTCAACATGGGGGGAGGGTCACCGGGTGGTGTTATATAAGAACTGTCAGAAGAACAGAAGCGTCACACAGCGGGAACCTCCCATGGATGCGGATCGTCCAGAGAACGAAGCGAGGAAAAAGACGCCGGAGGAAGATACGGGAGAACAACGAAGGAAGAAGCTTAGGATCGGAGGAAGAAGAGGAAGAATCGGGGGAAGAACAAGATGGAGGAAGAAAGCCAAATGAAGACCAGAGGAAGATGGAAGAAGAAGCGGGGAAAGAAGAAGACATTAATAAAGGAATTCAAGAACCATCTCTTGTCTTTTTTAACATTTTTGACACTTTTTTTGTGAAATGGTAGGGGTACATTTGTACCCCATTATCATTTCACACAGGGGGGGCGGGATCTGGGGGTCCCCTTGTTAAAGGGGGCTTCCAGATTCCGGTAAGCCCCCCGCCCACATACCCCCACAACCACCGGGCAAGGGTTGTGGGGATGAGGCCCTTGTCCCCATCAACATGGGGACATCATCCTCATGTTGAGGGCATGTGGCCTGGTACAGTTCAGGGGGGGGCGCTCTCTCAGCCCCCCTCTTTTCCTGTGGCCTGCCAGGTTGCGTGCTTGGATAAGGGTCTGGTATGGATTTTAAGGGGCCCCCCCACGCCATTTTTTTTTTATTTTGGTGTGGGGTTCACATTAATATCCATACCAGACCTGAAGGGCATGGTATGGAAATTGGGGGGACCCCCACGCATTTTTTTTTTAAATTTTGGTTCGAGGTTCCCCTTAATATTCATACCAGGCCCAAAGGGCCTGGTAATGCACTGTGGGGGATACCCAGGCCGTTTTTTTTAATGACTTTTATGTGTAATGCAGAGACCCGACAATTCATTACAGCTGCCGGTGCTACCGCTAGTACTTTTAAATGACTTTCCTTTCCTTTAGAAATGTAATTTTGCTTTCAGACTGTTGTAAACACAGGAAACATGCGCCACTTTACAGGTATACTATAGACACCCCCCAGGTACGAAATTTAAAGGAATATTACACTTTTATTGTTTCACTTTAAGCATTATTAAAATCACTGCTCCTGAAAAAACGGCCATTTTTAAAACCCAGGTCCCCAAACACTTTTTATGATAATAACTTGCATATTAACCGTTAAAATTAGCACTTTTGATTTTTCACGTTCGTGTCCCATAGACTTTAATGGTGTTTGCATGTTTGAACAAATTTTTTGCCTGTTCACATGTTCTGCTGCGAACCAAACAGGGGGGTGTTTGGCCCATCCCTAGTGATAACTAAGTGGCTTGGGGAACAAAAAAAATCAACATTTTGGGTCCATGGCCAGGAAACTCCCCAGACCTTAATTGTATTGAGACTTTGTGGTCAATCCTCAAAACAACAAAACAAACCCCATTCTGACACTCCAAGCATTGATTATGGAAGAATGGGCTGCCACCAGTCAGGATTAGGGATGAGCTGAACACCCCCGGTTCGGTTCACACCAAAACCCGCGAACGGACCGAAAGTTCACGCAAACTATAGAACCCCATTAAGGTCTATGGGACTCCAACGTTCAAAATCAAAAGTGCTCATTTTAAAGGCTAATATGCAAGCTATTGTCCTAAAAAGGGTTTGGGGACCCGGGTCCTGCCCCAGGGGACATTTATCACTGCAAAAAAAAGTTTTAAAAACGGACGTTTTTTCAGGGGCAGTGATTTTAATGATGCTTAAAGTGAAAAAAAAGTGAAATATTTCTTTAAATATCGTACCTGGGGGGTGTCTATAGTATGCCTGTAAAGTGGCACATGTTTCTCGTGCTTAGAACAGTCCCTGCACAAAATGACATTTTTAAAGGAATAAAAGACATTTAAAACTGCGGGTCCCGGCAATATGGATGAAAATCAGTGAGTCAAACGGCATGGGAACCCCGCACCCCCCAGTCCATTACCAGGCACTTTGGGTCTTGTATGGATATTAAGGGGAACCCCGCACCTAAATTAAAAAAAGGAAAGGCGTGGGGCCCAAGGCCCTATATACTCTGAACAGCGTTATACAGGCAGTGCAAACAAGACAGGGACTGTAGGTTTGTTGTTAAGTAGAATCTGTTTGTAATTTTGAACTGGTACATTTTTAAAGTGTAGTTCCAGCCAAAAAATCTATTTTTAAGCTTTTTGGAAAATATAGGGAAGGGTTATCACCAGTGGCATAACTAAAACCTTCAGGGCCCCGATGCAAGAAATCATAAAGGGCCCCCCTGACCCCCGGACAGCGCTTTTCCTAGGGGGATGTCTGATAAGAGGAGGAGCCGCGAGAGCCGCCGAGGGACCCCAGAAGTCGGTATTCAGGGCCACTCTGTGCAAAACTAACTGCACAATGAAGGTATGACATGTTTGTTATTTTAAAAAAAAACCTTTACAATCACTTTAAGGGGTTAAAACAGGTGGTCAGGAAGCAACATATTGCCTCTTTACCGGCTGTCAAATGCCTCTGAAAAGTGATCTAAGCATGGATCGCTTTTCAGAGGAACAGCATTTTGTTGCTGGTACTTTGAACGAGCAAGAAAAAAAAATCAGTCCTAATTGTACACATATAGGGTGTCAGGATTAAATGTGCATACATAAAATGTGCATACATACATCTAAACAGTGGCAGCTGGTGCTCAAAATTTTTTTGGGGGCGCAAACATTTTTTGAAAAAAAATCATCAAATGCAGCCACTGTGCCCATCAAACGCTGCCACTGTGCCACTTAAATGCTGCCAGTGTGCCATCAAACACAGCCACTGTGCCAAACGCTGCCACTGTGCCCATCAAACGCTGCCAGTGTGCCCATCAAACGCTGCCACTGTGCCACTTAAATGCTGCCACTGTGTCATCAAACGCAGCCACTGTGCCAATCAAATGCTGCCACTGTGACACTTAAATGCTGCCAGTGTGCCATCAAACGCAGCCACTGTGCCATCAATTGCTGCCACTGTGCCCATCAAATGCTGCCACTGTGCCACTTAAATGCTGCCAGTGTGCCATCAAACGCAGCCACTGTGCCATCAATTGCAGCCACTGTGCCAAATGCTGCCACTGTGCCCATCAAACGCTGCCAGTGTGCCCATCAAACGCTGCCAGTGTGCCCATTAAATGCTGCCAGTGTGTCCATTAAATGCTGCCAGTGTTCCATCAAATGCAGCCACTGTGCCATCAATTGCAGCCACTGTGCCAAACGCTGCCACTGTGCCCATCAAACGCAGCTAGCGTGCCCATCAAATGCTGCCCATGTGCCCATCAAATGCTGCCAGTGTGCCCATTAAATGCTGCCAGTGTGCCCATTAAATGCTGCCAGTGTGCCCTTGAATGCCCCCAGTGTGACCCCCGACCACTCACCGGCACTTACCCTGTCTTGGTGGGGCACCGGGTGACTGCGACGAGTGGGGTCCTCCATGTGTCTCCTGCTTTCCTCATCTCCGGTCCTCTCCTCCTGATAGGCGTCCAATAGCGGCGCCTGTTGTTTCAGCCAATCAGGTGACGGGTAACAGACCTGAGCACCTGATTGGCGGAGAGGCAGTTTAGTGTTAGGAAAGCGCATAGTCATTCGCTTTTCTAACACAGCTGAGTGACCTGTGAGGTCACCTTTTTTGATGCCTATTAGAGCCTATGGCTCTAATCCGGTGCTTCAAAAACATCCCCGCCGCTGTAATTCAGGTTCCCTGCACCCAAAAAGGGGCTGGGCCCCTGAATAGGGGGTGGCAGCGGCGGCCATAGATAGATTCATGCAATGCATTAATCTATCTATTGGTGCTAGAGGGGTGGCTGGAGAGAGGGGGCGGCGCCCGTGCGCCCTTAATGCATGGGCCACCACTGCATCTAAACACACACACATAGATATACACACACATAGATATACACACACATATACTGTATATACACACACAAACACATATACATATATAAATACACACAAAAACACATGCAAACACATACATGAACACACATAAGAACACACATATAAACACACATATGAACACACATAAGAACACACATATAAAAACACACATATAAACACATAAGAACACACACATACACACATACACATACATGAACACACATAAAAACACACATACAGAAAGCCTTTTCAAAAACGGCAGTGCTTTACCTTACCTCTTCCTGCCAGGTACTGCACTGTAGGGGGAGACAAAGAGCACAGCACACACTGTGCTTTCACTGATCAGTGTGACAAGCTCCCTGCACAGTGCCGATTACAGTTCGGCCGACGATCTGGAAAATCGATCTCAGCCACTCCTCCTATCAAGATAAACAGGGGGGCCCTCAAGGGCCCCCTGCAGCATGGAGCCCAGTCGCCATGGAGACCTCAGCGACCCCTATACTTCCGCCACTGGTATCACCCCTGTAACATTTGTTTTGCTGTCTGTGCACCTCTTCAGAAGATTTCACCTCACTTTCTGTCCCAATGACAAAAAGGAAAATTTATTATCAAATACTTACCGTAATTTTCCTTTCCTGATGGACTCCATGGCAGCCTACATGTGGGTTAACCCCGCCTCCTCTCCAATGCTATAGGACCCCCTACCCTATAAGATTGAGCTCACCTGTGTAGACTGTGTTCCGTAACTAGCCTACTCTTGACCGATGGGTGGGAACTCCGTCTGCCATGGAGTCCATCAGGAAAGGAAAATTACGGTAAGTATTTGATAATAAAATTTCCTTTTTCCTGACTCCATGGCAGCCTACGTGTGGGAAATAACTAGCCAATCCACACGGGTGGGCATGCTGAACAGAAATAAATTTAATTTGACCCGTCAACTGACAGGATTTATAAAGCAAAGTTCACAGAAGATAGCGGAGCAGGCTCAATATAATAATGTGATGTTAAAGTTTTAATAGAGGCCCATGAGGCCGCCTGCAGATGATGTCTGAAGCCACGTTCTGGGCTGCTGCCCATGAAGCCGCTATACCCCTGGTAGAGCATGCCACTACTGCCTCCAGAGGAGCCAGGCCCCTCGCTCTATAAGCCTGTTGGATGAACTGGCCAATCCAGGCCGTAGTCGCTCTGTTACTGCTAGAGTGCGGGACAGACAGGTAGTTAGAGCGTGAGAAGGAGGAAATAACTTGCCGATATACTTTCAGAAATTTTGCCTATGATTAGAGGATGAAATTTTAATGGACCCCGGGGTCCTGAGTGTAGGCAGAATGATTTCAGGAAACTTAAGGAACCCTGAGGTAACTTTGTATTTGAGCCGAGCCTAGGAATAAGGACCACCCGGTCCGGAAAAATGTCAGAAAAGGTTCTTCGTGACCTAGTTACCCGATCTTCTGGGACCCCTTTAGCCAAGGTAATGGCTACTAGGAAGGAGACTTTAGTAGAAAGGATTTCAACAGAAAGCGGGAGGATCCCATGATACTGATTTGAGACAGTGAGTTGAGAACAAGGGGAAGATCCCCTTTGGGAAAACTTGGTCTCCTTTGTGGTCCGAGTCTTGATGCTCCACTGAAGAACTGCTGGATTAAAGGGTGCACAGCCCATGATGTACCAGAGAAAGCCCACAAGGCTGAAGCTCAGACTCTAGGAGAGCCGATAAATAGAGAAAGACCTAGACTGTAATGAAGGAAGCTGAGGATATCCTGAGCTTTTGGATTTCTACCTGAATTGTCAGTAGAAGATGAGAACCTGAGCGACTTAGCCCAAATTCAGCTATAAACTTTTTTCAAGCACTTCTTCCTTGAGCTCATGAAGGAAAAAATAGTTAAACCAATCATTCTCGGATGTCTGTACATGAAGAGACCATTCATTGTTGTCTAACTGAGTGCGCGACAGGAAGTCCGCCTGGACGTTCTGGACACCGGGAATGAAGACTGCTGAAACGTTGGCCAGATATTTCTGAGCCCAAGACATGATGGACTAGACTTCTTGGAGCAGGATGGAGCTCCTGGTATCTCCTTGTCCCTTCCTGTAGGAGACCCATCTCCAATGATACTGACTCCCCATCCATGAGAAGGACTGAAGGGCATACCCAGCTGCCCGAAGGTCCAGGATATTCGAGCGCAGAATAAAAAGATGGGCATCCCACTTGGCTTGTGCAAGTTCCACCCTGCAGAGGGCCCCCCACCAGCCCTGTTGGCATCAGGTGTGACCGTGACTTCAGGAGACCGGAGCGATGGAGTGGTAATTGATAGAATTTTGCGTTGAAGCCACCAGAAGAGGCTGTTCTTCATCAATGATGTCATATGAGTCAACTGATTGACGCCTCCTGAATTCCATTGTTGAAGAGGCCATGACCAAAAGAGCGTACCCTCCATAGGGCCCATTCGACCATGGGGATCGTAGAAACCACCGTACCTATAATTTTCAAGCGCTGAAGCCTTCCAGCGTGTGGAGCTCAGAGACAGACAGATTCTCCCGAGGACGACTGGAATCTTCTCTACTGGAAGAGAGATGGTGTTCTCCATCGTTGATGAACTGAGCCCCTAAGTATACCAAGCGCTGGACTGGTTCTAGCTGGCTTTCCCCTTGGTTTAGGAACCGCCCGAGTTCAATCAATATTTAGATAACTTGCTCCCTGTGGACCAGCAGCTGCTTTTTTTTTTTTTTTTTGACTAGGGACAACACCAAGAGATCACCTAGGAAGTAGTACAAGTGTATCCCTTTATTCGGCTGAGGGCCACCAAAGCCCGAAGGACTTTCGAGAATACTCGGAGAGAGATTGTCAGCCAAAAGTGGAGGCAGGTAAACTGCAGATGTTCTTGGCCAGCTTGGAACCGAAGGCATATGCAGAAACCTCTGCACAGGAACGTGGAAATAAGAAACCTTCAAGTCTATTGAGATTAACCAATCTCCTACTTGTGTAGCTTGCTGAATGGTCGCCAGAGTCTCCTTTTGGATAGATAAATCAGGACTAACACTGGACACCAAGCACCGTTCCTTTCCTGAGCTAGGAAGAGGGAAGGAAGAATACCCCTCCGAACTCCTCGCCGTTCAGGACAGGCACCGCTCCCTGTGTTTTCAGCAAATACACGTAGGGCGGAACATTTGCATATCTCTTCTAGTCATGGTAGCAGGGTAGAGATGAATCCGGGGAAAGGAGTGCCGCCGAAGGACCGTGTGTGACCTGATGAGATCGTCTTTATGGTCCACGATCCCCTTCCTGACCCGCCTGGGCAAGCCTAATCTCGAAACGACTTGGCCGGCTCGCGACCACTGGATACCTGGATCTTTGTGGGTTTTCAGAAGGGCGTCTGCCCCCTGCATCAATTACTTTTGAAGTCCCTGGCCAGGCCTGTATGAGCGTGCTTCTCATGAACGTCCAATGCTGCTTCTTCTGGGCTGGGGTCTCTCCCAGTCAAACAGACGCCTATCTTAAATCAGCGAACCAAGGGTGTAACCATAAGGCCGCTCAGCCGTAACCCAGGACAGCGTAGCCCGAGCTAACAGGCGGATAAGACCGATCGACGCTCATCCCAGGAAGTCCGTTGCCAGCTTCAATTCCTGAACTCTCAGGCCCATGGCTAGCTTTTCCCCCTTAGAATGGAGTCCACGTTTTCTGTCCGAGCTTCCATCGCCTTGGACAAGCTGCTAGGGCCAGGACGTGTTTGCAAGTCATATCAGCTAACCCGTAAATTTTCACAAGAGCTTTGACTATTCTCCTCTTGAGCCCGTATCAAAGGATACGGTATCTTCTAGGAAAAAGGAGACGTGTTTAGCCAGGCAGTAGCAATAATGTAGCAGTAATGCTGCGTCTATGAGGGGAGCATTTACCAGATGTTTCACGTCTTCTGCTTCGAAGGGATAAAGACTAGAGGTTTTACTTGACATGGAAGTTTTCTTGTCCACTTTGCTCCTACAATTCCACTAAGAGCAGAAAGTCAGAACCTTCCTTCCCCTGGTTATTCTCCTTTGCTTAGCCGGCTGAGTGGAAGGCTCCTCCCACTTCAGGGCTTCTTCGACCACTGTGACTAGTGGGGAAACCAGAGAGAAATCAAAACCTCCGATGAACTCATCTCCTTTCAAATCACTGACTTAAGAGCCTGGGGAGGCATCGTAGGGCTGGAATAGGCCTGGATCTTCCTGGGCCCCATCAGCCAGGGAGCCAGATAGGGGCTCTGCGTGTAGGTTGCATCCCACTCCTCTAGGGGTTGAAGAATCACACGCTTGATAAGAGACTCCATCTTATTTGTGTCTTTTGCTTTCCAGCCGCCTGGGCAAAAGATGGGTCACACGGTGACTTGCTCTCTGGGGGTCGTGTCCCACATCCCCAGCAGGCTCTGTGATCAGAGCGGCTGTCATGGCGGTGTGTGCGGTGACTGGAGGAGGTATGGGAACATTTCTTTTGTTTAAAGGAGGAATGGAACATCTCCCTATGGGAGGAGGAATGGGAACGTCCCCTCTGTTTTAAAGGAGGAATGGAGCGTCTCCTTGTCGGAGGAGGAATAGGAACGTCTCCTCTATTTAAAGGAGGGATGGAACATCTCCTTGTGGGAGGAGGAATGGGAACGTCTCCTCTGTTTAAAGGAGGAAAGGAACATCTCCTTGTGGGAGGAGGAATGGGAACGTCTCCTCTGTTTAAAGGAGGAATGGAACATCTCCTTGATGGAGGAGGAATGGGAACGTCTCCTCTGATTAAAGGAGGAATGAAAACATCTCCTTGTTGGAGGAGGAATGGAACATCTCCTCTGCTTAAAGGAGGAATGAAAACATCTCCTTGTTGGAGGAGGAATGGAACATCTCCTCTGCTTAAAGGAGGAACGAAAACATCTCCTTGTTGGAGGAGGAATGGAACATCTCCTCTGCTTAAAGGAGGAACAAAAACATCTCCTTGTTGGAGGAGGAATGGAACATCTCCTCTGCTTAAAGGAGGTATGGAAACATTTCCTTGTTGGAGGAGGAATGGGAACGTCTCCTCTGTTTAAAGGAGGAATGGAAACATCTCCTTGTTGGAGGAGGAATGGAAACGTCTCCTCGGCTGTTGTGTTGTGGCCTGGCAAGGTCTCTGTCGTTCTGGACCTCGACCTGAGGATCCAACCTGAAAGGACTGAAGGAGAAAATTGGGGGGGGGGGGTTGGAGGCGAGATATGACAACAAAGTGCCACACTTGCGACTGTACCGCAACCCCTCCCTTCACCTGCACAAACCTTGTGCATGAGGGCTGGCCCCATGAAGGTGGTGACTTGTCCATGACCTTTGGACAAAAACGTCACGAACAGATGGTCTGAAAAAAGGCCTGAAAATGCCAAATGTACCCAGAACCAGGGAAGAAAAAGCACTTGTCTGCCTCTCTTCCTTTTATTTATTTATTTATTCATTTTTAAAAAGAAATGAATTCGTATCAACATTCCTTTTAGGAAAAATGAAATAAGAACGAAATAGACACTAATATACGTCTAATACATATATGACATAATTCTCCCATAATCCTTCTCTGTTATTATTTATATATATAAGTATATATACACATATACATATTAATATTTATTTATTTATTCATATGTATACATTTTTTTTTTTTTTTACATTATGCAATTTCCTTTAAGAAAAAAGGGCACCAGGCAAAAAATACCTATTAAGGCAGACCAGGGCTGGGGAAAGCTGCTGCCTCTGCTCACTGCCTGGGATGATCCTCTTATGGCAGGAGCTAGAAGCCGCTTTTGAAATCCCCGCCAGTGACGTCACCGCCCCCCCACCTCGCGCCTGTGCTGTGGGGAGGCAGCCGAATGGCGTCTGCGCGGCCGCCAGGGAAACCACCAATCCGCGCACACGTGAGCCAAGCCTCGCTTTCTCAGAAGCCCTGCGCATGCGCAGACGACGGCGGCGGCCGCGACCCGGAAGCGCCGCGGCGAGCTGGAACGCAAAGCGCTCCAGCCACCATGAAGGGAATTGGGGACACAGTTTTAGCTGAATTAAAGCATAGATGTGACTATAGACAACACAGAAAACACAAAGGCGACTGCCATGGAAAAAAATGAAGAAGAGGGTCACAGACCTTGCCAGCCGTTGATGCTCCGGTCCTTCAGGCATACAGAGGCAGACTCCACTGCACCACTTGGGGAATCCAGTGCCTAGGAAACTACACGCCTGCCCGTGGCTGGGCCCTGAGCTGCATCGCCTAAATGGTATGCCAAATCTTGGAAACATCCGACCGGACGTGAACAGTGTGTGTAGGTCCCTTGGAGGAGGACAAAAAAGGAACACAGTCTACACAGGTGAGCTCAATCTTATAGGGTAGGGGGTCCTATAGCATTGGAGAGGAGGCGGGGTTAACCTACACGTAGGCTGCCATGGAGTCTGTCAGGAAATGTTTTTTGAAAATTTGGGGATTTTAGTGAAACAAGGCTTGGTGATAAAGCAGCAGTGAAGAGGAGACACGTTTTTCCCATATTAACCATTACAGGAGAGAATTTCCCTTCCTAGGGGTATTAGAGAGAGGTATGAAGGTGGAGACGTGACGGCACTGCTGCTCATGCCTGTTCACACCTGCACCCCCATGATTTGAAAATTGGGACTATTGCGGTACTCGATAAAATATTGCAGTTACCACATTCTAAAAAAATATAAATATCCCCCCCTCCTCTCTCTCCCCCCTTTTTTCTCCGTTCTCTCTCCCCCCTTTCCCCCTCCCCTTCTTCACATGTCCCTCCTCTCCCCCCTCCCCCCTTTCCCCCCCCTCTGAATTCTCTCCCCCCTCCCTTTTTGTTTTTTCTCCCCTCCTCTCCTTTCCCCCCCTTTTTTTCCCCCCTTTTTTTCCCCCCTTCCCTTCCCTCCCTTCCCCCTCCCCCCTCTTGACGATGATAGTGGTTACAAGAGGTTCTTCTCTAATAATCATGGGGTTTCATCATTTTGTTCGTTTTGATGCTTGATGGACTCATTAACTATGTGGGGAACTAGTGACAGCTCTCAGGTAACAATATCTGAGATTGTTTATTTACTGTATACCTGTTTGAGATTTTTCGTTTGCAAACTTTTGTATTCAAGTGTATTATTGTTTGCTGTGAAAGGACACGCTCTCCCTTTTTCCTTTTCCCCCCCTTTTTTCCCCCATCATATGCGGCGGCAGTGCTCAGCGGGGATCTGGTTCTCTCTCTCCGCGGCGGACATGTGTTTGCCCTGGCAGCCTTCACTAGACTGCTTGTGTCCGTATGTCGGGGATTCCTTGCCTGTTGACATCGGCGCGCGCTTGCGCAGAAGCACGAGTTTGTGCACCTGCGCAGTGCGGGCAAACAGACCCGGGACGTCAGAGGCCGCCTTCGGCGTGCTCTGACTTCCGGGTTGGGGAGCCCATATAGCGGCCATTCCCGGACCGCGGTATGGGCTGACGGACGCAGCCACCTAGCCTACGAGTGGACCGTTTTCCCAAGGTCAGTTCCCCCCCCTATACACCTTATGTTTCTTCACCTCCTCTTTCTCCCAATGCCGGTCTGCACCTATGTGAGGTGCAGAGTCATGTCTGCATTGGTTCTGAGTCACTCTCCCTTGTTCCTGTGTAACTCACATAGCGGTGGTCTTCCCTCCTATCTATCTTTTTTAACCAACTTTTCACATGTTTACCAATTTTATCCTTGACTCCCTGTCCTGCCTTGGTGTGACTGGCAGTCTCTCTTTCTTCCTTCTCTGGCCTGTGGGGATATGGTCCATTCGTATTAGCCATCCGATCTGATGATTACTTTTATCTCTTTTTGTTTATCCATAGCTTGATGGGCTTTTCTGTATGGTGACCAGCAGCATTATAATTTTGAATTCTCTAAATGTGATTACCAAACATATTTTCACGTTACCCTTGTATGCTGCCCATCGATACTTTTTGATAGCATCCACAGCCTATGCGCATTAAGGTGGCTTATTTAACATCGGTGAGTGCCAGCTGTGTGCTGTATATCCGTTTGCATAAATAGCTTACCTTTGCACAGCACATATCCAGTCTGGTGCCCCGCGGTGGTGTTCTTTTCCTTTCCCCCTCCTTTTCCTCCCCTCACCCTCTTCCTCCTTACCTCCCCCCCCTCCCTTTTCCCCTCTCATTCTTCTCCCCCCTCCCCGTCCCCCCTCTCCCTTCCCCCCCCTGTTCTTTTTCTGGCCTGTGTCCCTCTCCCCCCCCCCTTTTTCCATCCCCTCCTCCCCCCCCACCCCCTCTCTCTCCCCCCTTTTTTCCCCCTCCTCCTACCCTTCCCCTCTCCTCCCCTTTCCCCCCCCCTCCTTCCCCCCCCCCTCCCCTTCTAGTCCCTTCTGGCTCCAAACCCCCTACCCCCTTCTCCCCACCCCTCCCCACTCACCCCTCCTCTTCCTCACCATGCAACTAACGTTCTAACCACCATAACATCATTATAATTACTATCATTCTATTACTATTTTCCACCAAACTAGAGTCCGGTCATAGATCCCCCGTGTCCGCCGCGGGGGGATTCTGTGTTGGGTTCCACTGTCCCACTGCTTCCGTTTGAGCGGGTGAGCCTGTCCTTAATGTTACTATGTATGTACTGTGATCTCTGACTACAACTGTGACTTATTATGTTTGCTGCTTCGTTCTATGTATGTAAATTTTTATACATGTATTCAGCTAAACTACTTTAAAATTACCTTATAGAGTTCTCCTGAAGAAGCGGTTCCAGCCGCGAAACCGGTCGAGACAATAATTCCACACACATGCTCTGTATATATTCTGCGGGTTATCCTCGCTGTATGTAGTGTGGCACTTGTTTTTATGATTGTATGTTATATTGTTGTGTTGTATTTTGATATGTTCAATCATTAAAATTTATATTTATATTTTTTTAGAATCTGGTAACTGCAATATTTTATCGAGTACCGCAATAGTCCCAATTCTCTAATCATAGGGGTGCAGGTGTGAACAGGCATGAGCAGCACTGCCGTCACATCTCCACCTTCATACCTCTCTCTAATATCCAACCTCGGGATGATGGTACCTACACCATATTTTACTGTTTCATAAACTTAGGCCCTACTACCCTTCCTAGGGGTAGATTTCATCTCACTTCAAGTTGTCTCCTTCCGTTTGCAAGTAGGAGTCATTTGAAAGTAGGAGCCTGCCCTATATACTCTGCAGAAATTGGGTCCTTAGGTGTTGGTGTTGCCACAACACTGTAATCCCTCACAGTTACTCTTGGTGGGCGCAGGAACGGGCCCTGCTGTGAAATATTAGATCAAGCATTGTAATTACATGCCATTGTTGAACAGTGGTAGAAAAATTGGGCCTTTGGTGGTGGTGGTGCTGGTGCCACAACACTGTAAGTCCTCACAGTTACTCTTGGTGGGCGCTGGAATGGGACCTGCTGTGAAATATTATATCAAGAATTGTAATTACATGCACCTGTTGAACAGGGGCAGAAAAATTGGGCCTTTGGTGGTGGTGGTGGTGTTGCCACAACACTGTAAGCCCTCACAGTTACTCTTGGTGGGCGCAGGAATGGGCCCTGCTGTGAAATATTAGATCAAGAATTGTAATTACATGTCCCTGTTGAACAGGGGCAGAAAAATTGGGCCTTGGGCACTGGTGCCACAACACTGCAACCCCTCACAGATGCTATAGTTGTAGCGCAGGAATGAGCCCTGCTGCAAAGTATTGCATCAAAAATTGTAATTATACACCCCTGTTAAACAGGGGCTAAAAAATTGGGCCTTGGGCACTGGTGCTGGTGCCACTACACTGCAACCCCTCACAGATGCTATAGTTGGAGCACAGGAATGAGCCCAGCTGCAAAGTATTGCATCAAAAATTGTAATTACACGCCCCTGTTAAACAGGGGCTGAAAAATTGGGCCTTGGCCACTGGTGACGGTGCCCAGAACCAAAAATGTTCTTACAAGCTATCAGCATGAAAATTGAGGACGAAGAGGATTGTGACTCAGCATAACAGGATAGTCACTCAACATCAGCATAGGCAGTCATGAAGGGATCTCGCATTAAAAAAAATCAATCGGTTACATCAGCATCATGTGCTTGGTAGCTGGTGATCCAAGACTTAATTAGAAAATATGCGCTGCGCTTGAGTAACCCAAAAAATAATAAAAAAAATATATAAATAAAATTAAAAAATAAAAATACCAAACTGCTCTTTTTCCCGGACTTCTCTCAGGAAGTACAGCAACGCCGCAAGTCCTTTACAGATGTGAGACGTCGGCTCCGAGAAAGGGGAATACGCTTTGGTCTATTATATCCCAGCCGGCTGCGAATCACTGATGGTGACAACACGCTTTTCTTCAACACGCCGGAGGCTGCTGCTGCATGGCTATATACCCGCTGACAACATACTACCATGGAACCATAGTTGATTACAACATACTGGGAGCAGCTAACTATCACAATCCCCCTGAACAGGACTACCTCCTGTCCCATGTTGACTCACAGTATTACGCACCATCCATCCCTAGGTCTTTTCTCACTGCTCTAATTCACCATTACCCCAATTGGTTGTTCAACGCCCTTTGTTACATAGACTACCATCCGCTCCTGTCTGCGGAGCTCCAACGGCAACCACCAATTTTGTTTTTCCTCTTTTCTCTCTTTTTTTTTTTTTGACTGTGCTACTGTCTGGAACCTGCTTCCCCTACCTAAGAGCTTCCACAAGTGTTGGAACACAACACTGAACTGTTGCTAATTAAAGTTTAAGGGTTTACTGTTTTTGAGTTTTGGGTATAGGCCAGATCTGATCACTCATCAGATGAGGGCAGGATTGACACCTCAGTGTCATCACGGGTATTGTTTATCAGTGTTATATCTATTCATATTCGTTTGTCTATTTGGTCTTCCATAGGTCATGATTCCACCTGGTACAGGCTCCCTGGGTCCTTGCTGCTCCTGAGCTGTGCACGTGCACCTGCTTCACTCCTCCTTTCTTCCCCCGCCAGACCTCCGCACAATGACAGGATGTGACGCCCCCGCCTTCAGTGCGCTGTCCTGGAATGTCCGGGGGCTCAATTCTAAATTTAAGAGAGCGGTACTCTTCAAGTACCTCAAATTGAACTCCCCGCATATAGTAATTTTACAGGAAACGCACCTTATGGGCAGCAAACTACTGGCGTTGAAAAAGCCATGGATCCAGAGAGCCTTCCATGCTTCCTATTCCACATATGCCAGAGGGGTCACAATCCTGATTAGTAAATCCTTCCCATGTGTAGTATGGGTGTAACTTTAGTTATTGAATTACAAGAAACTTAGTAATAGTTTTAAGGTGATTACTTATATATATATATATATATTTCTATATATATGTAAAAACGTATGTTTCTAAGCTAACAGATGGTCATTCACAGAGGGTCATTGTCTCTAGCTCTATTCTCTGTTTAGTCTGTTGTTAGTACCAGATTAAACCAGCTTTTCGCGCCTGATATTTTGCCTTTATAAAGTCAGACAATAGAGCAGGGCAGTGAACTGCGCTGAGGACGTAAGAGGTCCCAGATCTTGGACTGTCGGCTTCCAGAACTATCTGAAAACTCAGAAGTTGAGAGGTTCCCTGGATTGAATGCTAAATTTATCCTGTATTGTAACATCTGTAATACATCTTTAATTGAAGCTAAGTAAATCTCTTTTATTACATTCTTTGTTTTGTGTTTTAATCATTGCATTTACTGACCACATATCTAAAAGGGTAAATATATAAATGAATCTATGAATAAATGTAACACAGAATTTAGCCCCTTGTTACATAATGGCGCTGTGAGCAGGATATTTAACCCTTTCAGTGCTGGTTTGAAGTGCAGTGATTAATTCTAGTAATACTGTTGTGAATTGTAATGTTTTTTGACAATTGGGAAACTGTATTATTAGTGTGCACTGTGATGGGAGGTTTGTTGCTAGCTTTGCTTTGGTGGCAGTTGGTGGCAGATATGTTTAACTGGATGAAAGAAGCGAAGGGGGGAGACAGTCGAAAGAGCCCCATCTCAGAGTGGTCAGATTCTAGACGCTGGTCTACTCTGGCTCGTGAATTGATCAAGTATCAGGATGCATTTAAAGTGGAAGACCCCCGCCACTGTCTCCTGATTCTTGATTTGTTTCGATATTCAAAATCGGAACAGAAAGCTGCATCTATATTAGGATGGATATTTTTGCAGGCATTGAAACAAAAAGGGGGTAGATGGTCAAATGTTTCCACTCATTGTGTGCTTAGCGAGCCCCCGGCAAGCTTTTGATCTTTTGAGATATAGAACAGATGAGCTGATGACCGCGTTAGGTGGACGAGTGGCCCTTTCGCTGGTGCTCACATAATTGTTCTTTGAGGTTTGAAAACGATGAGCAGAAAACAGGTAGGAAAAGGAAAAATATGACCTGTATTGATGCTTAGATTGTGATTACTGCAGTAATATGTGTTGAGTTTAAATGTTGAGCTCGTTTGTTGGTTGTTTAGCTAGCTATTGGTGAGGAAAAGTTGCTTGTATGTATGATATGTAAAATGCATTTGGCTACTGATGTTTAAGTGAGTTCTTGTATGTTTAACTGAAAAGATCAGTTAAACATACAGAAATGGCTGCAGCTTCCCCCCCCCCCCCTCCCCGGACAATGGACAATAGTCCAGCATGTTGTGAAAAGAAGAGCTGCAGCTTTAGACTGTATTTGTGAGAGTCTGCTTGAATGAGACGATCCCTAAGAGAGGGGGACAGAGTTTGTTGCAGATATTCCCCCTCAACCCCCCCCCCCCCCCTGTAAAAAGCTTATGCCTGTGATAAAACAGGACAGTGCTGAACATCTGAGAAATGTCTAATCATGTTGAAAAAATAATATCCTAGTTGAAATTGTTAGTTTTTTAAATCTAGGATTATTTGAAACAAAGAAAGTAAATGGCTGATTGATGTTAACACCCTTTAAAATCCTGAATAGCAGTCATGATTATTATAATTTTATTGGTGAATGTAATAAAGTGTCATGTTCTAGGATACAACACTAATGTTTTTTATTTAAGTTTTTCGTTAATACAGAAGAAACCAGATCTATTCCTAGAAGTTTCGTAGATCTGTATGGTATTGAACAAGAGGTTGCAATAGAAACATCAATATGAGTTTGGTGATGTATAATGTTTGTGCACAAATGTAATGAACACCATATACTGTTCTTGTGAATTATTTCAACCATGGTTAATGACAACTTTGAATGGACGTCCTTTAATGAAAATCCACGTGGTGATAATTAAGTAATATGAGC
Organism: Lithobates septentrionalis; assembly: GCA_037952835.1. Lineage (NCBI taxonomy): Eukaryota > Metazoa > Chordata > Amphibia > Anura > Ranidae > Lithobates > Lithobates septentrionalis. The sequence continues at coordinate 2,845,593 of JBBDGP010000284.1, read as the reverse complement.
TCAATTAATAAGGGTAATAAAAGTGCACTCATGAATAACAGAAATAATGGCCATATGTTTTGTTGTTTGTGGAAAGTGTTGGTTAAATGTGTTTGTTGCTAACTATTTGTTACTTTCTAGGAAGGAACGGTAAAAATATCACACTAAATACCTTTTTTATTTTGTTTAGTTCCTAGACAATATTAAACAGCATCAACCCACCTGTCTGATATGGTTTGATGTCCAAGAACTAAAGATGAAGATTACAGTCAAACTAAATAATTTATGTTGTTTTTGTTGTTATTTTTATGCAATATGCAAATGTACTGAAAGTTTTCATTGGAACTGATTGTAAACCAGAGCAGCTAATACTCTCGATGCTGCATAATAGATTTATAAGGGTTTCCTCTGATTGAGTTGAATTTAAAATGATATAGAACAAATAATGTTTGAATATTGACAGCAAGATTGTTTTGATATCTGGAATGATATAATACTTGTAATGGTTTGAAGGTTGTAAGAATACCCAAACATTTACATACTGTTCTTTTCTGTGTATATGTAAGCTAAATTATGGTGGCATCTACTTCTGTATATTCTGACATAATTATTTTGGTACCACTGTGGGAGTGTGCCTGGGGTTTTACATATAAAGTACATTTTCCTGCATGATTGACAGTTTAAATTTAAAGTAATCATTTTGTTTTTCAAGGGAAAAAAAGTACTTATGTCTACTTATAACTGTACATTTAGGTTAATATTATTGCACTGAACACAATTTTTAAGTCTATCAACATGAGGTGTTCTAGTGTTATATATATGGTCAGTTATATCTGACACTCAGTGATTCTTTGACCACCCTGTTCTATACACCTGGTTGAGTTTTCATAAAATTTTCTTAGTAAAGGAAAAAGAGTTATAAAATAGGTTCTTAGGTTTTGTTTTCCTCAATTCTCCTTGATTGCTTGGGGTGGGACTGGCATGTAGAATACAGTGACACATATGCATGGGCATATTATATGCACATATTGGGATCAGTGTAGACAAAAGAGCCGGTTAGCCTGCCAGAATGTCTTTAGAGTGTGGAAGGAGATCAAAGTGCATAGAGGAAACACACATGAAGTAGTTTAAAGTTGGGCCTATAATTTGAGACAGAGTAGTGTATAGTTCAGGTGGGGGATGAGTAATATACCTGTAATAATATTTCACCTTTAATGTAGACAGCTGAGTTTTTCAGTGTTAAGACAGGTCACTAATGATTATCGATTTGCCTGTTCAGAAATCTATAATGGGCTATATGGGCATTGTTGTTAATTAAGAAATGTTGGACTGACATATTTGGTAACACACCTGTCAGGATGTCAACTAGAAGCATATTGGAGAAAGGAGACAAACACTTTTGACAGCAGCAACGGTCTATAAAGTCTTTACCAATGATCAGCAGCTGAACTGTTGGTGCAAGTTCCACCTGTTCTGAGGGTCGAGTACCTGAACTGTTCCATTCGCTATCATGGTTAAGTACCTGAGTCTGATGGTGAAGTACTTGAACTGTTTTATCTGCTCTGATGGTCATGTGCCTGAACTGTCTGTAGAAGTTCCAGCTACTATGTGGTTATGTGCCTGCACGTTTGTGACTTGTGAGCTGCAATAGTCCGAAGGATATGGACTTTGTATTCTACAGTTCTTTCAGTTCTACGGTGTTGCAAGTGTTATGCTGCAGCTGTGATCTGGTAACCGGATGTCTAAGACTCTGCTGTCCATCACCAGATATGGAGGACTTTGACAAGTATCTATGCGTTTAAACTCTTGGAAAGGGAACTTTGATGCTCATGCCTGTACTTTCAAAAGGAAGTTTGGTGTTATTCTGTTAGTCCAACATATAGTTGTTTTTATAAGCCTGGACATTTTTTATATTTTTCAGCCCTGACATAGCAGAATGAGATTTCCTGGACAGGTAAATCAGACAGAGAAAGTGGGTCAAGAGATAGAACTTTAGATAAATAAGACAAGGTGCGGAAGGATGTAAAACTGTTATACATTGATTTACATGTGGAAAATACCCAAGGGGTGGGATATATGGGACCATATTTAATAATGAGGAGTGTTTCGCATACATACTTATAACACTGGAAATGTGAAGGATGAAATTAATGAAGTCAGAAATGTTTATATTGGAGTACAAGCGAAAGGACTACCTTAAGTAGAACATCTTGATATATCTATAAGTAATCCTGAGTATTATAAACTAAACTAAGAATCTTGTAAGTCAAGGGGTGGAATGTAGTATGGGTGTAACTTTAGTTATTGAATTACAAGAAACTTAGTAATAGTTTTAAGGTGATTACTTATATATATATATATATATTTCTATATATATGTAAAAACGTATGTTTCTAAGCTAACAGATGGTCATTCACAGAGGGTCATTGTCTCTAGCTCTATTCTCTGTTTAGTCTGTTGTTAGTACCAGATTAAACCAGCTTTTCGCGCCTGATATTTTGCCTTTATAAAGTCAGACAATAGAGCAGGGCAGTGAACTGCGCTGAGGACGTAAGAGGTCCCAGATCTTGGACTGTCGGCTTCCAGAACTATCTGAAAACTCAGAAGTTGAGAGGTTCCCTGGATTGAATGCTAAATTTATCCTGTATTGTAACATCTGTAATACATCTTTAATTGAAGCTAAGTAAATCTCTTTTATTACATTCTTTGTTTTGTGTTTTAATCATTGCATTTACTGACCACATATCTAAAAGGGTAAATATATAAATGAATCTATGAATAAATGTAACACAGAATTTAGCCCCTTGTTACACCATGTGTGATGGAACATGTTCACACTGACCCCCAGGGTAAATATGTACTAATAGTGTTCACTGTCTGGGGTGTCTGGTATATTGTAGTAGGTGTATACATCCCCCCTCCTTTTTCCTCCTCCACCTTATACACCATTCTACAGAAAATCACTCCATACTGCCCTGCTAGACTGTTATTAATGGGTGATTTCAACGCCATTCTGGCCCCGGACCTGGACAGACCTACCCCCCCAAACAATTCTCTACTGACTTGCTCTCATGGGCAGAGGCGCTAGGTGTATCTGAGGTGTGGAGATGGAAACATCCCACGACCAGAGCATACTCCTGTTTCTCCAATACACATAAAACTTCCTCCCGCATCGATCTCGCCTTTGCCAACCCAACTATGCTGACAGATGTACTTGATGCCTCATACTTGCCCAGCGGACTCTCAGATCACTGCCCCCTACTCCTTACCGTTCGCTCCCCGTCCTCCCGTTCCTCCTCCCTTTGGCGCCTGGGGACCCATTGGATCTCTAATGCTGACCTGGCAGACACCATTCCACCACGCTTAGTGGAATACTGGGATCTTAATACGGGATCCTCCTCCACAGCGGTGACCTGGAATGCCTTTAAGGCTTTTACCAGAGGACAATACATTTCTTCTATTACTGGGATCCGGAGAGAACAAGCGGCTACCACTACTGCCCTACAGACCACTGCGCAATCCCAATCAGACATCTATGCAGCTGACCCCACTGACGCACACTTTGACTCCCTCAATGCAGCGAAACGTGAGCTACACCTCCACCTCACCGAAGTTACCAGACTTGACCTTTACCGCAACAAACAACGGTTCTTTGAACAAGGAGACCGCAACGGTCGCCTTCTGGCGATGCTGGCACAACATGAGACCCCTGACGGTGATCTCTAGTGTGGTGTCCCCTTCGGGAGGGTCGGCCTCTTCCCTGCCAGACATACTTGAAGCCTTCCGTCAGTACTACAGCTCTCTCTATACTTCAGTGCTACCATCAAACTTCCAGTCGCGGGACCTCGCACCTTGGCTGGACCCCTTGGCACTTGGCTGGTTGTCTGATGGGGAGAGAGAATCCCTAGTGAGGCCGATTACCCCGGAGGAGGTACTGAAAGTGATTAGGTCCTTTCCCGCGGAAAGTCTCCGGGCCCAGATGGACTACCCATTGAGTTCTACAAAACTCATGGGGACCTATTGGCCCCCAAATTGGCCCAGCTCTATTCCCAATGTTTGACTGATGGTGCCCTCCCAGCTTCCATGGGCCATGCCCATGTCATTCTCATTCATAAAGTGTCTAAAGACCCCACATCCTGTGCCTCCTACAGACCAATCGCCCTACTTAATACAGACTTCAAGATCCTCACAAAATTACTAACCACGAGACTACAGCCCCTACTACCATCTATCATTGAGACTGACCAGACTGGTTTCATGGCCAATAGAGCGACAGACGTTAACTTGAGGCGTCTGTTCACCAACATACACGCACAACATCTCAATGAAGGATCTAGAGTGGTGGCCTCCCTGGACATTGAGAAGGCCTTCGACATGGTCGAGTGGCCTTTTCTCTGGGAGGTCCTCCGCAGGATGGAGTTCCCCCTGATCTTCATTGAATGGATGAAGGTCCTCTACCGTGACCCCACCTCGGCTATTAAGCTGGGAGGGGGCCTGTCACAGTCCTTCCATCTATCCAGGGCACGCGGCAGGGCTGCCCTCTCTCTCCGGCCTTATTTGCCATCGTGATGGAGCCACTTGCCGAGGCCCTTCGCACCTCTCCTCACATTAGGGGACTGCGGGTTGGCTGGCTGGAGGAGAGGGTCGCCCTGTATGCGGACGACCTCCTACTCTTCCTCAATGACGCGGGTCCATCACTCGAGGGAGCCCTACAGGTCCTCAACTCCTTCTCCTCTGTCACGGGCCTCAGGGTTAACTGAACAAAATCTCTCCTGTTCCCCATGGATCCTGCAGCCCGTGACACAGCTCCCACGGACATCCCTCTACAATGGGTCGAGAATTTTAAATACTTAGGGGTGGTGGTCTCCAGGCAGGCTTCTGAGTTCTTACCCCTCAACTTGTCCCCGGTGGTTCAGGAGACTCGGCAACGGCTGAAGGCGTGGGAATCGTTGCCTCTTTCACTGTTGGGACGCATTAATTTGTTTAAAATGAAAATACTCCCCAAATTTACATACTTATTTCGCCACTCTCCACAGTGGATTCCTAAATCCTTTTTCATACGACTACATCGCCTCCTCGCCTCTTTCCTATGGGGGTCCCAATCCCCCAGATATGGCTGGTCAACACTGATACGCCTGACCTCCCAAGGTGGCTTCGCGTGTCCGGATCTATACAAGTACTATCTGGCCGGCCAGCTAGTAACAGCTGCTTGGTGGCTCAATCCGGACACCTCCAACCCAGCTACCCAGGTCGAGACGGCAGTGCTGGGATCCCTAGAGGCGCTCAAATTTTTGCTTTTTCGAGGCCCTCGAGCCCCTTATCCACTGACACCCTTCATGCGCACCACACTGCGTGCATGAGGGGCAGGTCTCAAATTAGAAAAATACCCTCAACAGGCAATCTCACCCAATGCTCCCCTTTGGATAAACCCAACCCTGGAGCACATCTATAAACTACCTGAGCCTCATGCCTGGACCAAATTTAACATTAAAACGGTGGCACAGATTATCTCCAATCAATCCCTAGTCCCGCTCTCCAAACTAAACTCCAATTTTAATATACCACAGTCCTATTTTTTCCGATTCCTTCAACTCTCCCATGCCTTCAGTCACCAATTCTCCAACTCCCCTCCTCAACTAGTCCAATCTTCACTGGAGGACCTTCTTAGATCAGATTGTGCGAAAAAACCCACTTCTCAATTATATTCACACCTGACTGTCACCTCCCTCCCGACTATGGAAAAGCTAAGATCTAAATGGTCCCATGACATCCTAAATTTTGACAACGATGACTGGGATGACATATGGGATTTCCCATTTAGCTCCCTGGTCTCTCTGAGAGATCGCCTGATCCAATTCAAGATAGTCCATCGGGCATATTTTACCCCTCACAGACTACACAAAATGAACCCCGACTCCCCTCCCGGATGTTGGAGATGTGGTGGGACTCCTGGGGACTTCACCCACATCTTCTGGACCTGTCCGGCAATTGTCGGATACTGGAGGGAGATATTGGACTTTATCACACAAATCACCTCTGTGCCACTACAACCATCAATGTCAATCTGCATACTAGGCCTTGTAGAACAACTAATTCCTACGGTGGCGGGACGCACACTGGTGGAATTGCTCCTGTTCTATGCCCGTAAAGCTATAGCCCTTAGTTGGCGCAAACCAACCCCCCTCCTCTCTCCCTGTGGAAACAATTAATTAACAATAGCTTACCTCTGTATAAAGACACATATGACAACAGAGGCTGCCCCAACAAATATAGCAAAGTCTGGTCTAAGTGGCTGGCAGATCCCTCCACTGCTTCAGAGGCCTCTCAGTAGACCCCAATCACAAAGTAGCTCCCAAGCGGGTGCCAGGTGTACACAACTCCTAAGGTGTACACAACTCCTAAGGTGACAGCGTGATTCCTGCAAGGATCACAGACATCATATTAGACCAATGTATGTTTAACTGTTTGTTCTCTTTATCTGTTTTTGTTTCTCTTTTTAAAAACCAATAAAAAGATTTTGAAAAAAAAAAAAAAAAAAATCCAACTATGTGCGTGTAAATCAAATGGTACAATAATAATACATAAATTGCAATATACGAAATAAGTGTATGAAAATAAATATTAAACTAAACAGTTAAATAATAATAGTGTTGGACTATTTCCAGATACAGATGAAGGTCCACAATCCCTACTATTTAATCAAAAGTATAAATGTAGAGGAGAGAGCCTGAGCTACCTCCTATGGTTTGGGATTTTTAAGTGGACAAAATCATCTGTATAATAAGGTAAGCACAAACTTTAGAAGTTTGAATAAAATTACATTTTATTGAATACAAAAACACATATAATCAAGTGTGGTAAAAACATGAGCTACAAACAGTCCATTAGAGATACTTAGTACTAATTATTATTAGGCCGGTAAAGATGCTTGAATATGCGATGTGCCAACATGTTTCGCAGATTTCCTGCTTCTTCAAGGGTGTCGCTTACTTCTGTTGGTATCTCTAGGTTATATAAATTCATATTAGGTACTGTTTTATAGTTACATCATTCAGATACAATTTCTTACGCTAATAGAAGTGCTTACCCAGTATAGGTTATCAATGCCTAAAATTGGGGCCTGCAAAGCCTGACTCACACCATAAGGTTCAGCCCACTAACAGCCGATCACGATCACTACCCCAGGGCAGTCAGAGCGCATGGGGTTGGAGAGTGGGATGTCGGATCACGTACTGACCAACCTAGTAGATAAATGTGTCCTGTGTGGAAAAAATGATAATGCCAATTGATTTTGTCTGCCAGATTCTATTACCATCTTTTTATCAGGGGGAGGGACATTGAGTTTTTTTAAAATTCATTTTGTTGATTTACACTACTATTATCTATAAATCCTTAATAGCCATATTGATCCCATGACGCCATATCCTCTTTGGTCATTTGAACCCTTTTATATCATTTTAAAACATCTCAGAGGAAATAATCACCCAGATAGATACATCTAAATTGTATTTCTCTAGGATTACATGATAGGTTTAGAAGTTAAATAAATAACTAAGCATATGTGTCCATATGCTTATACATTAGGATGTGTCCGCTCCTATGATGACAGCGGGCACATCCCCACTAGACATTGCAGACTACACCCATATAAATGAGAATGATGTCTAGGGCCTTGTCTCAGCGTTATATTAACAATTATTGAAAGGGGACAGGGCATCAATGTAATCATGTAATGCATATTGGGATCAATATGGCTATTAAGGATTTATAGATAATAGTAGTGTAAATCAACAAAATGAATTTAAAAAAAAAAACAATGTCCCTCCCCCTGATAAAAAGATGGTAATAGAATCTGGCAGACAAAATCAATTGGCATTATCATTTTTTCCACACAGGACACATTTATCTACTAGGTTGGTCAGTACGTGATCCGACATCCCACTCTCCAACCCCATGCGCTCTGACTGCCCTGGGGTAGTGATCGTGATCGGCTGTTAGTGGGCTGAACCTTTTGGTGTGAGTCGGGCTTTGCAGGCCCCATTTTTAGGCATTGATAACCTATACTGGGCATAAGAAATTGTATCTGAATGATGTAACTATAAAACAGTACCTAATATGAATTTATATAACCTAGAGATACCAACAGAAGTAAGCGACGCCCTTGAAGAAGCAGGAAATCTGCGAAACATGTTGGCACATCGCATATTCAAGCATCTTTACCGGCAATATTCGGACTAATAATAATTAGTACTAAGTATCTCTAATGGACTGTTTGTAGCTCATGTTTTTACTACACTTGATTATATGTGTTTTTGTATTCAATAAAATGTAATTTTATTCAAACTTCTAAAGTTTGTGCTTACCTTATTATACAGATGATTTTGTCCACCTAAAAATCCCAAACCATAGGAGGTAGCTCAGGCTCTCTCCTCTACATTTATTAAACTAAACAATAAAGTGCATAGATAAGACAAGTGCTTATTGTTCCATAACAAAACTCTTGAGTGCCCATAAAAAGTCTAAAAAACATGATAAATTGTTAAAAAGAACAAGTGAAGAAAAGTTCTATTAGCCTCCAAATCAGTCCGTGCAGGTGATGTCCAACTGTGATATCAATCATCATGCCGAAATATCCTGAGTGTTGCAAACCATGCTCCGTTGAACTTTAGTGGCCCCCTTAAGCTAATATGCTCACCTCAGAGCGTGTGACCCAGCTGCTACCCTGAGTCAAAACACGTTTTGGAGCCACCCCTGGGCTCAGTATTGGAATCAGATATATTCCTCCAGCTGGAAACAATGTGGCTCAGATTCTGTCTGAGTCCCTTGTCTGCCTCTGGATGTGCTGTCTCCTGCTATGTTGTGTACTTCTGTGGGTTTGACAGTCTGGTTTTTGTTTTTGTCTCAGACTCTCAGACTACAAAGACTCTCAGATTATAAAAAATGTTTTTATTTTTTGGCTTACTCAAGCGCAGCGCATATTTTCTAATTATACCTTTGCACGATGAAACGTATGAAACGTGATCAGCGCACGCAGCTGGAGGTAGTACATGTTGGGCATAGGACCAGTGTGGCTCACAAAATTTATTTTTAATGGTGATCCAAGACTGATTCATTTTTATGAAGGTCAGCTGATCGACTGATTTGGTGGACAGGTGCACCCTGTGATTGGTTACAAAGCCTCCAGCAGCACTGAATGTGCGTTATGAAAGAACGCTGGATGCAGGACAGGCTAGTAGCTTAATTGCATACTGTGCAATAGGGATGAGCTTCGTGTTCGAGTCGAACCCATGTTCGACTCGAACATCGGCTGTTCGACCGTCCGTCGAATTGCGAACGTTATGGGCCGTTCGCGCCAAATTCGTGTGGCGCGTCATGGCCCATAATTCACTGCGGCATCGCAGTGCATTGCTGGCTGATGATTGGCCAAGCATGCACTATGACCCGCATGCTTGGCCAATCACAGCGCCGTCAGTAGAGAGAGCTGTAATTGGCCAAAGCCAGGGTGGCTTTGGCCAATTATGGATCAGGGGATTTAGTACACGCCCCACACTATATAAGGCCGCCTGCACGGCGGCCCTGTGTAGTGTGTTCCGGTGTGCTGATAGAGAGAGAGACAGACAGTGTCATTTGATTTGAGTTAGATAGATTAGGCTAGATCTGTTCCTGCTATTTACATTTAGTGCAGTGCGTCCTGCTCACAGTGTTCAGCTAGATCCGTTCCTGCTATTTACATTTAGTGCAGTCAGTGCGTCCTGCTCACAGTGTTCAGCTAGATCCGTTCCTGCTATTTACATTTAGTGCAGTGCGTCCTGCTCACAGTGTTCAGCTAGATCTGTTCCTGCTATTTACATTTAGTGCAGTGCGTCCTGCTCACAGTGTTCAGCTAGATCCGTTCCTGCTATTTACATTTAGTGCAGTGCGTCCTGCTCACAGTGTTCAGCTAGATCTGTTCCTGCTATTTACATTTAGTGCAGTGCGTCCTGCTCACAGTGTTCAGCTAGATCTGTTCCTGCTATTTACATTTAGTGCAGTGCGTCCTGCTCACAGTGTTCAGCTAGATCCGTTCCTGCTATTTACATTTAGTGCAGTGCGTCCTGCTCACAGTGTTCAGCTAGATCTGTTCCTGCTATTTACATTTAGTGCAGCGCGTCCTGCTCACAGTGTTCAGCTAGATCTGTTCCTGCTATTTACATTTAGTGCAGTGCGTCCTGCTCACAGTGTTCAGCTAGATCCGTTCCTGCTATTTACATTTAGTGCAGTGCGTCCTGCTCACAGTGTTCAGCTAGATCTGTTCCTGCTATTTACATTTAGTGCAGTGCGTCCTGCTCACAGTGTTCAGCTAGATCTGTTCCTGCTATTTACATTTAGTGCAGTGTGTCCTGCTCACAGTGATCAGCTAGATCCGTTCCTGCTATTTACATTTAGTGCAGTGCGTCCTGCTCACAGTGTTCAGCTAGATCTGTTCCTGCTATTTACATTTAGTGCAGTGCGTCCTGCTCACAGTGTTCAGCTAGATCCGTTCCTGCTATTTACATTTAGTGCAGTCAGTGCGTCCTGCTCACAGTGTTCAGCTAGATCCGTTCCTGCTATTTACATTTAGTGCAGTCAGTGCGTCCTGCTCACAGTGTTCAGCTAGATCTGTTCCTGCTATTTACATTTAGTGCAGTCAGTGCGTCCTGCTCACAGTGTTCAGCTAGATCCGTTCCTGCTATTTACATTTAGTGCAGTGCGTCCTGCTCACAGTGTTCAGCTAGATCTGTTCCTGCTATTTACATTTAGTGCAGTGTGTTCTGCTCACAGTGTTCAGCTAGATCTGTTCCTGCTATTTACATTTAGTGCAGTGCGTCCTGCTCACAGTGTTCAGCTAGATCCGTTCCTGCTATTTACATTTAGTGCAGTGCGTCCTGCTCACAGTGTTCAGCTAGATCTGTTCCTGCTATTTACATTTAGTGCAGTGCGTCCTGCTCACAGTGTTCAGCTAGATCCGTTCCTGCTATTTACATTTAGTGCAGTCAGTGCGTCCTGCTCACAGTGTTCAGCTAGATCTGTTCCTGCTATTTACATTTAGTGCAGTCAGTGCGTCCTGCTCACAGTGTTCAGCTAGATCCGTTCCTGCTATTTACATTTAGTGCAGTCAGTGCGTCCTGCTCACAGTGTTCAGCTAGATCTGTTCCTGCTATTTACATTTAGTGCAGTCAGTGCGTCCTGCTCACAGTGTTCAGCTAGATCCGTTCCTGCTATTTACATTTAGTGCAGTGCGTCCTGCTCACAGTGTTCAGCTAGATCCGTTCCTGCTATTTACATTTAGTGCAGTCAGTGCGTCCTGCTCACAGTGTTCAGCTAGATCCGTTCCTGCTATTTACATTTAGTGCAGTCAGTGCGTCCTGCTCACAGTGTTCAGCTAGATCCGTTCCTGCTATTTACATTTAGTGCAGTGCGTCCTGCTCACAGTGTTCAGCTAGATCCGTTCCTGTTATCTTCCTACTGACAGGCAGGCTTGTCTGGTTACAGTATATAAAGCTACCTGAAGAAAATTACAGGTGTTCTATCCCAGCTTAGTGCAGCTACAGGCCATTAGTATGTCTGGAAGGCCAAGAAGGAGAGGCAGACAGTCACAAGCCAATAAGAGAGGGCAAGCAGGCTCTGTGTCTAGTGCTGGTCGTGGAGACGGTGCATCCTCATCAGCACGTGGCCATGGGACACGCTTGGCCTTTTCTTCGGCAGCTGGCCGTGTTGAGCCGCAACATGCGGAAGACTTGGTCGAGTGGATGACCAAGCCGTCCTCATCCTCCTCATCCTCTCTCACCCATGCCCAGGGTGCTTTGTCTGGCAAAGCAGCGGCCTCTTCCCTCAGCTCAATGTCATCAGTGACTCCTTCCCTAGCTCCACCATGTCCTCCTGAGGATTCCCTCGAACTGTTTGACCACAGTGTTGGGTACATGCTCCAGGAGGATGCCCAGCGTTTGGAAGGCTCTGATGATGATACTGAGCTCGATGAAGGCAGTAACATGAGCACGGACAGAGGGGGTGCCCAAGAAGGACAGCAATCTGGCAGTCATGCTCCCCCTGCTGCAGCATACTGCCAGGTTTGCTCCAGTGATGAGGAGGGAGGGGATGATGAGGTCACTGACTCAACGTGGGTGCCTGATAGGAGAGAGGAGGAGGAGGAGGAGGAGGAGGCGGCACATCACCAACGAGGCAGGATGCCCTCCAGGGGCCAGCCTAAGGGCAGCACATTGACTGCATCACACCCCAAAGCTCCACATGTGCAGGGCGCTGCAGTCTCTGCGCGTTATTCAAAAAGTTCTTTGGTGTGGGCCTTTTTTGAGACGAGTGCATCAGATCGCACCGCTGCTATTTGCAACATATGTCTCAAGCGTATCTCGCGTGGCCAAAACATCTCCCGCTTGGGTACCACATGCTTGACCAGACATATGTTGACCTGCCATGCAGTTCGTTGGCAAGCATATCTAAAAGACCCACACCAAAGAACAAAGAGGATCTCTCCTTGCTCCTCATCAGCTGAGATTTCCAACCCCACTAGACCTTCAGTCCTCTCTGAGACCTGCAGTGAGAGGAATGAAGGTGTAGAATTAGGTGTGTCACAGCCAAGTACTTGTGGGCAATCTGCTTTTGGTACACCGACGTCAGATTGTACCAGGCAAATTTCCCTGCCCCAGCTGCTGCACCGCCGAAAGAAGTTTGCTCCCAGCCATCCACATGCCCAGCGGTTGAATGCTAGCTTGGCAAAATTGCTAGCACTTCAACTGCTGCCTTTTCAGTTGGTAGACTCTGCCCCCTTCCGTGAGTTTGTGGAATGTGCGGTTCCTCAGTGGCAGGTACCCAAACGCCACTTTTTCTCACGGAAGGCGATTCCGGCTCTCTACCGGCATGTGGAAGGCAATGTCCATGCCTCGCTGGACAGGGCCGTCAGCGGTAAGGTGCATATTACCGCTGACTCATGGTCCAGCAGGCATGGACAGGGACGTTACTTAAGTTTCACGGCGCATTGGGTGACTCTGCTGGCAGCTGGGAAGGATGCAGGACAAGGTGCAGTAGTGTTGGAGGTTGTTCCGCCACCACGCCTCCAAAATGCTGATTGTGACACACCTCTCTCCTCCACCCCCTCCTCTTCTTCTTCCTCCATGGCCTCTTCCTCGGAACCAGCGGTGCTCCGTAGGCGTTCAAGGGGCTACGCAAGTACGCAGGCCAAAAGATGCCATGCGGTGCTTGAGCTGGTGTGCTTGGGGGACAGGAGCCACACTGGGGCAGAGGTTCTGTCAGCTCTGCAGGGGCAGGTTCAGAGGTGGTTGACGCCACGCCAACTTAAGGCAGGAATGGTGGTTTGCGACAATGGCACCAACCTCCTCTCTGCCCTCCGACAGGGACAACTGACCCATGTGCCCTGTTTGGCTCACGTCCTTAACTTGGTGGTGCAGCGGTTCTTGGGCAGGTACCCGGGCTTACAGGATGTCCTGAGGCAGGCCAGGAAAGTCTGTGTGCATTTCCGCCGGTCATATAATGCCAGTGCTCGGCTGACGGACCTCCAAAAGGAGTTTAACCTGCCCAAGAACCGCCTAATCTGTGACATGCCCACCAGGTGGAACTCAACGTTGGCCATGCTGCAGCGGCTGCACATGCAGCAGAGGGCCATCAATGAGTACCTGTGCGACTATGGCACCAGGACAGGGTCAGGGGAGCTTGGTTTTTTTTCCCCACGCCAGTGGGCCATGATCAGGGATGCATGCACTGTCCTGTCACCATTCGAGGAGGCCACGAGGATGGTGAGCACTGACAGTGCATGCATCAGTGACACTGTCCCCCTTGTCCACCTGTTGGAGCACACGCTGCGTGGAATAATGGACAGGGCACTTGAGGCAGAACAGAGGCAGGAAGAGGAGGACTTCCTTAGCTCTCAAGGCCCCCTTTATCCAGACTGTGTTCCTGCATGCCCGCCGATCACACAGGAAGAGGACGAGGAGGAGGAGGAGGAGGAGGAAGATTGTGTCAGTATGGAGGTGGAGCCTGGCACTCAGCATCAGCAGTCTTTAAGGGATCAGTCCCAAGGAACACATGGACTTGTACGTGGCTGGGAGGAGGTGGCTGCGGACGTTGTTGTCCTTAGTGACCCAGAGGACTCCGGACCGAATGCCTCAGCAAACCTACGCTGCATGGCCTCCCTGATCCTGCAAAGCCTGCGTAAGGATCCTCGTATTCGTGGTATCAAGGAGAAGGACCAATACTGGCTGGCAACCCTCCTTGATCCACGTTACAAGGGTAAGGTTGCGGACCTTATCTTGCCATCGCAGAGGGAGCAGAGGATGAAACATCTTCGGGAGGCCTTGCAGAAAGGTCTGTGCAACGCATTCCCAGAGACTGGGAGGTTACAAACTCCTGTTTCTGGACAACGTGTTGCTGAGGCTTCAGTCAGTCAAAGAAGGAGCGGTGGAGAAGGTGGCCGTCTGACCGATGCGTTCAGACAATTTTTTGGTCCGCAGCCCCAAGGTATGATCGGTTCCAGCAACCATCGCCAGCGTCTGTTTTACATGGTGCAGGAATACCTAGGGGCAAGATCAGACTTGGACACCTTTCCCACCGAAAATCCTCTGGGTTACTGGGTCTTGAGGATGGATCACTGGCCAGAGCTTGCACAGTATGCAATTGAGCTACTGGCCTGTCCTGCATCCAGCGTTCTTTCGGAACGCACATTCAGTGCTGCTGGAGGCGTGGTAACCGATCACAGGGTGCGTCTGTCCACTGACTCGGTCGATCGGCTGACCTTCATAAAAATGAATCAGTCTTGGATCACCACCAGATACCAAGCACCTGATGCTGATGTAACTGAATAATTTTTTTCAGATCCCTTCAAAGACTGCCTATGCTGATGCTGAGTGACTATCCCTGAGTAATTATCCTCTTCCTCCTCAATCATCACGCTGATAGCTTGTAAGAACATTTTTGGTTCTGGGCGCCACCACCAGTGCCTAAGGCACAATTTTTCAGCCCCTGTTTAACAGGGGCGTGTAATTACAATTTTTGATGTAATACTTTGCAGCAGGGCTCGTTCCTGCATTCCAACTAGAGTGTCTGTGAGGGGTTGCAGTGTTGTGGCACCAGCACCAGTGCCTAAGGCCCAATTTTTCTGCCCCTGTCTAACAGGGGCGTGTAATTACAATTTTTGATGCAATACTTTGCAGCAGGGCTCATTCCTGCATTCCAACTAGAGTGTCTGTGAGGGGTTGCAGTGTTGTGGCACCAGCACCAGTGCCTAAGGCCCAATTTTTCTGCCCCTGTCTAACAGGGGCGTGTAATTACAATTTTTGATGCAATACTTTGCAGCAGGGCTCGTTCCTGCGTTCCAACTAGAGTGTCTGTGAGGGGTTGCAGTGTTGTGGCACCAGCACCAGTGCCTAAGGCCTAATTTTTCAGCTCCTGTTCAACAGGGGCATGTAATTACAATTCTTGATCTAATATTTCACAGCAGGGCCCTGTGAGGGCTTACAGTGTTGTGGCCACAGCAACACCTAAGGCCCAAATTTCTGCTGAGTATATAGGGCAGGACCCTACTTTCAAACATCTAACTTACAAACGACTCCTACTTGCAAACGGAAGGAGACAACAGGAAGTGAGATGAAATCTACCCCTAGGAAGGGAAATTCTCTCCTGTAAGAGTTAATATGGGAAAACAATTTCTCCTTTCCACTGATGCTTTCCAATCCTTGTTCCACAAAAAAACCCAAATTTTCAAAAAACATTTTTCATTGGGACAAAAAAGTGAGGTGAAATCTTCTGAAGAGGAGGAAAGACAGCAAAACAAATGTCACAGGGGTGATAACCCTTCCCTATGTTTTCCAAAAAGCTTAAAAAAGATTTTTTGGCTGGAGCTAAACACGTTAAAAATGTACCCGTTCAAAATTACAAAGAGATTCTACTTAACAACAAACCTACAGTCCCTGTCTTGTTTGCACCGCCTGTATACTGCTGTTCAGAGTATATA
This sequence comes from Lithobates septentrionalis, assembly GCA_037952835.1. Lineage (NCBI taxonomy): Eukaryota > Metazoa > Chordata > Amphibia > Anura > Ranidae > Lithobates > Lithobates septentrionalis. Next base: position 2,829,617 of record JBBDGP010000284.1, on the reverse strand, counting down.
GGGCCTTTCCTTATTTTAATTTGGGTGCGGGGTTCCCCTTAATATCCATACAGGACCCAAAGGGCCTGGTAATGGACTGGGGGGGTACCCATGCCGTTTGTCTCACTGATTTTCATCCATATTGCCATGACCCGACATGACATTAAACCCGCAAGCAGTTTTAAATGAGATTTTTTCCTTTAAAAATGACATTTGGTGCAGGGACTGTTCTAAACATGGGAAACACGCGTCACTTTACAGGCATACTATAGACACCCCCCAGGTACGATATTTAAAGGAATATTTCACTTTTTTTTTTTACTTTAAGCATCATTAAAATCACTGCTCCCGAAAAAACAGCCGTTTTTAAAAGTTTTTTTTGCATTGATACATGTCCCCTGGGGTAGGACCCGGGTCCCCAAACCCTTTTTCGGACAATACCATGCAAATTAGCCTTTAAAATGAGCACTTTTGATTTCGAACGTTCGAGTCCCATAGACGTCAATGGGGTTCTAACGTTCGTGCGAACTTTCGGTCCGTTCGCGGGTTCTGGTGCGAACCGAACCGGGGGGTGTTCGGCTCATCCCTACTGTGCAAGCTCTGGCCAGTGATCCATCCTCAAGACCCAGTAACCCAGAGGATTTTCGGTGGGAAAGGTGTCCAAGTCTGATCTTGCCCCTAGGTAATCCTGCACCATGTAAATCAGACGCTGGCGATGGTTGCTGGAATTGATCAGACCTTGGGGCTGCGGACTAAAAAATTGTCTGAACGCATAGGTCAGACGGCCACCTTCTTGACCGAAGCCTCAGCAACACGTTGTCCAGGAGGACCAGGAATCTGGAAATGCGTTGCACAGACCTTTCTGCAAGGCCTCCCAAAGGTGTTTCATCCTCTGCTCCCTCTGTGATGGCAAGATAAGGTCCGCAACCTTACCCTTGTAACGTGTATCAAGGAGGGTTGCCAGCCAGTAATCATCCCTCCTCTTGATACCACGAATACAAGGATCCTTCCGCAGGCTTTGCAGGATCAGGGAGGCCATGCAGCATAGGTTTGCTGAGGCATTCGGTCCAGAGTCTTCTGGGTCACTAAGGATCACATGATCTGCAGCCACCTCTTCCCAGCCACGTACAAGTCCATGGGTTTCTTCAGACTGTAAATGATCCCTTGAAGACTGCTGCTGATGCTGAGTGCAAGGCTCCACCTCCATGCTGACACAATCCTCCTCGTCCTCTTCCTGTGTGATCGGCGGGCACGCAGGAACACTGTCTGGATAAAGGGGGCCTTGAGAGGTAAGGAAGTCCTCCACTTCCTCCCTCTGTTCTGCCTCAAGTGCCCTGTCCATTATTCAACGCAGCATGTGCTCCAACAGGTGGACAAGAGGGACAGTGTCACTGATGCATGCACTGTCACTGCTCATCATCCTCATGGCCTCCTCAAATGGTGACAGGACAGTGCATGCATCCCTGATCATAGCCCACTGGTGTGGGAAAAAAAACAAGCTCCCCTGACCCTGTCCTGGTGGCATAGTTGCATAGGTACTCATTGATGGCCCTCTGCTGCGTGTGCAGCGGCTGCAGCATGGCCAACGTTGAGTTCCACCTGGTGGGCATGTCACAGATTAGGCAGTTCTTGGGCAGGTTAAATTCCTTTTGGTAGCAGAAGAGAAAAGAAAAGCAACTCCTGCGCACAGGTGGATCACCATATGTAGTAGGTAAAGCACTGGCCTTGCTGCCCTCAAGGATGGGGATCCTAGTGAAAACCGAGATAAAAAGAAGACAAAAGCGCACCAGCCTAGTGCATTAACTTTTAAAACATTTATTTGATAAAAAATATTAAAGGAAATAACTCACAGGCGATTAGTAGAGGAGGCACAACAAAAATCGCACCGGTAAACAGTCTGCGATTTGGAAAGAGCGGAGCCTTCCAGGGGTCGTGGAGGAACGCACAGATGCTGCAATCCGCTAACGCGTTTCGAGGGGAATGTCCCCTCTTCCTCAGAGCTATGCAGTGCAACCTCCCTCAGCGAACCTCACTTATAAATGGCTGCAAGCCAATAAGACAGGGGTGGGGTGCGGGGCTCCTCCCCCTTAAGAAATCACTCCCTCCTAAGTCCTCTGATCAGGCATACCCTATACGCATAAGTGCATATGCAGACGTGTGCACACACCATATGTACACGTGCATGCATACACATACACACATATATCTACACACAAGAGCAGCTGGTAAATGACCAATTGAAAAATGAAAAATAAAAAATGAAAAATGAAAAATAAAAATGGGAGGTGAGCAGCAACATACTATGCATACGGACTGAAGAGCAACATGTGGTATCTAGACATAGCAGATATGCATCACAGTAAACATAACCAGTCATACTGCCAAATAAAAATGACAGTAGACATTGCACATCGAAATGGGTGAGAGTCACAATTAAGAACTTCATACTTCACATCTCAGGATGTACACAGTGACTGAACGTGTGCATGTACTTACACTTAGTATTGTGGGGGTCAGCGCCTGTAGAGAACTTCTGCAGCAGCTGCACCAAGGGCCGGTACATGCAGCGTGTCTGTGATCAGAAAGGAACGCACACCGATGTGCTTGCGTTCCAAGCTACAAGAGGAGGAGGTGGAGTATGCGTGTCACATTGGAGGAGGGAGGCGGGGTAGACATCTCCCCCTCCGCAGGAAGCACAGCAGATTGGCTGTGCGGGCGGCATGAGAAAGCTTAATGACGTGCAGCTTTTTTTATATATTGACTCACTGACAATGGTTTTATCTATTGAGGAAAGACAGTTAAGAAGATCCTCACTGGCGAAGGGATTCACCACCAGCATTGACTCATTTGAGATGCAGAAACCCACTAATGAAGAGGTTACAGTACATACAGTTGATGAGCCGACCCCATCGAGAGAGGACAGAATGATATCTCTGTTTCACACCCTAAGAGACTTATTAGAAAAGGAGATGTTACAATGGTGGGACATTTTACTTCTACAAAAGTATGTTGAATTCAAACGAGTCCCCAGGGGCTTGAGAATCACCAAATTATGCTCATTTCTTGATGATGATCTTAATGACAAGTGGATTTCCTGTTTGCATGATTGCAACCAACAATGGCTGCAATACATCATTGTTCAGAGAGAACGTAACCTTGATAGAATTCGTGTGGACATTAACACTCTACATGAGAGTTTGTCCACATATCTAGATGTTGCAACATTTGAGAGTTGGGATCGTAAGATCAATGAACAAATGATGGCGTATGAGACTAACCTTATCAGCAAAAAATCAGGGAAATTTGAGCGTGACCGGTTGGACTACCTTAACAATAGGGAATTCAACTGGAAGAAGCCCAGATCTCCTACTGATTCGGCGAAAGGGGCGAAAGTCTCTAACAATAGGTCCAAAAATAACAACAATAATACCTATAAACGTAACAAAAGAAACAGGAAGAATAACACCACTAATGAGCACAAAGACTCCACTGATTCATCTCAGGCTGCATATCCATCTCAGCCAAAGTGTACTAAGTACCCTGAGGATCTCAGCCATAATAGGAACGGTCGATCACATAACAAGATTGGTAAACCATTTTCCAAAATGTACAGCAAGAGCACACTTCACAGACAGCGACCCCCGGTCGAGGATCGTATGTATGGGAAAGGTGTTTCTAATCCTACCCCACCATCTAATGCTGTGGTTACTATGGTGACGGATGCTGGAGGTGGCGGCCCGGTCAGCCCCTCACCTTGTGTGAGGCGAGCTTCCACCGCCCATGCAGCCTCACCACAGCCCCCCACTGTCAGGCCTATGGTCTTCCCTTCCACCTCTGATCTTGAGATCACATTTGACCCCTCCATAGTCACCCACAATCCTTTCACTATCTTGGAGAACCTAGAATCTGATCTTAACAATGGCAGTATTGCCAACATAACACCTCCATTGATTTTTTTAGAGACAGAAGTTGCAAGGATAGAGGGGATTGCAACAGTGTACATCCTGAGATGTGAAGTATGAAGTTCTTAATTGTGACTCTCACCCATTTCGATGTGCAATGTCTACTGTCATTTTTATTTGGCAGTATGACTGGTTATGTTTACTGTGATGCATATCTGCTATGTCTAGATACCACATGTTGCTCTTCAGTCCGTATGCATAGTATGTTGCTGCTCACCTCCCATTTTTATTTTTCATTTTTCATTTTTTATTTTTCATTTTTCAATTGGTCATTTACCAGCTGCTCTTGTGTGTAGATATATGTGTGTATGTGTATGCATGCACGTGTACATATGGTGTGTGCACACGTCTGCATATGCACTTATGCGTATAGGGTATGCCTGATCAGAGGACTTAGGAGGGAGTGATTTCTTAAGGGGGAGGAGCCCCGCACCCCACCCCTGTCTTATTGGCTTGCAGCCATTTATAAGTGAGGTTCGCTGAGGGAGGTTGCACTGCATAGCTCTGAGGAAGAGGGGACATTCCCCTCGAAACGCGTTAGCGGATTGCAGCATCTGTGCGTTCCTCCATGACCCCTGGAAGGCTCCGCTCTTTCCAAATCGCAGACTGTTTACCGGTGCGATTTTTGTTGTGCCTCCTCTACTAATCGCCTGTGAGTTATTTCCTTTAATATTTTTTATCAAATAAATGTTTTAAAAGTTAATGCACTAGGCTGGTGCGCTTTTGTCTTCTTTTTATCTAAATTCCTTTTGGAGGTCAGCCAGTCGAGCACTGGCATTATATGACCTGCAGAAATGCACACAGACTTTCCTAGCCTGCCTCAGGACATCCTGTAAGCCTGGGTACCTGCCCAAGAACCACTGCACCACCAAGTTAAGGATGTGAGCCAAACAGGGCACAGAATCTCTGTCCCAGTGTGGCTCCTGTCCCCCAAGCACACCAGCTCAAGCACCACATGGCATATTTTTGCCTGCATGCTTGCGTAGCCCCTTGAACGCCTACAGAGCACCGCTGGTTCTGAGGACAAATCAGCACAGGAAGAGGCCATGAAGGAAGAAGAAGAGGAGGGGTGGAGGAGAGAGGTGTGGCAGAATCACCACTAGTAGAAGTTTGGAGGTGTGGTGGCAGTACAACCTCCAACACTACTGCACCCTGTCCTGCATCCTTCCCAGCTGCCAGAAGAGTCACCCAGTGCATGGTGAAAGACAGGTAACGTCCCTGTCCATGCCTGCTGGACCATGAGTCAGCGGTAATATGCATCTTACCACTGACTGCCCTGTCCAGTGAGGCCAAGACATTGCCTTTCACATGCCGGTAGAGAGCCAGAATCACCTTCCATGAGAAAAAGTGGCGTTTGGGAACCTGCCACTGGGGAACCACACATTCCACAAACTCACGGAGGGGGGCAGAGTCTACCAACTGAAAAGGCAGCAGTTGAAGTGCTAGCAATTTAGCCAAGCTAGCATTCAACCGCTTGGCATGTGGATGGCTGGGAGCGAACTTCTTTCTTTTTGCAGCAGCTGGGGCAGGGAAATTTGCCTGGTACAATCTGACGTCTGTGTACTTGGCCGCAAGTACTTGGCTGTGACACACCTAATTCTGCACCTTCATTCCTCTCAGTGCAGGTTTCAGAGAGGACTGAACGTATAGTGGGGTTGGAGATCCCAGCTGATAAGGAGCAAGGAGTGGTCCGCTTTGTTCTTTGGTGTGGGTCTTTTAGGTACGCTTGCCAACGAACTGCATGGCAGGTCGACATATGTCTGGTCAAGCATGTGGTGCCCAAGCGGGTGATGTTTTGGCCACATGAGATACGCTTGAGACATATGTTGCAAATAGCAGGGGTGGGATCTGATGCACTCATCTCAAAAAAGGCCCACACCAAAGAACTTTTGGAATAACGCACAGAAACAGCAGCGCCCTGCACATGCGTAGCTCTGCAATGTGATGCAGTCGGTGTGCTGCCCTTAAGCTGGCCCCTGGAGGGCATCCTGACTCATTGGAGATGTGCCTCCTCCTCTCTCCTATCAGGCCCCCACGAGGAGTCAGTGACTTCCTCATCATACCCTCCCTCCTCATCACTGGAGCAAAGCTGGCAGTATGCTGCAGTTGGGGGAACATGACTGCCAGATTGCTGTCCTTCTTGGGCACCCCCTCTCTCTGGGCTCACGTTACTGCCTTCCTCTAGCTGGGTACCATCATCAGAGCCTTCAAAACTCTGGGCATCCTCCTGGAGCATGTACCCAACACTGTGGTCAAACAGTTCGGGGGACTCCTCAGGAGGACATGGTGGGGCTAGGGAAGGAGTGACTGATGCCATTGAGCCAAGGGAAGAGGCCACGTTGGCAGCTGCTTTGCCAGACAAAGTACCCTGAGCCTGGGTGAGAGAGGATAAGGAGGATGAGGATGGCTTGGTCATCCACTATAGCAAGTCTTCCGCATGTTGAGGCTCAACGCGGCCAGCTGCCGGAAAAAAGGGCAAGGGCGTCACACGGCCACGTGCTGGTGAGGATGCACCGTCTCCACAACCAGCACTGTTGCCTTTAGACACAGAGCCTGCTTGCCCTCTTTTATTGGCTTGTGACTGTCTGCCTCTCCTTGTTGGCCTTCCAGACATACTAATGGCCTGCAGTGAGATGTAGCTGCACAAGCTGGGTTGTATATATATACTGATACTGCAGCTAGCAGAATCAACTGCCTGCCTGTAGTATTATTAGTATGAGAACACCAGCAATTGTCTTCAGGTAGCTTTAGGTGCACACTGTGCAGAGGACGCAGTACACTAACTGTAAATACTGCAGCTGCCTGCCTGTGGTACTAATAGGATAAGAAGAACACTACCAATTTTTTTCAGGTAGCTTTAGGTGCACACTGTGCAGAGGACACAGTACACTAACTGTAAATACTGTAGCTACCTGCCTGTGGTACTAATAGGATCATAAGAACGCCACCAATTTTCTTCAGGTAGCTTTAGGTGCACAGTGTGCAGAGGACGCACTACACTAACTGTAAATACTGCAGCTGCCTGCGGTTCTAATAGGATCAGAAGAACACCACCAATTTTCTTCAGGTAGCTTCAGGTGCACATTGTGCAGACGACGCACTACACTAACTGTAAATACCGCAGCTGCCTGCGGTATTATAGGATCAGAAGAACACCACCAATTTTCTTCAGGTAGCTTTAGGTGCACACTGTGCAGAGGACGCACTACACTAACTGTAAATACTGCAGCTGCCTGCGGTACTAATAGGATCAGAAGAACACCACCAATTGGGCGTAGCAAGTACGTGAGATCATCCAAAAACACTGGTATCTCTTGATGGGAGACGAGAAAGTATCTAAGCACTTAAAATCCTACCCGGAGATCACATTTAGGCGATCTAGATCTCTGAGGGATACGTTGGTACATAGCCATTATGATACTGGTGCACAATCAACAACAGAATCCCGAAAGGGGTGTAGACCCTGCCACAAATGCCCCTTTTGTAGATTTATTCACTCTGCGAGAGGCATTATACTCCCCAATGGCCGCCACTTTAAACCAAGATTCTCCGTCACTTGTCAATCCATTGGGATTGTATACATTATGATGTGTGAATGCCAAGGATTTTATATAGGCAAAACCAAGCGCCCTTTTTTCTGCAGGATCAGGGACCATGTATCCCTGGTTCTAAAAAAGAAAATGGAGACGCCCATTAGCCGACACATGGGCCTGCACCATGATTTTGACAGTAACAAATTGCATTTTTTTGCGTTGGAACATGTCCCCCCAGGTGAGCGTGGGGGTGACTATGATAAGATACTCTTGCAACGTGAGACCCGTTGGATACACACCTTGTCCGCCCTAAAACCTCCAGGCCTCAATGATGCGTTTAGTTTCAAACCATTCCTTTAGTCCACCAGATGTATCTGCCTTTGTTTTTATTCCATCTAGATCTGTCAAGATTTCATGATACACAATTCTAGTATACATTTTTTGTATATTATGTATTTTTTGTCCCTTCTATGTGGTTATTTCCTGGTTGTTTTCATATATAGTGGGGTTTTCTTCCCAAGCCAATATAAATTTATTATTCCCTTAAAACAAATTTAGTTTTTTGACAAAACTATGTAAATGATTGCTGTCTCTCCCGCCAATTGAGGCCCTCTCTTCTCCCCCTTTTTTTGCTTTGGTCCGCATGGACGCCACGGGCACTTAGGGTTTGGAGTGAGTAATCAATCACCCTCCCCTGGGGGCCCTAGAGGTATCAAACTCCCTTTCAAGGTACATGGGGCCTGTGGCCAAACCAGCAAGTTATTCCTAGTTAGTCTGTCTATTTAAATATACTTTAGTTAATTTCTATCTTTTATCCTATCTTTTAAATTAATCCTTTAAGCCATGGCATCTGTATTCTCAGTGGCATTAATTCCATATTATAAATCGTTGGAACACAGTATTATTAGGTTTGGGAAACTGCTTAGTATTTTTGAAACATTTACCACTTTTCAATATTTCTTTCTATGTGCATATAACTTTCTTTCCCACCCCCTTTCCCTTAGTCAATATGGCTGATACGCATTCAATGATCGGTCCTTTTTCTGCCCAGCCCCTGACAGGCAATGATGGACACTTGAAGTTTGCTGCCGTTCATTATCTCTTCCTCTATGCCTCATCTGCAGTGCGCCTGCGCGAACGGCTGGGCTCTAACATCGTTCGCTCCCGGCCTACGCATGCGCCCACCTACACTGTCGGAGCTATGAGTGCCTGAAGCACGTACGTCCGACTAGGAGGGGCGGAACCTGGATGGTATCCGGCTTCGCCCCCTTGCTGTTCATTGGTCACAGGCGACCTGAGGGAGGGCCTCACGATGCGTCCGCATCCCGGTGGTGACGTCAGACGCCACCGTGATGGAGGGACCTATATAGTACGGCTTAATAGCCGCTATCTCCTGACAGTGGCTCTGAGGCTGCAAGGGGAGGTATATGCCGCTCTCCCCTTCCGTACGCATCCACCCCACCTCTCAGGTAAGCGAAGTTGTTCATCAGTGGAGTGTCATCTCCTGTTGATGACTGAACCAATGATACTGCTAAAAAAGCTCCTTATAGTAATTGGCTGTTTTATTGTATTGTTTTTTGTAGCTCATTGGGGCAGTGTCCATACGTGGATCTTTTGGTCTGACTCATAGGGGTTGTCAACTTGGAGTGCCACCTTGTGGTGAAACTGGAGCGTTGCTCTCTCTTATGTTTCTGTTTATACGGCTATTTTAGCCCTGAACATTCACTCCTTGATTCAACCTATAAGGTAATTTTCAAACTTCTCAGCTCCTATGATAACTGCCCTCTTTACCCCACAGTAGACTATGTAGAAGCAATTCATTATTTTTGTTCTTTTCAATATCTAACTTTCAGTTACTCTACACTTGGGCCCCTCTGTGGACCAAAAAACGGGTTTGGGAGGTCCTAGGCGGGTGAGACACATGCAATTGATTGGTATTTGAGCCACTGAACTTTATATACATTTACAACCTAGTTGTCTACTATTCATCTTCAAACCTATTTGGGCTTGGTAAGCAAATCCCATCTTTTATGTTTTATGTCTTTCCCATGTCCACATTACTGTATCTTGCTTTTGTGGGCTTGGAAACTAAAGTACACATCATATAATGATCATAATTATTTGTTCACCATGTCTAGATTGTCATTATCATAGACCTGTAGAAACTTGAGAGTTTCATTCATATAACACATTCATTGTTTGTATGCAAATGTATATATACTATTTGTCTTTTCAGTATTACTTAATGTATTTTTTGTTCTGAAACTACATCTTTAAATGTTTTGTAAGCATCTGATTTGTATTTTGTTCTTTCTTTTTCTTTTTTACCTATAGTATGCCACACCTGTACCAAAAAACTCCTGATGAAGCTCATGTGTTGAGCGAAACATGTTGAGATTGGTATCGCAAAGTGGTCTCTATTTTTAAAACATTAATTTTTCACTGATTGACCGTGATTGTAAAATTGTGCTTGTTTTTAGATGGTGTTTTGTAATATTCTTAAACTATTAAAGATTTTGAATCAAAAGATACTTACAGTCAGTTTGGCATTTTGCATACAGTGTTAATTTCTTTTTTGATTTATTTTTCTATATCGATCCATTTAAATTTTGAAAAGCACCATAAAAGTCCCAGGGGTACCTATACCCCAACCCCCTTCTCTCTGTAACTGTACATACTGCAGCTTCCTGCCTGTGGTACTAAAAGGATCAGAAGAACACCACCAATTTTCTTCAGGTAGCTTTAGGTGCACACTGTGCAGAGGACACAGTACACTAACTAAATACTGTAGCTGCCTGCGGTATTAATAGGATCAGAACAACAGCAATTGTCTTCAGGTAGCTTTAAGTGCACACTGTGCAGAGGACACACTACACTAACTGTAAATACTGCAGCTGCCTGCGGTACTAATAGGATCAGAAGAACACCACCAATTTTCTTCAGGTAGCTTTTGGTGCACACTGTGCAGAGGACACACTACACTAACTGTAAATACTGCAGCTGCCAGCCTGTGGCACTAATAGTATCAGAAGACCACCACCAATTTTCTTCAGCTAGCTTTAGGTGCACACTGTGCAGAGGACACAGTACACTAACTGTAAATACTGTAGCTGCCTTCCTGTGGTATTAATAGGATTAGAACAACAGCAATTGTCTTCAGGTAGCTTTAGGTGCACACTGTGCAGAGGACGCAGTACACTAACTGTAAATACTGTAGCTGCCTGCCTGTGGTATTAATAGGATCAGAACAACAGCAATTGTCTTCAGGTAGCTTTAGGTGTACACTGTGCAGATGACGCAGTATACTAACTGTAAATACTGCAGCTGCCTGTGGTACTAATAGGATCAGTAGAACACCACCAATTTTCTTCAGGTAGCTTTTGGTGCACACTGTGCAGAGGACACACTACACTAACTGTAAATACTGCAGCTGCCAGCCTGTGGCACTAATAGTATCAGAAGACCACCACCAATTTTCTTCAGCTAGCTTTAGGTGCACACTGTGCAGAGGACACAGTACACTAACTGTAAATACTGTAGCTGCCTTCCTGTGGTATTAATAGGATTAGAACAACAGCAATTGTCTTCAGGTAGCTTTAGGTGCACACTGTGCAGAGGACGCAGTACACTAACTGTAAATACTGTAGCTGCCTGTCTGTGGTATTAATAGGATCAGAACAACAGCAATTGTCTTCAGGTAGCTTTAGGTGTACACTGTGCAGATGACGCAGTATACTAACTGTAAATACTGCAGCTGCCTGTGGTACTAATAGGATCAGTAGAACACCACCAATTATCTTCAGGTAGCTTTAGGTGCACACTGTTCAGAGGACACACTACACTAACTGCAAATACTGCAGCTGCCTGCGGTACTAATAGGATCCGAAGAACACCACCAATTTTCTTCAGGTAGCTTTAGGTGCACACTGTGCAGAGGACACAGTACACTAACTGTAAATACTGTAGCTGCCTGCGGCATTAATAGGATCAGAACAACAGCAATTGTCTTCAGGTAGCTTTAGGTGCACACTGTGCAGAGGACGCAGTACACTAACTGTAAATACTGCAGCTGCCTGCGGTACTAATAGGATCAGAAGAACACCACCAATTTTCTTCAGGTAGTTTTAGGTGTACACTGTGCAGAGGACACACTACACTAACTGTAAATACTGCAGCTGCCTGCCTGTGGCACTAATAGGATCAGAAGACCACCACCAATTTTCTTCAGGTAGCTTTAGGTGCACACTGTGCAGAGGACACAGTACACTAACTATAAATACTGTAGCTGCCTGCCTGTGGTATTAATAGGATCAGAACAACAGCAATTGTCTTCAGGTAGCTTTAGGTGCACACTGTGCAGAGGACACAGTACACTAACTGTAAATACTGCAGCGGCCTGTGGTACTAATAGGATCAGAAGAACACCACCAATTTTCTTCAGGTAGCTTTCAGTGCACACTGTGCAGAGGACACAGTACACTAACTGTAAATACTGAAGCTGCCTGTGGTACTAATAGGATCAGAAGAACACCACCAATTTTCTTCAGGTAGCTTTAGGTGCACACTGTGCAGAGGACGCACTACACTAACTGTAAATACTGTAGCTAATAAGACTAATAGGATCAGAAAAACACCAGCAATTTTCTTCAGGTAGCTGTAAATACTGTAAAACCACCTGCCTACCTAGGAAGAGAATAACAGGAACGGATCTAGCTAAACTGAATACAGTGTATATATATGACTGACTCGCCTGCCTATCTAAATTAAATCAAATGACACTGTCTCTCTGTCTATCTCTCCGCCGCCGCCGCAACACACTACACAAGGCCACCATGCAGGCGGCCTTATATAGTGTGGGGCGTGTACTTAACCCCCTGAGCCATAATTGGCCAAAGCCACCGTGGCTTTGGCCAATTACAGCTCTCTGTACAGATGGCGCTGTATTTGGCCAAGTATGTGGGTCATAGTGCATGCTTGGCCAATCATCAGCCAGCAATGCACTGCGATGCCGCAGTGAATTATGGGCTGTGACGCGCCACTCGAATTTGCGCGAACATCCCATAACGTTCGAAATTCGTCGAATGGTTAACATGCGATGTTCGAGCCGAACATGGGTTCCACTCGAACTCGAAGCTCATCCCTAATCGTGAGTGTCCACATGCCAACTGAAGGTTTTTTTTCTGCTATCCATCCATTTGCATTGATGCTTTTTAGGCTAGATCTTCTCCCTGTTCTAATGAAAATGTATATCATGCTTTTAGCTGAAAGTTTGCTTTTGTCTGGATTGAGGAACTGTGGGGTGATCTTGTGCATCTGCTACAATTTATGGTTGTGTTTTTATATGCTGCTTCCTTTCATAAATACATAAAGTTTGAATAGCTAACTGTTAGGAGTGTGCTGCCTATTATTTCTTAGGATTGTAATGATGATGCCCACTAGGGATGGGCAAATGGTTCGGGTCGAGCATAAGTTAAAGCGTTTGTTAACCCCCCAAAAAAACCCAGATACTGTTCCTTTAAAGCATGTTATACAGCACAGTGCTTGTGCTGTGTTATTTGGCCCCCTATACCCTAAAAAAACTGGCTGCTCATGCCTGCCTATACCCTCCCCCCTGCAAATAGACCAAGATAATAATGGCTGCTAAGCCCCTGATATCATGATCTGTTTGTGTGATTCCATCAGCCGCAGCTCTCCTGTCTGCAGCTCTCCCTGTGTCTGTGTCCTCTGTCTTCCTCCCCCTCCCCTCCCAGACCCTTTTGTCTTGTATAGATTTTGAGGGGAACCCCCATGCCAAAAAAAATGGTGTGGGGTCTCCCCAAAATCCATACCAGACCCTTGCCTAAGCATGCAGCCTGGCATGTCAAGAAAGGGGGGTGAGGGGATGAGCGAGTGCCCGCCCCTTCGGAACCATACCATGCTAACTGTGATCAGGGGGTCATTCACATCTGTACATTTCCGAATGCCTGGCAGCCGCACAGAAAACGAGTGCTTTGCTGCACATTTCGGATATAACTGCAACACAAATGCGGTTCACGTTTCCAAAAGATGAAGCAAAGCACGTGTTTTCTGTACTAGTTGCTATATCTTTGGAAATCCAGAGATGTAAACATTGCCTAAATGGCAATACAATCTCAATTTGCGTTTCCAAAATGCACAGCAAAGTGTGCATTTTCTGTGTGAGTTGCTGCGCATTTCGGAAATGTGCAGATGCTAATGCAGCCTAAATGGCAGGGTGTGTTTTCCCACATTTCCAAAACGCACAGCAAAGCATGTATTTTCTGGGTGAGTTGCTATGCATTTGGAAATGCGCAGATGCAAATGCAGTATAAATGGCAACGCAATTGCAAGGGCGCTTTGCAGGTTACCACATGCTTGGAAATGCACACATGTGATTGCAGCCTAAGGGCCAATGCAAATGCAAGACAAGTTTACTGTTTGTTGCCAAAACACGTGCCGAAGTGTGAGTCCTCTGTGTGGGTTGCTGCGTGTCTGTAAACGCGCAGATGCAAACATAGGCTAAATGGCAATGCAAGTGAAACGCGCATTCGCTGTGAATTTTCTGTACGGGTTGCCGTGCGTTTGGAAACATGCAGATGCAAACTCAGTCAGTCTAATTGCCAATGCATGCGTGAATCATGTTTTGGCATGCATTTCGGAAACGCATGGCAAAGTGCGCATTTTCTATAAAGATTGCTATTCATTTGGAAATATGTGGAAAATGTGCAAAAAAAAAACATGAGCAGGAACTCATGTTTCTGCTATGCTCAGGTGTGAAAAGGATGTGCTTGAGAAGAGAGTTTTTAGGTAGCAAGGATGACCGGGGAGGGAAGGTAAGGGTTAAAAAAAGCACTAATCCTTATAAGTTGCATAGGAATGCTTCTTATCTATTCTAATGCGACTTCTGTGAGATGACATAAAAGTCTTCAGGGCTGAAATCGAACCGAAATAGTTTTATTGAATATAATGTGATTTCCCTTGTCATGCGATTCTATGAACCAGGGCTTGAAGCACTTCCCACAGGTGCATTGTGTTTTAGATGAGTTTTTGATGCATTTTTATGCGTTTTGTATTTATTCCAATGGAGGGATGCTTTTTTGGTGTTTTTTTTGTATTACACCAAACATGCACCAAAAATGTAGCAAGCTGGACTTTGAAAAATGCAACAGACCCCCAACTGACCAGAGTTTCATAGGATTTAATGGTCATGCATTCTTCCTCTGCTTGTTTTAGTGAAAAAAATGACAAGAGAAACTTTTGGCAGGGCCCTGTTTCAAGCACGTATATTAATTTTAGTTCATTGGAGATTTGCAGACCCACCCACACACAAGGAGCAGATAAGATATGTGGGGGATACACTCCAACTGCATAGGCGTTGTCCTGACAGATCTGAAAAAGTATGCACCTCATGGCTCGATACTCAGGTCTACAGCCTCATACACGCGATCAGATTGTTGGCCAACAAAACCGTGGACTTTTGTCCGAAGGGCGTTGGCCCAAACTTGTCTTGCATACACACGGCCACAATGGCCAACAATTACGAACGTACTGATGTACTACGTGGTTTTTCAGCTCTTTAGTGCCACCCTTTGGGCTCCTTCTGCTAATTTCATGTTAGTAAAAGTTTTGTGAGTGTTGATTCGCGCTTTTCATTTCACGCTTTTCAGTTCATGCTTTTCATTTTGCGCATTTAAGTTGGTTTCTGAACGGCCGTTCGTCAACCAGACATGTTGCGGAATCAGAGGAGATAACGTGTTATTTATTATTGTCCTTGGAGTTATTGCTTTGACATTATTTTTTTGGTTGAATAATGATTTGATTTAGTATATTTTCTATATTTTTGGATGCATAGAATGCACTTTTTGGTTAAATTCTATTGGCAGATAGCATCTCTAATTTTATGTTTTCTTCTTTTAATGCACAATAAAGAAATTGTGGAGAATAATACTTGGCTATGTGTTTTACTTCAAATGACAGTTTGGGAGTAGGCAGTTACATTTAAAAAAATACAATGTAAAATTGACAAGGAACACCAACATAGTTGTACCTTTGATCTTACAAACTACGGGATAATGGTGATGTGGTAAGTTGCCCAAATAATAAAAAAAAGGCATAATAATATTATTCTTAATATCACTAGAAAAAAAAGCCTTTGAAAATGTGTTTGCAATAACTCCATGTGACAAGCAAAGCAGCTTCATTATTATCTCATTAAAGAAGAAGAGAATATGCGCTGCATTTCGAGATTTCATAATGTGCCATAGGGATGAGCCGAACACCCCCCTGTTCGGTTCGCACCAGAACATGCGAACAGGAAAAAAGTTTGTTCGAACACGCGAACACTGTTAAAGTCTATGGGACACGAACATGAATAATCAAAAGTGCTAATTTTAAAGGCTTATATGCAAGTTATTGTCATAAAAAGTGTTTGGGGACCTGGGTCCTGCCCCAGGGGACATGGATCAATGCAAAAAAAAGTTTTAAAAATGGCCGTTTTTTCAGGAGCAGTGATTTTAATAATGCTTAAAGTCAAACAATAAAAGTGTAATATCCCTTTAAATTTCGTAGCTGGGGGGTGTCTATAGTATGCCTGTAAAAGGGCGCATGTTTCCCGTGTTTAGAACAGTCTGACAGCAAAATGACATTTTGAAGGAAAAAACCCATTTAAAACTACTCGCGGCTATTGCATTGCCGACAATACACATAGAAGTTCATTGATAAAAACGGCATGGGAATTCCCCACAGGGGAACCCCAAACCAAAATTAAAAAGAAAAAAAAAATGACATGGGATTCCCGCTAAATTCCATACCAGGCCCTTCAGGTCTGGTATGGATATTAAGGGGAACCCCGGCCAAAATAAAAAAAAAATGACATGGGGTTCCCCCTAAATTCCATACCAGAGCCTTCAGGTCTGGTATGGATCTTAAGGGGAACCCCGCGCCAAAAAAAACACAAAAAAAAACGGCGTGGGGTCCCCCCAAAAATCGTCTCCTCGTCTGATGGTTCTTAAATAACGGGGGGCGGGGCCACTCTGTGATCCCGCCCCCCTCTGACACACAGTGACTTGACGGGACTTCCCTGTGACATCACAGGGAATGCCACAGGGAAGTCCCGTCATGTCCTGTGCCTCAGAGGGGGGCGGGGTCACCAGGTGGCCCCGCCCCCCGTTATTTAAGAACCGTCAGACGAGGAGACGCCGTCACACAGCGGGAGCCTCCCTCCATGCCAGCATGGGTGCGGAGCGGCCCGGAGAAGAAAATGAAGAAGAGAAGAAGAGAAGAAGGAAGAAGAGAAGAAGATGAAGAAGAAGATGAAGAGAAGAGCGGGAGCCTCCCCCCATGCCATGGGTGCGAAGCGGCCCGAGGAGAAGAAGATAGAAGATGCCGCGGAGGAGATGCTGGACGAGAACGCTGGAGGAAGAACCAGAAGAACCAGAAGAAGAAGAAGATGAAGGAAGATAGAAGAAAGAAGAAGCATTTAAATAAAGGAATTGTCAAAAACTGTCTCTTGTCATTTTTAACATTTTTGACAGTTTTTTTAGTGAAATGGTAAGGGTAAGTACCCCCTTACCATTTCACACAGGGGGGGGCCGGGATCTGGGGGTCCCCTTGTTAAAGGGGGCTTCCAGATTCCGATAAGCCCCCTGCCCGCAGACCCCCACAAGCACTGGCCAGGGTTGTGGGTATGAGGCCCTTGTCCTCATCAACATGGGGACAAGGTGTTTTGGGGGGCTACCCCAAAGCACCCTCCCAATGTTGAGGGCATGTGGCCTGGTACGGTTCAGGAGAAGGGGCGCACTCTCGCCCCCCCTCTTTTCCTGCGGCCTGCCAGGTTGCGTGCTCGGATAAGGGTCTGGTATGGATTTTTGGGGGGACCCCACGTCGTTTTTTTGGGGGGGGTTTTGGCGTGGGGTTCCCCTTAAAATCCATACCAGACCTAAAGGGTCTGGTATGGAATTTAGGGGGAACCCCACGTCATTTTTTTTTTAAATTTTGGCCGGGGTTCCCCTTAATATCCATACCAGACCTGGAGGGCCTGGTATGGAATTTAGGGGGACTCCCACGTCAGTTTTTTTTAAATTGTGGTTCGGGGTTCCCCTGTGGGGAATTCCCATGCCGTTTTTATCAATGAACTTCTATGTGTATTGTCGGCAATGCAATAGCCGCGAGTAGTTTTAAATGGGTTTTTTCCTTCGAAATGTCATTTTGCTGTCAGACTGTTCTAAACACGGGAAACATGCGCCCCTTTACAGGCATACTATAGACACCCCCCAGCTACGAAATTTAAAGGGATATTACACTTTTATTGTTTGATTTTAAGCATTAATAAAATCACTGCTCCTGAAAAAACTGCAGTTTTTAAAACTTTTTTTTGCATTGATCCATGTCCCCTGGGGCAGGACCCAGGTCCCCAAACACTTTTTATGACAATAACTTGCATATAAGCCTTTAAAATTAGCACTTTTGATTTCTCCCATAGACTTTTAAAGGGTGTTCCGCGGCATTCGAATTTGCCGCGAACACCCCAAATTGTTCGCTGTTCAGCGAACTTGCGAACAGCCAATGTTCGAGTCGAACATGAGTTCGACTCGAACTCGAAGCTCATCCCTAATGTGCCACATCATGTTAATTCTCCATTACGAATGCTAGTTTACAAGACTGATCGCTTCTGGCTCATCCTTGCTTCCGAGCATTCGTGTTTGTACTTTGGACTTTTGTCCAATGGACTTGTGTACACACACTCAGAAAATCCAACAACATACATTTGTCAGCGGAAAATTTATAAACCTGCCATCCAACATTTGTCCACGGAAAATTTGCCAACAATTGTCTGATGGAGCATACACACAGTCGGATTTTCCGCCAACAGCCTGTCATCACACTTTTCCCCTAGGAAAATCTGATCGTGTGTATGAGGATTTCGTGTGTTAGACCTAATAACCAATATGATCCTTTAAACTACCTGATTAAGCTGTGAATGTTCTTATATTTCTCTTTCAGTTATTACTTTCTGTAACTAGTTGTGTAAACCATTGTCTTGATGGCAATTATAATACATGCTATATGCTATTATAGTTTGCAATTTCACCATGGAAAACATTGTATCTTGTATTTTTTATACTATTTTGGCAGTGTTTTTATGTGAATGGTGTTTGCTCTGGAAATGTATTCTTTTTGTTCTCAATAAACATTCTCCTTGATTTATAAAAAGAACAAGAATTTTGAGTATATTTTGAATATAGATTATTTATAATGAATAGTTTTTTTATCACAGTTCTTTGAAAATGGCAGATAGGGAAAGGGAAGTCCTATAATGACATAATGCCTTAATTTCAAGTAGTTTCCTTAAGCTCAATACTGTTTGTGCAAAATGTGTCAGAAGACTTTCCCACTCAAAACAATGATGATGTTGTCTTACCCAGGTTATGACTAGTACTTGCCATTTATTAGTACAATGAATTAGACTTATTTTGTTATTATAAAACATTTGGTCATCTGGTATTTCCCTGAATCATACTTTGTTATTCCAAAAACACTTTTATACCCCATTCATGCTCGTCTTTTGACACCGTGTTGTTGTTAAGATTTTAGCAATTTTTCACCTTTTATTTGTATAGTTAAGCAATACATAATACAAAAATACCAGACACTTGCGGTTTTATTGTACATAATTTGTGTAGTTATAACCTAGCTATTTAGTGATATATTTATATTCTATTTATCCCAAAGGCTTTTTGTTTAATTAAGCAGACATAGACTTTTTAATTGGTGCTCCCATTGTGAAAATCGGCCAATGCCCCAAAAGATGTTTTCTAAATGATAGTAAGCATTCTCTGTATGTCTCCTCTTATCTGACTTTTTCATACAGCTATAACTCTGAAACCCTTTGTGAAAACATAATTTACTTCTAAACAAGTCCAACAGAACTACTAAAACTCATACCACCCTTTAACTAAAAGGGTGTTTAATTCCTTTCAATTATGATATTTCTTTCATGAAAGCTAATCAAAGTTAGCAGCAATAGGCTGCGTCTTTTAATGGCCCTCACAAGAATAACGTGACACTGCTTCGAAAAAAACTTAAAGCAAGAAAGAGATTGAGACTTTGCTATTATAAAACAATGTGAAAAGGGAAGAAAATAAATGAAACAGAATAATAATGTAACAGTGATCGACCAATAATATTACTGCCATGTCAGTGCACCCTGGATATTATGCATGTTTGTGATTCTAAACAAATTTTCAAAAAAGTAAGATATGTTATTTGTATTAGTTATATATCAGGTCAATATAATTTAGTATACATTATTGTTTTGTTTTACAGCAAGAGAAACAGTATAAATAAGAGATAAGTAATATGTTGAGCAGGGGTATTGTATATGTCATATAGCATAGGAAGAAGCTTTAGCCAGATTATGTACTTGGCTTAAGAGTACACACTTAAAATTTCAAAGGATTAAAGACTGTCAGAAAGGGTTATGGGAGAAAAGAAAAGGTTAGAGACTGGTTAGAGTAATGCCGCGTACACACGAGTGGACTTGGTCCGGCGTACCGGAGTCCGTCGGACAATTCGATCATGTGTGGACTCCAGCGACCTTTTTTTTCTCAAAAGTTTGACAGACTTAGATTTGAAACACGTTTCAAATCTATCCGACGGACTCGAGTCTGGTCAAAAAGTCCGCTCGTCTGTATGCTAGTCCGACGGACAATAACCAACGCTAGGGCAGCTATTGGCTACTGGCTATGAACTTCCTTGTTTTAGTCCGGTCGTACGTCATCACTAGGGATGAGCTTCGAGTTCGAGTCGAACTCATGTTCGACTCGAACATTGGCTGTTCGCAAGTTTTCCGAACAGCAAACAATTTGGGGTGTTCGCGGCAAATTCGAATGCCGCGGAACACCCTTTAAAAGTCTATGGGAGAAATCAAAAGTGCTAATTTTAAAGGCTAATATGCAAGTTATTGTCATAAAAAGTGTTTGGGGACCTGGGTCCTGCCCCAGGGGACATGGATCAATGCAAAAAAAAGTTTTAAAAATGGCCGTTTTTTCAGGAGCAGTGATTTTAATAATGCTTAAAGTCAAACAATAAAAGTGTAATATCCCTTTAAATTTTGTACCTGGGGGGTGTCTATAGTATGCCTGTAAAGGGGCGCATGTTTCCTGTGTTTAGAACAGTCTGACAGCAAAATGACATTTTGAAGGAAAAAACCCATTTAAAACTACCCGCGGCTATTGCATTGCCGACAATACACATAGAAGTTCATTGATAAAAACGGCATGGGAATTCCCCAAAGGGGAACCCCGAACCAAATTTTTTTTTAAAAAATGACGTGGGAGTCCCCCTAAATTCCATACCAGGCCCTTCAGGTCTGGTATGGATATTAAGGGGAACCCCGGCCAAATTTTTTTTAAAAAAATGACGTGGGGTTCCCCCTAAATTCCATACCAGACCCTTCAGGTCTGGTATGGATTTTAAGGGGAACCCCGCACCAAAAAAAAAAATGGTGTGGGGTCCCCCCAAAAATCCATACCAGACCCTTATCCGAGCATGCAACCTGGCAGGCCACAGGAAAAGAGGGGGGGACGAGAGTGCGCCCCCCCTCCTGAACCGTACCAGGCCACATGCCCTCAACATTGGGAGGGTGCTTTGGGGTAGCCCCCCAAAACACCTTGTCCCCATGTTGATTAGGACAAGGGCCTCATCCCCACAACCCTGGCCAGTGGTTGTGGGGGTCTGCGGGCGGGGGGCTTATCGGAATCTGGAAGCCCCCTTTAACAAGGGGACCCCCAGATCCCGGCCTCCCCCTGTGTGAAATGGTAAGGGGGTACTTACCCCTACCATTTCACTAAAAAACTGTCAAAAATTTTAAAAATGACAAGAGACAGTTTTTGACAATTCCTTTATTTAAATGCTTCTTCTTTCTTCTGTCTTCCTTCATCTTCTGGTTCTTCTGGTTCTTCTGGCTCTTCTGGTTCTTCCTCTGGCGTTCTCGTCCAGCATCTCCTCCGCGGCGTCTTCTATCTTCTTCTCCTCGGGCCGCTCCCCACCCATGGCATGGGGGGAGGCTCCCGTTCTTCTCTTCTTCTTTTCTTCTCTTCTTCTCTTCTTCATTTTCTTCTCCGGGCCGCTCCGCACCCATGCTGGCATGGAGGGAGGCTCCCGCTGTGTGACGGTGCTCCTCGTCTGACAGTTCTTAAATAACGGGGGACGGGGCCACCCGGTGACCCCGCCCCCCTCTGATGCACGGGACATGACGGGACTTCCCTGTGGCATTTCCCGTGATGTCACAGGGAAGTCCCGTCAAGTCACCATGCCCCGCCCCTCGTTATTTAAGAACTGTCAGACGAGGAGCGCCGTCACACAGCGGGAGCCTCCCTCCATGCCAGCATGGGTGCGGAGCGGCCCGGAGAAGAAAATGAAGAAGAGAAGAAGAGAAGAAGAGAAGAAAAAAAGAAGAGAAGAGCGGGAGCCTCCCTCCATGCCATGGGTGCGGAGCGGCCTGAGGAGAAGAAGATAGAAGACGCCGCGGAGGAGATGCTGGACGAGAACGCCGGAGGAAGAACCAGAAGAACCAGAAGATGAAGGAAGATAGAAGAAAGAAGAAGCATTTAAATAAAGGAATTGTCAAAAACTGTCTCTTGTCATTTTTAACATTTTTGACAGTTTTTTAGTGAAATGGTAGGGGTAAGTACCCCCTTACCATTTCACACAGGGGGGGGCCGGGATCTGGGAGTCCCCTTGTTAAAGGGGGCTTCCAGATTCCGATAAGCCCCCCGCCCGCAGACCCCCACAACCACCGGCCAGGGTTGTGGGGATGAGGCCCTTGTCCTCATCAACATGGGGACAAGGTGTTTTGGGGGGCTACCCCAAAGCACCCTCCCAATGTTGAGGGCATGTGGCCCGGTACGGTTCAGGAGGGGGGGCGGACTCTCGTCCCCCCTCTTTTCCTGCTGCCTGTCAGGTTGCGTGCTCGGATAAGGGTCTGGTATGGATTTTTGGGGGGACCCCACGCCGGTTTTTTTTTTTTTTGGCGCGGGGTTTCCCTTAAAATCCATACCAGACCTGAAGGGTCTGGTATGTAATTTTGGGGGAACCCCACGTCATTTTTTTTTTTTGGCCGGGGTTCCCCTTAATATCCATACCAGACCTGAAGGGCCTGGTATGGAATTTAGGGGGACTCCCACGTCATTTTTTTTTTTTTAATTTTGGTTCGGGGTTCCCCTTTGGGGAATTCCCATGCCGTTTTTATCAATGAACTTCTATGTGTATTGTCGGCAATGCAATAGCCGCGGGTAGTTTTAAATGAGTTTTTTCCTTCAAAATGTCATTTTGCTGTCAGACTGTTCTAAACACAGGAAACATGCGCCCCTTTACAGGCATACTATAGACACCCCCCAGGTACGAAATTTAAAGGGATATTACACTTTTATTGTTTGACTTTAAGCATTATTAAAATCACTGCTCCTGAAAAAAACGGCCGTTTTCAAAACTTTCTTTTGCATTGATCCATGTCCCCTGGGGCAGGACCCAGGTCCCCAAACACTTTTTATGACAATAACTTGCATATTAGCCTTTAAAATTAGCACTTTTGATTATTCATGTTCGTGTCCCATAGACTTTAACGGTGTTCGCGTGTTCAAACAAACTTTTTTCCTGTTTGCATGTTCTGGTGCGAACCGAACAGGGGGGTGTTCGGCTCATCCCTAGTCATCACGTACGAATCCGTCAGACTTTGGTTGATCGTGTGTAGGCAAGTCTGTTCATTCGGAAAGTCCGTCGTAAAGTCCGTCGAAAAGTCCGCTGGGCAAAGTATGCCGTAAAGTCTGGTCGTGTGTACGCGGCATAAGAGTACTGAACTGTACTCTCAGCACAATTGGCTGGCAAAGAGGAGTATCACCTGAGGTCATAGGTTAGTAGAAGAGGGTGTTTAAAAAATCTGTCCAGGATACAATGAATGAAGAAATGTAGATGTAACCAAAAACAGAATATACATGTACATGGCCATGCTGTAAATATGTGTGCATACATTATAAAAGGGGTAGGCAACCTTTGAGAGATGGAGCTCTACTTGAACAACACTGATAAAGTCAAAGATCACCAGACACAGTGTCTTGTTGTTAGGATCGGTTCACACCAGAACACAGTGCCAGAAAGGCATGTTCCATGTGTGTTTCCTGCACCATGTTCAAAACGCACTGCATTTGTCATCTACTGTGGGTAATAATACATTGTTAACCCCAAACATAGATCTCAAACGCAGTGTGTTTGTAGACACAATATCGCATGGTACTGCAGTATCATACAATTTAGCACAGTTTTTTTTTAAAGTAGCGCATGCACTACTTTTTGTGCAGCCTGATGCGATTTGCAGGCAGGGCCATATTTATATCTCAGGAGCCAATAGGCAGGGAATTTCAAAGCCCCCCCCCAAAAAAAATAAAAAATAAAAAGACAGCAAGACAAACCCTTTTTTTCTTGATAAAATATTTTTAAGCTCAGAATGCAGGGTTCAGGAGTGCATTACGCTCAGAATGCAGGGTTCAGGACTGCATTGCTCTCAAAATGCAGGGTTAAGGAGTTTGTTGCTCTCATAACGCAGGGATCAGGAGTGCATTACGTTCAGAATGCAGAGTTCAGGAGTGCGTTGCTCTCAGAATGCAGGGTTAAGGAGTTTGTTGCTCTCAGAATGCAGGGATCAGGAATGCATTACGCTCAGAATGCAGAGTTCAGGAGTGCGTTGCTCTCAGAATGCAGGGTTAAGGAGTTTGTTGCTCTCAGAATGCAGGGATCAGGAGTGCATTATGCTCAGAATGCAGGGTTCAGGAGTGTGTTGCACTCAGAATGCAGGGTTAAGGAGTATGTTAGGTTCAGAATGCAGGGTTAATAAGTGTGTTACACTCAGAATGGGGGAGATGTGAACGGTAGTAGAAGAAACTACTATGGGGTAACCCTGCCCATAACAGAGTCCTCTGCCCCTTCACATCACCCCCCCACGCACACACACACACACACAGTGGTGTCCTCTGCTCCCTCTTTCCACTATAGCAGTAACCTCTGGCCCCCCTTCCCACCCATAGCAGTGTCCTACCTGTGTAGAAAGCAGAGACTGGGAGGCAGCACAGTTCTGGACAGCTGGCAGGAGCTGGAGCTGATAGACTGACTTTTCATATAAGCAAGCTGGTGATTTGTTGCGTAGGACCTGCAGTTTAATTTAAAAAGTTAATTTGGACAGCTCCTCTTCCTACCCTCTGTGCTGAGCTGTGCTGCCTCCCGGCCTCCGCTATTCATTGATCACAGTGGCGGAGGAGGCGGGAAGGTGAGAGAAAGACCGGGACATAGAAGACGTGGTGGAGGAGACTGGAGGCTGTGTGGAGAGAGAAGGACCGGCACCTAGAAGGCGGGGGTTGATGGCGCAGGAACCTGTTTACGGTCTACCTGTCACCTGCGCACAGTTGTCAGGGAGACCACGATCGATGGGTTGCTGACCCCCAAAGTATACTGTAGTAACATTTTTAAAACCTGCTAAAACCAGCCTAAATCCTGAATATGCAAATTGCTCTTGGAAAATCTGATAACCAGAATATTGTAATTATGTGAATATATGGTTTATAACTAGAGTTTTGTGAATCCCAGCATCTCTCTTATGTGTATTTTTCCTATAAGTGCTGTAAATCATACTCATTCTATAGAACCATTTTCACACTGATATGGTTGTTTCTGTAAATTTACAGTGACATTTTGTTGGAGAACACTGTTTTCTAATTTATTAAGTAATGCTGTTATAATGTAATAAAGTAATACTGCTAAGATAAAGTGGGATTATAAATAGAGACATTTCTAGGATTGTAAATGACCTGGGGCATCTTAGGGCACTCCAAGTAGTGTAATAATGAGCAGTGGGTGTGGTCAAAATGTGTTACCAGTGAGGGGGACACAAAGGGGCATAGAAAAATAAAATCTTTGCTTATTTGCTGTATGCCTCAGACCTTATACCCATAAAATATAATCGAATTGCTGTGCCACAAGTCTCACAGATATATATGATCCTCAGCAGAATAATTTAAAAAATGAAATGCTTCCATTACACATACTTTAGCACACACTGCAATTGAGAGAGCCCAACACTTTGTCTGAGCCTACCTCAAAAAATACCTTTTTAAAATAGTCAGACTGTTTAGCAACCAGAAATTGTTGAGACAAAGAACACTTTTCAGAAGCATGCAAAGTACAATATAATGTACAATATATAGTGAAGAACTCTAACACACAGAGTCTAGTTGTCAGGGTTATGCTATGCAAAAAGTGCAGTGATCAGGAGTATACTGTATATCGCACAGAATGCTGCAGTCAAATGTACATAACACACAGAATGCCAGGTTAAGGTGTGTATAATGCACAGAATGCAGGGGTCATTGGTATATAGCACACAGAGTGCAGAGGTTAGAATTACACAAAGCACAGTGCAAATTTCCCCCACAAGCAATACTCTTCCCCCCTTTCTCCACTCAGAAAAAATCCTCATTCCCTCCCCCAAAATTCACACATACAAATTCCTTCTGCAAACCTAAATTCTCCTTCCCAGTACAACTCTCCCCCTCTTATAAAATCCCTATTCCTTGCACATATCTCCTCACCACAATTCTTCATCCACCCAAAATCTCTCCTCTCACCACAAGTTCTCACTCTCTTTTGAAACTAGCACAAGTCTTGCCCCAAAATCTACAAAATATTTTACAGCGCACACATACAAGAATGACATTTCCTGTTCTTGTATGTTGTAATAGGCCCTGACCAGGTTTTTGGGCTGGAGCACCCCTCCCCCTCCTCATTACCTCCTATTTAGTGGCCACCAGTGTTTAGGATGTATCCCTTTCAGTTCTCCCACATAGAGGAGTTCAGCTCCCATGGTTGAGACAAAGGATCTTCCATTCTATTACTAGTGTAGGACCCACTAATTCGGGGTACTTTGTCGCAGTAAGTGGGCTTAGCACTATATGACCATATAGTGTGACCAAACCCCCGTATTTTTGAATATGTTCAGGTGTTCAGGTGTTTTTAACTAGCCCTGCAGGAAATGTCATTCTTGTATGTGTGCGCTGTAAAATATTTTGTACTGTTTGTAGGTCTTATAGCAGCACCATCTTGAATTTAAATGCATTGTAGGGTGTGCCCCCCAAATATGTTCTTGTATGTTGTAATAGGCCCTGACCAGGTTTTTGGGCTGGAGCACCCCTCCCCCTCCTCATTACCTCCTATTTAGTGGCCACCAGTGTTTAGGATGTATCCCTTTCAGTTCTCCCACATAGAGGAGTTCAGCTCCCATGGTTGAGACAAAGGATCTTCCATTCTATTACTAGTGTAGGACCCACTAATTCGGGGTACTTTGTCGCAGTAAGTGGGCTTAGCACTATATGACCATATAGTGTGACCAAACCCCCGTATTTTTGAATATGTTCAGGTGTTCAGGTGTTTTTAACTAGCCCTGCAGGAAATGTCATTCTTGTATGTGTGCGCTGTAAAATATTTTGTACTGTTTGTAGGTCTTATAGCAGCACCATCTTGAATTTAAATGCATTGTAGGGTGTGCCCCCCAAATATGTTCTTGTATGTTGTAATAGGCCCTGACCAGGTTTTTGGGCTGGAGCACCCCTCCCCCTCCTCATTACCTCCTATTTAGTGGCCACCAGTGTTTAGGATGTATCCCTTTCAGTTCTCCCACATAGAGGAGTTCAGCTCCCATGGTTGAGACAAAGGATCTTCCATTCTATTACTAGTGTAGGACCCACTAATTCGGGGTACTTTGTCGCAGTAAGTGGGCTTAGCACTATATGACCATATAGTGTGACCAAACCCCCGTATTTTTGAATATGTTCAGGTGTTCAGGTGTTTTTAACTAGCCCTGCAGGAAATGTCATTCTTGTATGTGTGCGCTGTAAAATATTTTGTACTGTTTGTAGGTCTTATAGCAGCACCATCTTGAATTTAAATGCATTGTAGGGTGTGCCCCCCAAATATGTTCTTGCCCCAAAATCTCTCATCTCAGCACATATTAATCTTTCCCCCCAAAATCTCCCCTTCGAACACAAGTCTACATCCCCTCAAAGCCTCTTCTCCCAACATAATAATTCACCCCCTCCCCAAAATCTCTCCTCTCAGCAAAAGTCCTAACCACTTCAAAGTCTCTCCTTCTAGCACAAATTTTGTCCACCACCCCATACATCAGGGGTAGGCAACCTCTGCCCTCCAACTGTGGTAAAATTACAAGTCCCATGAGACATTGCAAGACCCTGACAATCACAGGCATGATTCCTAGAGGCAGAGGCATGATGGGATTGGTAGTTTTACCACAGCTGGAGGGCCGACATTGCCTACCACTGCCCTACATGTACTTGTTATGGATCCCAGCACACTTTTCCCCTCCATACCTAAATTCACCAGACATTGGATGCAGCATGGTGAGCAGGAAATTCCTGTATGTCTTCCCTTCAACTTATGTCATCTGATGTCAGAGCCAAGGAGGAGCCAGGGAAGATTCCTGCACTTTGAATTATATTTACTTGACAAGTAGCATGGCAGGGGGAGATGCTCACTGCTGCAATAGCAGGTGGCTGTGCCATTGAGACTGGTTGCACAGGGCAAGAGATACAGGGCACATGCTCTGGGTTCCTAGCACTAGAGAAGTCCCCGTGCCTTACAAAAATGTGCTTCTGATTTTCATGCAAGGTCCCCTCTTTCCTGGAGCAGAGCCTTCCCCCAGCACAGGCAGCCTGCTCCAGGAGAGAGGTGACCTTGCATGAAAATCAGAAGCACATTTTTGCAAGGTGTAAAGTACCTGGAAGGTTAGGCATGGGGACTTCTCTATCACTTCCAGGACAGTCAGTCTAAAGATTTCCACACAATCTATATAAAGGAGACATATCCCAATAAGAAGCACCTACTGTACCAGGACACCACATTGCCATCTATAGGATATCCTTAGGGTGACCTATTATAATACCCCGGACCACCACTGGCTAGTTTACACTGAAGCCTTACAGCAGTAAGGTAAGGAGCCATTTCACCCTGAGGTGTGATCACACTGAAGAAAAACACTGTTTATTTACACCATCACACTAACACAGTGTGTTAGTTGGAAATCAGCACTCTGCTTTCTGCACTTTATTCACCAGCAGTTATCTGAAGATTTACGTTTTGACACCAGCACTTTGTTCTGTTTGGGACAGAACTGTTTCAGATGCCATCCCCTTGGACTCTTTGCACTTTCATCGCACATTGGAAGTTATTCCCCATATTCTAAGTATTTTGCACTTTTTTTTTTTTTTAAAAAGTTTTTTATTATGCACAACAAGTATACATAGCATACATAGTACACATATTCCATATGTTCCATTAGCATAGAAATTCCATAAATATAACAGTCATATTACAGGTTTAACATATGCCTTTCCCATCATCAATTCTATCATATGATAGTATACACGTGCATTTTTTTTAACAGAACAAAGCACCCCCCCCTCCCCCCTTCTTCCCCCGGGATGTCTGCATTTCGGCACTTTTCCCCCATTCACAAGAAACAGAAAAGAAAAAAAACATATCTAGCCCATCTAGGGAGGGGAATCAAAACAGTCTATTATCATCTCTCGAGGATCCAACTCTGTCATTCTTAGAACATACTAGGGCTTCTCCACATCCAGAGTATTTTCCGAGTCTATCCACCTAGACCACACTTTCCTAAACTTCTTGGTAGCCCCTCTAGCCTCGTAAGTCATTTTATACATCATTAAATCTGCATTTATTATATTAATCCACATCCCTATCGTCAATTGTTCCTCATGTATCCATCTCCTTGCTATGAGCTTTTTAACACCAAAATACAGGATCCTTAGAAACAATTTAGTGTGGGTATTCATCTGTTCTTGATCAAAAATCCCAAGTAAACACCGCATAGGAGAGCAAATATTCGGTAAAGCAAACTTGTCTGATATAAATTCAGTGACCTGAGACCATAACGGTCTCACCTTCATACATTCCCACACCATATGTGCAAATGTGCCCTCCTCCTTCCCACATTTATGACATATAGCATATGTGGTCCCCAGCTAATCTGAACTGTCCCAGTGACGTCATCTCCCATGTGATCCGCTGGAACGCGGAAGTGACTTTTCCACTACACCGCTTGTACAGCCGGTGCCTCCGAGCGGAGGTCCGCGGCCTCCGCACGGCGTCCATCCAGGCTCCCCCTGATCACCAGTCACCACCGAGAGACACTGGGACCAGTTCTTTATGGAAGCAGTACATCATCTACCTCAATGTGAGTGTTTACTATGCTTTTAACACATAAATAAATCCGTTATACTTAAGAGGCGCTTTCTTCTTTGGTTTTTTATGACATATAGCAGAGTCCCTCCTATGCATTCGATGTAATCTGGTCGGTGTATAGTATTGTTGGTGTAGATATCGATATTGAATCATTCTGTCCGTGGAGGAGATAACAGACACCAAAAAAGTGTCCAGTACCTCCTGCCACAGCTCCTCTGACAACTCCGGGACAATCACCTCCCATCTCTCCCTGGCCTTGGAGGTCAGAGCTACCTGACCCGGACCCACCGCCCCGTAGTATCTGGAAATCCTCTTTGACTCATCCGGGTCAATCAGTACTCTTTCCAGGTCTGTATTCTGGACACGAATCTCAGACCCTCCGAACTGAGTGTGTGCCGCGTGCCTCAATTGTGCATATCGGAAGAGCCAAGACCTCGGCACTCCAAATTGCTCACGCAACTGGGTAAACGTGCACAAACGACCATCACTACAGATTTGGTGTAGATATTTAATACCGTATTTTGCCCATGACCCTGGGCCATCAGAGAGCTTCATAAACTCCCCCAATGATCGATTGTACCACAAAGGACTGTTAGGAGATAGCCATAAGGGTTCATCACCCCGTCTCTGAGAGCACAGGTGAAAAACCCTTCCCGGTAAAGCCATCACCGAGCCTATCTTCCTACCTGGAACCCCCCTCCTATATAAGACATTCTGCAGGGTCTCCTGTGATGTGGCAATTGCAGCCTCCAACAAGGCAGTGGCATTAGGTGTCTGCGGAAACAACCGCCAATGCAAGAAAGAGAGCTGTGAGGCCATAAAATAGGAGCGCAGATCCGGAAGGGCAAGTCCCCCTAATGTAACTGGTAGTTTCAAAACCTTTAAAGAGACCCTGGGAGCTTTAGACCCCCACAAGAAACTTACAATAATGGAGTCAATATTCCTAAAGACCCGCAATGTCACGAAGACCGAGGAGTTCGAGAGGATATATAGAAACTTTGGCAGGAAGATCATCTTAAATAGATTTATCCTTCCCATCAAGGTGATCGGTAAATTCTGCCACCTTTGAACTTTTTCCCGAAACTTCCCCACAATTGGTGACAAATTGGTCTCCAGGAACTTGGAAATGGGGAGCTGAATCTCAATTCCCAGGTATCTGAAAGACGGAGATAATGGAATGGGGCATCCCAATGGAACAGTCACCCCCTCATCTATAGGGAAAAGAGAAGATTTTTTCCAATTTATACGGAATCCAGAGTAATCTCCAAACCTCTGTATCAATCGGAAAGCCTCCAGGAGCGAGGGCCCTGGATCCTGGAGATATAGCAGCATGTCATCTGCATAGAGTGACACTCGCTCCTCAAAATCCCCAATCCTCAATCCAGTCAACTGTGAACTAGACCTCAGCTGTACCGCTAAGGGCTCAATGGCCAGGGCAAACAGTAGGGGTGAAAGTGGACACCCCTGCCTGGTGCCCCGATAAATGGGAAAGGGTTCTGATATAATACCATTGACCCGTATTCTAATCAATGGGTCCGTATACAGAAGCCGGACCCATGAAATGAACACTGGGACAAAACCATAAGACTTCATCAATTGAAACAAATACGGCCACTCAACCGAGTCAAAGGCCTTCTTTGTATCTAAAGAGGCCACCACTCTAGTCCCGGAGTTGTCATGAACCGTCTGAAGATTCAAGAAAAGCCTCCTAATATTCATCTGAGTGCACCTACCCTGAATAAATCCTGTTTGGTCTGCGTCCACCAACTTAGGAATGACTGACTGCAATCTGTTTGCAATTATTTTGGCCAATATCTTTGTATCAACATTCATCAGCGAGATCGGGCGGTAAGAATCACATTCCCGAGGATCTTTTCCCTCTTTAGGTATCAGGACTA
Source organism: Lithobates septentrionalis (assembly GCA_037952835.1). NCBI lineage: Eukaryota > Metazoa > Chordata > Amphibia > Anura > Ranidae > Lithobates > Lithobates septentrionalis. Next base: position 2,797,928 of record JBBDGP010000284.1, on the reverse strand, counting down.
CCAAGGCTTCCCTCATAGAAGGGGGCAACCCACCTCCCTTCCTAGCCGCATTAAACACTCTAAGCAAGCGGGGAGCTAATCCATAACGATAGGTGCGATACCACTCTGATGGGAAACCATCCAACCCAGGGGATTTTCTAGGGGGGAAGGAGGCAATCGCCTCCTCCACCTCTTCTACTGTAATGCCGGCCTCCAAGGCAGTGCTGTCGTCCACCTCCAATTTAGGGAGATCGGTGTCCGCTATATACGTTTCCACTGTTTCTGACCCCACAGGAGCACAAGACTTGTATAGTTCCTTATAAAAAAGGACAAAAGTGTTCAAAATATCCGCCGAATCACAGACCTCCACCTTGCACTCGTTGAAAACCGATTTAATATGTACCGGAACGTATTCCGGCCTTGCCAAGTATGCCAGCAACCTGCCATTCTTGTCACCAAATTCAAACAAACGCCGACGTTGAGCGAGGCCCAGCTTCGTAGTATGGTCTGTTAGTGCTGTCTTGTACTCCCGTGTTGCCATCCGCAATGTCAACAGCCTCTCTCCAGTGGGATCCCTGATATATTCTGCCTCCGCTAGAGAGACCTCTGTTTCCCTATGCTGTAGTGTGGAGGCCAGCTGCTTCTTAAAACTCTTTACTTCCGCCATGAACACCCCTCTCAACGTGGCCTTAAAGGCCTCCCACTGAAGCAGAAAGGACCCGGAACCGGCATTATCAGCCCAATAATGTTTGATGGCCTCTGTGCACTTAATTATTATATATTCTTCCTGTAGCCAACTAGCTTCCATCCGCCAGAGTCGCAACCCAGGCTTCGGTCCCAGATTAAGCTCCAACAGCATAGGGGAGTGATCAGAGAGAGCCCTAGGCAGGTAAGACATCTTCTGAACTAATGGCATGCCCTCCCCCTCCGTTAGGATAGTGTCTATTCTGGAGAGTGTCTTGTGCGTTTCGGAGTAACAGGAGTATTCCCTAGTATCAGGATGGTGAAACCGCCAGACATCTCTAAAGCCATGAGCAGACATCCATCCCGCCAGTGGGGCAGGAGCCCCACCTATCCCCCCCAACCTGTCCAACTCTGAATCAGAGACCGAGTTAAAGTCCCCCAGTATGAAGATCCTCCCCTCCGCTACCTCATATGTGTCTTTCATCATATCATTCAGATGAGTTAGCGCAAAGGGAGGAGGAACATAGAGATTCACAAATGTCAATGTCATGTTCATCACTTTCAAAACAAGTATCACATATTGCCCTTTAACATCTGTTCTTACTGTTTGAATGGATATGGGCATGGCCTTGGTGACCAGAGTAGAGACTCCCCTCGCATACGAGGAGTAGCTGGAATGATATGCCCCAGCAATGTGAGCCCTTTTTAAAGAGAGAAGCCTGGAGCCCTGCAGATGAGTCTCCTGTAGGAGTATCAGGTGAGGTTTGTATTTTTTTATATACTCAAACACCAAGGAGCGCTTGAACTTCGCATTTAGGCCTCTGACATTCCAGGCCACAACCCGTAAATTTACCTCCATGGCAGATATGAAAAAGCAAAAAAGAGAGTCGAGTGGAGGTGTTCCCTCCACCCCTGTGTATGGTTCTCTGTAAAAACGGGCTTCCAGGCTTCTCCCCTCACACATATTCCCCTACACCGAACATCTTGGGCAGTACCCAATGCAGACACCACAAGTAAAGACAATCCCATCTGTGCGTTAACATAGACCCTTTGTCCCAAATAACATCCCAACTGCCCCCGCCCCCCTCCCCGCACCCAGCCCCAACATGCCAGGCACTTTTTTCCCATAACCTGAAAAGAAGTAGGTAACAGAGATGCGACTCAAAAACTGTCACATAAGACCAGTCGCCAAAAGGGCGGCCAGTTCTACCCGTATTGTTCAAGAACCTTTCACCTGCTATTGAACAAAAAGGGCAAAAACAGTAAACAAAGTCTACGAATAGAAAATTATATTGCCTAGAGTATCTTGCAGACTTAGCATATATTGCTGGCAATTGACATATACAGTCCCAATATCAGTAAAAAAACCTTTTTTTTTTTTTTTTTTTTTCCCCCTTCTTCTTCCCTTCCCCTTTCTTCCCTCCCCTCAAAAACAGTACCAGAAGGTATGGAAAAAAATTAAAACAAAAAAACATTCAGTTCCCTAGAGTATGTGTCCCATAGGAGAATCAGCAAACTGGTATATCCGTGCCAGTAGAGATGTATCTACCATATTGTGCAAAATCAAGCATGACACTAAATGACAACCTTGAGAGAGTAATGCAGGGGGTAAAAATAACTCTTTCCTCCCATTTTCTTATGCACATGCCCCTTCTCTTCCTCCCAGCATGTATACAAACCCCCCCCCCCCCTTGTTTCCTCCTTCCTATTCCCCTTTGGTAGGAGAAACCTGAACATCTCCTTACCCCCTCTCTTTATTTTTACAAAACCATATTAGTAGGTAATGGCAAAAAAAGAAAAAGGAGAGAAAAAAAAACAAAAAATTTCTTTCTTAATCAAAACAGAGAAAAAAAAAACGTTCAGTTCCCCTGATTATATGTCCCATGGGAGGATCAGCAGACTGGTATATCCGTGCCAATGTCAATGCATCTTCCATATCTGTGTAATATCAAGCACAGCTGTAAATGTCATTCCTGAGGGTACAATGCAGGGGTAAAAAAACTTTTTCCCTCCCATGTTTCCAGCATGTATGTTAAGAAAATAGGAGAGACCTGAATATCAGTTTAAGCTGGTCTGAAGGAAACGATCAGAAAAAAAGAGAGAAAAAAAAACCCTAAGACCGCCCCCCCCTTTTTTTTTTTTCACAAAAAAACACCAAGGTTCTGCTGACATTTCTTCTTTGGGTCTCCAATCTAGTGATGTCTCCGCAGGACTCACTCACGGTCGGTTAGGAGAGACTCTATTTCGTTGGCGACCACGTGTATCCAACCACTCTGAGGCCTCCGTAGGATTGTTGAAGAAATATACTTTCCCATTATCTACCACCCTTAATTTGGCAGGGTAGAGCATGCTGTATATCAGGCTAAGATCCCTTAATCTCTTCTTTACAGAATGAAAGGAAGCCCTCTGCTTCTGTGTAGTTGCAGAAAAGTCAGGGTATATTGATACACGGCATCCATTGATCGTTAACTCCGGGCCTGTTCTGGCTCCCCGCAGTATATTTTCCCGGTCACGGAAGTGCAGTACTTTTGCAATCATTGATCTAGGGGGGGCTCCCTTTGGAGGTGCCCGTCCTGGAATGCGGTGTGCCCTTTCAATGGCAAACAAACTTGTAAAGGTATTGGAAGGCATATGTTCCAGCAACCACTTCTCAAGGAATTCTTCAGGATGCCTCCCTTCCACCCCTTCCGGGAACCCCACCAGCCTAATATTGTTCCTTCGCATACGGTCTTCCATATCCGCCATCTTTAAAGTATGTTCAGACAATGTCTTCTTAGTCACTTGTGCTGCAGTGTCTAATGGCCTGATTACATCCTCCAATGTATCAAGGCGGCGATCCGTGATCTGTGCCTTTTCTCTTAATTTATGCATGTCATGCTTCATAAAAGAGAATTCTACCTTCAGCTCGTCAAAGTGGGTTATTAACTTGCTCTGACAGCCCTGTATGGCGTCCATGATTTGTGTTAGGGATGGCTCCTCTCCCCCCTCCACCGCTCTGTCAGCACGGGCCCTAGAGTCTCTCAGTCTGTCTAGGGATCTCCCCCTCTTCAGCACATCAGCCCGCCGGGGTTTAGGACTCACCCTGTCTTGCTGAGGAGGCGCCTGCTGTGAAGGATCCTCAGGCCTGTGGAGCGGCGGCCATTCGTCCTCCTCCTCTTGTGTGCCGGCGCCATTTTGAGAGCCCCATGCATATTTCGCCAGCCGTTCTCCGGTCGATTTTTGCCAGGGGGGGCCGTATTTCACCATCCCCAGAGACTCCCGGGGTGTCCCCGAACTCATCCCCCACCAACTGAGAAAAAAGTGGGTGTCTTTAGCCCAGGATCACTGCAGGATTTGTTGTCTGCTTACGGAGCTCCGTTCATAGGCTCCTTACATGCCGCTCGCTGGCTCCGCCCCCCCCAAGTATTTTGCACTTTAGACTGTATATTGTTTACAATGTGCTTTGTTGAAGTATATTCTTAGTATCAATATTTTTTAGAGTTTATTATTCTGAATATTTTGCACTTTATAGTAATCACTTAACACTTATATATTTGTTTATTATCACTTAGAGCACAACACCATCTATTGATTTTATAATATATTTTTAAATAATATATTAATACATTTTTTTTGGCTAGCGTTTGACCAATCCAGTGTTTGCTGCAACTAAGAACTTGTTTTTTTTTTTCCTCAGGTTAGGTAGCGTGAGAATATTCATTATATTTAATAAGTAGAAACAGTCATTTTTTTTTCTTTCAAGGAAAAATTACCATAGTGCCTTGTATATCAAAATATGTAGCATGAAATTCACATACAAAAGCTCTGATTTAATTATTTTGTTTGCTTACCCTGTTCTGTTGAAGTTGAAGAAGGCACCCAAAAGATGAAAGGCCCACCATAACCCACTCTCAGTACATGAACCAAGGATCTTCCAGCTAGCTGTGCAGTAGTCAGGGCTTTGGGAAGAGAGGAATATCTATGCCTTCTAACATCCCTAGTGCCACCTTTGAAGTGACACCATCTTATTGTAGTACTAGTCAACAGTTTCATATATATATGATATATATGTATATATATATACCCTGTTTCCCTGAAAATAAAACCTAGCGTGATTTTCGGTGATGGCTGCAATATAAGCCCTACCCCCCAAATAAGCCCTACCCTGTTTCCCCGAAAATAAGCCCTACCCTGAAAATAAGACCTACAAGGACATTAACTAGGGCTTATTTGGGGGGTAGGACTTATATTGCAGCCATCACCGACAATCACGCTAGGTCTTATTTTCGGGGAAACAGGGTATGCACCCCTGCTTTCATAAAGATTCTTTTGGCTCTAGGCTTGTAATTGCCTATAAAGAAACCTAAAAGAAAACAAATCAAATGTGACCAAATTATTATTATTATTATATTTTGATTGTGCATTTTTCAGCAAAATATTATTTAAAACAGTGTAATGTTTTGGTCATTTGTTTATCTATCTTTAAGTCTATACTCAGAGGAAAAAAGGTTTTGTGTGTCTGCTAGTCTAAAAGTTAGCCTTTAGTGCTGTAAACAAAAAACACAATGTGGTAAATGGCAATTACTCTGAGAGCTTTTAATGCCAAGCATAAGTCAAAAACCTGTAAACACTCAGATATTATTTTTATCCATAGCACTAACTTCCTCATTATAATTGTTATCCTCCTCCTCTGTACACATTATTAGAAATGAAATACTTCAAACTGTTACTTTGCTCATACTCATCATCATATAATAGCTCTGTGAATTGTGACAATAAACTTGTCCCTTCCTACTAACTGTGTTGGCAGGAACATCTTTGTTGGCAACATCATCACAATATATGAACAGTGTTATGTCATTCTTGGTTATTGCAAATGTTCATCAAAGGGCATGGTGTTCACAGTTTCCTGCCAATCTTCTGAAAACACTGCCATCATTAGCAAATGTATAAACTCGCTTTCCTACAGGTGGTAGCAAAGCTAGGTATCAATCTTGCATCATTTGTAGGTTGTGGCAGACAAAGTTTTGTGCACCCTAAAAAAATCAGAACAACAACAGACAGGCAGGGGCACACATTATTTATGAACACTAATACATTGTGAAAGATTTATTTGAAAAATACAAATGCAAAAAACAGCTTAGACTGCTAACAAAGACAAATATATTTATAAGAGGCAACCTCCTTTCAAACCTGGACAACTGTTGGGGAATGAGTGCTGAGAGAAAAAATTCTGACTAAAAAACTTTGATCTTCCCACTGCTTCTATCAATGACACATAACCAAATGGACACTCAGTGCTTGTATAAGCAGGATACACAAATGATCTAGCTCCTCAATAGACAGGTTTCAGAATTTAACTCAATTTTGCAACTAATAAGGGGGAAGGCTTAATGTGAACTGAGGAGGACTTTCCTGCTAGCATGGTTTGGTTTGCTAAGATTATAAGAGAAGTGGATCCAATATAAAATATTTTTCACTTTTGATATCAAGGTTCTAACAAATTGATTTTAAAAGCACATTTAGATACTGTTCTGAACATGTCTGACTAAAAGGAAATATTTTTTTAAATGATTTTAACAATTTAAAGATCAATGCCACCTGTTGGAATTCAACATGAATATCGTATTTGTACATATATTTCATTACGATACCTAAGAGACGAAAACTCACATGGTTTTTGAAAAGGCTAAAAAATGTCACACTTCCGGGATTACAGGATGTGGCCTGTTTAGCTCCCATTGCGCATGACAATGCTGGCTCCGACCTGTCTATGGGAATTTCCTGATTAGCTACTATCCACACAGGCTTCAAAGGCAGATAAACTGACAGGGATGATGGATGAGGTTAGATACAGGAGATCAAGGGCCCGGGTGTGTGTGAAACCTGACATCTGTCGGACGATGGCAATTCATGGACCAACACTGCCCTCCAGAGGACAAAAATGAACCATATAAGGGCCTATTGAGGGAACGCCCCAGAGACATTGTGATTCGTCCAAAGGCAAAGTTGGGCAGGCAAAAGGGGGGGGTCTGGATGAGGTATGTTTGTTAAAAGGAATGTGGGCTAAAGAAACAGTCTCTTGAAGACCAGAGGACCAGCCGAGGAGGATGTGCTAAGTATCACTCTTATATTGTGTTATGAGTGTAGGCCTTGTAATATTGCAATTTCTGGTAGTATCTTTATGTTAGTTTTCCTAATTATGCTGTTTTAATACATTCCTATTTTTATTGGGAAATAAATGTAACTTGTTTTACTAGCAGCACCGTGTGTTTGGTTTCATAGCTAACTTGGTATTATTGTGATGTTAACAATAGCATGTGCTCAGAGTTTAAAAGGCCAACTAATGATAGGGACTAGACAAATTAATACGCAGATATAATATTAATAATTATATCGATTCTTACATTTGGCACCCCAGACTGTGGAATTTTATTTTTACACAGAATCCACAAAAACCTGATGTATTTTTTTTTTGTCTTGAAACCCTGTAAGCATTAATCCTCAAATACACCCAGAACTGAAAATCGTCTCTTGTGTGGACAAGATTGGCGCTGGCTCGCGAATTCTGAAACCACGCTTTGATGGTCATGAAGATTCTGTGAAATATTTCATCAGGGAGACGGACGCGTAGAACCTGGTGAGATCTTCGGCTGATATATGTATATTTGTTAAATGTTTGTATCGTTAATGTGTTTTAGGCCTGTAGCCAGTAAATGGTACTGGTGAGTGAAGGGATTGATCACCCCTGGCACTGATATAGCCTGCAGATTGACAGGATATACCACACATCTTTGAGGAAAAAGTGGGAGAAATATAGATTTTAATCTTTTTGTTTTCATTTTTTTTTATTGATTTTCGTTTTTTCATTTTTATTTTTTTATTTTTTTATTAATTTCATTACTAGTGTATTTTTTATTTGGTCCCCACGTGAGTGTGAAATAGCGCTCTGTTCCAACAGAAGTTCAATGTGGCCTGGAATCTAATGCCGCGTACACACGGTCGGACTTTTCGTCTACAAAAGTCAGACAGCCTGTCCGACAGACTTCCGGCAGACTTTCGGCGGACTTGCGGCGGACTTGCGGCATACTTTCTAACGAACGGACTTGCCTACACACGACCACACAAAAGTCCGACGGATTCGTACGTGATGACGTACACCGGACTAAAATAAGGAAGTTGATAGCCAGTAGCCAATAGGTGCCCTAGCGTGGCTTTTTGTCCGTCGGACTAGCACACAGACGAGCGGATTTCGGGGTCCGTCGTAGTTACGAAGTAAAGATTTGAAGCATGTTTCAAATCTAAAGTACGTCGGATTTGAGGCTAAAAAAGTACGTTGAAAGTCCGGAGAAGCCCACACACGATCGGATTACCAGCCAGCTTTAGTCCGTCAGCGTCCGTTGGACTTTTGTAGACGAAAAGTACGACCGTGTGTACAGGGCATAAGGTTTAGAAATCAGTGGGAATATGATAAGGCATTGACTAATGCCGCGTACACACGGTCGGACTTTTCACCTGCAAAAGTCCGACGGACGCCGCCGGACTAAGTCCGGCGGAAAATCCGACCGTGTGTGGTCTCCATCGGACTTCCGACGGACCGTTTCGGGCGGAAATCCGACGTACTTTAGATTTGAAGCCTGCTTCAAATCTTTACGTCGTACCTCCGCCGGACTCAGTTCCTGACGGAAAGCCCATTCGTCTGTATGCTGGTCCGAAGGACCAGATACGACGGAGGAGCAGGTTACTGCATCTCGCGCTCACTGCAATAGGAAAAACAAATTTTCCCATTGCGGCGAGCGCGGGGGGCATCCCAGGCCCTTAGGTCTGGTATGGAACTTTAAGGAGAACCCCCCTACGCCGAAAAACCGGCGTGGGGGTCCCCCCAAAATCCATACCAGACCCCGATCCGAGCACGCAGCCCGGCCGGTCAGGAAAGGGGGTGGGGACGAGCGAGCGCCCCCCCCCCCTCCTGAACCGTACCAGGCCGCATGCCCTCAACATGGGGGGGTGCTTTGGGGGAGGGGGCGCCTTACGGTGCCCCCCCACCACAAAGCACCTTGTCCCCATGTTGATGAGGACAAGGGCCTCTTCCCGACAACCCTGGCCGTTGGTTGTCGGGGTCTGCGGGCGGGGGGCTTATCGGAATCCGGGAGCCCCCTATAATAAGAGGGCCCCCAGATCCCGGCCCCCCCACCCTATGTGAATGAATATGGGGTACATGGTACCCCTACCCATTCACCTAGGTAAAAAGTGTTAATAATAAAACACAACACAGGTTTTTAAAATAATTTATTAAACTGCTCCGGGGGGGGGTCTTCTTCCGTCTTCGGGGGTCCCTCCGCTTCATCTTCTCCCGGCGTCCGGTTGGTTCTTCTCCGCTCTCTTCTCCCGGTGTTCCAGTTCTTCGGCCGGCTCCTCTGCTGTGTTCAGGTAGCTCTCTTGCCAGCAGAGGTCCGGACTTCTGAGCTGCTGGGCTTCTTGTCTTCTCTTCTCTTCTCTTCCCCCAGATGTTGACACGACGCTCTCTCCGGCTGGACTGGTCTCCGAGGGCTGCGTTGTGACTTATATAGGCGGAGACCCCGCCCCCATATGATGTCACAGGCCCTGGGCATGCTGGGACTGTGACGTTTCAGGGGGCGTGGTCGACCATGCCCCCTAAAACGTCACAGTCCCAGCATGCCCAGGGCCTGTGACATCAAAAGGGGGCGGGGTCTCCGCCTATATAAGTCACAACGCAGCCCTCGGAGACCAGTCCAGCCGGAGAGAGCGTCGTGTCAACATCTGGGGGAAGAGAAGAGAAGAGAAGAGAAGACAAGAAGCCCAGCAGCTCAGAAGTCCGGACCTCTGCTGGCAAGAGAGCTACCTGAACACAGCAGAGGAGCCGGCCGAAGAACTGGAACACCGGGAGAAGAGAGCGGAGAAGAACCAACCGGACACCGGGAGAAGATGAAGCGGAGGGACCCCCGAAGACGGAAGAAGACCCCCCCCGGAGCAGTTTAATAAATTATTTTAAAAACCTGTGTTGTGTTTTATTATTAACACTTTTTACCTAGGTGAATGGGTAGGGGTACCATGTACCCCATATTCATTCACATAGGGTGGGGGGGCCGGGATCTGGGGGCCCTCTTATTATAGGGGGCTCCCGGATTCCGATAAGCCCCCCGCCCGCAGACCCCGACAACCAACGGCCAGGGTTGTCGGGAAGAGGCCCTTGTCCTCATCAACATGGGGACAAGGTGCTTTGTGGTGGGGGGGCACCGTAAGGCGCCCCCTCCCCCAAAGCACCCCCCCATGTTGAGGGCATGCGGCCTGGTACGGTTCAGGAGGGGGGGGCGCTCGCTCGTCCCCACCCCCTTTCCTGACCGCCCGGGCTGCGTGCTCGGATCGGGGTCTGGTATGGATTTTGGGGGGACCCCCACGCCGGTTTTTCGGAGTAGGGGGTTCCCCTTAAAGTTCCATACCAGACCTAAGGGCCTGCGACGGGGCTCGTAAGGTTTCAATCTCGCCAAAAAAAGCGGCGAGATTGAATTCCTTTTCTAGTCCCGTCGTACCCGAGTCACGTTCAAAATGAACGGACTTGTCCGTGTGTGGGAAAGTCCGTTCATTCTGAAAGTCCGTCGGGAAGACCGGATTCCGGAAAGTCCGGCCGTGTGTAGGCAAGTCCGGCCGTTCAGAAAGTCCGGCGGTAGTCCGCCGGAAGTCTGGCGGCAAGTACGTCGGACCTAGCTTTCTAGAAAGTCCGACCGTGTGTACGCGGCATTAGAGTGTGCCTGGTGTTTTGCAAGCTGTAGAGCTGCAAGGAAAGTTGTTTTTAAACGGCTTTTGGATTTTTTTTTGCTCTTGATTGTGGAACTACAAGTCAAAGTTTCCTTTCAAACAGTTTTATCTGTGTGTGTTTTGTTGTCTAGCTGTGTAAGCAACTTCAGTGTAGCTAGCTGCAAATTAGCATATCAATGGAAGCCATTGAAGAATTTGTTAACAAGTATGGCTGTGTTAGATTTGAGTCTATACAAAAGAATGCATTAACACACCAATACAATGACCTATTAAAACAATGCAATACCCATAATGATGCCATAAAGCATAAAAAATCTTCCAAAAAAGGCAAGAAACAGAGAATTGCCAATGCCATATGCATGTTGGTGAAGATGAAAGACATTGCGGAACAAAAAGAATTAGAATGGTATAGTGAGAGGAAACAATTATTTGAGCAGGTACAAAGTGTAACAGAGAATATATTGGCAATGGTTGCAAAAGCAGATGCAAATGTTGCTGATCACATCCAACAATTAGTGACTGAGAAGTGTGTATTGGAACAGAGATTAGATGAGTTAGAAAAAACATGTATGTTGAAGGAACAATGTATCGCTTCATTGAATCAAACAGAGGCTGAGAATTTGCATGTTATCACACTGCTTAGGGAGGAATTACAGGGTGCACAGGCAGCCATAATGGAGTTATCCTCCAAACATGCAAAAGCTGAATCTGCAATGGTGGAGGTACCCTCCGCACATGCACAGTGCTCAGCAAAGATAGAAGTGAAGCATGCAGAAAAAACAGACGCTCTTATTGCTGAAAGTGATGTTGCTATGACAGAAATCAATGGTGGAGATGTAAATAAAAGTGCGATAACTGTGCTTGAAAGTGATTCAGGAGTTGAAACTTCTGATGACTCCTCAGACGATGAAAGTATAAAGTCTGCTTATTCCAAGCATAGTAATCGTAGTAATAATGTCCAGCAATGTGAGTTTCCACTGCCGTATGCTCAAAGAAGGGCCTATACAGAGAGACCAGCCCTCAAATGTTTTTTGTGTAAAAGGGGGGGTCACATCGCTAAGTATTGTTGGGCGGCGAATAATGGTATCAAAAGAAGATCGCAGTACCCCAAAACGACCCCAAGGCATTATGAAGTGTATTCTGCCCGATGGGGTAGCAACCCAAAGCATGGAGGCCGTAGTAATCAAACCCATTTCCCTTTAAAGACCCAAATGCGGAGACTGCAGACTGAAGATCGCCAATATGGACAACAGTTACGTAGAGTCAAAATGGAGGTAGCTGCATGGTTATTCAAATGTAGCACTGGGGGAAACAATATTAGCAGCACTTAGTGAGCTGCATGGATGCTCCTTGCCATATTTTATTTATATACGACCCTCACATCTAAACCTTATACATAGCAAATGTTCCCCTACATTGCAATTAATGGGAAAAGGCTTGGGGGACTCAAAAAGTCAATTGTCATGATAATTGTGTGTAATCACTGTCTTTGTGTTCCTTTTTCAGAGACCTTGGAAGAAGATAAAACTGGTTTGGATACTAATGTCTGTGTTTGTTTGCAGGTTCTTCAAAGAGAGAACAACAGTGGGCACATTTAGCAAAACAGGGGTTAGGTTATGGTAAAGGCATAATCGATTATCAAATGGTACCATGAGCTCATTAATTAGTAATTGTTTGCAAACAATGAAAAAATAAGATAAACAATGGTCAGGCATTAAGGGTTTCAAGTGTTACAAGTGAAGTTACAAATGTTGTGATGACGTACAGATATTTTGTTTTTTGTTTTTCCCATGAACTAATTGTCTTTCAGATCGAAATGAGCACTTACTCTTCTCGGGAGGAAAATCCATGGATGTCTTTAGTTAAAAGTTGAGTGTTTGTCATTGTCCTATGGTGGTTGTCTTGTCATGTTGTTTTTGTGTGATAATGGCCAGAATTTTAATTTCTTTTGTTATTAGGTTTTTTTAATTTTTTTAATATTTTTGGTAGTTGTTTAGTCATCCATTTTATTTTTTTTGTTTGTTCAGGTGGAGAAATTATTGTTTAGTCCACCTGAAAGGAGAGTAATTGGCTATTCTGTCAATTAGCAGCTGAATAGATGGTCATGGGATATGTCTGGCAGCTGAATACATTTTGTTGATTTAAGACAAGAGTTGTTGGTAGGGAGCCATTCTAGCCTCTGGAGTTCGTTTTTTTTCTCTTTGTTTTATGTTCATTCAGGTGGGAAAAGTTACAAGGTGTACGCTTTGTCCACCTGAAAGGGGGGTTGGTGCATAGGTCTGAAAATACAGATAATGCATTGTGTTTTTGATGCTTAAATTGAGAATTTTTGAGAGTCAACATTGACGTTCGTTTTGTTTTTAAATTGTTGATCATACCATGGGGATCCATTTTAGAGTGGGTTCAGCCTAAAGGGGTCATGGTTGTTTTGATAGTTTGGTCAGAGTTGCAGAAGCCAGGAATACTAAGTTCCTGGGTTCCAAGGAAGGAACTATAAGTAAACGTAGTAAGCGAGCAGATATTATGGATAAGAATTTGATTCTGCTCTTGTTTTTTTCACTTCCAGAGTCCTGGTGAAGCGTGATTGGAGAGGTCTCTGGAACAGGGATGACAGATGTTCATCTGGTTGGCAGTTTGTTTCGGCCATATTACACCGCAAATTTGTTCTGATAAACAGGAGAGAAGGGACAAACGAAAAGATTCAGTTTAATACTTGTTTTTGCTTAGGGACAATTTAGGGCTAATGCTGGTTCTGAAGGACTTTGCCCATCAACGAGACTTGTGAAACATTTTTGCCGGAGTCTCTCCTGAAGAATGCAAACATGCTATTAATACATGTGCAATGGGTTGGAGGTTGGGGAAGGAATATACACATCCAATCCGTCAGAACATGAAATGTGAAATATATGATTTTTGTTGAAGGGAGGAATTGAAAGAAGGAAAGGTTTTTAATGTATGACATGTATTGACATAACGGAAGTTATATGGTGCAGGTGCCCAGGTGACTGGCGCTTATACATAATAAGGTGTCGATTGGCCAGACTAGAGGTTGGCCAGGTGACACATCAATGGGGTGAAAATTTCCTTGTATGGGGAGATACGCCTGGCTGATGTCTCACCTGAGAGGTTGAAACCCGGCACAGGGAAGGCCAGTGAATACACACAGGAGCACGCTCCGTTAGATAAAGGGAACAAACACTGGCTACCAGGGTACATGCCTTCACCACATGGAGCTGCAACATCTCACAGTGGTTGATAAAACCTATTACCCTATATGTGCTGAGTATACACTGAATCAAGTGCGATCATTGTACCAGTGACTTGCTCCCAGAGATGTGCGGACACGGAATGAGGTTCATGCAGAGCGCGTGTTTCTGAGGAGTAACCCGAAAGAGGAGGGATGTATTCAGCACTATATTGGGGGAATAGGAGCTGGGATGGGTGTTGTTAATGGGGTGGACATCGGCCTCCTGAGGAACAAACTCGCAGCCATAGCTTCAGAGAATAAGCGGGGCTTTGTTACTCAGAGAGATTGGTGGCATCCTTAATAACATTCAACAAAGTCATATATATACCCAGGTTAAAGTGGTTCAAGATTTTGTCAACCATGTTGAGAGGTTGGTAGAGAATGTGATGGTATAGGACAGGAATCTGTCATTGGCTCTTGCGTGCACGAAGTGGCAGGTGGAAGTGTCAACCAGCATTGAGCTGATTGTACAGCCTCCTTATGAGGGACAGTGGCCTTATGAGTTGGCATCACAGCTCAGTAAGATTTTACCAAAGCACATCTCTTACACTAATCCAAGTTGGTGGTTGAATGCCTGGATAGGCTGTACTAATCTGGATTATGAGAGATGTTACGCTTCCTCATTGATCCCATATACAGAAGTGCAGACTCAATCTGTGTATTTGGTGATATCGATGGGCTTGCTGACTGGGGATTCTACTTTGTTGCATCTGAGGCTAACTTACCCACATGTAATCAGAGAGGACAGGAGCTGGAGGCAGGTTGATATTTCCCTCTGTCGGAGGCAGGACCATGATATCCTTTGTATGCCAGGTCAATACACGGCGGTGGATGAGAAATGTTGGCAAGATTCATCACTCTATGTTCTGGATGGGGAGAACATTGCCTCAAAGGGAACACCGGTGTATTATTTGGGACATAGGAGAGTTTGTTTCTTTGTCCTGAAGGATACTAATGTATCGTTGGTCATGGAACTAGGATGTTCTGTGAACCTGACAATAGCTAGAGGAGCATGGTGTACCCTTGGCGGTGTCTCTGAAATCCAGACACAGGAATGGAATTATGTGGTATCGCATAGTGCCAATCTGTCTGTGGATGTCAACCAGAACCGCCCTGTAAATCTGAGAGCCCTGAACCTTGGTATGGGAAGGAAGATACAGGAATGGTTAACAGATTGGGATAGAGATGAGAGCCTTATGAGGATGCTGCAGCAAGAGAGAGCTAATGCTACTATAGCCATCTACCATGACCAGAATGTAATAAAGGAGGTAGTACATCAACTAGAAAATGATGTGGGAGGGTCTTGGTGGGAGGTAATATTCGGACATTCCAGTAAGGCCAACAGTATTTTGAATTATTTGATACATCCCGTGGTAATATTACTCATTATTGCTGCAGTTTCATCATTGGTTCAAGTTGGTATGTGTTGTTGGACTTGACATTTGTATACGAAAGTCTCGCACTTATCTATATAAGTGGAGGGACAAATTGATGGTAAGGTCTCTTCATACATGGTAGAGGCTTTGCTGCCAGTTCAGAACCCCGAAATACCACTAACGTGCCAGAATTGTGGTCGGAAAGGCCATTGTGAGCGAACCTGCCTAATCCCGGCCTGTATCTACAGTGAGGAGGTATAGGAGGTTGGGAATGGGATGTGTAGTCTGATGGATCATAGGTATATATGTATATATTATGGTAATGGGTTGATTTTATGTTATGGTATAGTGTGATAAAGGTGTATTTTAGGCTAATAACATGGGCCAGAGGCCCTCCTCGAGACTCTATATTGGAAAGCTGGTTGATAGGTTGCTCTGAATGTGTGTTGGTGAATGGTGAGTGAATGGACACCCCTTGCCTGTACTGCACCCCGTCCTGAAGATATCGGAGAGAAGAAGACACAGAGTGGTGACATGGAAGCTGTCACGGAAGAATGATGTTGGTATGTCACCCAGTAGCAAAGCGGCACGTGTTGGGAAACACAGCACGTTAAGACTGTTATGGACTGTTCCACAGGAGCTGGTTCTGAGGCCTATGTTGAGAGGCGCAACACACAGCAAGACCCTTATGGACTGTTCCATAGATGTTCCTGTTGAAAACCGCAATACGTTACCACAGTTAAGGACTGTCCCATAGGTACTGGTTCGGAAGCACATGTTGGGGAGCAACACACATTAAGACAGTTATGGCTGTTCAATAGGAGCCGTGTCTGAAGAAGGCTGGTATGCGCCCTTCAGGCGCAAAGCGGCATTTGTTGGAATTCAACATGAATATCGTATTTGTACATATATTTCATTACGATACCTAAGAGACGAAAACTCACATGGTTTTTGAAAAGGCTAAAAAATGTCACACTTCCGGGATTACAGGATGTGGCCTGTTTAGCTCCCATTGCGCATGACAATGCTGGCTCCGACCTGTCTATGGGAATTTCCTGATTAGCTACTATCCACACAGGCTTCAAAGGCAGATAAACTGACAGGGATGATGGATGAGGTTAGATACAGGAGATCAAGGGCCCAGGTGTGTGTGAAACCTGACATCTGTCGGACGATGGCAATTCATGGACCAACACTGCCCTCCAGAGGACAAAAATGAACCATATAAGGGCCTATTGAGGGAACGCCCCAGAGACATTGTGATTCGTCCAAAGGCAAAGTTGGGCAGGCAAAAGGGGGGGGGGTCTGGATGAGGTATGTTTGTTAAAAGGAATGTGGGCTAAAGAAACAGTCTCTTGAAGACCAGAGGACCAGCCGAGGAGGATGTGCTAAGTATCACTCTTATATTGTGTTATGAGTGTAGGCCTTGTAATATTGCAATTTCTGGTAGTATCTTTATGTTAGTTTTCCTAATTATGCTGTTTTAATACATTGCTATTTTTATTGGGAAATAAATGTAACTTGTTTTACTAGCAGCACCGTGTGTTTGGTTTCATAGCTAACTTGGTATTATTGTGATGTTAACAATAGCATGTGCTCAGAGTTTAAAAGGCCAACTAATGATAGGGACTAGACAAATTAATACGCAGATATAATATTAATAATTATATCGATTCTTACACCACCCTAGACCATATTACAATAATTATGATTATTACCTAAATAAACCAAAATGTCTACATGTATAAGATATACTCCTTACTGTGCATTCATGTGTAAGCCTTTTTGTGGGGAAGGGTAATAGTTATTTTCTTTAAAATAATTTTTTATACAAAATAATTAGGCATTCTGGCTATGTGTTCCTTTGTGTGAAACGTAATGCATTATAAATGCTCCTAAACAAATTATTCCAATCCCCAGTCTGTAAAAGGCTGATAAGTGTATCATCTAAATGTATTTTTATTAGGGCTATATGTACACACTTTACTGAACCCTAGCCACTGTCCCTTTTTGCTGATCATGCTTTCTGTCCCTGAATTTTAAAGTGATTGTAAAGTTTCTTTTTTTCTATAAAAATAACAAACATGTTATACTTACTGTACCTGCTCTGTTGCAGTGGATTTGCACAGAGCAGCCTGGATCCTCCCCTTTTTAGGTACCTCTTCAGTGCTCCTGGCCTCTCCCTCCTGTTCAGTGCCCCACAGGAAGCAGCTTGCTATGGGGGCACCCGAGCCGAGTCACAGCTCCATGTCAATTCAGGCACGGAGCCCCAGCCCGACCCCGCCCCTCGCTCTCCTGATTGGCTAGCTGACTTTGATTGACAGCAGTGGCAGCCAATGGCACCCCTGCTGTGTCTCAGCCAATCAGGGAGGGAGAATTTTGGATGGCTAAGACATTCATGGACATCGTTAAACAGAGAGGGACCCGGCTGAGATCCTCCACAGCGGAGAGAAAGAGATTTTTCTTGAAACTGGCGTTCTATGAGGAGGGGGAAAAGACAGGCCGATTACTTGCAAAAATCGCACGATCCCAACAGCAGTCACCAGCCATTGGGGCTATTAGAGCAGCCAATGGGAAAATAGTTAATGCTCCAGAGGCCGTTATATCCGAGCTGGCATCTTTCTATGGCGACTTGTATAAGTCGAGGGATGCCTACTCGGATGCTGACCTAAATGGGTATGTGTCCACAATAGACCTACCCTCATTGACGGTGACAGCTCGAAATCAATTGGATGCTCCCATAACTTTAGAGGAGCTGCAGATTGCGGCCTGCTCTTTTCCCACATGTAAGGCCCCGGGAGAAGATGGCCTCCCTATGGAGGTGTTCAAAGAATATGGTGAGCAGATACTCCCTGAACTGTTAAAGGTTTTTAATGCATGTTTAGACTTGGGTAGACTTCCTGAATCCATGACGAGGGCCAACGTAATCCTACTACTCAAACAGGGGAAGGACCCGGTTGACCCCGGCTCCTACAGGCCTATATCGTTACTCCAGAGTGACGTGAAGATCCTAGCAAAGGTCCTGGCGCTCCGGGTCAACGGGGTCATCTCCTCAATTATACACCAGGATCAGGCAGGTTTTATGCCACAAAAGTCAACGGCCACTAATCTTAGGAGACTGTACCTGAATATGCAGTTGCAGGCGGATAACGGGGGGCAGAGGGCATTGTTGTCACTTGATGCCAACAAGGCCTTTGACAGCGTTAGCTGGAGATACTTATGGGCAGTCTTGATAAAGTTTGGCTTTGGTGCAAGATTTATAGCTTGGGTCAGGTTGCTGTATGCGTCCCCTCAGGCCAATATTAGAGTGACAGACAGGGTTTCACACGCTTTCGATCTGGGCAGGGGGACAAGGCAGGGTTGCCCTCTGTCCCCCCTGCTCTTTGTGATTGCGATAGAGCCTCTAGCAGCCCTGATCAGAGACAATACCCAGATCCAGGGATTCCAATACGGTAGCATACACGAAAAAATAATGCTGTATGCTGACGACATGCTACTCTTCCTAGGAGATACTAGTCACTCACTAGCTGAGGTGATGTCCGTAATAAAAACATTTGGTCACTATTCCGGGTTAACCATCAACTGGTCCAAGTCGGCTCTGATGTTGTTGGAGGGAGATCACAGGGTTGCACTTCCGGACAACTGCCCCGTCCCCCTTGTTACTGGTTTCAAATACCTGGGCATACAAGTGGCGCCCAGGATTGGAGACTATTGCGCCCTAAACATCTACCCCTTGCTTTCTAGGTTCCGAGACAAAATAAATACCTGGAACAACCTGAAGATGTCCCTGGCAGGCAAGGCCAATCTAATTAAAATGATCCTAATGCCACAGCTGTTATATTTTCTACATAACACCCCGGTAGTGGTCCCACTAAAAATTTTCAGAATAGTAAACACGCTTTTTAGGCGACTATTATGGAACAATAAAAACCCTAGAATTAAGCTAGAACAGCTGCAGCAATCAAAGGACAACGGGGGGTTGGCAATTCCCAACCCCTGGTTGTACTACATAGCGTCCCAACTGCAGCAACTGGTTGGCTCTATGACGCCAGATCCAAAAGGCTCGTCGGCACGGCTGATGTTGTTAGCGACGGGGGCAGAGACCATACCCATGGGCCTTGAGGCGCAGCTATTTGCAAAATCCAATAAACAAACGCCAACACTATCGCTGGTCCAAAAAATTTGGAACAAGGTCCGACAGCTCCAGGGGGTGCAAGGCTTCACTGATTTTAGCCCAATATGGGGCAACCGCTCATATACTGAGCTGGACAAATTACTACAAGGGCCAAGATGGCGCAAATATGGGATCAAGCTACTACCACAAATATTCGCAAACGGTAAATTGCTCCCCTTTACAGAACTGCAGGATAAATTTAACTTGCCAGACAACATGTTCTATTCCTACCTTCAGCTGCGACACGCAATTCATACACAAGGAGACGCGGGTGGTTGGACACTGTCGCCCACACCTGTGTTTCATGTGTTGCAATCCAGTAGTGAGACCAGGGGAATTATATCCCAATGCTACCAGATGCTATTAGTGAGGCACCTGCGAGCATACCCGTGCAAAGCAAGGACGGCTTGGGAGGGGGACCTTGGTCAGATTACAGAGGAGCAATGGGAGGAGGCCTTGCAATCCATACCCACGTGCTCCCTTAACGTGGCACAGAAGGTATCCCAATTGTTCATAACGTTAAGAGTGCACTACACCCCAAAAAAACTATTTAAAATGGACAGGACGTTAGACCCTTTGTGTGCCCGGTGTCGCCAGCACGACGGAGACCTTATCCATCTCCTGTGGAGATGCCCGAAGCTCCATCGATACTGGAGGGAGGTGATGGGCACACTCAATGAGGTATTTCAAACAAACGTCCCCATGGACCCCATGTGCTGCCTACTGGGGGTCCTGGAGGACGAGATCCCCGAAGAATTGGTTAGGGTTGCGTTCTCCAGAGCTTTATTTCAGGCCAGGAAACTCATACTTATGGGATGGAAATCTGTGGCGCCGCCAACTAGGAGGGCTTGGGTGGAACATATGGGGCACACCCTCATAAGGGAGAAGTATATCTTTCAATATAGAGGGTGTCCCACCAGGTTTGAGCGAATTTGGTCCAAATGGCTGGACACGCCGGGGATAAGCCCGAAAGAACTAGTGATGTCCAGACTTTTACAAACTCTATAAACAAAATCAGGGAACGCAGGATGGTTTATACATCATGAATGGTGTGGGCGGGGGGGGGGGCGAGGATAGAGGTGTATTTTGGTCTGCAGGAAGTGACGCAGTGAGATGGTGAGCTCAGTGGCAATAAACAATGTATGTTAGAACCTGAAAATTATCTGCTATAACAAATCTTATGTATTTGTAAAACCGATGATATTACATGATGGAAAATATGTGAATGTTCAATAAAACCTTTTCTGATTTAAAAAAAAAACAGAGAGGGACCGCAGGCAAGTGTGCATAGAATGCAGTAAGATAGGAAAAACCTTCTGCCTTTACAACCACTTTAAGGATGAGGTTTCTACCATAGGTTTAGGTGAATCCTGTGTATTCAATGTTTACAGTCCTGGCAAATCAGTAATTTGGCAATTTAATAATTCAGTAATTTGCCCCCCTGAATTCTTTGTAATATTAATGCACTTCAAGGGTTTTTGAACTTAGGTCAGCTGGCCTAGAAGAGCCAATAATGAGAGCTGTTTTATGCTCTTGCCCTCTTACTATAAAAGTGGGAGTGGGCACAGAGAAATAATAATGTCAGTGTAGTGAAGGCAGCTGTATGGAAGGATATGTAAAGCATAGAGATAGATTAGGGTCAGTTTGGAAACTGTACTTTAATTAAAATTTCTAGCTCTTTGAGGATAATAAACCCCTTTGCTTCCTTTTGTTGTTCTTAGTATTGTGGGCCTATTTGTCTTTATTTTTTGCAGATGATTCAGCCCCCATTCACACCGATGCAAATTGTCATGCAATTTGACAGTTTCAAAATGCATGACAAATCGCACCCTATTGTCAGCAATGGAACCGTTCAGATCGGTTCCTGGAAAATTGTTAGTGATTTCAGGTTTGACTTCAGGTTTGACTTGCATAGACATCTGTGTATGAAGTGACACAGTTGTCATCCAAGTAGCACCTAAAATCGCTCTGACCTGCTACTTTGAAATCGTGCTATTTCAATTGAAGTAGCACAATTTCAAAGTAGCATCAATGTGAACCAGGGCTTAAAGTCAGTGGTCAATTTTAGATGCTGTCCTATCTACTGCATTTTTTTTTGTGCTCGCTCCAAGACTTACCGTATATACTCGAGTATAGGTTGATCCGAATATAAGCCGAGGCCCCTAATTTACCACAAAAACCTGGAAAAAAATTATTGACCCGAGCATAAGCAGAGGGTGAGAAATGCAACAGCTACTGTAAGTGGAAAAGAGGGTCAACAATGCCCATCTGCAGATGCATACCTCCCTGTGTCCTGTGCATGCCTACCTGTGTCTATTGCATACCTCCCCATGTCCTGTGCATGCCTACCTGTGCATATCTGCCTACCTCACTGTGTCCTGTGTATACCTCCCTGTGTCCATTGCAGCCTACCTGTGCTGATCTGCATCCTCTCTGTGTCCTGTGCATGCCTCCTGTGCCAATCTGCATCCCTCCTGTGCCAATCTGCATCCCTCCTGTGCCAATCTGCATCCCTCCTGTGCCAATCTGCATCCACTGATCAGCGTGTCATAAAAACATACAGCAGCTATTCCAGTGTTCAAAACCGCGCCTCCTCCTCGTCTGTGATAGGCAGAACACTCAAATTCCCAGCAGTCAGTGTTCAGCCTATCATGGACATCCGCTCATCCTCATACCACGGACGAGGACGAAAGGATGTCAGTGGTAGGCTGAACACTGACTGCTGGGAAATTGAGTGTTCTGCCTATCACAGACCAGGAGGAGGCGCAGCGTTTGAACACTGGAATGGCCGCCATCTGTCTGCATGACACGCTGATCAGGTAGGCAGACGGTGGTGACTCGAGTATAAGCCGAGGGGGGCACTTTCAGCCTAAAAAAGGGCTGAAAATCTCGGCTTATACTCGAGTATATAGGGAACATTGTTAAAAAAGTTGTTCAAGGTTAAAAATACCATAAAGAATAATAAAAGGGCTTTTAATAATATAAAAGTGAAGGAACACTTTTATAGTTTGAATGCTGCAAAAATGTGTAAAAAGGAAACCAGGATGGTAAAAATTAAAAATGAAGAAAGGGTTGTGAAAGAGAGTAAGACAAACCCCCGAACATTATTTAAATGTTTTTACAGTAAAATATTAGATCTGAGCATGTGGATCCCAACGGATAACTCAGATTTGGTGACTGTGGACAAAGAGAAGACCAATTTATTAAATAGCTTCTTCATGCCTGTATTTAACCACTTGCTGACCGCCTAAGGCAGATATACTGCGGCAGAATGGCACGGGCAGGCAAAATCACGTATCTGACACATGATTTGCCTCCCGCGGGCAGCATCGTTAGAGGAGTGATCCGTGCTGAGGGGGAGGCCACTCATTCATGGCCACCCCCTCGCGATAGTTCCCAACGAATGACAATCTTCCTCTGCTGCTGTAA
Source organism: Lithobates septentrionalis (assembly GCA_037952835.1). NCBI lineage: Eukaryota > Metazoa > Chordata > Amphibia > Anura > Ranidae > Lithobates > Lithobates septentrionalis. The sequence continues at coordinate 2,775,283 of JBBDGP010000284.1, read as the reverse complement.
TGTAAACAGCGACAGAGGAAGTGATGTCATCTCTCCTCGTGACGGTCTTTTCGTTCCGGCGCTGAGGAGAGAAGGCATCCAAGTAAGTGCACCAACACTACACTAACAGTAGAACACTCCAGGCACACTTTTCCCCTCCCCAATCACCCCCGAGCACCCCCCGATCACCCTCCTGCACCCCCTGTCACAGTGACACCAATAGCAGTTTTCTTTTTTTTACTGATTAATGCATTAGTGTCATTTGTGACCGTTATAAGTGGTAGGGCCCTTTAGGTCTAGGGTACCCCCCTAACCCCCCTAATAAAGGTTTAACCCCGTGATCACCCCCCGTCGCCAGTGTCACTAAGCGAACGTTTTTCTGATCGCTGTATTAGTGTTACAGTTGACAATAGTTAAGGAGGTAAGTATTTAGGTTCGCCATCAGCGTTTTATATCATCAGGGACCCCCATATACTACCTAGTGAAGGTTTTAACCCCCTGATTGCGTCCTAGTTAACCCTTTCACTAGTGATCACTGTATAACTGTTACAGGTGATGCTGGTTAGTTAGTTTATTTTCTATAGTGTCAGGGCACCCGCCGTTTATTACCTAATAAAGGTTTAACCCCCTGATCACCCGACGGGTGATACAAGTTAGGTTTAGGGTCAGATAGGGTCTGTGTTGCCCCAGGCAGCGTCAGGTTAGTGCCAGTACTGCTAACACCCACAAACGCAGCATACACTTCCCTTAGTGGTATAGTATCTGAACGGATCAATATCTGATCAGATCTATACTAGCATCCCCAGCAGTTTAGGGTTCCAAAAAATGCAGTGTTAGCGGGATCAGCCCAGATGCCTGCTAGCACCTGCGATTTGCCCCTCCGCCCAGCCCAGCCCACCCAAGTGCAGTATTGATCGATCACGGTCACTTACAAAACACTAAACACACATAACTGCAGCATTCGCAGAGTCAGGTCTGATCCCTGCGATCGCTAACAGTATTTTTGGTAGCATTTTGATACAGTCGCTAACAGGAGCTTTTTTACCTGTGAGTCTCACTAGTGTACCACTAAATTTAGAGCCCAAAATGGCAAATCGAAGGTACATTAGTGAAGAGGCCTACACATTTCTGAGCATGACAGATAGTGAAGAGGAAGTCACTGATCTGTCAGATTCAGGCTCAGAATACGATCCTGTAGAGGACAGCGGCTCCATGACAGATAGCTCTGATGACAGAGTTGTGGTCCCTGCCAAGGTCAGGCATACCAGACCCTGAACTACTTCTTCTGTCGTTGATGTGCAAGAACCGCAGGTCCCTCGTATGGAGCAGAGCAGTACTAGTGCCACTATTCCTTCTGGTGAACTGGCAAGCACCAGCGGCCTAGTACACCCTGGTCATAGTCAATCCAGCACTGCAGTATCACGTGGTGACGTGGCGAGTCCCATAAGTGCAGTTTAAGCTGGTGAGGTGGCAAGCACAAGTAGTGTCCCGCTGCCACCAAGAAGACAAACACAGGCCCGTTGTGCCCATAGTACCCTTGCTGCTGCATTCACCAATCCTAATTGGGAACCCACCACTTCTGCAGCACCCGTACTTCCCCCATTCACTGGTCAACCCGGCATTCAGGTGGAAACAGTTGATTTTATGTCACTAGATTTTTATTCGCTGTTTTTCACCGCAGATCTCTATAGATCTATTGTGGACCAAAGCAATTTGTACGCTGGTCAACACATCGCCACTATTCCCCAGTCCTCCCTTGCCAGAGATTGGAGACCAATTATGGTTTGCGAAATTTAAGCTCTTTCTGGGCCTTTCCCTCAACATGGGCAAAACTAAAAAGAGTGAGTTGCGGTCATATTGGTCCACTGACCCAATTCACCATATGCCCTTGTTCTCTGCCTCCATGACCAGGGCACAATAAGAGCAGATCTTGCGGTTCATGCACTTCAATGACAATGAACCCTGTCGTCCTTGTGGAGACCCTGGATACGATCGGCTCTACAAAATTTGGCCCCTCGTAAACCACTTCAACCAATGTTTTGCATACTTGTTTACTCCCCATCAAGTTGTCTGCCTTGATGAGTCCCTGATTAAGTTGTCTGGCCACTTGTCATTCAAACAGTACCTTTCCAGCAAGCGTGCCAGATACGGGGTCAAGATGTATAAGCTCTGTGACAGGGCCACAGGCTATACATGTAGTTTTATGGTTTACAAGGGAAAAGATAGCCACGTAGAGCCGACAAACTGCCCTGATTACAAAGAAAGCACTGGCAAGATTGTGTGGGACTTGGTGTCACCCTTATTCGGAAAGGGGTACCACTTATACGTGGACAATTATTACACGAGCGTGCAACTTTTTAGTCACTTGTTTGATTAGCAGATTGGAGCATGTGGCACCGTGCAACCTAATCACCGGGGCTTTCCCCAGTGGCTTGTAGATTCCTGTCTTAGGCGGGGGGAGAAAGCCTGCTTCAAGTGTAATAACTTGCTCGCTATTAGGGATGAGCCGAACACCCCCCTGTTCGGTTCGCACCAGAACATGCGAACAGGAAAAAAGTTTGTTCGAACACGCGAACACCGTTAAAGTCTATGGACACGAACATGAATAATCGAAAGTGATAATTTTAAAGGCTTATAGGCAAGTTATTGTCATAAAAAGTGTTTGGGGACCTGGGTCCTGCCCCAGGGGACATGGATCAATGCAAAAAAAAGTTTTAAAAACGGCCGTTTTTTCAGGAGCAGTGATTTTAATAATGCTTAAAGTCAAACAATAAAAGTGTAATGTCCCTCTAAATTTCGTAGCTGGGGGGTGTCTATAGTATGCCTGTAAAGGGGCGCATGTTTCCCGTGTTTAGAACAGTATGACAGCAAAATGACATTTCAAAGGAAAAAACCCATTTAAAACTACTCGCGGCTATTGCATTGCCGACAATACACATAGAAGTTCATTGATAAAAACGGCATGGGAATTCCCTACAGGGGAACCCCAAACCAAAATTTAAAAAAAAATGACGTGGGAGTCCCCCTGAATTCCATACCAGGCCCTTCAGGTCTGGTATGGATATTAAGGGGAACCCCGGCCAAAAATTTTTTAAAAAATGACGTGGGGTTCCCCCTAAATTCCATACCAGACCCTTCAGGTCTGGTATGGATTTTAAGGGGAATCCCGTGCCAAAAAAATTTATAAAAACGGCGTGGGGTCCCCCCGAAAATCCATACCAGACCCTTATCCGAGCACGCAACCTGGCAGGCCGCAGGAAAAGAGGGGGGACGAGAGTGCGCCCCCCCTCCTGAACCGTACCAGGCCACATGCCCTCAACATTGGGAGGGTGCTTTGGGGTAGCCCCCCAAAACACCTTGTCCCCATGTTGATGAGGACAAGGGCCTCATCCCCACAACCCTGGCCGGTGGTTGTGGGGGTCTGCGGGCGGGGGGCTTATCAGAATCTGGAAGCCCCCTTTAACAAGGGGACCCCCAGATCCCGGCCCCCCCCTGTGTGAAATGGTAAGGGGTTACTTACCCCTACCATTTCACTAAAAAACTGTCAAAAATGTTAAAAATGACAAGAGACAGTTTTTGACAATTCCTTTATTTAAATGCTTCTTCTTTCTTCTGTCTTCCTTCATCTTCTGGTTCTTCTGGTTCTTCCTCCGGCGTTCTCGTCCAGCATCTCCTCCACGGCGTCTTCTATCTTCTTCTCCTTATATATATATATATATATATATATATATATATATATATATATATATAAAATAAAATACACAAAAATAGTTGTCATTTTATTGTTCTCTCTCTATTCTCTCTCTATTGTTCTGAAGGGCCTGGTATGGAATTTAGCGGGACTCCCACGTCATTTTTTTTTTTAAATTTTGGTTCGGGGTTCCCCTGTGGGGAATTCCCATGCCGTTTTTATCAATAAACTTCTATGTGTATTGTCGGCAATGCAATAGCCGCGAGTAGTTTTAAATGGGTTTTTTCCTTCGAAATGTCATTTTGCTGTCAGACTGTTCTAAACACGGGAAACATGCGCCCCTTTACAGGCATACTATAAACACCCCCCAGCTAAGAAATTTAAAGGGATATTACACTTTTATTGTTTGACTTTAAGCATTATTAAAATCACTGCTCCTGAAAAAACGTCCGTTTTTAAAACTTTTTTTTGCATTGATCCATGTCCCCTGGGGCAGGACCCGGGTCCCCAAACACTTTTTATGACAATAACTTGCATATAAGCCTTTAAAATTAGCAATTTTGATTTCTCCCATTGACTTTTAAAGGGTGTTCCGCGGCATTCGAATTTGCCGCGAACACCCCAAATTGTTCGCTGTCCGGCGAACTTGCGAACAGCCAATGTTCGAGTCGAACATGAGTTCGACTCAAACTCGAAGCTCATCCCTACTCGCTATGAAGTGGTGGGACAATAAGAATGTTTTCGTTCTTACCTCCCTTCATGCAGACACGATGGTCCAAATTACTACGGCGACTGGTGTTGTGGAGAAACCCCTCTGTGTCCACGAATATAACCAAAATATGGGAGGGGTGGACCTCAACGGCAGTTGTTGGCACCATACCTAGTTGCCTGTAAGGACAGACGCTGGTACAAGAAAGTGTCTGTTTATTTATTTCAATTGGCTTTGCTGAACGCTCATGTGCTATACAGAGCTTCAGGACGGACTGAATCCTTCCTTAAATTCCAGGAAGAGATCGTAAGAGCCCTTCTGTTGCCAGACGGTGCTCCACCTCACCTTCCCCAACCAAATGCAGTAAGCCGGCTGCATGAGAGGCATTTTCTTTATGTCCTCCAGAGTACCCCTACCCAACGAACCCCCCAAAAAAGATGTTGTGTCTGCAGCAAGCGCGGATATAGGCGTGACACCCGCTATTATTGTCCCTCCTGTCCTGACAATCCTGGTCTTTGCATTGGTGAATGTTTTGAACGCTACCATACACTAGTTAAGTAATAGCGTAGGGTACAGCACTGCACAGACTAGGCACACTTTCACAGGGTCTCCCATGATGCCATCGCATTTTGAGAGACCCGAACCTGGAACCGGTTACAGTTACAAACGTTACAGTTCCAAAAAAAGTGTAAAAAAAAAAAAAAAAAGTAAAAAAAAAAAAAATATATATATATATATATATATATATATATATATATATATATATATATATATATATAAATAATAAAAAAAACAAAAATAGTTGTCATTTTATTGTTCTCTCTCTATTCTCTCTCTATTGTTCTGCTCTTTTTTACTGTATTCTATTCTGCAATATTTTATTATTATTATGTTTTATCATGTTTGCTTTTCAGGTATGCAATTTTTTATACTTTACTGTTTACTGTGTTTTATTGTTAACCATTTTTTTGTTTTCAGGTACGCCTTTCAGCTGCAGAGTGGATTCATTTATCTTGACAGCAACAGCGTTTGCTCCCATGATACATAAAGCCATGACTCCAGCGCTGTAGGAGGTGATTTCACCACCACAGTAAAAAAAAAGAGCATATATGGCGAAGAATGGGGGCAGCAGGGGCGGAGGAGCGATTTGCTCCTACCTTTTGGGGCGGATGCCCCCATGCTTCGGAATATATAAACGGTGCATGTAGGCCTATCATTAGAAGTGGGTGGATGAAGGGAGGTATTCTAATGGTGGGCATGCCCACTGGTCAATCTCTTTTTTTCGTTCAGCCCACAGGCTGCATGAAAAAAAAGTTTACAATATATGCCCAACAAGGACCAGCAAAGTACTGGTATGTTGCTGGACTTTGAGTGGTTATACCAGAATGATGCCTTCAGGTTTAGGTATCATCTTAGTATCATTCTTTTCAGCCAGCGGTCGGCTTTCATGTAAAAGCAATCCTAGCAGCTAATTAGCCTCTAGGCTGCTTTTACAAGCAGTAGGAGGGAATGCCCCCCCCCCACCGTCTTCCATGTTTTTCTCTGGCTCTCCTGTCCCAACAGGGAACCTGAGAATGCAGCCGGTGATTTGGCCAGCTGACCATAGAGCTGATCAGAGACCAGAATGGCTCCAATCCTCTCTATGGCCTAAGAAATCGGAAGCTACGAGCATTTTATGACTTAGATTTCACCGGATGTAAACAGCGCCATTGGGAAATTGGGAAAGCATTTTATCACACCGATCTTGGTGTGGTCAGATGCTTTGAGGGCAGAGGAGAGATCTAGGGTCTAATAGACACCAAATTTTTCAAAAAAGAGTACCTGTCACCACCTATTGCTATCATAGGGGATATTTACATTTTCTGAGATAACAATAAAAATGATAAAAAAAATGAAAGGAACAGTTTAAAAATAAGATAAAAAAGCAAAAAAATAATAAAGAAAAAAAAAATCACCCCTGTCCCCCCCCCGGTCTTGCACAGAGACGAACGCAAGCGTCGGTCTGGCGTAAAATATAAACAGCAATTGCACCATGCATGTGAGGTATCACCGCGAAGGTCAGATCGAGGGCAGTACACACGGTCGGATTTTCCGATGGAAAATGTCCGATTGGAGCGTGTTGTCAGAAATTCCGACCGTGTATGGGCTCCATCGGACATTTTCCATCGGATTTTCCGACACACAAAGTTGGAGAGCAGGAGATAAAATTTTCCGACAACAAAATCCGATCGCGTGAATTCCGACCGTGTGTGGCCTGTTCCGACGCACAAAGTGCCACGCATGTTCAGAAGAAATTCCGACACGGAACAGCTCGTTCTGGTAAACTTAGCGTTCGCAATGGATACAGCACTTTCGTCACGCTGCAATGTTAAAAATGGTTTAATACAGCGCAATCTCTTCTTCTTTATAATGTGACAAGAATATAGTAGTTTTGCTGCTCATATTCACACACACTTCTCACAAACTTATTTTGTTACTATTTATCGGGATTCCCTCAATATATTGTGATTTCTCACATCTGACAACATATTTTTTTTTTGGCTTTAATGTAGATTCTTTTTTTGTGTTTGTATTTTTTTAAAGGGTGTTTTTTTGGGGGGGATTTTGATTTGTACTCCCGAAAATGTTTGTGTGTGTTTTTTGTGTCAAGTTCCCACAACACCATTGATATGTTGTTCTATTTAATCTGTAGGAGATTGTTTGATGTTGTTGTCCCTTGTTAATTTCACATTTTATGTTAGAAATGTACCTGAATCGTCACCAACAAACTGTCCTTTTTGGATGAAAACACACACAGGAGAGTATACTTTCCCAAAAAATGTTTTATTAAGGGCTCACAACTAAACAAAGAGGGAGGCAACGCTGGAGAAACTGCAGAAGTGGGTGAAGCCTTGGACCCCCAGGGCACACATCAACTATTTTGAAGCAAAATTGGTGGCCTGAGGAGTCCATATCTAAGGGAGGGCAGTCTGGTCCAGAAGTCCCAGAGATCCGGAAAGCAGCAGATGACATCTGTGTCCCCAGGCTGTGGTCATACGAGAGACTGCAGCTTCTGTCAGACCAGACTGAACCCAGGGTCATCACTCTCAGGTCTTCTTTCCACGCTTCCTTCCACGCTGTGGCTGTGGTGGTGGAGTTGTGGCAGCAGGAGGAGGAGGAGGAGGAGGATGGTCCAACTCAACCACGTCGGTCTTGGGTGTTAGTTCCCCACTCACCCCCTTACGTAGGACTTTATACATAAGGTCCTCACAGAGCCTGCGTTGATCCTCCTGCATGCCCTGCAGTTTGGTGGCAGCCATGCAGGCAAAGGCCTCTTCAGGAGTGGGTAAGGCTCGTAGGGACGCCGAAGCCTCCTGGATCAGCCTGAACGCAGAATCCTGCACGGGACTCGGAGTCGTCTTCCTGGCTCTTTTATATGGAAGGCGGAGGGGAGGAACCTGAGATTCAGTCAGGCTGCGACTGGTCCCAGGCTTCTCCTGGCTGACACTTAGCCCCACCTCCTCCTGGCTGCCACTAATCACCGCCTCCTCCTGACTGCCACATTCCACAGCCTCCTCCTGGCTGAGGTCTTCCTGTGTATGAAAAAGGGACATAGTTTTAGTTTTTTAGTCATCAATCACACACAATTTTCACCTCCTGACTGCTGCAAATTGAATGTTAACAAATATAACAGACTATCCTTCTGAGCCCAGCATTTTTCATTCTTGTCCCAATTTTGGGGGCCCAATACTGTCTATTGATATGTAAAACACTTTTTTCAATCAGCAATTTGTGATCAATAAGAACATCTAGTAAACATCATTTATTTATTGACCAGAAATCTGTAGAAGAATGCTATACCTGACTCCAGCTGTGCTCCTCCACTTCTTCCTGGCTGGAAGGCCCAGGTTGGACATCGGAAGCCTCAGCTGGGGTGGAAGGAAGCGTGGAAGGAAGAGTAGAGAGGGATTCCCTGACTTCAGTGTGGTCTGACAGAAATCGCAGTCTCTCATAGTACCACAGCCTGGGGACATAAACGTCATCTGCTGCATCTCCGGATCTCTGGGAATCTGTGACCTTCTTGCGCTCCCTAAGATATGTGCTCCTCAGGCCACCAATTTTGGCTTTTAAATAGGGGATGGTTGCTGTGGGGACCACCGGCTTCACCAACTCCAGCAGTTTCTCCAGCGCTGCCTGCCTCTTTTGTTTATGGTTATAGTGGGGGTGTCTCACTTGCCACAGACAGGGCAGCTCCCTGTATTTGTCAATGAACAGGGGGAGGAAATTGTGGTCGTTGAACCCATCCATTTTCTCTGCAAAACACAACACAAGACAAACCCTAATGTCAGGCCAAACTCCCCTAATCTTGTTACAATATAGGCTTCCATTTCGAAGCAGTATAGGCCCAAGTTTAGATCCTACCTTCGTTATCACGATCGGCGCCTCCGATGCTCCTTCCTCCACTCACAGATCGTACGTAAGACGCACGCGTGTTAAGCTTTATACACACTGCACATGCGTGTAACTCCGCCCACTCCTGACGTTCTTTCTAGTCTATTCCCCGCCCCTTTTCGTTCGGCGCAGTGGGGGAAGAGCACATGGCGGAGACACAGCAGGATCGTGCTAATTGTAGCAACGAGGAGGAGGCGGAGGAAAGGCCGGATCCGGACACGTCCCGATCCAGAAGGAGATTTAAGGACTCAAATATGTCCTTTGGGGAGATGTTGGAGATGGTGGACATCCTGAAGAAGGCCGACTATGACGGGAAGTATGGGCCTTACCCCAACCCCAATATCAGAAAGGCCAAGATCATGGCGAAAGTGGTCAGGAGTCTGCACCGGAATTTCGGGGTACGACGATCGAAAGATCAGCTCAGGAACCGGTGGTCGGACCTCAAATTACGAGAACATGAGAAGTACAGAAAGATCCGGAGAGTGCTGCAAAAAAGTAAGTAGTTGTGCTGTGTTCCTATTCTTTATGTTTATTACGTTCGTGCTGCTCCATGTGCTTTTAGGAACTGTTGTACGGTTTAAAATGGCAACTTTCATGTTCATGGGCACATTATTCGTTCGTATCAAACATTTTTCTTTCGGACTTTAAAATACCATTGTATAGGCCATATGCATTTGGCCACCATTTTTACGCCCTATACTTGTCTTAAAAGAATTGGGTTGTGTAGATGGCTTTGTTACTAGAATGAAATGCAAACTAGATTCTGTGTAAGGAGAGGACACTGAGCAGCTGTTTTCACATCTGGACACTGGAGCACTAGTGTGGGACACAAGAACACCATTTTTATTAGGGGGGGCACACAGGTGCTCCAGTGTATACTATAGGGGGGTCTCCATCTGTGAAGCTTGTACTAAACAGGTAAAGTATTGCAGGTTGACAAAGGACACTAAAAAAGCTACATCTTGGAACTCTGCTAAAATTGACAATTGTACCCCACTTCCAAGCAATGTTTCCTATTTCTAGTTCTGCCATCAAATATCTGTGTGCTAATTATACCATTTTTGTTTGACATAGGGGATAAAAGACTCGGAGGACACCCCTCATCCGAGGAGACCAGAGCCCCCCCACCTCTGGAAGAAGGTTTAATCCCCCCAACACAATCTGAGCAGGAGGAAGAAGACGTGGTGGAACTAGTCACCACAACAGGTGAGTGTCTGCGACCACAGGCTCAGGTAAGAGATGGATGGCGGCATATTTTTGAGACCTAATTTATTTTGGGGTTCCTCTCTTTTTAGGTGATCGTGATGTTGTGGATCCAGATCCTTTCACATCCGAAAGTGCCCAGATCCTGATCGGGGAGATCATGGGGTGTAATTTACAATTGGAAATCATCAAGAAAAACATCAATGATGTTATTCCAAAAAATAAAAACATCATTGATGTTTTGGGGCGAGTTTAAAACCCCTCCAAATCACTTTCTTCTTTTGTATGCTTTAATGTGCAAAATGTTTTTGTGATTTTTCACAAAGCCAAATTTGGAGGATGCACACAGTGTGCCAACATGTGCTATCTGCCATCACGGGAGATCAATGGATGCGTTTTGGGGGTGCAACCCCTTCCTCAATAATAAAGTAGCGGTGAGGAAGGGCTTGCTCCCCCAAAACACATCCCTTGATCCCCCCTGAAGGCAGGTCGCACATGTTGACATTGTTAAATTGGTGTGCATCTTCCAAATTTGGCTTTTCCTGGGGTGACTTCACCCCATCTGAATGCAATATCAAACACAGTTCCTAAATACTCATGTCTGATATTGCCTTCAAGTTCTACCAAATGTGACGTTTGTAAGTTCAAGATTTGTGTCTTTCTTGTTGGTTTTACACATGACTGTTTTATCTAAAATGGACATTTCTATTTTTGATAATGCTACCCCAAAAATTGTTAGACAACAAACATGTTGGTTTGTTTGAAAAACCTTTGGTAAATGCACATGTGATTGTGCAGGTATAATAAAGTTTGTTAAGCAAGAATGTGTGGATTATTGTCTCAACGCTACAACACTTTTGGGGTGATGTCATTGGTGTTTTCTGAGAAAATGGGGGTTATTTAATAAGGGCAAATCCTCTTGGCATTACAAGTGCAGTTTCAGTGCAGTTGCAACTGCACTTGTAGTGAAATGTGTTTTTGCATTTTAGTAAATAACAGCCAACAGTGCTTTGTATAATAAGGTTACACAATCACGACATTTTCTGGACTCAACACATTTCTGTCAGTGTCAGCTAAAACAAACACAAGCAGTAAATGTCCACAAAGAATTTATTTTTTTGTTTTAATATAAAAAGGCTTCACAGATTTGCTGGCATATTGATAGCCCCCCTACCCGCAAAGAACTCCAGGTAGCGTAACCGTACATCACGGGCACTCAGGGAGGGCAAGCCAGGACGGCCGCTTTCAAGCGCCGTCAGTGTTTCAGGTATCACTCCGGCCTCAGGCCCAACTGAGCCAGCATAGTTGGCCGAATGTTTCCTTAAAAAGTTATGGAGAATACAGCACGCCATTATAATATGGTTCAGTTTATACTCCGCCATATGGATGGGTGTCATAAATAGGCGGAACCGGATGGCCAGGATTCAAAATGTGTTCTCCACCACTCTTCGGGCTCTGGCCAGCCGGTAATTAAAAACCCTCTGTTCCAGGGTGAGGATCCTCATCGGGAATGGCCGCATCAGGTGGTCCCCCAGTGCAAACGCTTCATCAGCAACGAACACAAATGGGAGTCCTTCCACATTGTCCTCTGGAGCTGGCAAGTCCAAGCTGCCATTCTGGAGACGCCTGTAGAACTCCGTCTGGGCGATGACTCCACCATCGGACATCCGGCCATTCTTCCCCATGTCCACATACAGGAAGTAGTAATTAGCCGACACCACCGCCAACATCACTATACTATTCAACCCCTTATAGTTGAAATAGTACGACCCCGAGTTGGGTGGTGGGACGATGTGGACGTGTTTCCCATCAATCGCCCCTCCGCAGTTAGGAAAGTCCCACCGCTGGGCAAAGTGGGAGGCCACAGTCTGCCATTCCTGTGGCGTGGAAGGAAACTGTTGATGGAAAAAATAAAACATTTACTATTTTTGCTCAGAAACATGGCAAGCAGATTAGGCACAAACATTATGGGTCAACCTCCAGATAGCATTTATTAAGGGGAATTTAACAACGCCAAAGTATAAGGTACACCTATCATATCCCCCCCCCCCTCTCATGGGCCATTTCTAACATTATGGGGTGTGTGGAAATCTTGGACAGGTAACCCTCTTCACTTCATTGAGAGATGAATGCCTAAATAATGGGTATTACTTGGAACAGCCCCTCCTTAGTTACACTATTGGCAGCCCACTGGACAGGTAAGAAGTGTCATAATACAAAGATATAAATACACATTGTACACATTTGAGCACATTTGGACATTCTGCTATTACCTATCAAGATAATAATAGGATCCAAAAACTTTAAACAGTACCATTTGAAAGTATAGAGGCAGGTCCTTGCACTACATGCTTTGGGGAATTCATCCATAAATCTGAGCACACAAGAGGTGGGTATAGTGTGTATGGGTTTGGCAAAGTCAGCAGATAGATGATTGAGGACAGAGAATTGGGATCAGCTGACTTAGCAGTTGGGGGAGGGAGAGTTACTAAAAATGATTTGGGGACACCACCAAAAAAAAGTCTCTGGCACTCTGCCAGAATTTAAAGCAAAAATAACATTTCCAAACATTTTAGGGGGTGTTTGGGGTAAAGCACTACTATGGAGCTGATAAAATACATTGTTAAGTGACTACATGAGGTGAATATAGGGCCAGGAGACACCATGCTGGGAAGGTTATTGAAGGGCAAATATGTATGAAGGACCAAAAATAATAATTACATAAAAATCCAGCATGCATGAGAACAAAGGGGACATTCACAGCATATTACAATCATGGTAATTAGGGAATGAGGAAAGAAATACAATATATTAGCAAGCATTCAATACAATAAAATGTGATATAAAAGGATAAAATCTTACCTTCATATACTCCTTCTGCAGGACCTGGATGATGGCAGAACAGGTCTCCGGGATAATGATCCCCAGAGCCTGGGGGGAGATGCCTGTCGAGAACTTGAGGTCCTGCAGGCTTCTCCCTGTCGGCAAATACCGCAGGGTAGCGACCAACCTCTGCTCCGGAGTGATGGCTTGCCTCATGCAGGTATCCTGCCTGCTAATATAAGGGGTCAGCGAAGCCAACAGACAGTGAAACACGGGGTCCGTCATCCTGAGAAAGTTCCTGAAATCATCAGGATTATTCTCACGGATCTCACGGAGCAAAGGCATATGAGAGAACTGGTCACGCTGAAGCAACCAATTCTTGGTCCATGAACTCCTCCCCACCCTGTTCATGGACTGGACTTGTGTCAAGGTCAGGACCCCAACACCAAGCCCCCGCACAGCACGAACTCTACGAGGAGTACGCATATGCAACATGGCTAGAAAACGGTCGGCTGCTCAGAACGAAGTAACAGAACGCACTGAAGAACAGCAAGGCCTGTGAAGAGCGACCTGAAAAACAGTAACGAACGAACAAGAATACATTGACTAATTAAAGTCACGCGGAACTTGCTGCATGCACTGAAGAGCAGATACAAACCCACAAGCACAAACTGAACGGCAGAAAACGATCTGAAAGCCACGAGTCTGAAAAAGCGCGAATCGTCTCTCACCAAACTTTTACTAATACGAGATTAACAAAAGGAGCCCAAAGGGTGCCGCGCTTGGTTCTGAACCGGCCTTTTCTAGTCTCGTCGTACGTGGTGTATGTGACCGCGTGGTTGGTGATCGGAAATTCCGACAACTTTGTGCGACCGTGTGTAGACAAAACAAGTTTTAAGTGGGGGGGTTTTGGGACTTTAAATGAGGAACAATAATGTTCCTCCATCCCGGTTTTCGATAATAAATGAATAGGAAGTTGGGACTTTAAAATGAAGCAATTGGGTAGTGGAGGTAAAGTAGACCATATATAAATTGCATGATGAAATATTTATTGATTGTCAAACATATAAAACATAGTAAAGGAGTATTGATTTCATATACAGTAAAATAATTCATACATATATATAGAAATGATGTACATATAATATAGGCATAGTAAAAAATATACATAAATAGCAGCATGAGATTAGATGTTACTAGAAGAGGTAGGAAGACATGATGTTGCTAGCAGCAACATGCCTGATCACGATACATGCACCCACAGTATAAATGTGCATTAAATACGTAGGAAAATGGTTGATGTATTCAAGGAGACCAACTAGTATACATGACTATGGTTCCATGTAGACTGTAGTTTGGGGCATCAGATGGCAAGGCTCGACGCGTTTCCTGGGTCTATACCCACTCATCAGGAGCTGGAACCATAGTCATGTATACTAGTTGGTCTCCTTGAATACATCAACCATTTTCCTACGTATTTAATGCACATTTATACTGTGGGTGCACGTATCGTGATCAGGCATGTTGCTGCTAGCAACATCATGTCTTCCTACCTCTTCTAGTAACATCTAATCTCGTGCTGCTATTTATGTATATTTTTTACTATGCCTATATTATATGTACATCATTTCTATATATATGTATGAATTATTTTACTGTATATGAAATCAATACTCCTTTACTATGTTTTATATGTTTGACAATCAATAAATATTTCATCATGCAATTTATATATGGTCTACTTTACCTCCACTACCCAATTGCTTCATTTTAAAGTCCCAACTTCCTATTCATTTATTATCAAAAACCGGGATGGAGGAACATTATTGTTCCTCATTTAAAGTCCCAAAACCCCCCCACTTAACTCTATTGATTATCGGGATGGAAGCTCTTGGTTAAATGGGATGGGTAGTGTTCCCCTACCCTCTCTGTGTGAGGTATGCTCTCCCCCTTTTTGATAGGGTATATAGGATACTATTTTTTACATGTACATAGATATGTTTATTCTTTAGTTGTGGATTTATTGCCCATCACATGCATCCATCAGTTTAATTGTCATATTTTACTAGCAGCATCCTGATCATTGATTTCATGCCCCAAAAGGTTTTTCTCATATAGATGCCCCATCTAACACTCTCCACCTGGCCAGCACTCGTGCCTCTAGTGTGGTATCTGGGTGGCTGGGTGACGCCGGGCTCTCCTCTCTGCAGGAGCCGCGATGCGCCACTGGGTCCTCCCTTTCTCCTCCCCATCCTTTGGGATTGGGGGACTGGGCGGTCACCACTCTGCGCATCGGCGCCACGTATCCTACGCCGGGCCTGTGACGTCATTCCCCGCCGTCACGGCCCGGACGTTTAGTGATTCCTCCTCGGTGTCTCCATGGAGAAAGCCCTTCACGCCATGAGCTGAGTTTACTCGGCTCAGGTGCGGCGGCTCCTCCTCTGTGCCACCCACGTGGCGTTGGCGGCATATTTACATTCCCCATTTCGAGCTGGCGGTTCTCACGCCCGGTCTCTCTCTGGGGTTTCTGCACACCAGCCCTGCAGTTCCCGTTCGGCTGGTGGTGCCTGTAGATGCCATAATTGGGTAGGTCAGTACCTCATGTCTTTTTTCCTTTTTCTCCCCTCACTTGATTATGGCTTTTTTTTGGGGTTTAAGTGCTTACTTCCTTGGTGAGTCTGCCTTTCTCACTCCTCTAGTCTGTTGCCACTGTTTCCTTTGTTACTTCTCACACAGTAGTTACTATTCAACACCCATTTCACTTTGGCTACTTCCACATCTTTTCCTTCATCATCCACTTTTTCCACAGATCCTCACATTTGTTCTACTGTATCTTCATTCTTTATTCTCTTTGGAATTTACTGGGTTCACGATCTATTATTCCATTATCACTACTACTATTAATAAAACACCATTACTTACCATATACACACTTAATGGAATAATTTTCTTTTTTTTTTTTAGATCTGGTTGTTTCCACAACATACATTCCTGCCTAGTAGATATACTTTGCCCCAATCTTTTGTTTCCTATTCTGCTTGCCCAATGTCGCACCTACATCTACGCCGCCTCGGCTCCCGTGGAGAGGCTATTGTCCCTGGCTCACCTTGCTCCCACTACCACGCACTGCACCTGCTGCCTAAGTTGGTGAGTGCGTCCAATACTACCTGCTCTATATATTGAATGTTCATTTTTTTATATATTTTTTATCTTTTACTCCTTTTACATGGACAGTATGGTTCATTATATCTCATATATACTCTACAGGAAAATTTATTTACATCAGCTCCTGATGAGTGGGTATAGACCCACGAAACGCGTCGAGCCTTGACATCTGATGCCCCAAACTACAGTCTACATGGAACCATAGTCATGTATATTAGTTGGTCTCCTTGAATACATCAACCATTTTCCTACGTATTTAATGCACAGTTATACTGTGGGTGCACGTATCGTGATCAGGCATGTTGCTGCTAGCAACATCATGTCTTCCTACCTCTTCTAGTAACAAAACAAGTTTGAGCCAACATCCGTCGGAAAAAATCCTAGGATTTTGTTGTCGGAATGTCCGAACAAAATCCGACCGTGTGTACGGGGCATAAGATCATATTTTTTATTTCATCAAACGTTTGGGCAATATAGTGTGTTTTAGTGCATTAAAATTTTAAAAAGTGTGTTTTTTCCCCAAAAAATGCATTTGAAAAATCGCTGCGCAAATACTGTGAGAAAAAAAAAATGAAACACCCACAAACAAAAAGTGTCAGAAAGGGCTTTGTCTTCAAGTGGTTAGAAGAGTGGGTGATGTGTGACATAAGCTTCTTAATGTTGTGCATAAAATGCCAGGAAAGTTCAAACCCCCCCCCAAATGACCCAATTTTGGAAAGTAGACACCCCAAGCTATTTGCTGAGAGGCATGTTGAGTCCATGGAATATTTTATATTGTGACACATGGTGCGGGAAAAAGACAATTTTTTTTTTTTTGCACAAAGTTGTCACTAAATGATATATTGCTCAAACATGCCATGGGGATATGTGAAATTATACCCCAAAATACATTCTGTTGCTTCTCCTGTGTATGGGAATACCACATGTGTGACACTTTTTGGGAGCGTAGCCGCGTACGGGACCCCGAAAACAAAGCACCACCTTCAGGCTTTCTAAGGGTGTAAATTATTAATTTCACTCTTCACTGCCTATCACAGTTTTGGAGGCCATGGAATGCCTAGATGGCACAAAATCCCCCCAAATGACCCCATTTTGGAAAGCAGACACCCCAAGCTATTTGATGAGAGGTATGGTGAGTATTTTGCAGACCTCACTTTTTGTCACAAAGTTTTGAAAATTGAAAAAAGAAAAAAAAACATTTGTCTTGTCTTTCTTCATTTTCAAAAACAAATGAGAGCTGCAAAATACTCACCATGCCTCTCAGCAAATAGCTTGGGGTGTCTACTTTCCAAAATGGGGTCATTCGGGGGGGTTTGTGCCATCTTGGCATTTTATGGCCTTTAAAGCTGTGATAGAAATCCTGAAGGCGGTGCTTGGTTTTCAGGGCCCCGTATGCAGCTAGGCTCCCAAAAAGTCCCACACATGTGGTATCCCCGTACTTAGGAGAATCAGCAGAATGTATTTTGGGGTGCAATTCCACATATGCCAATGGCCTGTGTGAGCAATATATCATTTAGTGACAATTTTGTGCAAAAAAAATGTTTCTCATTTTCCTGCAACTTGTGGAAAAATATAAAATATTCCATGGACTCAACATGCCTCTCAGAAAATGTCTTGGGGTGTCTACTTTGCAAAATGGGGTCATTTGGGGAGGGGGGTTGTGCCATCTTGGCATTTTATGTCCTTCAAAACTGTGATAGGTAGTGAGGAGTAAAATCAAAAATTTACGTTCTTAGAAATCCTGAAGGCGTTGCTTGGTTTCAGGGGCCCCGTATGCGGCTAGGCTCCCAAAAAGTCCCACACATGTGGTATCTCCGTACTCAGGAGAAGTGGCAGAATGTATTTTGGGGTGTAATTCCACATATGCCCATGGCATGTTTGAGCAATATATCATTTAGTGACAACTTTGTGCAAAAAAAAAAAAAGTTTGTAATTTTCCCGCAACTTGTGTCAAAATATAAAATATTCCATGGACTCAACAAGCCTCTCAGCAAATAGCTTTGGGTGTCTACTTTACAAAATGGGGTCATTTGGGGGGGGGGGTTGTGCCATCTTGGCATTTTATGGCCTTCAAAACTGTGATAGGTAGTGAGGAGTGAAATCAAAAATTTACGTTCTTAGAAATCCTGAAGGCGGTGCTTGGTTTTCGGGGCCCCGTACGTGGCTATGCTCCCAAAAAGTCCCACACATGTGGTTTCCCCATTCTCAGCAGAAGCAGCTAAATGTATTTTGGGGCACAATTCCACATATAACCATGGCATGTGTGAGCAATATATCATTTAGTGACAACTTTTTGTAATTTCTTTTTTTTATCATTATTCAATCAAAAAAATGTAATATTCAATGGGCTCAACATGCCTCTCAGCAATTTCCTTGGGGTGTCTACTTTCCAAAATTGTGTAATTGGGGGGGGGGTTTGTACTGCCCTGCCATTTTAGCACCTCAAGAATTGAGATAGGTAGTCATAAACTAAAAGCTGTGTAAATTCCAGAAAATGTACCCTAGTTTGTAGACGCTATAACTTTTGTGCAAACCAATAAATATATGCTTATTGGCATTTTTTTTACCAATGACATGTGGCCGAATACATTTTGGCCTAAATGTATGACTAAAATTTAGTTTATTGGATTTTTTTTATAACAAAAAGTAGAAAATATCTTTTTTTTTCAAAATTTACGGTCTTTTTCCGTTTATAGCGCAAAAAATAAAAACCGCAGAGATGATCAAATACCATCAAAAGAAAGCTCTATTCGTGGGGAAAAAAAGGTGCACATTTCATTTGGCTACAGCATTGCATGACCGCGCAATTAGCAGTCAAAACGACGCAGTGCCAAATTGTAAAAAGTGCTCTGGTCAGGAAGAGGGTAAATCCTTCCGGGGCTGAAGTGGTTAAAGAGGAGAACAGTGGAGCTCTAGTCCATAATGGGAATCATTTTGCCACAAACTCAAATGAAACACGATGGCTTAAATTGAATATAGTCCAGAAACAGATGAAGTAAAGGTGAATATGGCACCTGGACCAGATGGCTTACACCCGGTTGTCCACAAAGAGCTGAGCTCTGTTATTTTTAAACATTTTTAAATAAACCTGCTTTCTTTTTATGTAGAGGTAAACAAACCTTAAACAAATGAGTGGCTATAGATGTAGTATACTGGACTTGGCAAAAGCCACAGACACAGTTCCCCACAGATGGCTAATCTGTAAGTTAAAGAGTATGTAAACCCAACATTTCATATTCCTGATATGCACCTGCTGTACCATGTAGCTATGTGAAAAAGTATCCTGTTCTCTTTGTATTATAACCTTTGTGTAAAATCCCTGGTGTTCCTGTCAGTCCACTTTCCTATTCAAACTGGCCACACTAAGCAGGAGAACACACTATGGTCGGGGTACTTTGTCGCATTAAGTGGGCTTAGCACTATATGACCATATAGAGTGACCAAACCCCCATATTTTTTGAATATGTTCAGGTGTTTTTAACTAGCCTTGCAGGAAATGTTATTCTTGACTGTGTGCGCTGTAATATGTTTTGTACTGTTTGTAGGTCTTATAGCAGCACCATCTTGAATTTAAACGTATTGTAGGGTGTGCCCTCCAAATATGTTTTTGTATATTGTAATATACCTTGACCACTTTTTTTGGGCTGGAGCACCCCTCCCCCTCCTAATTACCTCTTATTTAGTGGACACCAGTGCAAAGGATGTATCCCCTTCAGTTCTCCCACATAGAGGAGTTCAGCTCCCATGGTTGAGACAAAGGATCTTCCATTCTACTACTAGAGTAGGACCCACTAATTCAGGGTACTTTGTCGCAGTAAGTGGGCTTAGCACTATATGACCATATAGTGTGACCAAACCCCCGTATTTTTTGAATATGTTCAGGTGTTTTTAATTAGCCTTGCAGGAAATGTTATTCTTGAATGTGTGCGCTGTATTATGTTTTGTCACACTATGGTCAGTTCTCCAGCTGTGCTGGGAACTCAGTGCGCTATTTTCCAATGACCAGACTTGTCCTAGCCCCCCCTTCCAGCCTTTCACTGGGAAGCCCAGTGTGCTGCGGTTTCTCCTTCCTCAGCTCTTATGCACCTGAGAACAGAGGGAATGTGATCACTTAAAAAAAAGGGAAAAAAGTGTTTATAATTGTGTTTTCTATATCTATACACAAATGTTTTGCCTTTCATTTCTATTTTAAACTGAATGGGTTGTGTTACAAGGTGAGGGATTTACATATACTTTAACCACTTCAGCCCCGGAGCATTTGGCTGGCCAAAGACCAGAGCACTTTTTGTGATTCGGCACTACGTCGCTTTAACTGACAATTGCACGTGGCTCCCAAACAAAATTGACGTCCTTTTTTTCCCCACAAATAGAGCTTTCTTTTGGTGGTATTTAATCACCTCTGCAGTTTTTATTTGTTGTGCTATAAACAAAAAAAGAGCAACAATTTTGAAAAAAACGCATTATTGTTTACTTTTTGCTATAATAAATATCCCCAAAAAATGTATAACAAAACATCTTTTTTTCCTCAGTTTAGGCCAATACGTATTCTTCTACATATTTTTGGTAAAAAAAATTGCAATAAGCGTTTATTGTTTATTGGTTTGCGCAAAAGTTATAGCGTCCACAAAATAGGGGATAGATTTATGGCATTTTTATTAATATTTTTTTTTTACTAGTAATGGAGGCGATATGCGATTTTTATCATGACTGTGACATTATGGTGGACACATCGGACACTTTTGGCGCTATTTTGGGACCATTCACATTTATACAGCAATCGGTGCGATTAAAAATGCACTGATTACTGTGTAAATGTGACTGGCAGTGAAGGGGTTAACCAGGAGGGGGCACTGCAGGGGTTAAGTGTGTCCTAAGGCATGATTCTAACTGTGGGGGGAGGGGCTGTGTGTGACACAACACTGATCACCGCTCCCGATTACAGAGAGCTGTGATCAGTGACAGGTTCATTAGGCAGAATGGGGAGATGCTTGTTTACATTAGCATCTTCCCGTTCCCCCTCTCCGTGAGACGATCAAGTCCACGGGACCCACGGATGGAGTCACGGAGCTCGCGGCGGGCACGCGCGTGCCTGCTACCCAGGCCTCGTGAGATCCCATACAATAACGTGATTTTGCACAGCGGAGCCAACCTGCTGCAATAAAACTGCAGCGGCTGGTCCGCAAGCGGTTAAGGTTTATAAGCTTAAGAAATACAGTCTGTAAATTGATATTAAACCCAATAAAAAAACCATAGTCACAGAGTATTGATTAATGATTCATGGGCTAGCACAAAGGGGATTATTCAATACAAATAAAGACCAGTAAACACTTCTTACGTTTATAAGTATTTATTTATTTGGCAAAATTAGTTCAAGGGGTAACCTTAATGTTATAATGATAAATTAAAATAAATCCTGGCTATAATAAATTAACATAAGAATTACACGGTGTTCATCCAGACAATGCTGAAAGCCTATTCCCCCACTAAACAACACCTATGACTGATTAAGAAATGGGGAGGGGAGGGTGGGAGTCCCGGTCCTGTCCTGAAGGGGGTCTGCGGTTAATGGTCGGACTTCCCCCTTTTATCTGCTCCGCATTCGCGGGCTTTGGCAACCCACCAATTTCGTCCAATCCTCTGCCTGTTGCTGCACAGGGAACTGCCGCAGTAACCAATGACAACCTGTCAAAAGATTAAATGGGAAAACAGCATCCCCTTTGAGCTCTCCCATGTTGGTCCTGCATACTGCATGAACCTTTTATACTCTGAATATACTAGGATTATTTTTGGTGTAACCCAAATTTCAGTTTTGTAACCCTTGCTTTTTAACTTATTTAAAAATGTATATAGAGTTTGGGATTAGAAGTACCATTTCTGTGTTTGAAGATGACATCAAACTCTGTTGTTCAATAAAGTCTTTACAGGATGTCTCCTAATTACAAACAGACCTGAATGCACTGTTTGATTGGATAAAGAGATGGCAAATGAGGTTTAATGTAAGTGTAAGTGTAAGCACTTTGGGACTAAAACATGCATTCAATATCCTAGGAGGAGTACAACTAGGGAAGTCATTGATTAAGAAGAATCTGGGTGTTCTGGTAGATCACAGATTTAATAACAGAATGCAAAGCCAAGCTGCTGTTTTTTAAAGCAGGCAAAATACTTCCTTGTTAATACAAGAAAGTATAGGCTTCAGAGACAGACATAATTGTGCCCCTGTGTAAAGCACTAGTAAGACCTCATCTGGAATATGCAGTGCAGTTTTGGGCACCAGTTCAGATATAAGATATTAAACTAGAGAGAAAACATAGAAGGACACGGGAGGACCTTTGCGATGAAAGACCATGTATAAATACATACTGTAAATGCTCCTTATAGTGCGCTTTGTACAACATTATTCATTGTAAGGTCATCACCACAATTGAAAAGTGCCACTCTTTGCAACTTCAGCATATGGGAAGGCTTCTTTCCAGTAAAAGCTGTGCAAATGTCAAATAGACTCCCTCAGAAACTACTTCTACTCAGCTCGGTTGATTTTTAAAAATGCTGGATGCATTTCTTAATGCATAGAATATAACCGGCTATTAACATTTACAAGTAATACAATAACACGAAAGATTGTTGATCCAAGAAATATCTGACTAATCAAAAAAGAGACCAGGGATTTAGGAATGTTTTTTCCCCCCTAGTCAAGCAAATTGGATTATGCTTTAAGAGGCTTTTTGCCTTCCTCTGGATCAACTGTAGGCATAGGTCTCTGTATATAGAGGTTTTCAAATTATTCATTCTTTTTTTTTTTTAAAGAATAGGTTTTTGTAAAATGGGCTTTTTTTGTGAGTGGGTGGTTTTTTAAGGTTTTCATTAATTTTAAAGGTTTATTTATGTAGATAGGGCCTTTACTGTAGGTTAAATTGTTTTGTTTTTAATTTTCAGCAGAAATTCCCTAAAATAAAAGTGGGATTTTGTTTCATGGTATATTATTTGAGGGTTTTCATCAATTTAGTTATTATTTCAAGATTATATTGACTTTATTGAAATTCAATATGGCTTTTTTGTTAAGATAATATTTTTATGTTAAAGCATTTTTTTCAGGGGTGGCATTTCAGGGTTTTCTTTTATTTTTGAAGTTTTTATTTATATTTTATGTCAGGCCTTTTTAACTTTGGGGTGCTCAAAGTGCAGCATTCATTTGTTCCTGGCCATATGTTCCTGGAGCTGTCTTTTCTTTACAGCATGCTTCTTCATCATATGAAGGAGAAATTAAACAAAATGCAAGAACAGTGTACACCTAAACCACCTCACATTAAATCAATCACATTTCATGCACCCTCATCCCCATAGATAAAATAAAGTTTAGGCATACACCAGTTACCTGTGTTTTTTGATTCTGGCACATTTTTGGCTAAAATTACATTTTAAAATTACTCCACTGTTGGCCAATTTTACACTACTGGATTGCAACAGGCACTTGTAGTTTCCATTAGAATTTCAGGTGACAACTAGACATGTTTGTCCCTTTTCGTTACAAATGCAAATTCAAACAGCTTTCTCGTTATTCTGAGATTTGGATGCATCTGAATCTCCTAATCACAATAGTAATGCATTTCAACAAACCTGAAATAAATTAACCACTTGCCAACCAGCTGTCGTCATTATACTGCGGCAGGTTGGCTCGTTCCTGCAAATTGCTGTAGGTGTACGAGATAGCCAGTGTTCCCAATGTCCCCCGGCCACCTGCGATCGTGGGAAAGAGAGCCAGAACGGGGATCTGTCAAAGTAAACAGACAGATCCCTGTTCTGACAGGGGAGGAGAGAGAGAGATCTGCTGTTCTTAGTGATTAGGAACAGCAATCTCTCTCCTCCTCCAGTCAGTCCCATCCCCCCATGGTTAGAAACACCTCCCAGGGAACACATTTAACCCCTTGATCGCCCCCTAGTGTTAACCCCTTCCCTGCCAGTGACATTTACACAGTAATCAGTACATTTTTATAGTACTGATCACTGTATAAATGTCACTGGTCCGGCAAAAGTGTCCGATCTGTCCGCCCCAATGTCGTGCAGTCCCACTAAAAATCACAGATTGCCACCATTACTAGTAAAAAAAAATTAAAAATAATAAAAATGCCATAAATTTATCCCCTATTTAGTAGACGCTATAACTTTTGCGCAAACCAATCAATATATGCTTATTGCAATTTTTTTTTAAATAAAAAATGTGTAGAATACATATTGGCCTAAACTGATGAAGACATTTTTTTTTTTTTTTTTTTTTATATTTATTATGGCCTGGTTGTTAAGGGGGGGGGGGGATCTTCCATTCTGTAAGTGGTTAGAGTGAAAACAACAAATTCATTCATATTAATTTGTTTCATTCATTTTGCAACTTCAGAGTGATTTGTAAATTCAATAATATGTTTCACACCCTGTATTGTTATGATTGGTCAAAGTCACATGAAAGTTGCATTGAAGTCTCATTGAAGTCACAAGCAAGTCACAATGCAAAGTCATACTACGAAGTCACACAACTTTGAGGTCACAGTCTAAATGTTTGAAGCATCCAAAATAATATACCATTACAAATGAATCCAAACCTTCTCAAAAAAATGACAGAAATATTAATCAATTTGGAAGAACGAATATACAAAACATATCCAAATATATTAAGTTAATTCCGAAAATGAATCATTCTAACATAACAAATATAATGAAACAAAATTATAAAATGTAACCACTTAACCACAACCCCGGAAGAAATTACCCCCTTAATGACCAGGCCATTTTTTGTGATACGGCACTGCGTTGCTTTAACTGACAATTGTGTGGTCATGCAACATTGTAAGCAAAATGTGCCAGGCAAAATTGATGTCCTTTTTCCCCCACAAATAGAGCTTCCTTTTGGTAGTATTTTTATCACCTCTGCAGTTTTTATTTTTTGTGCTATAAACAAAAAAAGACAGAATATTTTGTACTTTTTGCTATAATACATATCCAAAATTAAAAAATATATATATATATATATACTTCTATATATTTTTAGTTAAGAAAAAAAAATCGCAATAAGTGTATATTGATTGGATTGTGCAAAAATTATAGCGTCTACAAAATATATGATATATTTATGGCATTTTTATTATTATTTTTTTTTTACTAGTAATGGCGATGATCAGAAATTTTTATCATGACTGCAATGATGCGATGGACAGATCGGACACTTTGACACTTTTTTGGGACCAGTGACATTTATACAATGATCAGAGCTAAAAATAGCCACTGATTACGGTATAAATGTTACTAGCAGGGAAGGGGTTAACACTAGGGGGTCATCAAGGGGTTAACTGTGTTCCCTAGGTGTGTTCTAACTGTGGGAGGGTGGGACAGACTAGGGGAGGAGTCTGTCGTGCACATCTCTAGTGACAACAAAAGAACACTATTAAGAGACAGGGACACATTGTTTTCACCCTATAACAGGGAATTCTTGAACAAGGCCTTCATGGCAGGATCATCAGGTAAAATTTTAATATAATTTTCAGATTTTAAAATATTAAAAATGCTTTTAAAATTACATGTGTTAAAGCAAAATATGTTAGTGATTAGGTTTACATATATTTAACTGAACAGTTATTTGAAGGGGGTTTCAGGGTAGTTGTACTGTCTGGCAGGTATATCTGAATCAGAAGACTGGCAGAAGACAATTAAAAATTATTTGGCAGGTAAAATAGTTCACATACTTTATATATTTTCAACTATGTATTTCGTTGTTTTCCTGTTGGATCTCTTTTAAGGGAAGCACAGATTCCAATTCATCCGATAACAGGGTCACAACAAAAGCAGTAGATTCATTAAAACATACAGAGAAGCATTGCAAAAACAAATTATCAATTATTTTTGCCACTGGGCAGGGGCTTGCAGCTTACACAGAACATAACAAAGGAGGTTGACAAAACAAATGAAAAACAGATGTCTGGAGATTATTTTCCTAGTTATGAATCCTATAGTCAGCTTTTCTTAGCATTTTATGCAAAAATATATGTGTTCTGTTTAAACTATTCACTTGTTTTCACTGTGGTCTTTCTATTATTAGATCTTTATATATTTAATTGTAAATTACTAAACCAAAGCTGCATTGTCATCAACATTCTAACAGATACATGTAAACAGTCTTACTAAGATATTTTATTATAGAATCACTATAGCACAAATAAGAAAAATAAATATGCTTTCTATTTAGTGATGTATTTTCATAATTACCTCTTCAAATACATCAGCTGACATTTGATAGGTAACGCTTAATATAATTACTTATTTTCTATTACAAAGCAATGAAAGATGTCAGATATAGTATCAATAAAGAGTGGAATTGGTTTTACAGTCCTCATTAAGCGCCCAGTCAATACTATAATGTAAATTTGATTAGAGTGCCACAATGAGTAGAACTATGCAGTTGTCCATCCTTGTTTTCCTAACATTGGTATTAATTGGTTTTGTCAGCTTCAAGATGACAACCAGTTTGGAGAGATCAGAACAAAAAATCTGCAAAAAATAATTAACCATCTTCAGCTAAGTCACATTGCCAGTAAATAAATGTATTTGATGTTGCTGGCAATAGATTTTACTGAAGGAACAACTGAATTTATTTTACAAACTTTACCAACGAAAAAACTGGCAATGATTTGCTGTGAGTTTTGTTTTTAATTATCCTTATAACATTTATCTGAATTATCATAAGTGACTCTTAGCTTTTTTTAAACAAAGATACATTTTAGGAAGAGCATAAAAGAAACAAACACATAATGTAATAGTAGAATAAAAATGTTTCATTATTTGATGTATAACGTTTTGTATTATGGCTACATTTTTACATACAATGTACAAGGCCAGACATTCAAAATACAGTAGCTTTCAGTGGCACAGATCAGCTAACCATGCAAATCATTTAAAGTTATAAATATACTCACTGTAATGCCCCGTACACACAGTCGGACATTGATCGGACATTCCGACAACAAAATCCTAGGATTTTTTTCGACAGATGTTGGCTCAAACTTGTCTTGCATACACACGGTCACACAAAGTTGTCGGAAAATCCGATCGTTCTGAACGCGGTGACGTAAAACACGTACGTCGGGACTATAAACGGGGCAGTAGCCAATAGCTTTCATCTCTTTATTTATTCTGAGCATGCGTGGCACTTTCTGCATCGGATTTGTGTACACACGATCAGAAATTCTGACAATGGATTTTGTTGTCGGAAAATTTTATAGCCTGCTCTCAAACTTTGTGTGTCGGAAAATCCAATGGAAAATGTGTGATGGAGCCTACACACGGTCGGAATTTCCAACAACAAGGTCCTATCACACATTTTCTGTCTGAAAATTTGACCGTGTGTACGGGGCATAATACAAAAAATAAAAATAAAAAAACTGTTTCCTATAACAAACTTACACACTGATCAGCCATAACTTTATGCCCACCCACCTAATGTAGAGTAGGTCCCACTTTTGCTGCCAAAACAGCCCCTTTTGCCACCAAAACAGACCTGACCCATTGACACATGAATGTCTCTAGACCTCTGAAGGTATGCTGTGGTATTTGGCACCAAGCCATCAGTAGCAGATCATTTAAGTCCTGTAAATTGGGAGGTGGGGCCTCCATAAATCAGGTTGTTTGTCCAGCGCATCCCAAAGATCTGGAGAATTTGGATGCCAAGTCAACATCCCAAACTTGGTCAACAATATTGTTTAGGTAGGTGGTATGTGTCAGTGATATCCAGAGAAATTGCAGGGCAAAGGTTTTCCAGCAGAACATTGCCCAAAGTATCACACTGACTCTTCTGGCTTGCCTTCTTCACATACTGAATCCTGGTGCCCTCCCTTCCCCAGGAAAGCAACACACATGCACCTGGCCATCCACATGATTTAAAAGAATATGTGATTCATCATATCAGGCCATGTTCTTCCATTATTCTGTGGTTCCACTTTGATGCTCACTTGCCCATTTTAGGCTTTCAACATACAGTATCAGCTTCAAGGACAACATGTTTACTTGCTGCCTAATACATTGCACAGACTCTTAGATGCCATTTGAATACGATAATCAATATTATTCATTTAACAGGTCAGTGGTCATAATGTTATGGCTGATAGGTGAACACTAAGGTGTTTATTAAGTACACCTAACTAGTACTGAACAGAGAATGTTCATCTTCAGAATAGTCTTAACATCATTCAATTTTTGACAAGAAATATGTTCAGCAATGCTATACCTGGGTCAAGCTGGGCTCCTCCACATTGTCTTCCTGGGTGGAAGGCCCAGGTTGGACCTCAGGAGCCTCAGCTGATGTTGAAGGAAGTGTTGAGAGCGATGGCCTGGGTCCTGCCTGGTAGTTACAGTGACAATGTGCTGTAAAATGTGCCAAAATCAGACCATTTTAGGGACTCCAAGCAATTCAAGGAGTTGAACAGGCAGAATATTTTTATCATTAATGCATTACATACATTAAAAACAATAACATTATGTGTGTGTAGCAGACCAACAGCACAACATAATAGTTAGCTGAAGAAGAGTTTGTCACCTCGTGTATCAAATAAGTTATGTTTACACTATTGAAGAAAATGGCCAAAATTAAAAGGCCACGTGAGAACCTAGGAGACAGATAAGAAACACAAACAGTAATTCAAATGAAATATGAGTTTAGTTTTTTTTTTTTAAATGATTGCACATCCGCAACACTTTGTTGTAAAGCAATTGCCTCTCTACCCATGAAGTACTCTACATATTTTTGCCTGACTTCACAGGTGTTTGGGGGAGTAAGCCAGGACGGCCACTTTCGATAGCCGTCATCACTGCTGTATCCGATGCAAAGTTGGCCTCGAACAAAACTGAGGCCAGATAACTGGCTGCATTGTTCTTTAGGTAGTTGTGGAGAATGCAGCAGCTCAACACAACATGGTTCAGTTTATATTCGGCCAGGTTGATGGACGTTAGAAAGATCTAGAACCGGCTTGCCATTATGCCAAAGGCATTCTCCACAACTCTTCTGGCACGTGACAACCAGTAATTATAAACCCTCGGCTCCATTAAAAACTAGCGTTCGTAATAGAGAATTAACATTCGTGACATGGCAAATTATGAAATCTCCATATGTAGCGCACATTCTCTTCTTAAATGGGATAATAATGAAGCTGTTTTGTTGGCAATACTGATGGAGTTATTGCAAACAAATTTTCAAATGCTTTTTTTTTTCTAGTGATATCAAGAATAACATTATTATGCTTTTTTTTTTTTTCTTTTTTTTTTTTGGGCAAGTTACCACAACACCATTGTCCCGTAGTTTTTAGGATCACAATGTTGGTGTCCCTTGTCAATTTTACATTGTATTTTTTGTGACTCCCTACTCCCAAACTGTCATTTGAAGGGAAACAAGTATTATTCTCCAATTTTTTTATTGTGAATTAAAAAAAGAAAACAAATAAAATTAGACATGCTATCTGCCAATAGAACTTAAGCAAAAAGTGCATTCTATGCATTCAAAAATATAGAAAATATACCAAATCAAATCATTATTCAACCAAAAAAATAATGTCAAAGCAATAACTCCAAGGCCAATAATAAATAACACATTATCTCCTCTGATTCTGCAACATGTCTGACGAACGGCCATTCTGAAACAAACTGAAAAGCGCAAACTGAAAAGAGCTGAATGAAAAGCGCAAAAAGAAAAGCGCAAATCAACACTCACCAAACTTCTACTAACACAAAATTAGCAGAAGGAGCCCAAAGGGTGGCACTAAAGAGCTGAAAAACCACGTAGTATGTCTAGTTCTAGTTTGGGAATGGGAAAATGCTGTGTTTTGACCTGAAGTTTGTGATTGCTGATTTGAATCACTAGGGACAGATTGTGTTGGGGTTTTGTTTCGTCTGTAGGGGCATGTGAGGAAGTGGGGATAGTAACCAATTGTGAGGGAGGGTCCACCAGGGGTAAATCAGGATCAGCCACACCCTGGCCTTCAGTCCCTGGCCTTTCAATGTGCACATCTTGTTGTTGCAACACAACACTTTGCTCTTCATTGCTACTGCCACTGAGGTGAGAGCGTCTGGCGATTGTTGCATTCAGTTGCTGTACCGCTAAATGCAGGGTCCGAATGTCTTCACCACTTCACATGAGCACTCCAGTCTGATTGTTGATGGCTGTAGTCAGTATTTGAAGTAGTGAAGCCTGATTCTGGCCCATACGCTGCAATTCTTCTTTTAACTGCTGGCGGCCATAAGCTTGTTGGCCCAAGTCTTGCTGTAAGAGCTGCAGTGTCCTTTCTACATAATTCATTTGTGTAGAAGGCCTCCCTTGCTCCCATAATCTATCTGACTAAGCAGCCAACCTTTCACCTACTTCAATGAGTCGGCTTTGGCCAGGTGGCAGGAGTGCTGATCCTGCTGCATCCTATGTGGGCTGGAAAGCAAAAAGAAAAAATATACAATTTGAAAAACAGTGTTTTCATGGCTGAACACACAAACAGTAGTAGAAGTGGGTGCCATTTGCCCAAGTACTAGAACATGTTCATGTTGTCAAGGCTGGGTTGGTTATTTAGCACAGGAGACTTCAACATAACATTTTAAGTAAACTTAGAAAGATGGCTGAAATATGGACACACCATCCAATTTTGGGACACAATCACACACAAACAAAATGCAGCTTACACAGTTCGAAGGCTAAGTTGACACCTATGCAAATTGGATGCAGGTTTCCCTGCATCCAATTTGCATGACACGAGTGTAACCGGCTCTCTATGGAGCTGTTTCACATAGCTCTGGGGCAGCTGCTTAGTGTCTTGCAGTGGTTCTGGGCATCATGTAGCATTGCGGGAACCAGTGCAATTGCAGCACCAGCTCCCACATTGCATCTCTCCCACAGGCAGTTCACACTGCCTTCTGTGAACTGCTACAGGTGTCAATACAAAGTTAATGACAATCCCAGATTAGATCACACTGCAAACTGTATTTGGCCAGAAATAAAAGTGCAAGGGGGAGAACACCAATGCAATCTAATTCCAGTGCAGGAAATGTAAAGTCCCTGAACCTTTTTTATGCAAGTTCAGACATACATTGGGTTATTTACGAAAATTCGGGAGTGCAAAATCTGGCGCAGCTCTGCATAGAAACCAATCAGCTTCAAAGTTTTATTGCCAAAGTTTAATTGAACAAGCTGAAGTTAGAAGCTGATTGGTCTCTATGCAGAGCTGCACCAGATTTGACACTCTCCAGTTTAAGTAAATTAACCCTTTATTTTCCAGGGCTATGTTAACCCTTCATTTTTTTAAAGGAACAAGAACTTCAAAGCAACTTGATAGATCAATTGGCAAGGTATATTTGTGGGAAAGCACAAAGATGAAGGTTGTGTGCAAACACTTGTGGCAAAGAAGAACAATTATTTTAACTTACCAGATGTAAAGGCAACTCAGTAGGAGCTTCCAAAGGGGGCAAAGATGGAGCAGCTGCATTGTCTGCAAAAGCCTGATAAATAACACAAATTTATGGCATGACACCAAGTACATAGGACTCCTTTCAATGTTCCCCCCACCCCCACACATTTTATTCCTTACACATACCCTACATTGGATGCATGATCATTCCCAACTCCAGCTGCAGGCATGATATGAAACTGAGGGGCTACATTTCCAAAAAAAAAATCAAAGTAAGTAATCATCATCAAACTATTCTTTCATTACCAACAAGCATTTAGACCAGTTTGGATACTTGAAACATGTGGCCAAATAGTTGAATTTGACCTAGCTTGGCAGAGGTTTAAAATGCAAATTGTGCCACTGACAAACTATCGCAAACACACCAGTGTAGTGGTAGAGAGGCCTTTGTCCTCAATATATGTGTAAGTGTGTGCTTTGCAATGGAGGTCTTGCTAGCAGGACACCCTAATTTTTAAACCATGTAGTCTATTCTGGATCTTAAAGTGGGGTTCCACCCAAAAAACAAAACTACCTGTAAAAATTCTAAAAAAAAAAACAAAAAAAATTTGGATATATTTTTTTTTCACTTACCTCTAAATGCCTGTTGCTAGGTGGTCCCTCGTAGTCTGCCTGTCCCATAGCCTGGGCTGGTGACATCACTTCCTCCTCGGCACAGGAAGGGCTCCGCTCTGCTCCCTCCCTCCTGTCAATCATCTGGGACCCATTACAGGTCCCAGGTGATTGAGCGGCCAATCACGGCGCACGGCGCCGCTCGCGCATGCGCAGTGGGTGCCAGGCTGTGAAGCCACAGCCCGGCGCCCACAGTTGAAATGCCGGCGCCGACGAGCGGAGGGGGGAGACGAGCGGGGCTTTGATCCCCCGCATCGCTGGACCCAGGGACAGGTGAGTGTCCAATTAAAAGTCAGCAGCTGCAGTATTTGTAGCTGCTGACTTTTAATTTTTTTTTTTTTGACGGCCCCCCTGGGTGGAACTCCTCTTTAAGCATCTTAACCCACCTAACCCCCCCCCACATTTTGGAAAATCTACAAACATATGGGGCGTTGACAGTAAACATTAAGTGGTTGATGTATTTGCGCATCATTGGGCATTTGTTGGCCTACCACAAACCACTATTTTCTTCTTATTTTAATTATGCCTACACTGTTTTCTGTTCCTGTCCTTTTCCCATATAAAGATGTTTGTCCCAAATGTAGCCAGCTTTAAACCATTCTACCTAGACCTTCCTCCTGGCTTCTCTGCAGTGGTATGGTGCTTGGCGCCGCTGCCTCCTCCTCCGCCTGCTGGTGTGTTGCTGTGAAGATATATTTTTAAAGTTAATTTTAGTTTCCTCTTACTATTTTATTTTTGGCAAAGAAACAAAGCAGAGGTCATTTGATTACTTATCAGGAGGGACCCGAGATTCCACATCAGCATGTGTGTGGGCCTCTTCAGCATGTTGCTGCTGGCCAGAGAGGCTGGCAGGGGTAGATAACCCAGGACTTGATGAAGGGGCTACAATTCAAGTACGTAAAGTTTTGAGATTTTCCTCATATTTCCTCATCAAGACATACTTTGCATAAAGCATTAAACACGAACAAGCAACACCTCTCTCATGTAAAATGCTACATGTGATTTTTACTTACCATGCTGGCTAGCATCAGTGTCATCCCGAGAATCCACATCAAGAATAGTATCCAGAACTGATGATATCCAGCAGTGCCCACTACTAATCTTTCAGTTGGCTCAGGTGAGATGGAGCCACACCCTGCCTTGTCACATACCTATCACGAGCCCTCCTGCCCAGCAACCTCTTGGTCCGCCCCACCAGGTCATTTACATGCTTCTGTACTTTATCAGCAGTACGGCAAGCACGGCCTCCCACTTCATTAACTGCCACAGCGATCTGATCCCACAGGAAGTCTTTTTGAGGAGCTCCTTTTCGGGAGGTGCCCAGGCACTGGATTCAGGAGTAGTTCTCCAAATATTTTGACACCAGGACCTAGTTTTCCTCCTTGGAGAACTGCAGTAAATGGACTTGCGGCCTCGCAGCCTTTCTGGATGAACCCTCCCATGGTGACTCCAGGCTTGGGGACATCCTTGAGGCTGGAAGTGTCTGCGCCCCAGCCACCTGCCGTCCTCTGGAGGAAGATTCACCCCTCCCGCCAACAGCTGGAGTCCTAACTGCACCACGGCCAGACAACCTTGAACCCCAGGGCCTTCTGGTGGGGGCCATGGCAAAACCAGAAAAGAAGGCAGAAGTTCTGGATAGCGGTAATCAGCAGCAGACAGGTAAGAACAACACAGCAGCAGGCAAGTCGTGTGGGGGTTATTAAACCAAGAGGCAAAATGAGGGTATCTGAAAATAGAAAAATAAAAAAAGAAACATGGTTATAAGCAAAGGGAGTCCCCAACACAACATGCCAGTTTGGAGAGGGAATCAGGAAATACTCACTTTGGGCATAAAATGCAGCTGCTGTGTGTTACACAACATCTGCTTGTTAAGAAATGAATCCTGTGAGCCTTCTGAGGATAGGGAGCCCGAGGTCCTTCAGCCGGCAGTTGCCAGAAGGTAGAGTACTGAGGCAGGATTGGCTACTCCACCTGAGCTGATCAGCAGATACTTTATGTGTAAGTAATCATACCTAGTTGTGAATTTGAAATAAAAAACACATTGAAATCTCTCCATGACATGGACCCAGACACTAAGAAATATCTGACAGCAGTTCTTGGCATTATATGGAGTCTGTTGTCAACATGATGCCACTGGGCAGCACAACCCCAAGATAAATGGCAAGCATTGTTTCTTTTCTGACATGGATTGGAGAGGGAGTAGAGCAGCTGTCAGGTGTTTGTGTGCCCTTGTTAGAGAGAGCTAACCTGTATATTATGAAATTACTTCTGCTATATTTTTGTTGTTTGTAATTTTTTTGTTCTTTAGCTGAATAAGCACATGAGCTTTTTGCTTAAAAGTTGGACCCTGGAAAACCTGTTCAGAAGGACTGTCTGGAGTCACAGGTGTGTGCCTTAACCAGTACCCATGTGATACCTGGAGCCCAATCACAGCTCCCTGTCAAAGGAAGCAAAGCTGTTTGTAATTCCATAAATTAGGAACATCTTTTTTAACCTTGTGATTGTCTGCTAACATTAACAAAAAACAAATATGCACAGCAGTCATGGATGTAGCACACTACACACACCAGCATGAACACACATAGCTCAACTGAGTCTATAGGTGCCCAATGACAGACATGGACCTAAATTGTCTGTATGCCCCACATGAAGTAAAGATACTGTGGTGATCAGCATGTGTTGCAACCAATATATTTGTTTCATATCTGAACTATGATAAAGTGATTTCCCAAACTCTAACTAGCCTGCACTAAGTGAAAGCCTATTCTGAAATGTGACTCATATCTCAATGTCATTGTACAGGAGTGGATCCTGTTAGGAGGAAGCCATCTTCACATCGTCCACTCACCTTTATGTGTGAAAAGTGGATATGTTGTGGCACAAGGCAAGAACTGGCATCTTGGACCTGCATAATCACCCTGGCATGTCAGAGGTGGTTTGGAAACAGCACAGCTATTTTCCCATCCTTCTCCTCTATGTTATGTATTGTGTCTGTGTTTAAAAGAATAAAACAACCTGGAATGGGCATCAGAGACCTTTTTTCTTTCCAAAGGTGGAGGTGTTGTGGGTTGGTAAAGAGCTGGGCATTTGGGTGAGCATTCTCCATCTCAAATAGACACATATCCAATCAGATACAAGAGAAATACATTAAATACAAAATCTGATTTATCAAAATGTAGGCCAGTGTGGGCCCTTACGTTGAGAAGATCCTAAAGCTGACCTCTGTTGTGGGCCAAAGACAATCCTTAAATGTGCTTTTTTCTAGTTCAATGTTTTTATTGAATTTTTAAATTCATAACAGTTAAACATGTAGTCAATTGAACATTTGAACAGAAGTTACACACATTGCGCAAATACACTTTCCAGTATGTCACCATATCACAAGATGTATACATGAAATTCAGTAGATTTTAAGCATAAGTACCATGAGTACAAGAGGGACATATTGGTCAAGAAGAGATTAAGAGATATTGTATTTTTCAGTCCATAGTTTCCATTTACAATCAAATTTTTTGCACGTTAAAGAGTTGATAGCTAGTAGGTGTTCAAATGTGTGGTTTCTATTAACTAGCGTAATCACTTCAGATATGTTGATAGCTAAGGTGTTTTTCCAATTTCTAAATATAAGGGTGCGGGTTGCCAGAAGTATGTGGGTGATGACTGCTCTATGTTTTGGATGAAATCTCTCCATACCAATGTGGAGTATTGCTAGTGCGGGGTTTGGGGTCGTTAGGATTCCTGTAATTGACGAGATCAGCTGGAACGTTTTGTTCCATAGACTTGTTATGCTGGGGCATGTCCATAAGGTGTGTACCAGATTACCTATGTGTCCGCAGTTTCTCCAACAGAGGGGGATGTATCTGGGAAGAAGGTGGCAATTCTTTTTTTTTATAATCGACAATTTTTATTAAGCCTCCAAGTATACAATACAATTGTTGAAAGTAACATTGCATGTGAAAAAACAACGAAAAAAGAGGTAATAAAAGCATAGTATTCATAACAAATTTCTCTAGAAAAAGGAGAGTGGACCGTAGAAATCTAAACTGACTTATGAAAATTGTTTGGTCCATTCTTCTCAAAGAGGAAGTAAGAGAATAAAGAGAGAAGAAAAGAAAGAAAAGGGAAGTGAAAAAGGTATAAAAAAAAAAAAAAAAGAAAAAAGAAAAGAAAAAGGGGTCCATACATTAGGGCTCATCTCTCCAGGGCTCCAGGTGTGTACAATTGTTCAAGGCGGGGGGGTCTCATGGAATTGCGGGGGGTTCCAGTTGCCTGTGCCATGGATCTGTATGTCTGTCTACTCTATCTGTGAGTCTGGCTGTCATGGATTCCATAATCTCTACGTCTTTAATTCTGGTATACAGATCAGATAATGACGGAGGATTTCGGTGTTTCCAGTGTAAGGATATTAGATATCTCCGTAGAGTGATAAAGTATAAGTGAAGTGTGATTCAGTAGAAAATATTATATTTCCTCAGAACTCAAAAGTTTTGGGACAAGATGGCGCCAAGGGTGATGTGGATAATGTGGTAGATTATAGTTAGTTGGGTGAGTTTATAGTGTTACTATGGTCTCCGTGTACCATTACCATGTGTAAATAAGATCATGCTGCAATTTCCAAAAGTATTGGGACAACATGGCGTTAGTGAACCAAAAAAACCTTTGTAGTGAACCATAAAAAACTTAATTGTGAGATCTTGTTAACACACTCCCTATGAGTTAAATGCGATTATGTAAAAAAGCATACAGCAACCATGAATCCAGTTTAAAAGTGCATATTCAGCAATCATTAGCTCCTAAAGGGTCCATGCAAGGGGTCATACATTAATGACCAGGTGGAGAAGACAAAGTTCAACAATATAAATGCTGTTAATTCTATCCTTGGGGACACACTGCAGTGACTTCCGTGCCTTTCACTCAAGACGGTGACTTTCAGGTGCTCACCCCCCAATGATACCCCACTCACCAGAGATGATCACCCCTGCAGGGGTACCGAGCGACAGAGTGGGTGTCCCAGGGCAGGTGATATTCACTCCAAGTGTGCTTCCCTTCCTGTACAGCGTTCAGTCCTCACAGCTACTCCAGGGAACAGATGTGTTCTGATGTAATCAGGATATTCCAGCGATTTAACCTTCAACTCTCCAGTAAACAGGAGAAAAAGAAACACAGGGGGGCCTCCTTGGTGTAGTACGTTGTGTAAAGTTTATTGCACATAAGCGTTACAAAAGAGTCCCATTGCAAATGTCCACAGGTTACAAGCCAAAAAAACGAAGTAAAATTGGAACAAGCACCGCTGTGTGCAGGGTTGGAACCGGCAGCGAACTGCGGGCGTGCGTTCCACCGTGCGTTCCAGCCAGCACTTCCGGGTATGACGTGTGAGCGTGACTCCGCCTTACGCGTTTCGTCATAGGACGTTTCGTCTTTGAGAACGTCCTATGACGTTGGTACACATGGTAATGGTACACGGAGACCATAGTAACACTATAAACACACCCAACTAACTATAATCTACCACATTATCCACATCACCCTTGGCGCCATCTTGTCCCAAAACTTTTGAGTTCTGAGGAAATATAATATTTTCTACTGAATCACAGTTCACTTATACTTTATCACTCTACTTTGATAACCCACTGGGGGTATTTCATTTTATTTTATTTTACTTCATGCAGTAGTGTCGTATATATTGAGGTTACGACATTTGTCCTTTGTTTTTTATCTTCTGGGTTTTCTTTCTTTTGGATTTTTTGGTTTTTGGTTATTTCTGCAAATTCTGTGAGATTGCATGATGAACACATAGCGTGGGTTTACTTACCATATCACCTAACAGCACCCAATCATATTGAGGGCAGCGCCGTTTTTATTCCCTTATTACTTCCTTTGGGGTACCAATTAGGAATAGGCAGCAGCTCTCACATGGTCCTAAGCGCGGACCCTTCTACCTATATTAGATATCTGGCTGCTGTAAGTATTTGCGTTGCTAGCTTTTTGGTTAGTCTGGGAAGTGTGGTGGAAGGGAAGTAAGAAAGAAAAGTAAGAAAAAGTAAGTAAGAAAAATTTAGGAGAGAGAGGGATATCTACCTCGAATAGCCGGTGAAGGAGGTCCCGAACCACCCGCCAGTAGGGCTGGAGGGAGGAACAGCTCCAATAGATGTGATATACTGTGCCCCGGTCTCGGCGACACCTCCAGCAGCGATCCAAGGCCGATGGGTATATGGCCTGCAGACGTGATGGGGTAAGGTACCAATGAAGAAGCACCTTGTGTGAGTTTTCTTTATAAAGTGTGCATATAGAGCTCCTGGCTGCCCATCTCCATATAATGG
Source organism: Lithobates septentrionalis (assembly GCA_037952835.1). Lineage (NCBI taxonomy): Eukaryota > Metazoa > Chordata > Amphibia > Anura > Ranidae > Lithobates > Lithobates septentrionalis. The sequence continues at coordinate 2,736,874 of JBBDGP010000284.1, read as the reverse complement.
CCCATTGTTCAGGTATTAGTTCCTCCCCAAGTTGTTCCTCCCATCTACACATGTATTTATGTTTCCCCATTAATGAGCATGTCATATGAGTTTATGATTTTATATATGTCTGAAGTCAGACCTTTCTGCGTGGGGCCTGAAAGAACTAAACATTAAAATGGGGATGGGTTGGAAAATTGGAGGGTAGGGGAGATGGTGAGAGCATGATGCCGTATCTGGAGGTAGCCAAAAAAGGCACTGAGGGGGAGCTCATATTTGGCTCTGAGTTTGTCACAGGATAGCAAGATCCTAGACACTGGATCCACCAAGTGTCCATAATAAAAGAGTTGTCTTTGCAGCCATGGGAAGATCATCTGAGAGTTTAAGCTGTCAGGTAATTTAGGGTTATAAAGGAAGGCCGTTACCAGAGAGGCTTCAGATTGTAGGGGGGTGCTATGGTTTAGCTGCCTCCAGTGCGTAGGAGATGCATAGTATGTAATAGGGCAGATTAGGGAATATTGTCATTGGCGTTCCACAATAAATTGTTCGGGTGGATGGGAGCTAGTCATATTTTTTCTAACTGAGTCCAGCGATTATAGGCCGGAAGGGTGACCCAAGAAGCTATGGCTCTCAGTTGTGCAGCATAGTAATAGCGTTGAAGGTGCATAAAGGCCAAACCCCCATCCCCTCTGGAAGCAAACATTACAGAGCGGGCTATTCGGTGTTGTTTGTAGTTCCATGTAAAATTTAAAAGGTCATTTTGGAGTTTTATGAAATGGGCCGATGGGATGGGCACTGGGAGAGTCATAAAACAATACAAGAGTTTAGGTATAGACATCGGATAATGTCTCCATTTGGTCAGAAGGGATCGAATAGAGGTCCAAAGTTTGCGTTATATAAGGATTCATATTGAGGCGTAAGGTGTACCCCTAAGTATTTAAATATTTAATGGACTGTGATTTCCATGCATATGGAAAGTTTTCCGACAGGCGGTGTACTTCCGCTGAAGGTAGATTAAGCGGGAGGGCTTCCGATTTAGTTGGGTTAACCTTGTAGCCCGACAGGCATCCATATTCCTGCAAAAGTTTATGGAGGTTAGGGAGAGTAATGTTTGGCTGTGTCAGGGTCAAAAGGACATTGTCCGCAAACAGTGAAATTTTAAATTTGCGACCCCTAACCATTACACCCTTAATATTTGGGTCTCCCCGGATCTGGGCCACCAGGGACTCGATGCACAGGGTGAAGAGCAATGGGGAGAGTGGGCAACCCTGCCTAGTTCCGTTTGAAATAGGGAAAGAGGTGGTTGCCGCAAAGGGCGTTTTGATAGAGGTTGTAGTGTGTGCCCTTAGGAAGTGGGATATGCGAAGGCAGGAAAATGTCAAGTTTTTGGGTAATTGGTATTCAGTCATTATTTGTTCTGCTGATTTTGGTTTTGTTCCTGTAATTAAATCTTGTATTTGTTTTATGTCCAGTGTGCAGGAATTTTTGCCCCTAATGCCGCGTATACACGAGCGGACTTTAGAGCAGACTTTGCTCGGCGGACTTTTTGCCGGACTTTGTCGGCTCCTTGCGCCGGACTTAAAAAGGGACGGACTTGGCCACACACGATCATTGCAAAAGTCCGTTGGTTTTGAACGCGGTGACGTATAGCACGTACGACGGGACAATAAAAAGGAAGTTCAAGCCCCACTACGGCACCCTTTGGGCTCCTTCTGCTAATCTTGTGTTTATCTCGTGTTAGTAGAAGTTTGGTTAGAGACGATTCACGCTTTTCACACTTCAGCTTATTTCAATCGTTTTCTGCGGTTCAGTTTGTGCTTGTGAGGTTTGTATCTGCTTTTCAGTGTGTGTTGGTCAGTTCGTAACCTGCCTTGCAGGCCGTTCTGGTCCGCTCATTCCTGATTTTCAGGTCGTTCTTCATAGGCCTTGCTGTTCTTCAGTGCGTTTGTTATAAGTTTGTTTGTTTGACCAGCTGACCGTTTTGATGCCATGTGACATGGGCGTACTCATTCTCGAGTTTGTGCTGCGTGGGGACTTGGTGTTGGGGTTAATACTTTGACCCGAGTCCAGTCCATGAACAGGGCGAGGAGGAGTTCATGGATGAAGAATTGGCTGCGCCAGCGTGCCTTTGCTCCGTGAGCTCCGTGAGAATAATCCTGAGGATTTCAGGAATTATCTCCGGATGACGGACCCCGTCTTTGAGCGTCTGCTGGCTATGCTGGCCCCCTATATCAGCAGGCAGGATACCTGCTTGCGGCAAGCCATCAGTGCGGAGTAGAGGCTAGTTGCCACGTTACGTTACTTGGCGACAGTGAGAAGTCTTCAGGACTTGAAGTTCTCGACAGGCATCTCCCCCCAGGCTCTGGGGATAATAATCCCAGAGACTTGTTCTGCCATCATTCAGGTCCTGCAAAAGGACTATATGAAGGTAAGTTTTATCCTTGAACATTACATGATATGTATTAAACGTTTTTTAATGTATTGTATAAATTTCCTCCTTACCTAATTGCCATGCTTTCAATATGCTGTGAATGTCCCCTTTATCTTCATGCATGCCTGTTTTTGGACATTAATCAGACCCCGACAACAGGGTTGTCGGGAAGAGGCCCTTGTCCTCATCAACATGGGGACAAGGTGCTTTCAGGTGGGGGGGCCCGCAGCGTGCCCCCCCTCCCCCAAGGCACCAACCCCCCATGTTGAGGGCATGCGGCCTGGTACGGTTCAGGAGGGGGGGGGCGCTCGCTCGTCCCCACCCCCATTTCTGTCCGGCCGGGCTGCGTGCTCGGATAGGGTCTGGTATGGATTTGGGGGGACCCCCACGCCGTTTTTTCGGCGTAGGGGGTTCCCCCCCAAGGTCCATACCAGACCCAAGGGCCTGGTATGCTCTTGGAGGGGGAACCAATGTCGGTTTTTTATTTAAAATTTGGCGCAGAGTTCCCCCTCAAGATCATCTGAGCACAAGTCGTGTGCTGAAGTCGGATCATGCGAGACGGCAATCCGACTTTGATCCAACTTCAATGATAGTCAATAGGCTGAAGTAGGATCAAAGTCGGACCAAAGTAGTACAGGGAGCATTTCTAAAGTCGGAACGACTTGTGTCGGACCAGTTAGGATGGCTCCCATAGGGAAACATTAAATTTCACACGTCATGCGACATGAGCTCCCAATGTCGGAGCGTTTGTCGGACCAGTGTGAACCCAGCCAAAGAAATTGCGCTCGGTGCTCAATATAAATGATAACAAAAACTGAAATAAGGGACCGTAAAGGAAATCCTGCAGCTAAAACACAATAACCCCAATACAAGGGCACATGGAATAAACAGTATAAAGAACAGTGTAGCGCTGGACTAGTAAAAAAGAACACATATGTTGGTATATGCAAATATGCCAGGACGCACAAAATTATCATGGGTCAATAAGTGATATAAAGCAATGTATCAGTGTTGCACTAATTTAAAGTGATAAAGTGCACATATATGTAATGAGGACACATGTGAACTGCTCATCTGAAAGTTATATCATCATAAAATAATATAAAAAATCATATAAGTGATAATCCTTATACATGTGAGTCCATACCCTGAAGGGTGTATACAAAGAAAAAGTGCAAAAAATAAACAATAAAGTTCATAAGTGTCTCAAGTGAGAGGATAAATCCAAAAAAATCCAGAAAAAGCTATTGCAGAGTTCAGAGTTGCATGATCCACCTTTAGTGCAGCCCGCCACCAGATGGTAAAATTAAAGGCTTACCAGAAAGCCTGTGACCGCCCTTATTTAGGGGGGTCAAAACAGGCTTAGTAGTGGAAGATGTCAGAAGATGATGTGTTCCCTGGACTGTTCTCCCGCTCTCCTCACCAAACAAATGGTCCTCAGCAACGGGGACTCCGATATGGAAAAGGTGCTCACATGGATTCCTTTAATACTCCTTCCCGGAGGGGCCAGGCATGAATGAGCCACAGATCCCAAGAGAAAAACAAAAAGGGACTCCAATAGTGCAGATTGACTAAAAAGGGGTTGATTTATTTAAGCTGAAATGCAGCAAAAGCACTTACAACAAAAGTGACAGTGCAAAAAACTCTTTAGCTATTTAAAATCGGTTCGCGCATGCGCGATGCGTGTCGGCATTGTGACCCGTTGTTTAAAACAGTCAGGTGTGTTTGTTAACCTAATTAGAACCCCTCCCCCACCCCACCCCACAAATGTTTAAAACAGTCAGGTGTGTTTGTTAACCTAGTTAGAACCCCACCCCACAAATGTTTAAAACAGTCATGTGTGTTTGTTAACCTAATTAGAACCCCTCCCCCACCCCACAAATGTTTAAAACAGTCAGGTGTGTTTTTGAGCCTAATTTGAACCCCTCCCCCTACATTCAAATGGATCAATGGGCCATCAGAGGGGGTGATTAATCTCATAAGTGGGCCTCTTTTTTTACAATTTAAATTACAAACACACAGATTAATAATGTTTGACTGCTGTTGTTCACTAATGTTTTTGTGTAATCTGATATACAAGTTAGGTTTAAAAGTCCTTATCTTAATGTTTTTTTTATTTTTTCACTCCACAGTTTCCTTCCAGTACACAGGAATGGCAGACTGTGGCCTCCTAGTTCGCTGACCTTTGGGACTTTCCCAACTGTGTCGGGGCGATTGACGGGAAGCATGTCCGGATTGTGCCACCACCGCATTCGGGGTCTTTATAACTACAAGGGGTTCCATAGTGTAGTTTTGATGGCGGTGGTCTCGGCACATTTGGACCTTCTGTTTGTGGATGTGGGGAAGAACGGCCGGATGTCTGATGGAGGAGTCTTTGCACAGACCGAGCTGTGCCAGCGTCTCCCGACTGGTGGCCTGGGATTGCCACCTGATGACCAGAATGTTGATGGACTCCCCTCAGTTTTTATTGCTGATGAAGCGTTTGCTCTCGGTGAGCACTTGATGAGGCCGTTCCCTCAAAGGACACTCACCCCTGAGAGGAGGGTATTTAATTACTGGCTGGCCAGAGCAAGAAGTGTTGTGGAGAATGCCTTTGGGATTCTGGCGAGCCGGTTCCGTTTGTTCCTTTCTGCAATTAATCTGGCGGACTATAAACTAAATTACGTCATACTTGCTGCATCCTACATAACTTTTTAAGGAGACATTCAGCTACATATATTTCTTCTGTTGGGCCTGAGGCCGGATTGGAACAAGATACAACAATGACAGGCCTAGAAATTGGCCGTATTGGCCTGGCCCCCCGAACCGCACGTCAAGTGCGTGAGCGTTATGTTAATTATTTTAATGGTCGGGGGGCCATTGCTATTCAGCAACAGCTTTAATTTTACCAAAAAATACAATTAAAAAAATTGATCAAAAATATATTTTTTTTATTCTTGTTTGCATTTAGTTTTGTCTGTCTCCTAGTGCACTTGTAGTAGTGGCAAGTGTATTTACCTTTAGTTAATCAGGCCCTTTGTCACTGTAACCACCCAAAAAAAATATAAAATTTTCTTTCTGAAATAATCAGCCACACACATTGTATTAGTAAAAACTTTTTTTTTTTTGCATTTTTTTTTTTTTTTAATATTTTTTTTGGTGTAAAAATATATTTTTTAACGTTATTAAAGGCATATTTTTGCAAAAATAGACCTTGATAAAAATATTTACTTTCACAACAGTGTTTTAAAAAACATACCAAAACATTAAAGAACTTACAAAGTTCAACATTTAAAGAATGGTGCATGTGATGTCACCCTTGGAAATCGTTCATTTTGAATATGCTTAAAATTGAGCATTACAAAAGGGTCAAGTCAGCATGTGCTATCTCCATAGGCGTGCGCACAGGGTGTGCCGGGTGTGCCCAGGCACACCCTAATCCCCCCATGCGCATTAGTGTTATCATTCTGTGTAGCAACAGGAACATGGGAAAGATCTCCCTCTTACCGGCTCTGCCATAAGAGAAGTGTTTATCCTTTTCTCTTTCACTGTGCCAGCAGGGAGATCAATGTGCCAGAGTCATATACAGTATATGTAGATACATACACATGCATGTGTGTTTGAGCTTAAGGGTGCACACCCTAATGAATTAGGCTGCGCACACCTATGGCTATCTCCCATCATGGGTGAGCAATGTACGTGTTTTGTGTGTGCAATCCCTTTTTGTTCCTATCACCACAAAATAATTTGGAGGATGAAGAGGTTGCAAACACAAAACAAGTACATTGCTAACCCATGATGGAAGATAGCACATGATGACACACCGTGTGCATCATAATGTAAATTTGGGTAGCACCAAAAAATTATAAAAGATTTTCAAGAGAAAACAAACTTCACAAGGAAATGGAGAACATGATTGATGTTTTTAGGCAAAACGTTATTCTATTCTGCCCAAAACATCAATCATGTTCTTCATTTCTTGTTGCATGGAGTCCAGGCGAAGTTGCATGCTGTGAATTTGGTCACGCATTTTATCTATTTGGCCATTCCACAGCATTATCTGGCCAATCAGTCTTTGGGCACTGTCTGTGGTGAATGGCTCTGCCGCTTGGCCTTCCACAACCAGAAACTCACCTAAAATTAGTGAATAAAAACAAGGGTTACAATATGCACACCAAAATACATTAACTTAAGCTGGGGTGTCAGTCACTCACTTGGTGGGCTTGAAACCTCGCACACTTCCTCCACCTCTCCTTCCTCCAGGTCGTCGGGTGGGCGTGGTCTTGGGCTTGGGGTATCTTCTGCCTCAGGCTGGTGACTTGGGGGGGGGTCCTGGGATCCTTGGACTGTTGTCTGAGTCTTTTCTCCCCTATGATAATTGAACAAAAGGTATAGGTAAAACACAGTGATATTTCAGATTTTATCAAATACTCTGAAACGTTGGTTAGGAGTTGTGGTCAATTGCCTTTTTTGGTCTTCAAAAATTTAGAAGACAGGATGAACATTCCCTCTGAACAACAATTATAAACAATGCACATTTTCTGGCAAGTTTCAAAGATGCAGACACCTGCTGTGTCCTGTCCTTACATTACACTGAATCATTTTTGAAGAAGCATTATATTTTCAAACACATCTACAGCACATCAACAAATTGTGGTAATTGGACAAATTATCAAGACATAAATGTATGTTCAACCCTGTCCCATCGTATTTGGCGAAAAAATAATGTCATTTTCTAAAGTATCATATGTATTTTATAAAGAACGGTCTTTACGAACGATGCTGTATAAAGTCAAAAAATATGGATCAGCATGCAAGTTAAGTATCTGAATAGGAAAACACAATAAAAACTTACTTTTTTAAGCAGCTTCTTTATTCGCCAATATTGTTCTGGCTCCCGACTTTTGATGTCAGACCACCGCTTCCTCAATTGTTCTTTCGACCGTTTAGTGCCAAAATTTGCTTCTAGAGCGGTGACAATTGAGGACATTATTTTGTCCTTACGCATATTCGGTCGTGTGTACGGTCCTTTTTTCCCATCGTAGTCCTCCCTTCTCAATATGGACACCATCTCCACCATCTCTTCAAAAGCCATGTTGATGGCCTTATATCTCCTCCGGGATGTGGATGGTTGTGGCTCTGGGCTTTCCTCCGCGCTACTTCCACTGATTCTCTCCACCATCTTTAGCTATCTACTCCCACTGCGCAACGAAGAGTGAAGGGGTGGGGACAAATCATACTAAAGAACGTCAGCGGCGGGCGACGCAGGCGGAGCATGACACATGCGCAGTGTATATAAAGCTATTACGATGGCCTACGTATGTCCGTGCGGAAGTAGCGAGCGTCAGAAACGAAGGTAAGATTAAAGTGGGGGTGTGTGTGCTTGGTGTGTGTGTGTGTATGTATGTGTCCCCTAGATTACAAACCAAAATAATCCTGTGATTTGTGACTGACATTATTTTTGATCTGGTGTCTTGTCTTTCAGAAACAATGAATCCCTTTAAAGAGGAAGAATTTTTGTCCCAATTTATTGAGCTCTATCAGGAAAAGAAAAACCTGTGGGAGGTCAAACACCCACTATATTATAATAGGGATGTAAGGAAGGCAACACTGGGCACACTTTTAGAATTTGTGAAGACTCGAGTCCCCCAGGCAGACCTCAAGTTTGTGGACAAGAAAAATGGTATCTTGTGAAACATGTATAAGTGGGAACACAGCAAAAACCAGGAGTCGCTGAGATCCGGTGCAGCAGCTGACCGAGTATATGTACCCAAGTTGTGGTACTACCACAAAATGCGATTCCTGGATGACCAGACCGAAGCCAGGCAATCACTTTCGACCCTTCCCCCCACCCTTCCCTTCAGCCTTCCCTCCACTCTTCCCTCCAGCCTTCCATCCACCTCCACCCCAGCTGAGGAGTCCCAGGAAGAACTGGGCCTTTTCATCATTGATGAAGTGGATGCGCCCAGCTTCAGCCAGGTATCCTGTTTTGTGTAATTTGTGATTGTGTAAATGTTAATAATGATGTTAACGTGTTAACTTTTTAAGTGCTTCCTAAAAAATGACTTCAGCACAAATATTAATATGTAGACATATCACTAGACAGTAGTGGCCAAAAATATACTTCTGCATAGGTGTGCGCAGCCTCTTGCATTAGGGTGTGCACCCCAAAGCTCAAATACATATGTATGTGTATATGTACTGATGGTGTCAGTAGGGCAGTGGACAGTGTAATTTTGTTAATTTTCTTTTTCCAAAATTTTTTGGCTTGTGTAACATTTTTGGGGGGGGGGTGAAATATCAATGGTCTAAACAGGGGGGAATATGCAGCACACAAGGCAAATAGGGTGTGCCCAGGCACACCCTGTGCGCACGCCTATGTACTTCAGATATTGTTGATCACCTGAAATAATGGTGGTGTCAAATAGATAGCCTTTACTATTTGTTGATACTTATATTTGCAAGTCATGGGCAGAAAATTGTGTGTGATTGCGTAACACAAAATCACAACTATGTCCCTTTTTTTGACACAGGATGACCTCAGCCAGGAGGAGGCCTTGCCCAGTAGGAGAGAGGAGGAGGCCTTGCCCAGTGGGAGAGAGGAGGAGGCTGTGGCTGGGCCAAGTCAAAGCCACACGGAGTGTCAGGTGCCTCCCCTCCGTATTCTCCACAAAAGGCCCAGGAGAATGACACAAACTGAGCAGGAATCCCTAGGGAAGCAAGCCAGATCCTGAGCAAACCACCCAATGCAGAGGAGGCGTATGACACCTATATAGCCAGCAGATTGCTAGAGTTGGAAAAGGGCCAACGCCTCCTCTGTGAGGGTCTGATTTTTAAGGCATTTGAGAAGGGCTTGAGAGGGGAGCTTACTGCTACCACATATCTGGCAGATGAAGCCACTCCTCCTCCTCCTCCTCCTCCTGCCCCAAGTACACCACCAGAGGCACAACCTCCGAGGAAGGCTGCAGAGAAGCGTGGAGGGAAGGCTGCAGAAAAGCGTGCAGGGAAGGCTCCACGGAAGACTCGAAAGTGATTGCCTGGTTTCTGTCTGGTCTGACTGTGCTCCCTGTGCTCCCTAGTCGCAAGATACCAATTTTCTTGTCCTCAAACTTGATGTGTGTCCTGGGGGACGAAAGGCTTCACAGATTCTAAAAGTGTCTCCAGTGTTGCCTTCCTAATTTTTTTTGGAACACAATAAATTGATTTTTTGGTTACCTTACATTATTGACTATGTGTTTTTATGCAAAAACGCCATTTTGTTTGGGAGTAGGCAGGTACAGGTCAAAAAGACTATGGGGTTGATTTAAGAAAAGCAAATAGACTGTGCACTTTGCAGAGGGCAGTTGCCCTCTGCAAGTGCAATTGCTCCAGAGCTTCAGAAATGAGGTAAGGCTTGACTTTGCAAAGAGTACCCAATCCTGTGCAAGGAAAATTCGCAAAACAGCATTTTTGCTTGCACATGATTGGATGATGGAAGTCAGCAGAGCTTCTGCTCATTTACTAAGCTCTGGAGCAACTGCTCTTGCAGAAGGCAACTGCACTTTGCAAAGTGCACAGTCTTTTTTCCTTTGGTAAATCAACCCCTATGTGTTTTTTGGACAAAAGGCTAAATCATTTATAATATCAAGTCAAAAGTACTAGTGAAAAGTTCACTTTAGAAATTGCACAGCAAGTGCACTTGTTGGAAGTGCAGTCGCTGTAAATCTGAGGGGAAGAGCTTAAATGAAATGAAGCTCTGCTGATTTTAACATACAATCATGTGCAATAAAAAGTTTTTTTTTTTTGGGGGGTTCCTTGCATGTGCCCCTCGGATCCACAGCGAAGGCACTTCAAAATACTCTTTCTGTGCAATTCCAAGTAGAATTTGCACTTGTAGTGAAAAATGAATTTGCCTTTGTAAAATACACCCCCTATGTCTAATGAACAAGGGACAACAACCTCATTAAGGTTCATTAAAACAACACAAAATATTTTAAAGTTATTGTGGTAACTTGAAAATCCACAAAAAAAAAAATAAAAAAAATGTGGCTATAATTTAGCACACATTGTAAAATAGATAAGTGTTGTAATCAATAAAAAAAATAAAGATGAATCCAAAATCTAATTTAAAAGTTTTTATTTATGGAGATCTGGCTTTTTACAAATATCATATTAGTCATGGCATGAGGATAAATCATGAAGAAAGTAGTTTGTGAGAACTCTGTGTGAATATAAAGTAGAAAAACAACTTCATTCCTCTCGCATTATAAATAAAAAAAAAGCGCTGTATTAAAAGATCACAGAAGAGGAATGTGCTAGCTTCAATACGAAGGCTAGTTTTACCAGACTGAGCGCTTCCGTCTTGTAATTGCTTCTGAGCATGCGTCAGTTTGAGTTCGTCGGACTAGCACACAGACGACCGGTTTGTCCGCTAGAAAGAAGAGTCCGTCGGATAGATTTAAAACTTGTTTCAAATCTAAGTCTGTTCAACTTTTGAGCAAACAAAGTCCGCTGGAGCCCACACATGATCGAATTGTCCGACGAAATCCAGTACGCCGGACCAAGTCTGCCGTAAAGTCCACTCGTGTGTACGCGGCATAAAAGTTCTATGGGGAAGTCATATTCTATCTTGTGTGTGTCTTTGCTGTCAAGTTTTTGGATTTTTAATTGGAATTTCCATGCTTGTAGGGATACTTGTATGGGTGGGTGATAGACCCCCTGTGTCCCAGGGTTCCCAAACGTCCCCCAGTAGGAATGTGATTGTGTTTCTGGTCGGGATTGATAATTTTTCTATTTCTACCCACAGTGGACTATCTGCAGTGTGAAACCAGTGTTTGAGCTGGTCTAAGGTATTTGCCCAGAGGTAGTCGTGAACATCTGCAAAACCTGCAACCCCTACACGCTTATGCGAGAGAAGATTGCTCTTTTACCTCCCCATTTGAATTTACACATGGATATGGACAGTGTGCGCAGGTAGTGGAGAGGAATGGGAATTGGTAGGGAGCTGAACATGTAGAGGATTTGTGGAAGGATAGATATTTTAAATGCCGCTATTTTTCCTAACCAGGATAGTTCTCTTTTGGATATGTCTGCGAGTTGTTGTTCAATTATGATTATGAACGGTTTAAAATTGGCATCCGCTAAGGACGTGGTTGTGTTGGTCAGGGTAATACCTAGGTATGAAATACCTTTTTTGCTCCATGAGTATGGTAGAGTGTCTTGTAGTGACTTTTTTGTGATATGGGAAACTCCTACGTCTAGAATCAAGGATTTGTTAAAATTAACTTTGTACTATGACACTGCGCCAAAGTCTGTCAAAATTTTGTGGGCCTGTGAGAGAGAGGTGCATGGATGAGTCAATAAAAGGATGACATCATCCGCAAATACGTTTATGACAGGTTTGTCGTGCCGAAGTTAAAACCTTTAATATCAGTGTTTGTTCTAATGGTCTCAGCCAGGGGTTCTATCATTAGGTTAAATATTGTAGGGGAAAGAGGGCATCCTTGGCGGGTGCCGTTGGTAATTTTGAATGGTTTGGATAGGAGACCCGATGTGTAAACTTATGCAGATGGGTATGATTAAAGAGCTAATATTGCTGTGAGGATTGGACCTTTGAAGCCGAATTTGGCCAACACCATTTCCATATAGGTCCAGTGGACCCTGTCGAATGTCTTCACTGCATCTATAGATAGCAGCAGAGAAGGCGTTCGCATTTGAACAGCATGATGAATAACATTAATTATGCGTCTAGTAGCTAGGGATGAGCCGAACACCCACTGTTCGGTTCGCACCAGAACATGCGAACAGGCAAAAAATTTGTTCGAACACCCAAACACCGTTAAAGTCTATGGGACTCGAACATGAATAATCAAAAGTGCTAATTTTAAAGGCTTATATGCAAGTTATTGTCATAAAAAGTGTTTGGGGACCTGGGTCCTGCCCCAGGGGACATGGATCAATGCAAAAAAAAGTTTTAAAAATGGCCATTTTTTCGGGAGCAGTGATTTTAATAATGCTTAAAGTGAAACAATAAAAGTGTAATATTCCTTTAAAGTTCGTACCTGGGGGTGTCTATAGTATTCCTGTAAAGGGGCGCATGTTTCCCGTATTTAGAACAGTCTGACAGCAAAATGACATTTCAAAGGAAAAAAAGTCATTTAAAACTTCTTGCGGCTGTTAATGAATTGTCGGTCCGACAATACACATAAAAGTTCATTAATAAAAACGGCATGGGAATTCCCCACAGGGGAACCCTGAACCAAAATTTAAAAAAAAATGGCGTGGGGGTCCCCCTCATCCCCACAACCCTTGCCCGGTGGTTGTGGGGGTCTGCAGGTGGGGGGCTTATCGGAATCTGGAAGCCCCCTTTAACAAGGGGACCCCCAGATCCCGGCCCCCCTGTGTGAAATGGTAAGGGGGTACAAAAGTACCCCTACCATTTCCCATAAAAACTGTCAAAAATCTTAAAAATGACAAGAGACAGTTTTTGACAATTCCTTTATTTAAAGTCTTCTTTTTTCCATCTTCTTTCTTCTATCTTCTTTTTTCCTTTGGTTTCTTCCTCCATCTCCTTCTTCTTCTGGTTCTTCTGGTTCTTCCTCTGGTGTTCTCGTCCGGCATCTTCCTCTGCGGCGTCTTCTTCCCTTCTTCTCGGGCCGCTCCGCATCCATGATGGGAGGCTCCCGCTGTGTGACACTTCTCGTCTTCTGCCGGTTCTTAAATAACGGGGACTTGACGGGGACTTCCCTGTGGCATTCCCTGTGACATCAGAAGGGGGCGGTTTCACCCGTTATGAAATTTAAAGGAATATTACACTTTTATTGTTTCACTTTAAGCATTATTAAAATCACTGCTCCCGAAAAAACAGCCGTTTTTAAAACTTTTTTTGCATTGATCCATGTCCCCTGGGGCAGGACCCAGGTCCCCAAACACTTTTTATGACAATACCATGCATATAAGCCTTTAAAATTAGCACTTTTGGTTTCTCCCATAGATTTTTAAAGGGTGTTCCGCGGCTTTTGAATTTGGCGCGAACACCCCAAATTGTTCACTGTTCGTGAACTGGCGAACAGCCGATGTTCGAGTCGAACATGAGTTTGACTCGAACTCGAAGCTCATCTCTACTAGTAGCATCTGAAGTTTGTCTCCCCCTCACAAATCCCATCTGGTCGCATTTTATGATGAAGGGAACAATATCCGTCAATCTTTTGGCTAACAGTTTTGCATATATTTTGATGTCTGAATTTAGAAGGGATATTGGTCTAAAGTTGGCTGGCCTGGTGGGATCTTTTCCAGGTTTGGGTAGGGTGACAATGTGGGCTCTCAGCATCTCCTGTGGGAATGAGGAGGTTTTTTCTGCCTTTGTGAATACTCTTTGCATATGCGGAGATAGTGTTTCTTTGAATGTTTTGAAGTATTCATTGACTAAACCATCTGGTCTCGGTGATTTGCCATTTGATAGTGACATTGTGATATTTTCTATTACTTGAGTGCAAAAGGGAGCGTTCACCCGTCTAAGTTGATCTTCCGTCAGTGACGGGAGTTGTATGCTTTGTAAGAATTGTTGTATGGTGGTTTTTGATGGTTGTGGGGTTGATGTATCTGTGTGGAGGTTTACAGTGCCCCGTAGTAATCTGCAAATTGGTTCGCTATCTCCTGTGGGTTGGTGATTTTGTGGTGGAGGGTATTATGTGTTAGGTATGCTATTCTAGATTTTGTGTGTGCAGCCCTCATTCTACTAGCTAGGTATTTCCCTGCTCTATTTGCATTAGCGTAGGAGTTCAGTTGTAGGCGTCTGAGATGTTTGTCATATTGTTGTGTGAGAAGCTCCCTAAGGCTTTCTCTGAGTTTAGAAAGTGTATTTGCTACCGCTATCATAGGGGAATTTTTGTTTTGAGTTTCCAACTTGTTTATGTCAGATAGTACTTGGTTATTTTAGTGGCATGTCGTTTTTTTTCTCTGGCCCTTAGCTGAATCAATATGCCTCTCATGTACGCTTTGTGAGCGTTCCATAGAGTGAATGGATCTAACGTGGGTGTGCTATTGTTGTTAAAGAATTCCTGGAGATGCTGAGAGATCTCTGGGAGTGTTGGAGGTTCTTGTAGAAGCCTAACATTGCAGCACCAGATGGAGGATGAGGGAAAGACACCCTTTTCAGCAATGGTCATAGAGATTGCGGCATGGTCAGACCATTTAATATCATGTATCTGAGTTATATGAACTTGTTGAAGAAGCCGTTTATCAATGAGAAACATATCTATCTGAGAATACAAACAGTGCCTATTGGAGAAGTGTGTTGTTTCTCTCGTTGGCATGGTGACATCTCAATGCATTGAACAGTTCTTTTTCGTGTAGAAGGTTGTGGAGGGGTGTTGATCTTTTTGGTTTGTCTGTGGTTGTGTCCAGATTGGGATCTGCTATGAGGTTACAATCACCACCTATGATGAGATTTCCATATTGCAAGGATTTGGTTCTCCTGAGTACTTTCCTTAGGAAGTGGATTTGATGGTTGTTAGGGGTGTACAATGTGACAAGTGTGTACGGATTGGAGTTAATGTCCCCTGTTACTATGATGTATCTGCCCCCTTCATCAATGTATGAGTCTTTGATTTGGAAAGAAGATAAAGAGTTTCTCAGTGCTAGCAATACTTTTTTACTGTCGGGCTTGCATGCCATAAACATGTGTGGATATTCTCTGTTCGTACATTGCAGGGCTTTTTGTTGCTGGAAATGGGTCTCCTGTATGCAGAGAACATCCGCTCTTTGTCTACAGGCCTCTTTCCATAATGAGAATCTTTTGACCGGGTGATTCAGGCCTTTGGCATTTATGGATATACAGGTGATGGTCATTTGTGGTGATAGGAGATGTGATGTTTGTAAGCATGGTTTAAGTACTCACTGTGTCCTTTGGTTTTCATAGTGCTATCTTCTTTTGGTTGGCTGAAGGTTTCTTGAGACTTGTTCTCATTGTTGGGCGACATTACCCTGCGTTGAAATTTGTTGTGTGCAACATACATGTAACAAAAAGCACAAAAAACACAAAAAGCATATAAAGTTAACCGTGGATTCATAAAAAGGGATCTTACAACAGATCTGTGTGCAGTTATAGCTGCTGAACTTGTTAACGGGGTTGTAAGAGAAGGGATTGTATACTCCTGTGACCAGAGAGATATATGGTTGGTTGCGTGATTCCGTTAGGAGCTGCCCCCAGCATGTTTCTTGTTGGCTTGTTTGTGTGACACCACTTGCCATTCATTTTGGAGCAACTGCAGCTGTGGAGCAGAGTTGGGTTGCAGGGCTTGGCCTGGGAGTATCTCCCTTTGACGCAGGACTGCGATACCTTCCTCCATCGTTGTGATGGTTTTGGTGGTCCCATTGTGGGTGATGGAAAGGGTTGCAGGGTAGTTCCATTTATGTGCAATTTTGTGGTTTCTTAAGGCTTTTGTTATGGTCGCCAAGTTGTGGCATCTTTGCAGCGTGTGCCTGGAGAGGTCTGGTAGTAGTTGTATGTCGGCGTACTGTGGAGGGAAATTGTCGGGTCTGCGTGTTGCCTGTAGGATTTGTTCATTTACATGGTAGAAGTGGACTCTGAGTAAAACGTCTCTCGGTGTACCTTCTGGAAGGAAGGAGGGCTTGGGGATTCTATGGATTTTGTCCACCGTAAGATCCGGTATGGTCAACGTGGAAACCAAAGTGGAGAACAAAGCATGGGCATATTGTAGGAGGTGAGTGGCCGGTACAGACTCTGGGACACTTTGCAGTTTTATGTTGTTCCTTCTGGAACGGTCCTCGAGGTCTGCGACCTTATCTTTCAGCCATGCTATAGACTCACCCTGGGTCGCATGTGCTTCCACCATAGTGTTGTATGTAGATGAGTACTCATCCATCTGTTGTTCTACTCTGTCCACCCTGACCCCAATAGCCTGCATCTCTTTGTAGCATTGATTGATCCCCTTGACCATATCAGTTTGGAGGGAGGATCTGAGTGAAAGCAGCATTTCTTTAATCATGGTGTCTGATATAGGTCTGTCAGCAGTGGGGAAGTCTGCTATGGAGTCAGTCAGTTGTGGGGCCTGGGCAGCGTTGTTCTCTTGCGGCCCACTTACCTCCATTTCCTGGTTGTTGTTTGTCCTGACAAGGGATTCTATCCACGGCTTGGACTTAGCCGGGCTCCGTGTAGATGGACTGGATGTGCCTGAGGATGATCCGCTGTGCAGAGGGTCCCGTGCGGGCTGTTTGTGGGGTCCTCTGTGCCTGTTGTAGTGGATCGCGGCCCTGTCCTCTAGCCGTTGCACGTGTGAGCTGCAGCCATTTTGTTGAAGCCTGCAGGACTTCAACGCAAAGAAACTAAAAGCCATAAAAGCCAGAATTATTAGATTGAATCTATCCATGCATGTATTATGTCATAAAGTATGTGAAAGGGTGTGCCTAGTAGTTAGACCCTAACATCAACAATTTCTAGTAGGGATTATTCCAGCTAGTGACAGGCCAAGAAACCAAAGTGGTATGCACTACTGGACTAGTGTCTGGGTTGGCCGTAGATTATCCAAGATGGCAATTCGATTTTTTAGACATTTACCTTTTAACACATAGCACAAGGGTCTGCCTGATTGCAGACAATTTAAAAGCGTTTCGTTAAATTCATATGCTTTTCCAAATGCCTGGAAATTACCTTTAACAACAAAAATATGTAGGCCCAGCTTAACTGCCTAGGTCCCTTTAAGAGACCTGGGCTAAGGCAGACATTTCTCCAGAGCAGGAGGGGTGAGCCTATAGCAACTCCCCACATAATGTGACTTCTGGGTTCCTCAGTGACACTCCACATGTGGAACTCTTTTCCGCCAGATCAAAATCACTACAGCAGCCATGCCCTATGTGAGCCCCTATTTAGAATAAATTAGACTATTTGGCATATTCTGCTGCGGACATCTGGCGTATCTATTGAAGCAGCTCTTATTTATTAGCTAGTGACAGGACACAATTGTCCCAGATACTTAACACTGCTAATTGGTGATGTGATTTCTTCTATTTATGCTCTATTGTATGTTTCTATATGTAGCTGCTTGTGTCCACCAGCAGAGGGAAGTTGGGTAGATGCCACACTTACAAATTGTGGAAGCATAAAAATGGTTTCAGCACTGTCCCTAATCTGTTATGTATGAAAAAAGCACAGGCTTGAAAAATCATGGTCTAGCATGCCTTAAAGGCTATCCATGTATCTGGAAAAAGGTGTGTTCCTTGTATAATGGACCAAAAATATTGTTTGGAACATACAAGTGGGTCATGGCGCATCTACAGTCCAAATTTTGCAATTAAGATGGTCATACACTACACAATCTGATTGTGCAATCTCTATACAACTTAACACTTAGGCTAAATAGGTAATAGGAAGACGCACTTGAAGAATTACTTCTAATTGTAGTAAATCAAACAGGTATATGATATGAAAACATGAATTTATTATGTTTATAAACACTTCTCTGTTCTTTGTAAAGTATTGAAAGATGTGGGTAAAAAAAGAATAAAAAAACAAGCAAAGATATATTAGAATGAGATTGGCATCAAAAGGGGTTAATTAACTGAGAACAGCTGCTAATTGCCTAGCAAGACACACTTCCGGGATGTGAGAGAGAGTGAGTGAGTGAGAGGACGTGTGCGGGCTGAGCTCCGCTCCAACCATTCATCCTGAAAATTTCTCTGGCACTGGCCGGGCGGACTCTCTGACTTCCAGCGACTCTCAGTGCCGATTCTCACCAGATCCGTTCGTATACAGGCACCCTGGGAAAGAAAAAGGCTTTTGGTGCACCGCGAGGTCCCACTATATCTCAGGGTAGGCTCCGGTCCTCCACAGTGCCTGCGGTCTCCACCACCACCTCTGCCGCCTCTGCTGCTGCTGCTCTTGGCTCTGTTAAGCCTGCTAAGCCTGCTGCTGTTGTTGCGCCTGCTGCCGCCACCGCGATATTACCTCCGAGGCTTCCCATACCAAACATGTCAGTTAGCACGCAGACGCTCCCTGATCCGTCTCCACCTGTAGCCTCTCACGCGGCCTCCCATGCTGAGCTGCTGGCAGCAATTAAAGCTGGAAATGAAAAGGTGATGGTTAAAATAGACCATTTGGCTTCAGATATCAGCTTAATTCGACATGATATGGACAAATTTAGATCCCGCTTCGTAGAGGCTGAGAGTCGGATCTCACAACTGGAGGACGTTACCAGTGCAGACTCCAGGAACCTTCGCGCTTTGCAGCTGCAGGTAAAAGCCCTACAAGATAAGTCGATAGACACAGAAAATCGCATGAGGAGAAACAATCTAAGGATCATAGGCCTACCGGAAAAAACAGAAGGTAATAAACCAGCTGAGTTTGTGGAATCCTTTCTTATATCATTGTTGGACTTACCTGCTATGCCCCCTACATTCGTGGTAGAGAGGGCGCATAGGATTCCACCAACCCCTCCAGCCCCTGGTAATCCCCCCAGGCCTCTTTTATTGAGACTTTTGAATTTCAGAGACAGAGATAAGATATTAGCTGCAGCTAGAGATAAACAAGAACTGCGGTTTAATAATGCAAAAATCATGTTGTTTCCTGATTACTCCCCTGAAGTCCAGCAGCGACGCCGGGCCTTTACAGAGGTCAGAAGACGCCTAAGGGATAAAGGTCTTAAATTTAGCTTATTATATCCCAGCAAGCTTCGAGTTGCAGACGGGGACCGAGCATTCTTTTTTACCAATCCGGAGGCCGCTATATCCTGGTTAGATGGCCGTGGGTGACGCATGTGTTTTTTTTTTTTTTTTGTAACATCCTTACTACTATAGTCCATTATAGTGCACCCCTACAGTGTCTAAAATTTTCTTGCTATTCTGTGGTCTCCTAATGAATGCTTAGATAAATGTACTTTATTTGGAGTTGGATTGCTCAGCCCTTTGGACTTGGACTTGGACTTGGACTATATCTCTTACACTAAGAGCCAAGAGTTAGATAATTAGAACCCAACCCCACCTCAATTACTTTCTGTTGCTCCCTTTTTTGTCCCCTTTTTTCTCTTCTTCTTTTTTTTTTTTTTTTTTTTTTTCCCTCCCCCTCCTGCCCTTTTCTCCCCATCCCGTCCCCTTTTTTTTTTTTTTTTTTTGGATAGGTATTGGATAGGTTTTTCCTTTTTTCCTTTTTTATATATTTGTTCAGCTATAGGGTGCCTGAACAAATAGTAGTAGTAGTACGATATCCCCTTTTAGGGGTATATCTGCAATATAGTTGCAATACAGTTGCAGCTTGCGTGTGTGTTCTTTTTTTTTTTTTTTTGGGAGAAAACTAATCCCAACTCTCCTCCTCCTTTTTTTGTTTTTTGAGAGGAGATGGGACTTAGTCGGATAAGCACTTCGTGCTTGGGTATATATTTTTTTTTGTTGTTTTATGTTGGTCTTTGTCATGGTTTGTATAAGCTTGTTTCAAAAATTGCCTTAAAAATTAACATTACTGGTACATGGTATATTGTAAAAATCTTGCTGCTTGTGAGTTACCCCAAATGGTGTTCCCCTAGTCATTTTACTTGGCCATGGCTTCTTAAACCTATATGGCCACTTCCTTAGCTGAAACCTTTTCGGTCCTTTCATGGAATGTGAGAGGTCTTAATTCTAAATTTAAACGGGCACTGTTGATAAGATATCTAAAAACCCACTCTCCACATTTTATTCTCCTACAGGAAACCCACCTCACAGGCAGCAAGGTTTTAACTCTAAAAAAACCCTGGATTCAGAGGGCCATCCATGCGACTTACTCCTCTTATGCTAGAGGGGTCTCAATCCTAATACACAAGAAATTCCCCTGTGTTATTGAGGACGTGTGCACGGACCCCCAGGGCAAGTTTGCAATGGTGGTGTTTTCACACTGGTCTCAGCGATATATAATCATAAATGTTTATATTCCTCCACCTTTTACACATGATTTATTATATAAGGTTTTGGAAAAAGCAGCTCCTTTTTATCCAGCGAAATTGCTGGTGATGGGGGATTTCAACTCTACTATCTCCCCAGATTTGGACAGACCAGTCTCATCAAAAAACTATAGCTCTGAACTATCTATATGGGCACAGGCAATGGGGCTACAGGAGATATGGAGATGGAAACACCCGGCTATTAGGGCATACTCATGCTTTTCGGCCTCACATAGGACTGCCTCACGGATTGACCTAGCCTTCTCTAATTCAATCCTGTTGACGGATGTAATAGGGGCTAAATACCTACCCAGTGGGTTGTCCGATCATAGCCCACTGGTAATCGAGCTTCGCTCGTCTGCACGCCGAGATGCGGCCCTGTGGAGGCTGGGGGCACAGTGGATTTCCCACCCTGAGGTGGCTGACACTATCCCACCCAGACTAGTTGAGTTTTGGGAACTTAATGAAGGCTCCTCGACCCCACAGACGGTCTGGGACACCTTTAAGGCCTATACAAGAGGGCAATATATCTCTATTATCGCTAGTGTCAAGAAACAGCAGGGCCGGGAAACTTACAGGTTACAACAGATGGTAGAGGATCAAACAGTAATCTATAGTACAGATCCTACAGCAGCTCATTTTGACGCATTAAATGCCGCCCGCAGTTCACTAAATTTACATTTAACGGAAGTTAAAAGATTGGATATGCATAAAGGTAGACAGCGACTATTTGAACAGGGGGACAAGAATGGTCGTTTCCTGGCCATGTTGGCACAGCATGAATATCCATCCACAGTGGTTTCGGGCCTGCGGTCTTCAACTGGGGATAAGGTGACCTCTCAGGTAGAAATCTTACAAATGTTTAAAGCCTTTTACCAAACTCTTTATACCTCTGCTCTTCCCCCCGACATCCAGCCAGAGATGTTGCAAAACCTTTTAGATCCACTAGCACTTGGCTGGCTGTCGAATGAGGAACGAGAATCGTTGGTACGCCCTATTTCGGCCTTAGAGGTTTTAAAAATTATACGGTCCTTCCCTTTGGGTAAGGCGCCAGGGCCGGATGGCCTTCCTATAGAATTTTATAGGGCACATGCAGCATTTTTGGCACCCATCCTGGCCCAATTATACACCCTCTGCCTATCCAAGGGTGATCTGCCCCTTTCAATGCACCAGGCCTATCTTACTTTGATCCATAAGGACCTTAAGGACCCAGAGCTATGTGCCTCATATAGGCCAATAGCCCTATTGAATAATGACCTGAAAATCTTAACCAAACTGCTGGCTACCCGTCTATATCCATTATTACCTTCGGTTATTGACTCTGATCAAACAGGATTTATGCCTAAAAGGTCAACCGACGTTAATCTTAGGAGACTCTTTACCAATATTCATGCCCAACACAACAACTCCGGTACCAGAGCTATTGCCCTACTAGATATAGAAAAGGCATTCGACACTGTAGAGTGGCCCTTTTTGTGGGAGACTCTACGTCGAATGGGTTTTCCACTACGGTTTATATCATGGTTGCAGGTGATCTATAGGTGTCCCATCTCATCGATTCGTTTGGGCTCCAGACTCTCAACCCCATTTCAACTGTTTCGGGGAACTAGACAGGGCTGCCCTCTTTCTCCGGCTCTATTTGCTCTAGCTATAGAGCCAGTTGCAGAGGCTCTCCGTACATCGCCTCATATTAAGGGGCTTAGGATAGGCATGCTGGAGGAGAGGGTAGCCCTGTATGCTGACGACATGGTTTTATTTTTGGGGGACGCGGGTCCATCACTTCAGGGTGCTCTGTCACTCCTCAACACTTTCTCCATGGTAACGGGCCTCCGGGTAAACTGGCCAAAATCTACTCTATTTCCAATAGATCAAGCAGCCAAATTGACATCCTCTCCAGATAGCCCATTAAAGTGGGTTGACTCCTTTAAATATCTTGGGGTTTGTGTCTCTGCACAAGCCTCAGATTTTCTTAAATTAAACTTGGATCCGGTAGTGGGGGATATGAAAGCTAAACTCAAGGCATGGAATAATCTCCCCCTATCGGTATGGGGAAGGGTCAACTTGCTTAAAATGAAGGTCATCCCCAAATTCATATATTTATTCCGCCATTCCCCGCAGTGGATTCCTAAATCCTTCTTTATTAAACTAAACCAACGCTTTTCAGAGTTTCTCTGGGGCTCCTTACCACCGAGATATAAGTTAACTACATTAATGAGGCCACTATCGCAGGGTGGCATGGCCTTTCCGGATTGCTATAAGTACTTTTTGGCGACACAGCTGGTGACAGTGGTCTGGTGGCTAAATCCTGATAAAACCAATGTGGCCTCCGCTTTGGAGGCCACCGTGGCAGGCTCCTGGGAATCTCTTCAATACCTAATTTACAGAGGCCCATGTGCCCCACACTTATTAACTCCGTCTATGCTTACTACTTTACGGGGCTGGAAAATGGGCTTGGCTATTGAAAAACACAGCCAGATGGGAATTTCCCCTAATACACCCCTATGGCTAAACCCCAATTTACCACATTTTTACAAATCTATTGACCCCCAGATATGGACTAGATATGGTATAAAATTAATCTCACAAGTGGTGTCTTGCACCTCACTGCTTTCTTTTTGTCAGCTTTCCTCCCAGTATAATCTTCCGCAGCACTATCAGTTCCCTTATCTTCAACTTTTGCATGCTTTCGAAGCCCAATTCCCACGTTCGTCCTGTATATTAATACAGTCTAAACTGGAGACTACTCTTAGATCCGGTTGTACAAAAAAACCTACATCTCACATATATCAGCATTTAATCTATGAGTCCTTGCCTCCGTTGGACGGCCTTTTGTCCCGTTGGCAGCGTGACATTCCAGCTTTGAGTGGCGAAGATTGGGATGGTGTTTGGGACTTCCCTTTTAGTTCGCTAGTCTCTATACGTGACAAGTTAGTCCAATTTAAAATAGTCCACCGGGCGTATTTCACTCCCCACAGACTTCATTTGATAAATCCTGCCCACTCCCCTAAGTGTTGGAGATGTAGCTACACCCCCGGAGATTTTTCCCATATCTTTTGGCATTGTCCAAAGATACAACAATTCTGGGGGGAGGTACTAGGCCTAATCAATAAAATTGCATCCACTAATCTACCACTGTCTATGGAGATTTGTATGTTGGGCCTTATAAAAAAATTAGTTCCTGCTGTAGCTAAACGCACGATGATTGGTTTGCTTCTATTTTACGCTAGGAAAACCATAACATTTCAATGGAAGAAGCCCTATCCCCCCACAAATGTCCAGTGGAAACGTTTGGTTAACGATAATCTTCCACTATATAAAGATACCTATCTTAATAGAGGCTGCCAATTGAAATTTAATAAGGTTTGGAGTGGGTGGCTGGAGGAAATGAACATTGCTTACTAATGTTGGACTAGCTTCAGTTACGATACCAAGAATCGACGATTAAATGTAATTCCTAGTTAATAGGTATAGGCCTTTATGGGCAGTGGGGGGGCGGCCCAAAAATTCCAAAAATCCCCTTTTCACTTACATGCTAAAACTGTATTGCATGGATGTATTTCTCTCTTTTTCTTTCCCTTTCTTTTTTTTTCTTTTACCTGATGTACTTGCGATATTACCTGTACAAGCTAGACAACCAATTTGTATATGTCTTTATGTCTTTGTGTCTTATAAGGAAAATTTGAATAAAAATAAATTAAAAAAAAAAAAAAAAAAAAGACACACCCAATTAGATACGTATAGAATAGATTGATGCGCTCTGATAAATAATTCAATCAATTTGAATAAATAAAATTTGTGCTAAAAGCCAAATGTGATCAGGTATAACTAAAGACTGCCAAGTCGCTAAAATGTAAAATCGCAAAAATAAATGTGAAAAAATATGTGCAACTCTAATCAAATACTAGAACGATGTGCAAGTCCACTGAAAATTGTGTTGAGGCATGTGCGATTTCTCCAAAGTGAGAAATGCAAACGTTAATATATAGAAATTATGTACAAATATACTATAAATGCACTAAAAAATTATAAATAAGCTAGAATAATTAATACAATTGGTGCCAATAAAAATAGGGGTGAAAGTTGCTAAATAAATAGTTAATTGCACATATTCCCTGTCATAAGTGCTAAACACTCCATGATGCTGAAAATAGATGGATAATAAATATATATATATATAACAACTTATAAAAGTGCTATATATATACAATTATAGAGAAAAGCCGAGGACTCTCGGTTATGTGTATCTCGGCTCCGCCGAGTCCCTGCAGTCTCCGCGCCATATTTGAATTTACACACGGCTGTGTATGTCGGCGGCGATCGCGGCAATCGCGGAGACTGCGGGGACTCGGTGGAGCCGAGATACACATACCCGAGAGTTCTCGGCTTTTCTCGGCGCCGCTTACAGTCCCGCCCATAGGCAGGACTGTAAGCGGCGCAGAGAAAGGCCGAGGACTCTCGGGTATGTGTATCTCGGCTCCGCCGAGTCCCTGCAGTCTCGGCGCCATATTTGAATTTACACATACGCTGTGTATGATGGCAGGGATCGCGGCGATCCCACAAAGCTGCACTGGGGCAAGGCTGCACTGGGGCAAGGCTGCACGGGGGCAAGGCTGCACTGGGGCAAAGCTGCACTGGGGCAAAGCTGCACTGGGGCAAGGCTGCACTGGAGAAAAGCTGCACTGACAAGGCTGCACTGACAAGGCTGCACTGGGGCAAAGCTGCACTGACAAGGCTGCAATGGACACTGGGGCAAGGCTGCACTGACAATTCTGCACTGGGGCAAAGCTGGAAAATCACATCACATTAAAAATATATTATAAATATTGAGTAGATATACCAGTACCGTATAAATGATATTAGCAATACACATTATTTATATTTTTAATATATTATAAAATATTTATAGTATATCTATTCGGTACTGTTATACGGCATTGCTAATATCATTTATACAGTACTGGTATATCTATTCAATATTTATAATATACTTTTAATGTGATGTGATTTTCCATCTAGATATAACTTGCATACTATATATTGTCTAGATCTAGCATAAAGGTACAAGGGCTAAATCAGCAATTTGGCAGGGTCATAACATTTAGGGTAATACATACACCATGACTAATAACATCAGTTGTTGGCATGTGTAGAAATTAAATACACGTTTAAATTCAGGAGTGTGCAATACCGATATGCGCCACTTGAGGGAGTCCATTAATATATGGATAAATTAATATATTATATTAAGGATCTTATTCTGTTATCTTCTTAGTTGTATTATGTTGTATTAGTTTTACCTTGACATCATAATTTGTTTTAATTGTTTTAAATGAATAAATATTGTTTTTAAAATAAATATACATATACAAGTAAAAGCAGTAAACAGCGCGGTGATCCGATGATCACAGCGCCGTCACCATAGGAACCGAAATGCCTAAATACGGAGACGCTGGCATCTCATGTTTAGCCTTGAGAAAGTCACGTGTCAGTGACGCAACGCGTGGGAGGAGCCTAGGACGTAGTCTGCCGAATACATTGTATCAAGCAGCAGCAGCTTGTATAACAAGCCTCGTCCGTAACGGCCAGCTGAGATCTGCCTATCTACCTATCTGCATGCCTTAAACGAATCAGGCACACGTGAGTTTATCACTGTGCTGTTTTGCTTGTGGACTTTCTTTGTAGCAATATTGCGCAATGATTCTTTTCTTTATTTGTTTTACATAAATCATCTGATACTGAGAAAACTACTAGTTATTGTGGCTGTGGAAGAAATAACCTATAATGTGAACAAACAAGTACTGCAGGAATCCAGGTATCCCAGGTTACTGAGGAGTGAACTGTTGTCTATTATCAATTCCATCTCATGAACTAAATCATCTATACTCAATCACATCCCACCGGCATTATTTATTTATTTATTTATATTTACCAATTGTATATATATCACACTTTTTATAAGTTGTTATATATATATTTATTATCTATCTATTTTCAGCATCATGGAGTGTTTAGCACTTATCACAGGGAATATGTGCAATTAACTATTTATTTAGCAACTTTCACCCCTATTTTTATTGGCACCAATTGTATTAATTATTCTTTAGCTTATTTATAATTTTTAGTGCATTTATAGTGTATTTGTACACAATTTCTATATATTAACCTTTGCATTTCTCACTTTGGAGAAATCGCACATGCCTCAACACAATTTTCAGTGGACTTGCACATTGTTCTAGTATTTGATTAGAGTTGCACATATTTTTTCACATATAATTTTGCGATTTTACATTTTAGCGACTTGGCAGTCTTTATTTATACCTGATCACATTTGGCTTTTAGCACAAATTTTATTTATTCACATTGATTGAATTATTTATCAGAGCGCATCAATCTATTCTATACATATTTAATTTTTATGGGATTCTGATCACTGTGTAATTGATAGCAGCTTGATTTCATATTCTTCAATCAACCAACTATTATTTATCACTTAATTAGAATTTAATCACACGTGCATTCACATATTTTGATTTACACTCATCTGATTTTTTTTTTTTTTTGAAAAATATTTATTGGGTTTTATGACATATAAAAGTACAGGACTTAGTGTCACAAAAGTCACAGAGTAATAATCGTACAATCTATAAGTTGCATGACTTCCCATGGTAGTAGATGTAAACTCTTGTCATATCAGTTGGACCAGATGAGAAGTAACAGAAAGACAAAAATAACATAAAAATAAAAATAAAAGGAAAAAGAAAAATTAAGGGAAAGGGAAGATGGGGGGGTTCATGTTTGCCATCCTATCAACATTATGGGTAAAACTTTTCTCGACACATAAAATCTTAACATCTAAGTACCTTCAGGAGTGGAGGCAGCGTCTGACTAAACTCAAGAGGGTGGATGTCAAGGGGCACAATGGATTTATGGATAACCTACGGTGGGTTAAAAATAAAGGAATCTGGGGTGGGGGGTATCTTGAGTCGACCTAGGGAATTGGTGACATGATTTGTTAAGTACCATTTCGAGTATCGAAATGGGTTCATTATTTCGACCAGAGCCTGTGGAGCGAATGTAGCTTCAATGTATTTTCTCCATCTTTTGAAAAAACGGGAAGTTGATCGGAAATTAAGGGTGATGGTGTCCAGCCTTTCTAGATTAAAAAGTGATGCTAAGGCTGTTTTAAACGTTGTTAGGGAAGGAGGAGTAGCTGATATCCAGTGAGACATGATAGTCCTGCGGGCCACTAGAAGACACAGGTGAGCCCAGTGTGGAATATTTTGTGAGACCCTCGTTGGTGATGAGGGTGAAGGGGGTATGCTGAACAGGCATAGTAAGCGGTCCTTTGTGCACTGAAGTTTGTGGACCTCGTTGATGTAGTTGATTACCTTAGTCCAGTAAGCATCGATCTTGTTGCAGTCCCAGAGTCTGTGTAGTAACGTGGGGCGAGGCATGTTACACCAGGAACATTGAGCTTGGGTGGGGTCCTTCTTGTTGTAGCGGAAGGGGAAGTAAGCTCTGTGAATGATCTTGTATTGCGTTTCCCTCCAAGATTCAGAAGAAGTAAGGTTGCGGACTGTCTTGTATCCCTCAAGGATTTTTTCTGGCAGAGATTCGTCACCCAAGACGTGTGCCCATTTTTGAAAGGGTTTGAGGGCATACTTCCGTGTTTGATGTTGTATAAGATAGGAGTAAATATTGGAGATGGAGTAGTTATTACTTTTGATGAGAGTATCAATGCAGGATGTTTCAAGTGGGTTGGTATGAGGACCAGAACATGATTTGAGATAATTGATGAGTTGGTGATAGAAGAAAGCATGTGTTGGTGGTAGGGAATATTCCCGCATTAGGGTATGAAATGGTTTGAATTTGCCTGGCTTGTTGAGGTAACAGGAGGAGACATCTGTGAGGCCTTTAAGTTTCCATTGGCCAAAAGCTTTATGTATGAGAGATGGAAGGAACATAGGGTTGCCTTGTATTTTGAGGTATTTGGAGATGCTGGATGGAACTTTAAGCAATTTTCTGACTTCTCTCCATGCAATAACCGTATCTTTAATTATTACACTTGTTTTGAGGTGAGGGGGTAATGTGTTGGGGTTAGAATGGAGGATGGCCGAGAGGGTATATGGGTGTGCCATAGCCTCTTCCAAGTATAGGTTAGAGTACCTAGAACCACCAGTTAGGCAGTCTAAGCCCTGTCTAAGTAAACATGCCAGGTTGTAAAAACGCATATTGGGCAGTCCCGCCCCACCCTCGCCCTTCGGGAGACTTAATTTCTGTAGCGCTATGCGAGGTTTTTTGTGAGACCATATAAAGGTAGTTAGGGCCCTCTGGATTTTTTGGATGTCAGAATGTTTAATTAGAAGAGGTATGGTCTGCATTGGGTAGAGTAGGCGCGCAAAGGACACCATTTTGAATAGATGGCATCTCCCAAAGAGCGAGAGAGGTAGGGACCCCCAAGCCTCCAACTCCTTTACAATTTTGGTTATCAAAGGGGGGTAGTTCAAAGAATATAGAGAGGATGGCTCACGTCCTATTTTAATGCCCAGGTATGTAATATGTTGGTTGGCTATGGCCAAGGGGGATAGGTGTTTCCATTTACTGGAGAGATGGGGGTGTAATGCTAGGATCTCACTCTTGTCAAAATTGATTCTGAATCCCGAGCAGAGTCTAAAGTCTGAAAAAAGTCGTTTGAGTCTGTCAAAGTCTGTGATAGGGTCGGTGGAGAATAGCAGTATGTCGTCTGCGAATAGTGCCGAATGAAGAGTGTGGTTCTCCAGAGTGATGCCACTGATTCCATCAGCCGAATTTAGTATTCTGGACAGGGGTTCGATTGCTAGATTGAACAGGAGTGGAGACAGGGGGCACCCCTGTCTCGTTCCTTTTGTTAATGGAATCGTGCCCGAAATGAAATCAGGGGTGACAAGACGTGCGGTAGGGGATGCATACATTTGAAGCAAGAATCGCATAATCGGTCCTGAGAATCCAAATTGTGTCATCACTCTAAAGAGCCAAGAGAAATTGATGTTGTCAAAGGCCTTTTCCGCGTCTAATGACATGATGGCAATGTCTTGGTTAGGGTGAGTTTTGGCGTATTCTAGAGCCATTAATACCTTACGGATGTTTAGGGTGGCCGATCTGCCCGAAACAAAGCCAGATTGAGCTTGGTGCAATAGAGATGGAAGTAAGGGAGCTAGCCGTGACGCAATTATTTTGGATAAGATTTTGACATCAACATTTATTAATGAAATTGGTCGGTATGAGCCCGGTAATAGGGGGTCTTTCCCTTTTTTAGAGATTAATTTGATGTGGGCCTGTGTTCCCGTAGGAAGGTAGGGCCCTCCGTCCCACATAGCTGCGTAAACATGTTTTAAAGTATCAGGGATGAATTCTCTAGTCATTTTATAGAATTCAGCGGTATAACCGTCGGGTCCCGGGGCTTTGGCCGAGGCCATGTTTTTGATCGTGAACCGAATATCATCAACAGTGATGGGGGCATTAATCGTCTCTAATTGTGTGTGGTGGAGTTTGGGTAAGCGTATTTTGTCGAGCAGTAAGTCAGTGGTAGGCAAGTCAGTCGGGTCAGCTTTGTATAGATTGGTATAGTATTCTACGAGTAGGTTGCTAATTTCAGCTGGGGAGGTGATCAAAGACCCTGTCTCAGCTCTAAGAGCTGAGATACGGGTGGGATGCCTGGGGCCTGAGCACATCTTGGCCAGGAGCCTACCAGCCTTGTTTCCAAATCTATGAAAATGTAATTGAGAGTAAGATGTTTTGGCCGCTTCATGTTGTTCTGCCCACAGGTCAAAGGTGCTTTTGGCCTGTCTCCATTTTTGTATGTTTTCTATGGTGCGGTTTAATGTGAGCTGCTCATGAGCCAGTCGTAGGGCTTCGCTTGATTTACTATACTGTTGCTTGGCTTTCTTTTTAAACTGGGTTGTGTACGAAATTATTTTACCTCTTAAGAAGGCCTTGCCTGCTTCCCAGAACAGGTTAGGATCCGTAATGTGAGCTCCATTAGTGGAGATGTATTCCTCCCAGGCGCAGTATAATGTATGTTTAAAGTCCTCATTGTCAATTAAATAGGAGGGGAAGCGCCAAGTAGGGGAGGGAGATGAGCGAGCTGTTTGGGTGAGATGAATCACGATTGGGCTGTGGTCTGAGATCACTGCGTCTTGTATGTCTGGTGCACTGATTATGGAGCTCAGGGATGGGGAGGCAAAAAAATAGTCTATACGTGAAAATGTGTTGTGCGGGGGCGAGAAAAAGGAGTATTCCCGTTCCGTTGGGTGCATTAGGCGCCATACATCCTCAAATTGTATGGAGGCAATGGCTTGTGCCAATAGGGTGGCTGTAGATGATGAGGAAGTACGGGTGTGTGTTCTGTGTGTAGGGGGGCCCGAGCGATCAGCCAAGGGGGACATGACTGAATTAAAGTCCCCACCCAATAGGTGTAGTGTCTCTGGTGTAGTTAGCACCCATTTCACTAAGTCCTGGAAGAAGGAGGTGTCAGGAGAGTTGGGAGCATAAATGTTAGTAAGTGCTATGTATTTGTCATCTATGGTCAGATGTAGAGTCATTTTTCTTCCCTCTGAGTCAACCCTGATATCTCTGACTTTGTGTTGTAGATTTTTATGCAGGAGGATAGCAACCCCTGCTTTACGCCCCACTGCTGGTGAGCCATAAACAGAGCCCACCCACAATCTACGTAGACGTTGCAAATCGTCTGCAGCCAGATGCGTCTCCTGAAGTAGAGCCACATCTGCCCGGAGACGCCGCAGGTGTCTGAGAATGGACATACGTTTGTTAGGGGAACGCAACCCCTTAACATTCCATGAGACAAACTTTAGGTGACTCCCCGGTGTAGACTGTGACATACTTGGCATTTGAAAGTGTTTTGGTTTAGGAGCTTGCATAGAAGCCCTTGAGTGGATGTATTATCTACCTCCTGGGAGCCGCCAAAGCGCCTCGGAACCCCTGAAGACATAGGAATTAGGCTGGCAAACATGAACTTAAACTTCTCTAAGCAACGATAATATGTAAACATTAGTAAGGCAGTATATCGTGTAAGGAAATACAAATCTCGAGTTGTGGACTTCTCTTTTTTCCACATGAGGTCTCACCTATCTAGCCAGCGTAGCTCCCATTGATTGCCAGCTCCTCAGCTAGGGGCAGGGCGGTAGCAACGGGGGGTGGGGATAGGGAGGGTGAGGGAGAGGAAAGGGGAATAGGGGGGGGGGGGTGTAGGATAGGAAGGGGGAGTGGTCTGGGGGGGGATCTCCTGAGGAGGTAGTGCAGGTTTAAAGTAATCAATGGCGAGGTATACTGAACATAGGGGAGAGCCCTCCTCTTAAAATTAGGCTTAAGTAACCGGAAAATAGAAAATACAAACAAACATAACATTTCAGGTGTCTTTGTAAAGGAAGGTTTCCGTAAAGGAAGGTTTCCCAGGTAGTGGGGGGTTATGGCAGTCATTGAATAACATGACTATAACATTATAACGTTATAATTCTTAACTGTGTAAATTTCAGCTACAGGCTGGAAGGGGTAGTGCTCTATAGGGAGCATGTACGGGAGTTTATAGAGCCCTCAAAAACATCCTCATCTTAATGATAAAGATTTTTATAAGAAAAAATATAAGATGGGTTGATACTTCCCGTCCTAAGATGACGATGCAAAAAGGGTGGTGATGTGGAGTCCACCATCAGTTCCTTCAACGATTCCCAGAACGGTCTTCCTGGTTGGTGAAGCGGCTGCGCTTATATGGAGGTTTGGTTGGGCTTCGGGGGTGTTTAGGAGGTCCATAGGTATGCTGTGAAGATGACGATGGTGACCCCTCTGCTGCGGCACTGTGTTCCATTTCGGAGCTTCTGTTGGTTAGGTAGGTCTCCGCCTCTTCTGGTGTATGAAAGGTGAGTTGCTCCCCTTCAGATGTTTGAACGCGGAGGACAGCTGGATAGGCTAGGGAGAATCGGATCTGATTGTGGTGCAGAGTGGAGCATACCGAGGAGAATGCCTTGCGCTGTTTCATTACCTCTATGGAATAGTCCGCGAAGAGTAGCAGTTTCGCGCCATCCACCACCAGGGAGCGTGTGCGACAAAATTTTTGCATTATGGCGTTTTTGTCGGCGTAGTTTAAGTATTTCACTATCACATGCCGGGGTTTAGCGCGTGTGTCAGAATATTGGCCCACGCGGTGTGCTCGTTCAACCGTACACGGTATGCGGAGGCCAAGTTGCTCTGGGATGGTTTTCGCACAAATGTTTGTAAGGTGGGAAGCTGGGATCGACTCTGGCAGGCCAATGATGCGCAGATTGTTTCTTCTTGAGCGATTTTCCAAATCGTCTAGTTTGTCCCATATGTCTCTGTGGGAAGCATTTATGCGTGCAAGTGCTGCAGATGAGGCAGTGCAGTCATCTTCTAATATTGAAATTCTTTTCTCCGTCTGGGAGATGCGCTGGGCCTGGGCCTGGAGTTCTATGTGCAGCTGTTCAAGCCCCCTGTGTACCGCTGCGTCCACAGTGGCTGTAAGGGATGGCCCCAGTAGTTGAACTACAGCCTGGGCAATGTTGGCAGGGGATGCGGGGTCGGTTTCTGTCACAGCTGGGGCAGGGAGAGGCTGTGGCTGCTGCTGAGGCCGCTCTGTTAAGTCCGGAGCGGCCGCCATCTTAGCTGTTTCGTCCGCTATGTCTCCCGCCGGCGGAGCTGTGGAGGGGGGCGAGGACAGCGCCCGAGCGTATGATCGCTCCACAAAGCGATCCATACCTGCCTGGGATGGAGCGGAGGCGGTGGGGGTTTCCCCGGTGCTGTGACAGGCTTATATGCCGGTTTTGTGAGGAGCTGTGCGGGAGCTGGAGCCGCTTACGTCCTCCTCATGTGGCGCCGGAACCGGAAGTATTGTCATCTGATTTTATATATCACGGTGAGGACATTATTGCGCTTGGTGTTTTGTTTATTTATTTATTACACACAATTAGATGAAATTAACTACTCGCATTGGGCGTGCGCTGTTAATAATGAGAAAATCATATTTACCATAGTGCCAGTTGGATTTTATATTTATTATCATGTTGCGCCTCCGCGTGTGCTGGTTCGCAAGATCAATTAATGATTTTACGGCGCACCAATTAATGTAAGAACCGACGCAGTGCATTCGTCCTAGTAAATCACCCCCAGAGTGTGACTCACGCCATGTGAATGTGTTGGGCAATTCAGCTCTAGGAATGAGTGAACTTGGCAAAGTTCAGGGAACAAGGTGATTTGCAACAGGGAAAAGGTTTGTCCATCTCCCCCTGGCCTGGTATGATACCATAAGGGGTTAGTAATGTAATGGAAATTTGTATGTTCTGTATATAATTGTATTGTATTTTGTATGTATTGCACACTGCCCTCACTGTGCACACAGCACTAATAATGTTTTCAGTAAATGTTTACATTCTTTCGAGTCCTGATTAGAATTAGCCTGCCTATGTAACGCCCCTTGTTACCGTAAACGTAAAATTGTAATATTAATGTGATACCTACGTAATCATGTGCATAAAAACCTTCAATTGCGTCATAATAAAATAGAACAGTAATTTGGAAAGATGCTGAGCGTATCTTTTGTGTCTGTTCCCTACTGCAGTAGTTATTATTAATTTGGAACCACTAATAAATATGAGGATAGGAGTTGCCTATCATCAATTTAACCGAGTCAGCATGGCGAGCTTTGCCTTAGGAGGGGATTCCAGGTGACCCTGAGTATCCAAAACGAGGAGCTTGAGACGATCCGGGAATTTCTGATAATCAGCCGGCTGAGGTAAGCCTTTTGCTTACATTTGAGTTATCAGACTTCCTTGATCAGTAAGGCATTTTCGGGACAAAGGGTACCTATTTTACTCCCCTTAATCGAACTGTATTGATTGGTGGTTATATGTTATGTTGTCCCTGTCTATTGTCCATTGGAGTGTTATAGATAAGAAAGGGAAGAATAGTGCTGTTCACAGGTATATGTAGTAAATCTGCTAGATAAAGTAGTTTAGAGGCAAGAGGGTATAGGCACACGTAGAGAAGAGAGAAGACTGGCCAGTCATTATGGGCATTGAATTATGTAAGGGAATGAAGGGTAAGAGACCCTCAAAAATGCCCAGCGCAAGAGGAGTGCTATATATGAACCGAAGGTGCGGTTCTGCCTATACTGAGCCCCTAGATTAATGGTTAAAGTGGACAGGGATCCACAATGGGTAACTGGGTTACCAAGGTCCACAGGGACTAAGAATCATGCAGAGTAAACAGCTAGAGAAACAGTTATCTATGTGAGCAGGATGGATCAAGGGTGACGTTAACACTAGACAGAAAGGGACATTTTCATGTTAAGTTGTGGGATGAATTTGGGGTCAGGCACTATAACTAGTAAAGTTAAAACAGAGAAACGAGAGTTAAAACAGAATACTTTATATATTGTCAGAGAGGGAAGATGGGATGAGCACTCTGGCTGCCTGTCTGATCATAGAAGCTAGATATAAAATATATCTGAACAAAATAAGGAAAGCAGAATTTAGGCAGGGAAATATTAAAGAGTTAAAAGAAAGTGAGAGAATGATATGCATGTGTTGTGCACAAATGGGAAAAATGTAAGCGATTTTAGAGAGATATTGGTGTATGCGTGTGCGAATGCTGGGAGCTTTAGTTCTATCCCTTGTGTGTGTCATGTATGCAGATGTGACCCCCTCCTTTGTGCTCTCATGAACGAATGTGGCTGAGATGAGAGGTCAGTGATAAGCTGGAAGGACACCATGCCAATTCCAGTTTTTTTAGGCAAAACATGTGCCGGGTTAACGAATCTAATGGTAAACACTGTGATCACAATTATTTTGAATCTGTTTTCCAAACATGGTAAAATGTAGGTTACATTTAACCGTGTATTACACAAATTGAATATCCTTTGATAGTGGAAACAGTGCATTTAAAAAAAGGGAAATGAAGTAAATTTAAGTAATAATGAGTATTCATTTCTAATATGAGTTTAACAATTTTATTAATAATATAGATATAATGAAACTGGTTTAGACAACCTTTGGTTGGAAATGAAATCCAGGTTATTGGGGAAATTTGTAAAAATGGGATTAGTTTAGATTAAGATAACAATTTTTGTAATTTTACGTTTATACAATAAGCCCTTATTGAGAGAAAAAAAGATTAAGATGAGGTTGTTATTTGGAATACAGCTGCCATAATATTTAACAAAGCCAAGATGGATGGAATACATAAGAAGTTTTTCTACAAAAATTAAATTTCAAGGTTTTTGATAATAACTTGATGTGCGGTCCATGATGTGAGAGTT
The DNA here is from genome assembly GCA_037952835.1 of Lithobates septentrionalis. NCBI lineage: Eukaryota > Metazoa > Chordata > Amphibia > Anura > Ranidae > Lithobates > Lithobates septentrionalis. Next base: position 2,701,257 of record JBBDGP010000284.1, on the reverse strand, counting down.
ATAATAAATAAAATTTAAATATAACAGACCCATCACATCAAGTCCACACACCCTGTTAGGATAGATGCCACCTGCAGCCAGTTGTTTTATAGTTTTTGATGCTTTCTGGTCCATCATACAGATTGTTGATCCTTTTGTTTTTATTTTTGAAATCCAAAGCAGAATGTGTGGATTGTGAAATGATGCGCCCCTTTTCCTTGTAAGTGCTGTGGTATAAAAGCAAGAATATTTTGGATTAATGGGCATCTCTCCATGACCGCAGGGTATTGTTATCATTTGTTATAATATTGCCAGGAAGAAGTTGTCTTTTGAAATATGAAACTGGAGTTCTTCCGCAAACAGCATGATAGAAAACAAGCCATTGTAATATATTTATGCAAGCTGGACCCAGTAATGAAGGGTTCACCCCGATATATCAGAGCTGCAGCTTTTATGCAAACGTGCTATTAGACAAAGTTGGATATTGTTTTGGTCAAACATTTAATTTTTAATGGTCCGACATTCTGTGCAGCAAATATACAGCTGTTTGTCTAATGAAAGGTTTAAAATATGAGTTTGTTTATGTACAAATCTAACAATGAAAAATGCGTACATTTGAATCAAGCCACCTTATTGCCTCTATTGGAGGAGGCTGGAGACAAAGGAAGCCACATGTGTTAAATTGATGGTGTAGGAATCAGCTGCTGTGAGCCCAGTGCGGGACACACTTCATAAAGACCCAGATTTTACATTTTTTGTAGATTTGAGTATGCAGTTTATCACCCAGAAGGATACTCTGTATTCAAAATCATTGGATCCTTTTTTCCCAGCTCAAGAAGCAGAGCTCCATGTTCTAGCAAAGCCTGTGAGCTATAAAAAGAGCGTATATTTATATAGATAGTCAAGATATAGCGAGCTTTTGGTTCCATTAAAGGGCCAGAAGTTTGTTTTTACTTTGGCAGGTAAACCAATAAAGCATGCCAAGTTAATTTGATTGGCTGTTTTCAGCCTTCCAGGTTCTTACTGAGGTAGCCATATTAACTTTCACACATGGAAGCAGACCAGGATGCACTAAGGATGCTGCATTTACAGCCCCGGACACTTGATGGGTCTGTGCAACTCACAGATTCCACCCTAGTTCTGGCCCAGTATAGCTGGGATTAATAATTCAACTTTAAGGACCCCAGAACGAGAAGAACAAGTGGTCCACAGGGGGCAACTTCTTATGAAACAGGACTTTGGAAAAGGTGATCATTTATGTCTGCCAGTCACTCTTTTCCCTCCAGCTTGACACATGGGCCGTGTCACCAGTCACAAGCATTTATGGCTGCCTTAGTAAATGAGCATGGGATAGAGCCAGGGTTCTCCACAGTTGTTTTTATACATAACATACCACTTCTTGTTTTACCTGTTACCAAAGGTGTTACCAAAAGCTGAACATCCCTTCCAGAGATCACAAAAAAGATATATCCAGATGCCCAAGTCAGGATCTTACAAGTATGCATTTTGTCTGTATGGACATGTTTTTTGGATGTCCAGTGGCAAATGCTACTGCAAAGGCCACAGTAAAAAGTGTTATCAGAAGTAGTTTGTAAGTACAGAGTGCAGAAAGTACAGAGAGTAACAGAGGAAATCATTTTTTATAGGAGAGTCCTTACTAGAAGTTTTGAGGTTTTATTTTTACACCCCCTGCTGTCTACAATGTAGTGGGCAAAGTAGAGTAAGAAACTAGAAAACTTTTGCCTGAATGTTTTCTTATATTTTATGAAGCCCCTAAAGGGGATATTGGACTCTCTCCCTATGAGATTTGGTTTGGGAGTGTGTTACTCACTTGCTTATACTTTGTCTCAGCAGCTGAAGTCCTCCATTCGGATCTCACAGAGAATGTTGCTGATCTTTTAAGGTTTTTTACAAACTCATTTATGTGTTTTCTCCCCAATTCCAGATCCTAAAAGTTTGGAAGGTTTTAAAACTAAAGCCAGGTGACTTGTGGATTGTTAAGAGACATTTATATATAAAGAAATGTTTGGAGACTCAATACAGCATCTATATCATGTACAGTTTTTGCAAAACTTGAAGGAAAAGTCACCTGGATCCACACCAGACACTGCAAAAATGACTTAATTAAAGAAATCTCTGTGTTTGATTTGTTTCCCTCTTGTGATCACAGTCTAGGGTACTTTTTGATTCAATTACTTTAATTGTAAGGGATATATATATATATATATATATATATATATATATATATATATATATATATATATATATATATATATATATATATATATTTGAAAAGTAGTTTAGCCATGTTGAAGTCATATTTGTCTTTTGTACGTCTTCCATTTTATGTAGAATTGTCTGTGTTTACATGTGCTGATAAGTCAGCATGCCCACAATTCAGCTAGAAGGCCATTCTGGCCACAGGAGTGTACAGCCAGTACTCTGTAAATATGTCTTATAAATCATTTGTTTTTCACAATGAAAAGTCATTTGGTAATGAAAAAAGTTGCTCAGCTATTATTTTCTCCACAATGGAGTTTTTTTGCCTCTTTGGCCAGGACTACCTCTACCTAAGCGTGTAGAGGTTCCAGGTTAAAGGTTATAGCAGGTATGGTTAGTGATCAAAATATTGATCAAAAGAGAGGAGACTGTAATGGAAATTTGTACGTTCTGTATATAATTGTATTGTATTTTGTATGTATTGCACACTGCCCTCACTGTGCACACAGCACTAATAATGTTTTCAGTAAATGTTTACATTCTTTCAAGTCCTGATTAGAATTAGCCTGCCTATGTAACGCCCCTTGTTACCATAAACGTACAATTGTAATAATAATGTGATACCTACGTAATTATGTGCATAAAAACCTTCAATTGCGTCATAATAAAGTAGAACAGTAATTTGGAAAGATGCTGAGTGTATCTTTTGTGTCTGTTCCCTACTGCAGTAGTTATTATTAATTTGGAACCACTAATAAATATGAGGATAGGAGTTGCCTATCATCAATTTAACCGAGTCAGTGATAAGGCATAAGCTTGCAGCCTTCTTTTGGCCACCCAGGCTACATGCCTAGATAAAAGTCTGGTATGAATTTTAACCAGTTGACGACTGCCTCACGCAGATATACATCTGCAGAATGGCACAGGCAGGCAAAATCACGTACCTGGTATGTGATTGCCTTCCCGCGGGCGGGGGTCCGATCGGACCCCCCCCCGGTGCCCGAGGCGGTCCGCTTTGGTCTGGGAGCGATTAGACATGAGGGGGAGGCCATCCATTCGTGGCCCCCCCTCGCGATCGCTCCCAGCCAATGAGGATCTTCCCCTGCCTCTGTGTAGTACACAGAGGCAGAGGATTTGATGTCATCTCTCCTCGGCTCGGCAGTTTCCGTTCCGGCGCCGAGGAGAGAAGACATCTGAGTGAGTGCAAAAACACACACACAGTAGAACATGCCAGGCACACTTTACACCCCCGATCCCCCCCGATCGCCCCCCGATCACCCCCCAATCACCCCTTCCCCCCCTGTCACACTGACACCAGGCAGTTTTTTTTTCTGATTACTGCATGGTGTCAGTTTGTGACAGTTACTGTGGTAGGGCAGTTAGTATTAGCCCCCTTTAGGTCTAGGGTACCCCCCTAACCCCCCCTAATAAAGTTTTAACCCCTTGATCACCCCCCTGTCACCAGTGTCCCTAAGCGATCATTTTTCTGATCGCTGTATTAGTGTCACTGGTGACGCTAGTTAGGGACGTAAATATTTAGGTTCGCCATCAGCGTTTTATAGCGACAGGGACCCCATATACTACCTAATAAAGGTTTTAACCCCTTGATTGCCCCCTAGTTAACCCTTTCACCACTGATCATCGTATAACCGTTACGGGTGATGCTGGTTAGTTTGTTTATTTTTTATAGTGTCAGGGCACCCGTCGTTTATTACCGAAAAAGGGTTTAGCCCCCTGATCGCCCAGCGGTGATATGTGTCGCCCCAGGCAGCGTCAGATTAGCGCCAGTACTGCTAACACCCACGCACGCAGCATACGCCTCCCTTAGTGGTATAGTATCTGAATGGATCAATATCTGATCCGATCAGATCTATACTAGCGTCCCCAGCAGTTTAGGGTTCCCAAAAACGCAGTGTTAGCGGGATCAGCCCAGATACCTGCTAGCACCTGCGTTTTTCCCCTCCGTCTGGCCCAGCCCAGCCCACCCAAGTGCAGTATCGATCGATCACTGTCACTTACAAAACACTAAATGCATAACTGCAGCGTTCACAGAGTCAGGCCTGATCCCTGCGATCGCTAACAGTTTTTTTGGTAGCGTTTTGGTGAACTGGCAAGCACCAGCCCCAAGCAGCATCAGGTTAGTGCCAGTAGTGCTAACACCCACGCACGCACCGTACACCTCCCTTAGTGGTATAGTATCTGAATGGATCAATATCTGATCCGATCAGATCTATACTAGAGTCCCCAGCAGTTTAGGGTTCCCAAAAACACAGTGTTAGCGGGATCAGCCCAGATAGCTGCTAGCACCTGCGTTTTGCCCCTCCGCCCGGCCCAGCCCAGCCCACCCAAGTGCAGTATCGATCGATCACTGTCACTTACAAAACACTAAACGCATAACTGCAGCGTTTGCAGAGTCAGGCCTGATCCCTGCGATCGCTAACAGTTTTTTTGGTAGAGTTTTGGTGAACTGGCAAGCACTAGCCCCAGGCAGCGTCAGGTTAGTGCCAGTACCGCTAACACCCACGCACGCAGCGTACACCTCCCTTAGTAGTATAGTATCTAAATGGATCAATATCTGATCCGGTCAGATCTATACTGGCGTCCCCAGCAGTTTAGGGTTCCCAAAAACGCAGTGTTATCGGGATCAGCCCAGATACCTGCTAGCACCTGCGTTTTGCCCCTCCGCCCGGCCCAGCCCAGCCCACCCAAGTGCAGTATCGATCGATCACTGACACTTACAAAACACTAAACGCATAACTGCAGCGTTCGCAGAGTCAGGCCTGATCCCTGCGATCGCTAACAGTTTTTTTGGTAGCGTTTTGGTGAACTGGCAAGCATCAGTGGCCTAGTACACCCCGGTCGTAGTCAAACCAGCACTGCAGTAATACTTGGTGACGTGGCGAGTCCCATAAGTGCAGTTCAAGCTAGTGAGGTGGCAAGCACAAGTAGTGTCCCGCTGCCACCAAAAAGACAAACACAGGCCCGTCATGCCCATAATGCCCTTCCTGCTGCATTCGCCAATCCTAATTGGGAACCCACCGCTTCTGCAGCACCCGTACTTCCCCCATTCACATCCCCAACCAAATGCAGTCGGCTGCATGAGAGGCATTTTCTTTATGTCCTCCCGAGTACCCCTACCCAACGAACCCCCCAAAAAAGATGTTGTGTCTGCAGCAAGCGCGGATATAGGTGTGACACCTGCTATTATTGTCCCTCCTGTCCTGACAATCCTGGTCTTTGCATTGGTGAATGTTTTGAACGCTACCATACACTAGTTGAGTATTACCGTATGGCACAGCATTCCACGGACTAGGCGCACTTTCACAGGGTCTCCCAAGATGCCATCGCATTTTGAGAGACCCGAACCTGGAAACGGTTACAGTTATAAAAGTTACAGTTACAAAAAAAGTGTAAAAAAAAAAACACAAACAAAAATATATATATAAAAAAAAATAGTTGTCGTTTTATTGTTCTCTCTCTCTCTATTCTCTCTATTGTTCTGCTCTTTTTTACTTTATTCTATTCTGCAATGTTTTATTGTTATTATGTTTTATCATGTTTGCTTTTCAGGTATGCAATTTTTTATACTTTACCGTTTACTGTGCTTTATTGTTAACCATTTTTTTGTCTTTGGGTACGCCATTCACAACTTTGAGTGAATGATGCCTGCATGTTTAGGTATCATCTTGGTATCATTCTTTTCAGCCAGCAGTCGACTTTCATGTAAAAGCAATCCTAGCCGTTAATTAGCCTCTGGACTGCTTTTACAAGCAGTGGGAGGGAATGCCCCCCCCCCACCGTCTTCCGTGTTTTTCTCTGGCTCTCCTGTCTCAACAGGGAACCTGAGAATGCAGCCGGTGATTCAGCCAGCTGACCATAGAGCTGATCAGAGACCAGAGTGGCTCCAAACATCTCTATGGCCTAAGAAACCGGAAGCTACAAGCATTTTTTGACTTAGATTTTGCCGGATGTAAACAGCGCCATTGGGAAATTGGGGAAGCATTTTATCACACCGATCTTGGTGTGGTCAGATGCTTTGAGGGCAGAGAAGAAATCTAGGGTCTAATAGACGCCAATTTTTTCAAAAAAGAGTACCTGTCACTACCTATTGCTATCATAGGGGATATTTACATTTCCTGAGATAACAATAAAAATGATTTAAAAAAAAAAATGAAAGGAACAGTTTAAAAATAAGATAAAAAAGCAAAAAAATAATAAAAAAAAAAAAAAGCACCCCTTTCCCCCCTGCTCTCGCGCTAAGGCTAACACAAGCGTCGGTCTGGCGTCAAATGTAAACAGCAATTGCACCATGCATGTGAGGTATCACCGCGAAGGTCAGATCGAGGGCAGTAATTTTAGCAGTAGACCTCCTCTGTAAATCTAAAGTGGTAACCTGTAAAGGCTTTTAAAGGCTTTTAAAAATGTATTCATTTTGTTGCCACTGCACGTTTGTGTGCAATTTTAGAGCATGTCATGTTTGGTATCCATGTACTCGGCCTAAGATCATCTTTTTTATTTCATCAAACATTTGGGCATTATAGTGTGTTTATGTGCATTAAAATTTAAAAAAGTGTGTTTTTTCCCCCAAAAATACGTTTGAAAAATCGCTGCGCAAATACTGTGTGAAAAAAAAATGAAACACCCACCATTTTAATCTGTAGGGCATTTGCTTTAAAAAAATATATAATGTTTGGGGGTTCAAAGTAATTTTCTTGCAAAAAAAAAATGTTTTTTCATGTAATCAAGAAGTGTCAGAAAGGGCTTTGTCTTCAAGTGGTTAGAAGAGTGGGTGATGTGTGACATAAGCTTCTAAATGTTGTGCATAAAATGCCAGGACAGTTCAAAACCCCCCCAAATGACCCCATTTTGGAAAGTAGACACCCCAAGCTATTTGCTGAGAGGCATGTCGAGTCCATGGAATATTTTATATTGTGACACAAGTTGCGGGAAAGAGACAATTTTTTTTTTTTTGCACAAAGTTGTCACTAAATGATATATTGCTCAAACATGCCATGGAAATATGTGAAATTACACCCCAAAATACATTATGTTGCTTCTCCTGAGTATGGGGATACCACATGTGTGGGACTTTTTGGGAGCCTAGCCGCGCACGGGACCCCGAAAACCAAGCACCGCCTTCAGGCTTTCTAAGGCCGTAAATTTTTGATTTCACTCTTCACTGCCTATCACAGTTTCGGAGGCCATGGAATGCCCAGGTGGCAAAAAACCCCTCCAAATGACGCATTTTGGAAAGTAGACACCCCAAGCTATTTGCTAAGAGTTATAGTGAGTATTTTGCAGACCTCACTTTTTGTCACAAAGTTTTGAAAATTGAAAAAATAAAAAAAATAAATGTTTTCTTGTCTTTCTTCATTTTCAAAAACAAATGAGAGCTGCAAGATACTCACCATGCCTCTCAGCAAATAGCTTGGGGTGTCTACTTTCCAAAATGGGGTCATTTGGGGAGGGTTTGTGCCACCTGGGCATTCCATGGCCTCAGAAACTGTGATAGGCAGTGAAGAGTGAAATCAAAAATTTACACCCTTAGAAATCCTGAAGGCGGTGATTGGTTTTCGGGGTCCCGTACGCAGCTACGCTCCCAAAAAGTGTCACACATGTGGTATTCCCATACACAGGAGAAGCAACAGAATGTATTTTGGGGTGTAATTTCACATATGCCCATGGCCTGTGTGAGCAATATATCATTTAGTGACAACTTTTTGTAATTTTTTTTTTTTGTCATTATTCAATCACTTGGGACAAAAAAAATGAATATTCAATGGGCTCAACATGCCTCTCAGCAATTTCCTTGGGGTGTCTACTTTCCAAAATGGGGTCATTTGTAGGGGTTTTGTACTGCCCTGCCATTTTAGCACCTCAAGAAATGACATAGGCAGTCATAAATTAAAGGCTGTGTAAATTCCAGAAAATGTACCCTAGTTTGTAGACGCTATAACTTTTGCGCAAACCAATAAATATACACTTATTGACATTTTTTTTACCAAAGACATGTGGCCGAATACATTTTGGCCTAAATGTATGACTAAAATTGAGTTTATTGGATTTTTTTAGAACAAAAAGTAGAAAATATCATTTTTTTTCAAAATTTTCGGTCTTTTTCCGTGTATAGCGCAAAAAATAAAAATGGCAGAGGTGATCAAATACCATCAAAAGAAAGCTCTATTTGTGGGAAGAAAAGGACGCAAATTTTGTTTGGGTACAGCATTGCATGACCGCGCAATTAGCAGTTAAAGCAATGCAGTGCCAAATTGGAAAAAGTCCTCTGGTCCTTAAGCAGCATAATGGTCCGGTCCTTAAGTGGTTAAGGTGGATCCTATGCTGCTTTTTGAATTTATTTATTTATTTATTTCTGAGGGACAGTATGCATTAACAAATATGAGGAAAAAATGTTAGGGGTTCCCTTAAATTTCATACCAGGGCCTTATGCAGTCTGGGTAGCCTAAAAAGGGAGGGTAGCAAATGTGCTCCTCCCATCCCCACCTGCAGGAAGTATGCCATGTAAAGGAGGGTAGTGCATGCCAGGCATTTTGTCCACAAGTTGAAGAGGCAAAGGCCTCATCTCCCTATGATCATGACCAAATTTGCTCAATGACCTCACCCAGCTTTTGTTTACAAACAGAAGCTGACCCGGGATCTGCCAGTGCTACATCAGGAGTGCTACCACTACTACCCTCCATGCCAGCATGGATGCGGAGCGGCCCGGAGAAGAAAATGAAGAAGAGAAGAAGGAAGAAGAGAAGAGGATGAAGAAGAAGATGAAGAGAAGAGCGGGAGCCTCCCTCCATGCCATGGGTGCGGAGCGGCCCGAGGAGAAGAAGATAGAAGACGCTGCGGAGGATATGCTGGACGAGAACGCCGGAGGAAGAACCAGAAGAGCCAGAAGAACCAGAAGAAGATGAAGGGAGATAGAAGAAAGAAGAAGCATTTAAATAAAGGAATTGTCAAAAACTGTCTCTTGTCATTTTTAACATTTTTGACAGTTTTTTAGTGAAATGGTAGGGGTAAGTACCCCCTTACCATTTCACACAGGGGGGGGCTGGGATCTGGGGGTTCCCTTGTTAAAGGGGGCTTCCAGATTCCGATAAGCCCCCCGCCCGCAGACCCCCACAACCACCAGCCAGGGTTGTGGGGATGAGGCCCTTGTCCTCATCAACATGGGGACAAGGTGTTTTGGGGGGCTACCCCAAAGCACCCTCCCAATGTTGAGGGCATGTGGCCTGGTAAGGTTCAGGAGGGGGGGGCCACACTCTCGTCCCCCCTCTTTTCCTGCGGCCTGCCAGGTTGCGTGCTCGGATAAGGGTCTGGTATGGAATCTATGGGGAACCCCACGTCATTTTTTTAAAAAATTTTGGCCGGGGTTCCCCTTAATATCCATACCAGACCTGAAGGGCCTGGTATGGAATTTAGGGGGAATCCCACGTCATTTTTTTTTTTTAAATTTTGGTTCGGGGTTTCCCTGTGTTGAATTCCCATGCCGTTTTTATCAATGAACTTCTATGTGTATTGTCGGCAATGCAATAGCCGCGGGTAGTTTTAAATGTAATTTTTCCTTCGAAATGTCATTTTGCTGTCAGACTGTTCTAAACACGGGAAACATGCGCCCCTTTACAGGCATACTATAGACACCCCCCAGGTACGAAATTTAAAGGGATATTACACTTTTATTGTTTGACTTTAAGCATTATTAAAATCACTGCTGCTGAAAAAACGGCCGTTTTTAAAACTTTTTTTTGAATTGATCCATGTCCCCTGGGGCAGGACCCGGGTCCCCAAACACTTTTTATGACAATAACTTGCATATAAGCCTTTAAAATTAGCACTTTTGATTTCTCCCATAGACTTTTAAAGGGTGTTCTGCGGCATTCGAATTTGTCGCGAACACCCCAAATTGTTCGCTGTTCGGCGAACTTGCGAACAGCCAATGTTCGAGTCGAACATGAATTCAACTCGAACTCGAAGCTCATCCCTAGTGGCAATAGTGGCCCTATGCATGCTCGAGGGACCTGTGCTGCCTCCCTGTCACATTTGGTTTTACACCTGGACAAGAAGGGAAGTGGGGGGGTGGCATATACGGGAACTGATTTCCTCTATTTTCCTCCTGCAGCTGCTGAAAGCTGGCTTCTCCTCCTCTCCCTCTCGCCGGCATTCAGCGGCTGCATGAGAAAAATACAAGAAATCGTAACTGTACATTCTGCCTCCGCTGCCCTTCCTGTCCAGGCTACTCTTATTTTTTCTGCCCAGGCCCTCCGTGTGCTCTCCTGCCCTCCCTCCCCCACAGCATTGCCAGCTTCCCTCCTTTTCCATCCCACCAGCTGCTACTTTCAAGATGGAGAGCAGAGGAAAGGATGGGTAGGAATATCATATTTTACAGCCCCTTCATTTCCTGAATGAACACAGTGAGTGATTGGTACCAATCACTCATGTGTCTATTCATAACTGAAGCATTGTAAACAGTGTTTATAATGCTTCAGTTGAATGAACAGGAAGCCTCAGAGCACCTCCCATTCATTCATTCTGTGCAGATGAGGCTGCAGAGGTGGAGGTTGAGGTCTGTGTCCTCGATCTTGATTCTCTGTCTCAAAAGTGGGACATCAGAGGTTTATTTAGACCCCTGATATTTCACCAAAGTTCCCCAACAGGGCTGCTAAAAAAATTCTAAAAAGCAATAAAAAATAAAATAGTCAAAAAATAATCAAAAAAGAAAAACCACTGACACTGCCCACTGTCTAATGAATCCATTCTCTGCCCTACTGACATCATCCACTGCCCTACTGATACGCTTACTGAAACCATCCACATGCCATCAAATGTCCTACCACCGTCTGCCCTTCTGACACTGTCCCCTTTTAAGGTAGTGTAAGTATATATTTTACATTGATATTTATAGTACTATATTTTTCTAAGTTTTAATTACTATTTAGTTAGGCCTTGCTAGTTGCTTAAAAAAAAACAAAAAACTCCTGTGATCTTTGATCTTGTTAGTGTTGTTCAGGTAGATCTCCGCCTCTCAAAGGTTGCCTACCCCTACTCTAGTGTAAGCTTAAAGACCTAAGGGTAGCTTTATTCTCAGCTCCAAGGAACATGTTTGAAATAGTAATTTGAAAACCTCTGTAAGTAGGCATTGATGCAGCTCTAACAAAAAAAAAACAAAAAACTGATAAGTCTATATGTTAACTGATTTTCTTTAGCATTGCTGTTGATTCTTAGTGTGGCTATAAAGCTGTTTCAAACTGTACATTGCAATTGAAAAATATTAAATTTTATGTAATTTATCAGAATAAGTTGATCTTCACAATGCTATTTTTCCTGTTTACATATTAGCTAGCAAGAATTCTGTGATTAGCTGCCACTATATTTTCTCATTCAGTTTGGCAAGTGAATTATGAGCACATGTCAATCCCTGGCCACCAGAAAATGTTAGCTTTTCAAGAGGGTGACAATTAACAAAGTCATTATTTCAGTAATTAAGAAAAGAACATTTCAATTATGCAACTGTTCCTGAGCACGTACATGTGACAAAGAAACACAGGGTTGATCTGCCAAGCAGATGGCTTCTTTGCAAAATGCCAGTGAAATGTTTCTCACACAAATATAGTACAAAGTTACTTAATTCATTGATTTAGTTCTGGAGCAACCTCACTTTATAAGAGCGAAGCTCAGATTTCTTTAAATGGACTCAAAGACTCTATATGACAGATTAGTTAGCATTATATTTATAAAGATTTAATCAACTTTAATTTTAGTTAGAAAGCTACAATACACAACTCTTGGTAACTTATATGCAGGGTTGTATTTAAACATCATATTGCCATCAGAACACCTAAATGATTATGTATTTTCTACAAGCTCCACTGCTTATTATGCATTTATTTATTGGAATATACTGTTGGAGGTATAAATTGAATTTATAGATACTTTTGTTTTTACCAGTATAGACTAAGAACAACAGAAAGGCAATAAGGATTTATGTTTCTTGAATTATAGTAACTCTTCTGACCTCCCCTAACAACCACTGTAACCTACATAGATTGTTAAATTTAGCATGTTCAGACATGTTTACACATGTTCAGAGGTAGCCAAAGAAGATTAACAGAACAAAGAAAAATATTACATTTGCAGATTGTAAGACTTGGTGCTGCCCCCCTGCACCCTTCTGCCCTAGGCACTGACCTACTAGTGTCTTATAGTAAATAAAATCCTGGATAAATGTGTTAATTATAAGATTATATCATTTCGTTTTAGTTTTATAATACTTCTCGATTAAAAAGGGCACATTTAACAATGCTGTACATTTTCTTTCCTTTTCAAAACTCAGTGCCCTTGGTTTCAGAAGCTCTGGATATTAGGATCTTAGTATTGCACAGTGCAGTTCTCACCAAGAAAAGTTGCAACCATCAGAATCATATGATAAGGGGCTGCAGTCCAGCCCAAAAGTACTCTGAAAAGCCTGCTTTTTCTTACATAAACCCCTAATTAATACAGTTTTGTAATAATTATTATACTAGTAATTGGTGTATTCATGAATTATTAAATACAAACAGTGTAAGCAGTGAGTTTGACCTGGATATAACCATTTGCAATTCCCGTACAGTAAGGCTGGAGTGTAAGAGGAAAAAGCAGCACAAGAAGACAGCCAGTTCATGTGCTGACAAAAAACATGCTGATAGAAAGTGAAAGCAAATTATTTAATGGACAAATCATTTGTTTTGCTTTAAATTTTCATTCTCTCTCCTCTTTGAAAAAATCTGACAGCATCTATTAGGAACTGCAATGTTCATTTTGGATGGACTACCTTGACCAAGAACAACCCATTAACTTTTACTTTACATGTGAAAAACAGTTAAGAGAAATATAGTTTGTTCAGTAGAATGTAAAACTTCTTGAGGATAGATAAAAAATGAACTTTTGCATTTTTATACCTCCTAATGGTTCATTTGTTTTATTATGTAACATAACTGCTAACGTATGTGTTTACTGGAAACTTGATGTACCGTGCCATTGTCTGATATCTGTCAGGTGGCCTTTAGCTGTGGATTAATTACCAATTCAAAATCAATGACTTAGCTTGCATTCTCATACATTATTCCAAGAATTATGTTTTTTGAGTTATGGATGTGTCTAGAACATTCTTGCTTTCTGTCCTCTTATTAGTGAGAATTAATAGGCAATAATTTTGCGGTTTATCAATGTCAACTTTCAAGAAAACTCCCAACAATGAATTGATTGTAAATTTAATGTGATCTGCTGAACCTAAGTATGATTAAATGAGGCCATAGTAACATATTTTCTAGTGAAAGAGTTCATTGTTGCCAAGGTAATATTAATCATGAATACTAATTATCTTAGTTGATTATCTTATGTCAAAAGACTATTATACTAGTTGCACATTGCTCTTAACTGCCATTGACAGTTTCTCAGTAATAATAACTTTGGTTTGGATAATTAAACAGCCGCTATCAATCCCCTTGGAAAAAAATACCACAGCACAAGCAGAAGCGGAATTGTAATATGTACTTCCTGTCACACTTGAGTTTAGTGAGAAATGCTACCATAAAAAACGTTTTTTTTTAACAATATTATTAATTTCTAAACAATGTTATATTCTGTCTGTTTGTCTTCTGTGAAAGCTTTATTCCATTTTATTTGAACAGTGAGTGCCCACAGAAAGAACCTTTAAAAATGATATGATCATCATGTCATGGCTGTGATATTGATTATATGACTGGGAAGCATGCTGATTGGTTCCTGATTGTTAGGTAAAAGCTGGAGCCGTCAACTGGTATGACAGCTAGCAGCATGCACCTGTTTGTACTGTTTGTTCCTATATCTGAAATACATATTGAGGTAGCAGAATATTGGTAATGACTGCTGGACAATGAACTTCTGGTATGCGAGGTTTTTTTATTCCATTCTTTTGGCCATTAAGAATGAACACTCCTGACCCGACTCGTGTCTACACGCCAAGAGTGAGCCATACAGAGAAATACAGTGTACATATATCTTTTCATCATATTGCGTCACAAGCTAACACATTATACATTTCTGTTACAAGAAATTCTAACCTTTTAAACAGTTAACCTCCTCTTATTGATGAAAAGCAGTTTAGCAAAGCATATTCTTTCACAAGCATTGCACAAGCCTTGCTTTGCGGTTTCCTTCTTCATCTGCTGACCAGCTTGACACACCCTGGACACAGGAAAAGTGTGCTAAGCTAAGCACAGATGGCTGTGCTAAGGGGGGGAAATGGGTGAATTCAGTGTCCCAGCCCACAGCCTGTCAGGTTCTACAGATCTCACAAAATGTTCTTAGCATAGTAAATAGGAATGGCTTCTTAGCTGAAATTCTAAATCAGCCCTACTACACACATAACCATGGCCATATAATCTGATCCCCATTCCTACTTCATTCCCCCCTTTGATCATAATCATAGCGATTAATATGAGCGAGATTAAGCATCACTAAATAGCATACAGGTCTGCTTTCTAATGGATCAGAGCCCAATGTGACTGAGATTTTTTTTTTTTTAATTTAGTCTTGGGGGGTTAATGGCTGGTATTTCCACATAGCCATAATATGGGTCGCAGCCTTTCTTTCTACGGTGGCCTCAATGAAACTCTGGATCATTCTAGTCCCAAGGGGAATCAGACAGGGTAGCAGCAGACATGCTACGAGTATTACTACAACGATCCCCAATATAGCCTTTACCCCATATACACTGGGAAAACCCCAATCTCCGAACCAGCTACCAGCATTGAAACCATCCCATGTCTGGACTGGCACATGAGCTAACTTTTTCATTCTACCAGTGATTTCCTCAACTACTTTTCCTGTGTTGTCCACTTCTAAGCAGCAATTACTCAGATTAAATTTTACACAGACACCACCCTCAGTAGCTAACAGATAGTCTAAGGCAAGTCTATTCTGATACACATGAGCACGTAAATTAGTTCCTTGCTTAGCAAGCAAATTTAAGGCAGCAGCAGTTTCGTTAGTAATTATTTCTAATACAGCCTGTAACCTTATAATTCGATTAAGCATATAAATTGGTGTTCTATAACCGTAACTACCATCTTCGGCCCATGTAGCTGGACCATAATACTGGACAATACGTTCTGGGGGCCACTCATTATCTTTCCAGTTTCCTATCGTCAGACTAGATGACCTCCGCTTCCTCTTTGAACCTATGTACACAGGGACTCTTCCCTATTCCCCAGTGGAAGAAGGAAAAATGAGGGTTTTAATGTGCCTAAGACACAGGCTCCTGACCAGTCTTGGGGGAGCTCTGAATAGGCTTTATTCCCACAAATCCAGTACAAGTTTTCTGGGGCCTTCCAGTTAGACTCTTTGGTGAGATTTTCCCATAGCCCTTTTAGATGAGTGAAATTGGTAAAGGGGTGTGGGTCAGGCACGGGTACGTTTGTATCACTCCACCAGGATGTACTTTTAGAAGTGTTGTTATAAAACTGTTGTCCTAAACAGGCCATTTCTCCTACATGTGTTCTATACTGGGGACCCGACCTGGCTATACAATATTTCCCAATTATTGATGTTTTCAGGTGCCATTCTGACCTTATTCGTTCAGGGGGCTGCTCAGAGGTGGCACTGAATGGCATATCATAATCTTTTTCCCTGGCTTCCCAAGGCCATTGGTCTCCCATGTTAGTTCCTCCACACACATAGCAATCTGTTACTTGTAAATTGTCAGCCACACTTTCTGCCAGTTCAATGAACAGGTTCTCTGTGCTAGGGGGTATTTCCATACCAGTGGCTAGCTCTTCATATAAGGAATGAAATAGCTGATGATTAACACTCTTTGTTAGTTCAGTTTCTAGTGAGACATACACAATTGTACCGGGGTCTGATCCTTTACCATAAATATGAACTCCAAACTTATTTCCCCATTGTGCTAAAAACTGGACAGGGTTATGTATGGTGAAATTCACAGGGGTGCAACTTCCCACTGTACAGCTGGATGAACCAGCTAAAGATTGTAGAATGGCATCCTGATTTTTCATTCCCCATGTTCCCCAGGCAGCACACCTCCAGTTGGGGCAGTAATTCCATTCCTCATTTGCACAGCTAGGTCCCAGTTTCCCTGAACAGATGTACCTATCATTTCTCAAATACTCTCTCTCCCATTCCAATCCCCCACACCCTCCCCTGGGGAAGTGGTTGAGGTTGATGGCAGCACACACATCAAAGATTAGGCTTGCTGCAGTGCTGGGGTCAGTGATCAGTGTACGGTTTATCAGCTTACCGGTGGAGCTAAAGCTCCGAACGGTTAGCCAGGTTTTATAGGGTGCATAAGTGGGGTCATAACAGGTTATCTGATTTTCAAAGGAGCACATTGAATAGGTAGTCCCATTATGTATGCAAGTACCAGTCTCTGTGCCCTTGCATTGATAATGGGAGTGCCACAATAACATCTTGGTAGTTACGGATCCTACTCTGGTAGTCTTTATACAAGGGTCACATGAGATACTCTCCCCCTCTTTTAACCCGGTCAGTATCACTATTATAACTATCAACAGTCTCATTATAACGATTTTAGTAAACATTACACCGATGAATATCCTCAAGCTTCAGCTTGTGCGTAGACCAACCAGCGTCCGGGCTGTGGTTGGAGCAGAGCTTAGTAGATATCCTTTATCTTCCACCGTGCGTTGAGCCAGCAGCTTCCAGGGGTGTGCTGAACACAGGGCTGGAGTTCTTCCTTCTGATTTCTCTGGTCAATCTCAGTCTCAAAGGATCTTGGGGGTCTACTGTACTGTGCCAGGAGTCTGTGAAGTCAGCAGCTCGCTTTACCCTGGAGTGGTGTATCCAGGGTGTCACCTCAGCTACCTTAATCGCTGTTGGGGTAGATAGCAGAACAGTGTAAGGACCTCTCCATTTTGGCCCTAGTGGGGTTATGTTCCACTCCTTTACCCACACTGTATCTCCTGGTTTAAAGGGGTGTACTGGGTTCGACAAGCTTATGGGAAGTTTCTCTTGAACCCATTTCCCTATGTCCTGCATACTTTCCCCAAGTTTCTGTATCAGTTCACGGTTAACTACCCCTCCTATCTGATGCAAGTCTCCTCTTATCCCTCTAATGATGGGTGGGGGCCTACCATACAGTACCTCAAAAGGGGACAGATTTGTCCTCTTTGTTGGGGTACTCCGAATTCTCAGTAAAGCAATGGGCAACATCAAGGTCCACTTCATTTGGGTTTCCTGACAGAGCTTAGCCAGTTGTGACTTGAGTGTGCGGTTCATCCGTTCAACTTTTCCAGAACTTTGTGGCCTATATGCGGTATGTAGTTTCCAAGTAATCTTAAGTACTGTTGCTAATTCCTGGAGGCACTTGTGGACAAAGTCAGGGCCATTGTCTGGGCCTATATCTGGGGATAAACATCTTTTACAAAACTGCTTCCGTCAGTAAAGTACTCAACGTTTGGATTTTTCAAGGGACTGTCTTTCAAGTCTGGTCGGCTTGCATATCCATTACCCGGAGACTGTCATGAGTTAGAGGTTCTTGTGGGGTGGGGAGCAGAGTGGCTGGGTTTAAAGTGTTTAAAGTCTCTAAGTGGATACGAGGATTTTCACACAGCATAGCTTGATATTTAACCATTCGAATGTTAGTAAACCAGTGATTTCCCTTGTAATCCATTAATGCCTGTACTTGTTGTGGGACCCGGACATATGTCTCCTGACCCAATGACAACTTGTCAGCTTCGACCACAAGGAGGGCTGTTACTGCGATGGCCCGCAGGAGAGATGACCATCCCTGAGCTACAGCGTCCAGTTGTTTTGAAAGGTATGCTACAGGACGCTGTCAAGACCCAGAGTATTGTGTCAGGACTCCTACTACTATTCCTTGTTGTTCACTGACATACAAATAGAAGACTTTTTGGCTATCTGGCAAGCCTAGCGCAAGAGTCTGCATTAGGAAGACCTTAATGTCTTAATGCTCTGTTTTGCTGTTCTCCCCATTGGAAGGGTTCCTTTTCTCCCCCCTTTGTGGATTCATAGAGGGGTCTGGCTTTTATGGCAAAGTCCGGTATCCAGATTCAGCAGAATCCTGCCACCCCCAGGAATTCACGTACTTGCCGTCTGGTAGTCAGGGTGGGAATCTGACAAACAACTTCTTTCCTGCCTTCTCCCAATTGTCT
Organism: Lithobates septentrionalis; assembly: GCA_037952835.1. Lineage (NCBI taxonomy): Eukaryota > Metazoa > Chordata > Amphibia > Anura > Ranidae > Lithobates > Lithobates septentrionalis. Next base: position 2,682,886 of record JBBDGP010000284.1, on the reverse strand, counting down.
CTGTCCTTGTGATACTCTGAATCCCAGGTACTTTACAGTCTCTTGTCAAAATTGCACCTTTCTCCGGGACACCTTATAACCTGTCTCCCACAGTAATTGTAACAGTTCATTAGTGACTGCTGGGTGCATGGTCATTACGGCCTGATTGACCGCTCTGAGGTCTTGAACAGGATGAGAGTGAGCTGTTTCAGGTTTCTGCACTCGGAGTAGAGGTGTATTCCAGGGAGACTGACAGGGTTTTAGAATTCCATAGTGTAGGAATTTGTTTAAGTACTTTTGTTTTCCTACTAGGGCTTTTAGAGGGACTGGGTACTGTTTCAGGCTGACTGGAGTGGCTCCTGATTTTAATTCAATAAGGATTGGGGGAACGTGTGTGGTTAATCCTGGTAGGTTGTCTTCTGCCCAAAGTCCCGGGATGTCTTGCAGGGATGCGGGGCAAGGGTCCGGCTATTTGCATCAGGATTTCTCGGAGTGGAAGTGGACACTTGATTGGGGAGCCCATTGACTACTACTGAGTTCCCTATTTCTGTCCTGCCTATACCCAGAGTGTTACGGTCAGGAGTATATTTACTGAGATTTGGCATTGACAAACTTGCTGAATCTGATGTAGGTGGACAACAACTTGAGTCCCCTTGTTTACTGGACGGGGCATGTGGACATGGCTCTGACCTGTCTCTATCTAAGGTCCTTTCATCTACATACGGGGGAGGCTGATCTGTCTCTTCGGGTTGAGAATATATGTGTTTTGTTGTTTTTTGTTTTTTTTGTCAGTGGTACTACTCTTGTCATAACTATAATTCTATACTGTTCCTCTTTTTGTGGCTTCTATCCACTGCAGGTCTTTATCTCCCATTTGTCCAAAGGATGCACAATCATCCAGACGGACGTTTTCTCCTAGCTGACTGACTGACTGGCTGAGGATTTATCCGAGAGATGCACAATCATCTGGACGGATATTCCTCCTGACTGGCTGGCTGAGGATTTATCCGAGAGATGCACAATCATCTGGACGGATATTCCTCTTTACTGGCTGGCTGAGGATTTATCCGAGAGATGCACAATCATCTGGACGGATATTCCTCCTGACTGGCTGGCTGAGGATTTATTCGAGGGATGCACAATCACCCGAATGAACAGTCCTCCTGGAAGGTGCGTCTTGGTCATGTTTCTGTAAGTCTGACATAATATTCTCAAATAATCAGTCAATGGTCTCTAAGTCAAGGGTTCCCTGTGGGGGCCACCGCGCTCCATAGCAGGGCCAATCTTTCTCACACAATGTTATCAATTTCTCAGGGCTAAGTTTTAAATTACAGTTCTTAGAAAATCCCTTCTTAAAGTTGGAGATCATGGTTTGTAGGGGAGATTCAACACTATGTTTCCCACCCATTCTTATAACCTAACAGACACCAAGACAGACACAGAGGGTAGGGTAAATGATGAGAATTCAGTAAGGGGTCTGAATCCTCGACACAGGTAGGGACAATAGACAATGCTTCCCTCGGTCAGTGGCCTGGACGTGGTCTCCCAGCCAGGAACCGCACTTAAAAGAGGAGCACGGTCACTTCACCACAAAGTGATGTCTCATACACACATCAATCATACCAGACATTCCCACCCAAAAATTACTGACTGACTGAGGATTCGTCCGAAAGATGCACAATCATCTGAACGGACGTCTCTCTCGGAAGGTGATCAGGCTTCCCTTCTCTCGATCCGTCGAGAGGCTGGCTGGCTGTCTGACTGTTATCCAAAAACAGAAATAAAAAGACTCTCACCTGTTCCCGTTGGAGCTCCAGCTATCTACTTCTCGGATTCCCAGGTCCTTTTGACGCTACGAAGGTTGTCCACAGCAGGCCACCAAATGGGACACAGCGCAGTCTCCTAGATAACAGTTCTAGAAGGCGCCTTTTGAGACTACGATATAGCCCACAGGGCTGGCCTCTCGGACCACTCCTTGTAGGTCTGGTGGAAAACAGTGCCACCTGCCTCAACAGGTCACACCGATATTCCCCCCTTACGGCCAATGCACCAAATGAGGTAGCAGAATATTGGTAATGACTGCTGGACAATGAACTTCTGGTATGCGAGGTTTTTTTATTCCATTCTTTTGGCCATTAAGAATGAACACTCCTGACCCAACTCGTGTCTACACGCCAAGAGTGAGCCATACAGAGAAATACAGTGTACATATATCTTTTCATCATATTGCGTCACAAGCTAACACACTATACATTTCCGTTACAAGAAATTCTAACCTTTTAAACAGTTAACCTCCTCTTATTGATGAAAAGCAGTTTAGCAAAGCATATTCTTTCACAAGCATTGCACAAGCCTTGCTTTGCGGTTTCCTTCTTCATCTGCTGACCAGCTTGACACACCCTGGACACAGGAAAAGTGTGCTAAGCTAAGCACAGATGGCTGTGCTAAGGGGGGGAAATGGGTGAATTCAGTGTCCCAGCCCACAGCCTGTCAGGTTCTACAGATCTCACAAAATGTTCTTAGCATAGTAAATAGGAATGGCTTCTTAGCTGAAATTCTAAATCAGCCCTACTACACACATAACCATGGCCATATAATCTGATCCCCATTCCTACTTCAATATTACAACACATATTATATACGATATTAATGGTCCCTCTGTATAGATAAACATGCCTAAAAATGTCAACACTGAATTTCTGAAATTGCAAAATAAAAGTACCCTTGCAGAGGTGCAACAACTGTAAGTGTATTTTTATAAGTAGTACAGCCTCTTCTTGCTAGACTTAACAAGCATTTAAACTTTGAATTGCCACCCCCCCCCCCCCCCCCCCACACACACACACACACACACACACACTGAATTGCAAAAGTTACATGCTCAATAGATCTAGGATTACCTAATTATTTCTCAACCCACAGATCTAATGGGAAATTTCTAGAGCATTTTTTGTTGTGCTCTACAGACTGCAAATACCTATCGGTTAAGTAACTAAGAGTATTTTGACTTAAAGTAGAACTAAAGGCAAAACTTTTATTTTTTATTTTTGGATAGAGTATGGGAGGTTTGTAACCCCTGTGTCATCTTTTATCTGTCAGCCTTTCACCATTTGTGTCCCATTGTGGATATGTCCCTTCACATCTTGTTCCATAGCCCAACAGGATGTGAGAGGAAATCCCTGGAAATTAAGGGAATTCCTTGGGGACCCCCAGGTCACCAAAACCAGTGTCCATATTGTAAGATTTCTCCTCTATTACTTTTCTAGGGAAAACCCAAATATAGGGATTTTCTTTTACTTTCACTTTCAATGATAATGGTAAACAGGATAAATAGAGAGGGTGAGTCTCCTTATTGGGGGCACAGACAGCAAAAAAAAACAGACAGGCGTTCTAATCCTTCTCCACTCCATCCAAAACTAAAAGTTTTGCCTTTAGTTAAACTTTGATAATGTGGATCAGAGCTTACACCATTTAATCTTTACCACCTGCCTAATTGTTTCAGGATCAGGAATAAAGCCCTGGAACCTGCACCTCTAAAATAAGTCCTCAATGATAGCTTCTGTTTTTTTGGTAGTATGTTATCTCTTTCTCAGCCAGAGCAGTTTTTTCAATTGTTGCACATATGTTTAACCACTTCAGCCCCGGAAGGTTTTACCCCCTTCTTGACCAGAGCACTTTTTACAATTCGGCACTGCGTCGCTTTAACGGCTAATTGCGCGGTCATGCAATGCTGTACCCAAACAAAATTTGTGTCCTTTTCTTCCCACAAATAGAGCTTTCTTTTGATGGTATTTGATCACCTCTGCCGTTTTTATTTTTTGCGCTATACACGGAAAAAGACCGAAAATTTTGAAAAAAATGATATTTTCTACTTTTTGTTCTAAAAAAAAATCCAATAAACTCAATTTTAGTCATACATTTAGGCCAAAATGTATTCGGCCACATGTCTTTGGTAAAAAAAAAATGTCAATAAGTGTATATTTATTGGTTTGCGCAAAAGTTATAGCGCCTACAAACTAGGGTACATTTTCTGGAATTTACACAGCCTTTAATTTATGACTGCCTATGTCGTTTCTTGAGGTGCTAAAATGGCAGGGCAGTACAAAACCCCCACAAATGACCCCATTTTGGAAAGTAGACACCCCAAGGAAATTGCTGAGAGGCATGTTGAGCCCATTGAATATTCATTTTTGATTGAATAATGACAAAAAAAAAATTACAAAAAGTTGTCACTAAATGATATATTGCTCACACAGGCCATGGGCATATGTGGAATTGCACCCCAAAATACATTTAGCTGCTTCTCCTGAGTATGGGGATACCACATGTGTGGGACTTTTTGGGAGCCTAGCCACGTACGGGGCCCCGAAAACCAATCACTGCCTTCAGGATTTCTAAGGGCGTACATTTTTGATTTTACTCCTCACTACCTATCACAGTTTTGAAGGCCATAAAATGTCCAGATGGCATAGTACCCCCCCAAATGACCCCATTTTGGAAAGTAGACACCCCAAGCTATTTGTTTTGAGGCATGTTGAGTCCATGGAATGTTTTATATTTTGACACAAGTTGCGGGAAAGTGACAAATTTTTTTTTTTTTGCACAAAGTTGTCACTAAATGATATATTGCTCACACAGGCCATGGGCATATGTGGAATTGCACCCCAAAATACATTTAGCTGCTTCTCCTGAGTATGGGGATACCACATGTGTGGGACTTTTTGGGAGCCTAGCCGCGTACGGGGCCCCGAAAACCAATCACTGCCTTCAGGATTTCTAAGGGCGTACATTTTTGATTTTACTCCTCACTACCTATCACAGTTTTGGAGGCTATGCAATGCCCAGGTGGCACAACCCCCCCCAAATGACCCCATTTTGGAAAGTAGACACCCCAAGCTATTTGCTGAGAGGCATGGTGAGTATTTTGCAGCTCTCATTTGTTTTTGAAAATAAAGAAAGACGAGAAAAAAATTTTTTTTTTTACTTTTTTCAATTTTCAAAACTTTGTGACAAAAAGTGAGGTCTGCAAAATACTCACTATACCTCTCATCAAATAGCTTGGGGTGTCTACTTTCCAAAATGGGGCCATTTGGGGGGGGGGGGTTTTGCCACCTGGGCATTCCATGGCCTCCGAAACTGTGATAGGCATTGAAGTGTGAAATCAAAAATTTACGCCCTTAGAAAGCCTGAAGGCGGTGCTTGGTTTTCGGGGTCCCGTACGCGGCTAGGCTCCCAAAAAGTCTCACACATGTGGTATCCCCGTACTCAGGAGAAGCAACAGAATGTATTTTGGAGTGTAATTTCACATATTCCCATGGCATGTTTGAGCAATATATCATTTAGTGACAACTTTGCGCAAAAAAAAATAAAAAAAATAAAAAATTGTCTCTTTCCCGCAACTTGTGTCACAATATAAAATATTCCATGGACTCGACATGCCTCTCAGCAAATAGCTTGGGGTGTCTACTTTCCAAAATGGGGTCATTTGGGGGGGGGTTTGAACTGTCCTGGCATTTTATGCACAACATTTAGAAGCTTATGTCACACATCACCCACTCTTCTAACCACTTGATGACAAAGCCCTTTCTGACACTTTTTGATTACATAAAAAAATAAAAATTTTTTGCAAGAAAATTACTTTGAACCCCCGAACATTATATATTTTTTTTAAAGCAAATGCCCTACAGATTAAAATGGTGGGTGTTTCATTTTTTTTTTTCACACAGTATTTGCGCAGCGATTTTTCAAACGCATTTTTTGGGGAAAAAACACACTTTTTTAAATTTTAATGCACTAAAACACACTATATTGCCCAAATGTTTGATGAAATAAAAAAGATGATCTTAGGCCGAGTACATGGATACCAAACATGACATGCTTTAAAATTGCGCACAAACGTGCAGTGGCGACAAACTAAATACATTTTTAAAAGCCTTTAAAAGCCTTTACAGGTTACCACTTTAGATTTACAGAGGAGGTCTACTGCTAAAATTACTGCCCTCGATCTGACGTTCACGGTGATACCTCACATGCATGGTGCAATTGCTGTTTACATTTGACGCCAGACCGACGCTTGCGTTCGCCTTAGCGTGAGAGCAGGGGGGACAGGGGTGCTTTTTTTTTTTTCTTTTTCTTTATTATTATTTTTTTTTATCTTATTTTTAAACTGTTCCTTTCATTTTTTTTTTTTTTAAATCATTTTTATTGTTATCTCAGGCAATGTAAATATCCCCTATCATAGCAATAGGTAGTGACAGGTACTCTTTTTTGCAAAAATTGGGGTCTATTAGACCCTAGATTTCTCCTCTGCCCTCAAAGCATCTGACCACACCAAGATCGGTGTGATAAAATGCTTTCCCAATTTCCCAATGGCGCCGTTTACACCTGGCAAAATCTAAGTCATAAAATGCTCGTAGCTTCCGGTTTCTTAGGCCATAGAGATGTTTAGAGCCACTCTGGTCTCTGATCAGCTCTATGGTCAGCTGGCTGAATCACCGGCTGCATTTTCAGGTTCCCTGTTGAGACAGGAGAGCCAGAGAAAAACACGGAAGACGTTGGGGGGGGCATTCCCTCCCACTGCTTGTAAAAGCAGTCTAGAGGCTAATTAGCCGCTAGGATTGCTTTTACATGAAAGCCGACCGCTGGCTGAAAAGAATGATACCAAGATGATACCTAAACCTGCAGGCATCATTCTGGTATAACCACTCAAAGTCGTGAATGGCGTACCTGAAGACAAAAGAATGGTTAACAATAAAGCACAGTAAACGGTAAAGTATAAAAAATTGCATACCTGAAAAGCTAACATGATAAAACATAATAACAATAAAACATTGCAGAATAGAATACAGTAAAAAAGAGCAGAACAATAGAGAGAATAGAGAGAGAGAGAACAATAAAACGACAACTATTTTTTTTTATTTTATATTTTTGTATGTGTTTTTTTTTTTTACACTTTTTTTTGTAAATAACTTTTATAACTGTAACCGGTTCCAGGTTCGGGTCTCTCAAAATGCGATGGCATCTTGGGAGACCCTGTGAAAGTGTGCCTAGTCTGTGCAATGCTGTACCCTACGCTAATACTCAACTAGTGAATGGTAGCGTTCAAAACATTCACCAATGCAAAGACCAGGATTGTCAGGACAGGAGGGACAATAATAGCAGGTGTCACACCTATATCCGCGCTTGCTGCAGACACAACATCTTTTTTGGGGGGGGTTCGCTGGGTAGGGGTACTCGGGAGGACATAAAGAAAATGCCTCTCATGCAGCCGACTGCATTTGGTTGGGGATGTGAATGGGGGAAGTACGGGCGCTGCAGAAGCGGTGGGTTCCCAATTAGTATTGGCGAATGCAGCAGGAAGGGCACTATGGGCACAACGGGCCTGTGTTTGTCTTTTTGGTGGCAGCGGGACACTACTTGTGCTTGCCACCTCGCCAGCTTGAACTGCACTTATGGGACTCGCCACGTCACCAAGTGTTACTGCAGTGCTGGTTTGACTATGACCGGGGTGTACTAGGCCGCTGGTGCTTGCCAGTTCACCAAAATGCTACAGAAAAAACTGTTAGCGATCGCAGGGATCAGGCCTGACTCTGCGAACGCTGCAGTTATGCGCGTAGTGTTTTGTAAGTGTCAGTGATCGATCGATACTGCACTTGGGTGGGCTGGGCTGGGCCGGGCGGAGGGGCAAAACGCAGGTGCTAGCAGGTATCTGGGCTGATCCCGCTAACACTGCGTTTGTGGGAACCCTAAACTGCTGGGGATGCTAGTATAGATCTGATTAGATCAGATATTGATCCGATCAGATACTATACCACTAAGGGAGGTGTACGGTGCGTGCGTGGGTGTTAGCGGTACTGGCTCTAACCTGACGCTGCCTGGGGCTGGTGCTTGCCAGTTCACCAAAACGCTACCAAAAAAACTGTTAGCGATCGCAGGGATCAGGCCTGACTCTGCGAACGCTGCAGTTATGCGTTTAGTGTTTTGTAAGTGACAGTGATCGATTGATACTGCACTTGGGTGGGCTGGGCCGGGCGGAGGGGCAAAACGCAGGTGCTAACAGGTATCTGGGCTGATCCCGCTAACACTGCGTGTTTGGGAACCCTAAACTGCTGGGGATGCTAGTATAGATCTGATCGGATCAGATATTGATCCGTTCAGATACTATACCACTAAGGGAGGTGTACGGTGCGTGCGTGGGTGTTAGCGGTACTGGCGCTAACCTGACACTGCCTGGGGCTGGTGCTTGCCAGTTCACCAAAACGCTACCAAGAAAACTGTTAGCAATCGCAGGGATCATGCCTGACTCTGCAAACGCTGCAGTTATGCGTTTAGTGTTTTGTAAGTGACAGTGATCGATCGATACTGCACTTGGGTGGGCTGGGCCGGGCGGAGGGGAAAAACGCAGGTGCTAGCGGGTATCTGGGCTGATCCCGCTAACACTGCGTTTTTGGGAACCCTAAACTGCTGGAGACGCTAGTATAGATCTGATCGGATCAGATATTGATCCATACAGATACTATACCACTAAGGGATTCGTATGCTGCGTGCGTGGGTGTTAGCGGTACTGGCGCTAATCTGACGCTGCCTGGGGCGACGCATATCACCGCCGGGCGATCAGGGGGCTAAACCTTTATTCGGTAATAAACGGCGGGTGCCCTGACACTATAAAAAATAAACGAACTAACCAGCGTCACCCGTAACGGTTATACGGTGATCAGTGGTGAAAGGGTTAACTAGGGGGCAATCAAGGGGTTAAAAAATTTATTAGATAGTATATGGGGGTCCCTGACGCTATAAAACGCTGACAGCGAACCTAAATATTTACCTCCCTAACTAGCGTCACCAGCGACACTAATACAGCGATCAAAAAATGATTGCTTAGTGACACTGGTGACAGGGGGTGATCAAGGGGTTAAAACTTTATTAGGGGGGGTTAGGGGATTACCCTAGACCTACAGGGGGCTAATACTCACTGCCCTAACACTGTAACTGTCACAAACTGACACCAATCAGTAATCAGAAAAAAAAAAAATACTGCTTGGTGTCAGTTTGTGACAGGGGGGGTGTGATTGGGGGGCGATCGGGGGGGGGGGGTCAGGGGTGTTTTATGTGCCTGGCATGTTCTACTGTGTGTGTTTGTGTTGTGTGCACTTACATGTCTTCTCTCCTCGGCGCTGGAACGGAAACTGCCAAGCCGAGGAGAGATGACATCACATTCTCTGCCTGTGTGAAACTACACACAGGCAGGGGAGATTCCGATTGGCTGCGAGCAATCGCGAGGGGGGGGGGCCACGATCGGATGGTCTCCCCCTCGCCTCCCAATGCTCCCAGTGAAATGCCGACCGCCGCTGGCACCGGGGGGGGTCCGATCGTATGGGTACGTGATTCTGCCTGCCCGTGCCATTCTGCCGCAGTATATCTGCGTTAGGCGGTCGGCAAGTGGTTAAGAAAATCATTTTAGGCCTAAAGATTACCGTATTTTTTGCTCCATAAGACGCACTCCCCCCTCAAAAAATGGGGATAAATGCATGTGCGTCTTATGGAGCGAATACTGACCAGCACCCCCCCACATCGCTGCGACCGCCATGACACAATACTGGGCGGCTGTCTCCGACAAGCCCTGGGTGATCTCCTGTGACTCACAGAAGACAGAGCAGCCCCAGCAGCCGAATGGAGTACTGCGGCTCGGGCTGCTCTGTCTTCTAAATGACAGGTGAATGTGATGACGTCCTTGCCAGTCGCCAGGCACAGGTCAGGCTGAATTTAATGGACACAGGTAAGGCTGTATTTAATGGGCACAGGTCAGGCTGCATCTTATGGCACTGGTAAGGCTGCATTTAATTGGCACTGATTAAACTGCATTTCATGAGACAGGTCAGGTGAATTTTATGGGACCTGTAAGGCTGTATTTAATTGGCACTGGTAAGGCTGCATTTAATTGGCACAGGTCAGGCTGCATTTCATGGACAATGGTAAATATTTTAGTACACCATTTGGTTCAGAATATTTTTTTCTTGTTTTCCTTCTATAAAACCTAGCTGCGCCTTATGATCAGGTGCATCTTATGGAGCAAAAAATACGGTACAATAAATCCCCCAAAAATTATATATTTTCTGAAAGAAAACACCCTAGAACATAAAATAGTGGTAGTTCAGGTTTTTTTTTTTATAGTACCCAATATTAGCACAGCAGTTTATGAAATACAAAATTTCAGTAAACAATACACAAAAGTTGATTTTAGAGATTATCAACACAATATATTACCCTTTTTTTGGTAAAATATAATAGATGAGGTTGTGCCGAGCAAATAGCGCTAATATCAAAACCCTAAAATTGTGTGCCCATGAAATGAAAACAAACTTTGGTACCCTATATTTTCATAGAGGATGTTTTAAAAGCTCCTACAGGTCATCAGTTTAGAGATAATCATTAATAATGGTTAACACTATATTAATAACTGATTTTCTTCATTTAATAGGGGCTTTTCTAAAATTCTTTATGAAAGCCTCATAAAAACATTTCTAATTTTGGTGGGCTAAATGGTGAGATCTGGTGTACATATCTATGTGCATTGTGAGTGTGACATATACTTTCTATATATTGTTTCTATGTTATCAAATGTATAATGTATACAACTATTTAAAAGGCTGTATGGGGCTACCTTTCTTTCCAAAATAGTAATATATGGGTCGTTGTAAGGAGACCGGATTTTTGGTTTTCTCACCTGCATTTCCTGAACAAACTATGCTAACTGTACTTACTAGGGTGTGCACTCTCCTATTTATCTTACTATAAGAAATGTATATGTCATATAGAGAGCAAGCATCTACAAGGAATTTGGATACAGAAAGGGGTGGAATATTGTGGGGAGAGGGGATAAAACTACACAAAAAGAAATTGAATCATCTACACAGTAAGTACAATATGAAAGAGTTTCAGAATAAAGCTAGTGTATTACTCAAAAATAGTTAATATTAGAATTTTAAATGCTGAAACAAATTTGAAAGGTATGTTCATGAATGCAAGAAGCTTGGCACACAAAATGGATAAACTACATTATAGAACTTCTGTAGAGGGCGTGGTCTGGTCCCGGACTGAGATGGCCGCTTAGTTCTCCAGCTCCGACACCTCGAGGTCCTGCTTCAACCTAATCAGAGGTACCCTCCACGACATGACAGGGAGAGCATACCGCAGCACTTCCGCCACCAGGTCCCGATCACCTTGTGATCAAGGAATCCAACTGAGCGGTAGCATTCCAGAGCTTTTCCACACACAGCTGCAGGAGAGCGCCATGTCAGACACACAGGCTTCCTCTCGGAGGTCCCGCCCTCCTAGATCACAGGGCAGACACAGTGCCAAGGGAAGCAGCAGCAGGAAAACTAATGCTCTGAGACTCTCTGATCTACATGAAGTAGCAGCAGACGTAAAAAACACCCTTTTGGCAGCGATCTCTGACCTGAGGGGAGACATTCATGCCATCAGCAACAGAGTGGGGGAGATGGAGAAAATTACAGCACACCATGATGCCTCGCTCTGCCAGGTTCAGCAAATGACAGAATCACACTCCATTCACCTGCGGGAGCTCCATCGCCATCTAGAGGATCTGGACAACTGTGGCAAGCACCACAATCTGAGGATAAGAGGCCTGCTTGAAACCATTGAACCCAGTCAGCTCACTCGAACCATTGTAGCCCTATTTAACGACCTGCTAGAGAGGCCCCCAGATGCTCCAATTGAGATGGAGAGGCTGCATAGGGCCCTAAGACCTCGGGGAAAGGACACTGACCCACCAAGAGATGTAGTCTGCTGCCTAGTTAACCTACCACTAAAAGAGGAAATCCTCAGGAAGGCACATAACAGAGGATGCCTGCAATTTAATGGCGCAGAAATTAAAATCTTCCAAGACCTGTTAAACATAACCCTGCAGCGCAGAAAAGAGCTGAGACCCCTCCTGGACCTCCTGCACTCGAGAGGTATCAGCTACCGCTGGAGGTTCCCTTTCTGCTTATCTGCCACGAACCAGGGCCGCACAGCAAACCTCCGAATACCAGAAGATCTAGATCACTTCTGCAATGCCCTGGACATCCCGGTTATCGAGTTGCCCGACTGGTACAGTGATTTCCGCCTTCCACCCACAAGGCACTGTAAGGATATTTTAGCTTGCTGTCCACCATTTTAAAAGACTGTACCCATTTTAATAACAATATGTATATGTGACGTTTATGAGAAGTTAAGTTTCAATTTTTTATAAATGGCCTGACTTCTTTTAAATGACGTGTAAGTCCTTTCCTGTTAGCCTTTTCCTGTTGTTAGTTTCTATATGAGTTGTTAATATTCTATTTTTTCTTGTTTTAAACATCCTGTATGTCTGTAACTTTACCATATATTAATGAAAGGGTTGGACTTGTTGTGATGTCCTTTTGGTTATATAAGTGAAATACGGAAGTAAAAGACTAGATCATTCTGAACGGCATGCCTTGTATGTGTGTCATAATTTCCATTGGAATGATCTCCAGATCTGAATGGGTTTGAAGGAACACTCTAGGCAGGATATCATACAAGGGTTCACTTGCTTTTAGAACATACTTACACCCCATCAGCTTTGGTGTCAGAATGTGGGGCGGTCATTATTCATGGGATGATCATCATCCAAGTTTAAGTCCGGTGAGTCTGATTTAATTATTATTATTTCTCTCACCGTGACTTTTAGTTTAAAAGACCGTTTCCCTATATGGGATTAACAGAAGGTGTAGTGTTAAAAACATTTATGTAAATGTATGAGCCTCTGTAGAAGTCCGTTCGGGTGATGGCAGTGTAAGGGACTCTGAGATAGTTCCAAAGAAGGGACTCTGAGATAGTTCCAAGGGGTTCTGAGAAGCCCAAAGTAATATAATACAGTACTGTAAGAAGTTTGATAAAGATATCTGATAGAGTGTGCCAGAAAAACCCAAAACTCTTTGCTTGCCTTTTCTGTCGCTTAGAGATAAAATAGGTAGATAAAATAAGGTAATCTCTTTGTCTGTGTGGAATTTGTCAGGTGTCATAAGGTAAGATGACACCTTTCCATTGTATTGTATTATAATGAAACATAACTTCTCATAAACGTCACATATACATATTATTATTAATATGGATACAGTCTTTTAAAATGGTGGACAGCAAGCTAAAATATCCTTACAATCCCCTCTTTGATCATATTTGTATGATCTCACTTCCTTGTCATGATGGTGCAATCAGTCTATTTCTGGTAATACATACTACAAGTGTGAGCATTTCTAGTGGAATTTCCTAAGTTAAAACACCAAGTAGGATTATGGCTTCTACTAATAATGTGAAAAGTAATGGTATTATTTGTTCTTCTACTGATATATATGAGATCAAGGGATCAAGGGGGGTCTTTCCTTTAAAAAGGGGTGTGATATTCAAAGGCATGGCCATTAGTGGTATCCTAACAGTGCTAGGGTGCAATTTGCTACAAATCCAACATTTCTGAAATCCTGATTTCTGAGCATAAGCATATTTAAATTTTAGCAAAAGCATTTTATCAGCAAAATTATCCTCAATGTCTCTCTTGTTTCTAACTTCTATCACTGTAATGTTCTCCTATGTATGTGTGTTCCCACAAATACTTTTAATGGCACCCAAGTCCTCAGGGTGGTAAATACAGTTAGTGATGATCCAAGTGGGCGGGAACACTATCAGGGTGATCAGGAACAGGAAACAAAATGCTTTGCCAGAAGTCTGTGGTGAAATAAGCGAGGTCATCTTCTCTGGCCGGACCTGCTTTTCCAGGAACTCCTCCTTCATCTGCTTGGACTTCTGCTTGAGGGCCTCCTGTGTTTTGGATCTCCTTCCAGCTCTTGGGGCTTTGGGCAACCTTTTTCACTCGGCTGGAATGGATCCAATTTTCCACCAGGATAGCCGTTCTGGTCACTGCAATCACCATAGTAGGAGGTCCAAAGGGATACTCTTGCTTCTTATTTCTGTTCAGCTGTTGGACCACCACAGTGTCTCCCTCCTTAAAGAGGTGAGTAGCTTCCTGTGAAGAAAAAGGAGAGGTGCGAGCAACATTTCTTTGACTGTATCAAATATTTCAACCAATTTTCTTACATATTCTTCCTGTATTAAGTCTATATCTCCCTTTTCTACCATTAAAGGTGCTCTGGCCTATGGGGTGGGGAAAGGTCTACCCATTAAAACTTCAAAAAACTTATTTCTGCCAGGACTGCTGGGAGGACCCTTCTCCAGTTGGAAAGGTTTCTCCTATGGCCTTTCTTATCTTGTCTTTTATTGTTCTATTCATTCTTTCTACTATTCCTGAACTTGGAGGGTGATAGGGAATGTGAAACTTCCATTCTATCTTAGGAGTTTTTACCAAGTCCTGGCAGACCCTGGCTATAAAAGCTGGACCATTTGAGAACATGTCCACAATTATCAAAAGATATTCCTGTCTTTTGCCTAGTTTGGGCATGTGTGTGAGATCAGTTGGGACTTGTATACCTGCGTGGCCTATTCCGTGGTACTGTGAATGCACTTGCCTTTGGTATACATGGTTTCCCCTCTTTGCAGAGAAGTCCAGACCTTGGATCTCTCTGCACACCCTTTCCATTCCAGTCCCTTAACTCATAATTTGATGCATAATCCTGGAGATCTGCAAGTGACTGTTCAAATGGGGATAGGTCAGGTATCAGCATAGCAATTTGGATGTCTGCTGTCTGTGAGATAGCAGATTATTTAGCAGCAAGATCAGCCAGACCTGCTCATTTCCCCTGGCTATCTCTGTCTGTTGGCCTGTGTGTGCTCTGCAGTGTACTATAGCCTAGAGCAAGAACCATCCACAAAAACATTCTGTGTGTCTGGTAGTGCTGTGGAAGATAAATCAGACCTGGGTGATGTCTCTTGGTGAATGAGGTTAATGCAGGCATGTTATGGCACAACCTCATCCTGTTCTCCTTTTTCCTAAAAGGGTGTTTAAAATGGGTGCTGGGCCTGCAGTGAGAAAAGTATATTTGATGTGCAATTTTGGATTGGACAGCAAAATCACCTCATATCCGCTCAACCTCTGAGCAGACATGTGCTGTGTATGTACAGTGGCTTGCGAAAGTATTCGGCCCCCTTGAACTTTTCAACCTTTTGCCACATTTCAGGCTTCAAACATAAAGATATAAAATTTTTATTTTTTGTGAAGAATCACCAACAAGTGGGACACAATTGTGAAGTGGAACGAAATCTTTTGGATTTTTGAAACTTTTTTAACTAATAAAAAAATGAAAAGTGGGGCGTGCAAAATTATTCGGCCCCCTTGCGTTAATACTTTGTAGAGCCACCTTTTGCTGCGATTACAGCTGCAAGTCGCTTGGGGTATGTCTCTATCAGTTTTGCACATCGAGAGACTGAAATTCTTGCCCATTCTTCCTTGCAAAACAGCTCAAGCTCAGTGAGGTTGGATGGAGAGTGTTTGTGAACAGCAGTTTTCAGCTCTTTCCACAGATTCTCGATTGGATTCAGGTCTGGACTTTGACTTGGCCATTCTAACACCTGGATACGTTTATTTGTGAACCATTCCTTTGTAGATTTTGCTGTATGTTTGGGATCATTGTCTTGTTGGAAGATAAATCTCCGTCCCAGTTTCAGGTCTTTTGCAGACTCCAACAGGTTTTCATCCAGAATGGTCCTGTATTTGGCTGCATCCATCTTCCCCTCAATTTTAACCATCTTCCCTGTCCCTGCTGAAGAAAAGCAAGCCCAAGCCATGATGCTGCCACCACCATGTTTGACAGTGGGGATGGTGTGTTGAGTGTGATGAGCTGTGTTGCTTTTACGCCAAACATATCGTTTTGCATTGTGGCCAAAAAGTTTGATTTTGGTTTCATCGGACCAGAGCACCTTCTTCCACATGTTTGATGTGTCTCCCAGGTGGCTTGTGGCAAACTTTAGACGAGACTTTTTATGGATATCTTTGAGAAATGGCTTTCTTCTTGCCACTCTTCCATAAAGGCCAGATTTGTGCAGTGTACGACTGATTGTTGTCCTATGGACAGACTCTCCCACCTCAGCTGTAGTTCTCTACAGTTCATCCAGAGTGATCATGGGCCTCTTGGCTGCATCTCTGATCAGTCTTCTCCTTGTCTGAGCTGAAAGTTTAGAGGGACAGCCAGGTCTTGGTAGATTTGCAGTGGTCTGATACACCTTCCATTTCAAAATGATCGCTTGCACAGTGCTCCTTGGGATGTTTAAAGCTTGGGAAATCTTTTTGTATCCAAATCCGGCTTTAAACTTCTCCACAACAGTATTACGGACCTGCCTGGTGTGTTCCTTGGTCTTCATGATGCTCTCTGCGCTTTCAACAGAACCCTGAGACTATCACAGAGCAGGTGCATTTATACAGAGACTTGATTACACACAGGTGGATTCTATTTATCACCATCAGTCATTTAGGACAACATTGGATCATTCAGAGATCCTCGCTGAACTTCTGGAGTGAGTTTTCTGCACTGAAAGTAAAGGGGCCGAATAATTTTGCACGCACCACTTTTCAGTTTTTTAATTGCTAAAAAAGTTTAAAATATCCAATAGATTTCATTTCACTTCACAATTGTGTCCCACTTGTTGGTGATTCTTCACAAAAAATTAAAATTTTATATCTTTATGTTTGAAGCCTGAAATGTGGCAAAAGGTTGAAAAGTTCAAGGGGGCCGAATACTTTCGCAAGCCACTGTACATTTTTCAACAAGATTGACACATTGTGGGTGGTGTAAAGTGTGGTGTCGTGTCCCAGAGTGAAGGAAGTGATCATCTCAACCACCATCGCACAGGATGCTAGAGCACACCGGGAAAAAAGGACCCAGGTCACAGGACTCACATCCCAGGAACCCCCCCCCCCACTGGCCCGTGACACCGACATCCCCAGAGAGCACGCGGATGAAACTACTTTACCTGCTGGTTTTTAGCAACTCAAATGTGAGTGTTTTTATCTATTGTAATAAATATTTTTAACATACATGCTGCACTTAGAGGGTGCCATCCTTCTTTCTTTTTTTTTGAGGTTATAAAACCAGCCAGGTGTGAGTGGCTGGCCTCTTAGTCTGAACACATGAGGAGAAGGTAAGCTGACAGAGAATATTACTGCATAACCATGACAGTACCCCCTTCTTATGAGGCCTCCCCCTCCCCCACCTGGGCCCAGGCTTAAAGGGAAACTCCAGATGAAACCTCCTCAACAGACGAGGCACAAAGATCTCAGATGCAGTGATCCAAGACCTCTCCTCAGGACCAAACCCTTCCCAATGTACGAGGTACTGAAGAATGCCTCTACGGCGCTGGGAATCCAGAACTTGACTAACCTCGTACTTTAGATTATCCTCAGAGACCGAAACCGAGGGAGAGAGAGGACGGGTTACAGAAGGTCCTAAATAAGAAGAAGCAGGAAGCTCACTGGGCATAGGCTGGACTGGTGTAGAGACCGACTGAACAGCATTGCCAGGTGCAGCGACCACCAGAATCGCATAACAGGGCATATCGACTGTGGAACTGGTGGACAAGTCAGCCTGGGTGTGCGTCCAAGGGGGTCCAGGGACAGGCAAAGGTAAATGGCCATGCAAACTGGAGTGAATGATCGGCTCAAGTTCACAGGTGGGCTCCTCATCCACAGTGCCACATGACCCAGAGAGTGCCCGACTATTGCAGGAGACATTCCAGAAATCGCTATATGCAGCGGGAAGAGCAGAAGATACTGGGATGGTGGCAACAGGAAGTTTCTCTTTTGGGGTAACCTTGAGTAGGCAGGAGGAGGAACAGGAGGAACCCCAAGTCAAGATCTGTCCAGCAGTCCAGTCAACGTGTGGAGAATGGAGCCATAACCATGGAAGACCTAATATGATAGGAGATGAAGCCTTAGGTAAGACAAGGAAGGATATCCACTCCTGGTGGAGTGTCCCTACCGACATCTTAGCAGGGAGGGTCTGGAAGCGGATAGGGCCCCCTGGGAGAACAGTGCCATCAATCGTCAAGACCGCCAATGGCGTTGTAAGGGGCAAAAGGGTAAGTCTCATGGAAGATGCAGTTTCCCATTCCATGAAATTGCCAGCAGCTCCGGAATCCAGATGTGCCAAGACCGAATGAGAGGAAGCGCCGACATGAAGGAACACAGAAAGATGAGAAGGTGAAGGTGATTTTTCAGGGTCTAAAACTCCACCTTCCAGATGTATTAGCCCCGAGCGTTTTTCCGGATGAAGAGAACAAGCATCACGAAAATGACCTTTGGCCCCACAATAGAGGCACAAGCCCAGAGTTCTGTGCCTAGCGTGTTCTTCGGGAGATAACTTGGTCCAGCCCAGCTGCATAGGTTCCTCAGCAGGCAGGGGGTGTTCCTCGGATCGAAGAGAAGGGACTGGGAGCTCAGGCTGCCTAAGGAATGGGGAGTGCTGACGTTTTTTTTCCAGGGACCTCTCCTGAAAGCGAATATCGATCTGGTTACACAAGGTGATGACACCGTCCAAATCAGCAGGAAGGGATCTTCCTGCTAATTCATCCTTCACTCTATCAGAGAGGCCATGTAAAAAGGTTACAACTAGGGCCTCATTATTCCAGCTCAATTCAGCTGTGAGGATACAGAACTGAAGAGCATACTGTCCCACAGAAGCGGACTCTTGATGGAGACGTAAAAGAGCGCTAGCCGCTGAGGACACACGACCCGGTTCCTCGAAGATATTCCGAAAAAGTTTCAAGAAATCAGACAGGCTAGAAACCCCTGGATCATTCAGTTCCCACAGAGGGGCAGCCCAAGCTAGCGCCTCGCCGGACAGGAGGGATATAATATAGGCTACTTTCGCCCGATCGGACAGGAAGTTCTGGGGCTGATGTTCAAAATGAATTGTGCACTGGCTAAGGAACCCCCTGCAAGCTTTGGAGTCCCCAGAGAAACAGGCCGGAGCTGGCAGTTGTAATGAATGTGTGGCTGCGACTGGTGCGATAGGTGCAGCCGCAGATAGCGGTTGAGGTTGTTGAACCGGGGGTCCTAATGAGGCCTGAACCTGTTCAAAACGGGATGGCAAATCCTGAAGTAATCGCATCACCTGGGTCTGATGCGATTCCTGGGACTTAAGTCTGCGAACTATGCCCTGCAACGGATCATCTGCGGGTAGCAGCAAATCAGCCGGGTCCATGGCTGATCAAACTGTCAGGTCACTTTGAGGCTAGGTGACAGATGTACACCGTTGGGATCAGGAGTGCACCGCAAGGTAGTGGACCCTATGGTTGACTGCTACGGATGGGAGTCAGGGTGGTAAGGAAGGCAGGGCTGCTGGAACACCAACACGGATCCTACCAGGGTTAGAGTGTAAGATTCCCTAGGGCACGGAGTCTAAGAGCCAGCAGGTGTTCACCAGAGCCTCTAGTGGTGAGGATGGACTGGGCTGCAACTGGCTCCAGGTTGCGACCCCCAGGGTCCCCCAGCTCATGCCCAGAGTAGGCAACAGATAGCGATAGTAAGGGACAAGCCAAGGTCGGGGCCACAAGCAGACAAGGACAACAGAGTTCACATCAAAGGTTCAGGGTCACAGGCAAACAGGGATAGTCGGGGACACGCCAAAAGGTCAGGGTCACGAGCAGACAGAAATAGTCGGGAACACACCAAGGTCGGTAACAGACAAACGAAGAGCACACAGCAAACAGGAACCAGGAAGCCAAACACACAATGAATACACACTGGTTGATCAGCACCGCTGGCTTGCAGTGCACAGGTTAATAGAGTGTTCCCTGATAGGGCCTGGTGTGGGGCCATGCTTAGAGGAGAGGTTATAAAACCAGCCAGGTGTGAGTGGCTGGCCTCTTAGTCTGAACACATGAGGAGAAGGTAAGCTGACAGAGAAGATTACTGCATAACCATGACAACTATATGGGGAACCCAAACCCCTGTATATAAAAAAAAAAGTACTGCGAGAACGAATGATCATTGATTAGTTAGGGATGCCGCCCAAATAATAATGGCAGTGTGTATTCACACAGCATAAGGTCATACAAAAATATAACAAAAGACATCCAAGAAGGCTAACTCCTATAACTTTATTGAATGTATAAAACAGCATCACAGGGTATACATGTAGAAGTCACAGTGTCCGCTCCAAGGTGCCCCTCGTCCTAATCACCAAAGTTACGCTCTAGGACCTGAACCAAAGCCTCCCCATATAATGACCCTCCAGAACCCACACCCACTATTCCCCTGGGACCCTTGATCAGATATAACAGCTATCAGAGACCTCCCTAGGGAGCTGGGACAATGTGGCTTCAAACCACTACCCCGAACAGCCCCCCAAGTTGATACCCCTAGCGATTGCACCTGCAACCTAATGACCCATACAGGAAATTCAACAGGTGAGAGGACCTCCCAGAGACCAGAATGGAGAGCTTTACACCTTACAGCCTCAATGGGTGAACGCAGTAAGCAACTCCATCACATTTAATTCTGGGAGTCAATCCCATTGGTAAATTGCAACTTCTAATGCAGTTCCTAATGGGCAAGTCACATTGCCTAATCCCAGCTGTGTGGATATTGACAAGTGCCTGGAATCCTAAACAAAGGGTATAGCAACAGGAAAGTTCATGTAGCCATCAAGCTGCTGAATTGGATATGATGACCCACACTCAAAGCTGATTGCACAGCTGATCTTTCCACACCTGTAGCATGTCAGGTCATAATATCATGGAGAAGCATAAGCCCATGGAATGGGTCACAGTGAACAGTGTACATGTAAATACAATCATCTGCATCTGATCCGGCCAGTTTATAACTGGGTCCTAGCACTCCAGGTACCTGAGTAATTCTTCCAAAATATCAAGAGCTTCTTTGTCTACATCACACATACCATGCCCATCACAATCATTTGTCTCCATGTGGGTGGGGACTATTTTGGTGTCTAGAGACAGCATACCATTGGAATTTCCACCAGATTTGAGGCTATAATAACGATTAACTGTGATGTCACAAATATATTTGTGTAAATCCTTAAACAGGTCAAATGAATTAGCATTACAACTAGGAGCAAAATTAAGACCCTTCTGAAGAAGACTGATTTCACTCTCCCTCAGAATTTACCATCCCTTTGGATATCAGTTTGAATGAAGAATTTTGGGACTTGTGTAAAAAGGTTAAAGTTACATACAACTATCATATCACCCAATGGTGGGAATTCTATTTTTTAAAACAATATTTGAGTGAGGGTCTGGCCCCAAGGGGACTGCATATCAAAAAGAGATGTAGCTTCCTAGAACCAGACCTACAAAGCACTTGGGATAACGTTTTCTCATTGTGCACTGGATGAAGATTGTGTCTATGCAAAGATAAAGAATGTTGGCCTCTAGTAAGAACCAACTGAGTATACTGTTGAAATCCCTTGACAATTATAGACAAATCCCCAGTTACCAGAGGTGTAGAGGCTCTTGGAGTCCAAGAGGGCCAAGTCTGAAGGTAAACTCACCTCTACTAAACACCAAAAGTTTGCCAGAGATATAGCAGACTATGAAAGGCGTACCATTTTTCAGTGGAATAGGAATAAGGGTAAGTTTCCCAATGGAGGCCCTCTGCCTGGGAGCCCTGTCCCTCTCCTCCCCCCCCCCTCCACATGACAATCAGAATGTGTCATGTGGAGTACCTCCTAAGGGAAGGGTCCATTTTAGGGGTCCCAATAGGCCCCTAAATGTACAAAACATCCCCACCAAGCCATCCCATCAATTGGGGAAAGGGTCAATAAACAAGGTTCAAAGAAACCAGTTCGTAGACCCATTAGATCAGCAGGAGGAGTTCCTCCCAGTGGTTCTCCACCTATTCCTTCTGGGAGTATGACATATCCTGATCCTACCCCCCAGGCCTTATGTCATTATTTTAAGGAGAAGGGACCTAGGACCCAACGCAACAGAGGTGGAGGTATACATATAAAACCACCAGATGGATTAGAAAGGACCTATGAGTTCACCATTCTGGCCTCTACTTCCTTTGATACCCTGAGGAGTACTGATGAAATGGCAATCACCACACTTGCATGTGATATACAGCCCCATCCACCTGTAAGTGATGTTATTACCAATAGGTCTCCAGCTATGGACTCTTTGAGCCATACTGTTGAACGTATGCCAGAAAAAAGAAAGATAGGAAACACTGGAGAGTCAGAGGGGGGAGAAATAAACATGCCAAAAAGAGGGAAGTTATAAGTGTAAATTCCACTATTAAAATTTTCAATTTATCATCACACATTCTGAGGGAGAGTGAAATCAGTCTCCTTCAGAAGCGTCTTAATTTTTCTCCTAGTTGTAATTCTAATTTATTCGATCTGTTTAAGGATTTACACAAATATATTAGTGAAATCACAGTTAAACGTTATTATAGCCTCAAATCTGGTGGAAATTCCAATAGTACTCCGTCTCTAGAATAGTGCCCACCCCCATGGAGCCAAATGATTCTGATAGGCATGGTATGTCTGATGTAGACCAAGAAGCACTCGATATTTTGGAAGAATTACTCTTGGAGGGAGGATCAGAAGGGGATTTTACCATATCTACACCATTTGATTATAACATCCTACATACTACCTTCCGCCCCAAATCCACATTTTACCCACATCATATTAAAAATTAATATATCAAAAGCTTTTATGCTATGATATATGCGGATTTCAGGAAACTGTGTGAACAACCTCAAGAGAAGGTTAATATGCGTAATCTTTCTGTATCTGTGAAACAGGCCCTAATTACTCTTACAAACAATCATGAGCTGGTCATTCGCATGGCCGATAAGGAGGGGGGTATAGTGGTCCAGAACAAAACAGATTACCTGAAAGAAGCATATAGGCTTTTTTTGGATGATACCACCTATGACGTACTTCTTGCTGATCCCCTTCCCATGTATAAATTTGAATTAATGGAATTGATTGACCAAGCATTTTCTACCATATACCTAAAGTCCATAAAGACCCTGTATGTCCTCCTGGTAGGCCCATAGTGGCCAGTATGAATGGTATTACCAGCAGAATATCCCAATATGTGAATATATTTCTCCAACCCCTCATCACATCCCTACGTGCATATATTAAAGACTTTTTTCATGTGCTGGACAGGTTGCAAAATTACAAATGGGAATCAGGCTACCTTTGGCTGTCCTTAAAAGTGTGTTCTTTATATACATCGATTCCTCATGAGGATGGACAGAGAGAGGGTGACCAACTTGTTTAGGAGGAAGGCCGTGCCACGTCCAATAATGCATAAACACAAGACAAAGGGTTCCCCTAAGTGGACTTTCCCGGAACTTGCATAGACAGAGAAAAGTTATAAAGGTAGAAAACGTTGTACATAGTAAAACACATATGATTTTATTCGTGTTGAGAAATACAAATGTTAAAAACAAGCAATAGATATCTAGAGTAACATAGTAAAACTACATAATAACCATGATGAACATCAAATAATGAGTAATGATGGAAGACTCTTCTCAAGCCCTCATGAGGATGGACTACGGGCTGTGGGATATTTTCTTTCTGAAGCAGATTATATGCATCCCACTCAATCTGAATTTATTTGCCGATGCACATGTTTTGCGCTAGAGAGAAATTATTTATTTTTCCAAGACTGGTTCTTTAGACAGATATCGGGCACTGCAATGGGTGCACACTTTGCACCATGCTATGCCAATATGATCATGGGGTTCTGGGAGAAGTTCCACATGTCGTCCCAGAACCACTTTGCCAGGCACCTGGTATATTACGGGCAGTTATCATCATCATCTGGGATGGTTCTCTTGATGCCGTTGGTAAATTTGTTTCTTACTGTAATTCTAACTAATATGGCATCAGGTTCACTCAAGTGGTGGATGCCAAATCCTTGGTCTTTCTTGATCTTGAATTGGCTTGGGACGGGGATGGTAACATCACGCCCAAGACCCATTTCAAGGAGACGGCGGGCAACTCGTACCTCCATTGTGACCATTGCCACCATTCCAGGTGGAAGGAGAACATACCATACAGTCTGTTTTGTCGGCTGCATAGAAATTGTAGTAATACTGCCGATTATGACCATCAGGCGGTCACACTTAAAAAGAAATTTAAAGAAAAAGGGTATGACTCCATTCATATTTCCAAGGCAACAGACCACTACAGAAAAGGTATCATTAATAATCAAAATTATACATCTGATAATGAACACAATGGGGTCCTATTTATCACCAAAATTATTGATCAACATTGGGCCATTAAGAAAGCTGTTCAGAAATATTGGCCCATATAGGGCAAGATCAAGCATTAACTAGAGTCCTCCCAAAAAGACCTAAGGTAGTGTTCAGATGGGTCACTAATGTTAAGAGTCTTATTGCACCCAGCTGCTTAAGAGATAAACCAAGGCCAATAACATTCCCCTGTTCTTCAATATGATAGGGTGCTATAAGTGCAAACTAAGTAGATGTAAGGCATGCAAGTTTGCTTCCCGTGGCCAGAAGACTTTTGCCAGCCAAAACGGATGGATATTTCACATGAAACTATTTATCTGTTGAGCACTCAATTTTTCGTGTACAGGTTGAGGTGCCCTTGTGGATTCTTATATGTAGGTAGGACAGTGCGAACAATGCAAACCCGGTTTGGCGAACACCGTAGAACCGTTTGGAACTTTTTGGCATAGAATCCATACCCATGACACTTCTGGAAGGAGAAAGGTTCACTTGTCTATGCAGGCAGGAGTCTTTCTGGATATTTACCCTAAACAGTATGTCACCCGAGGGGTTAAATGAAGAGTTGGAGATAGGCACCCTGATTTGAAAAGTGGTATTAAAAGAGTGTTATCTAAAAGTGTTGGTTCTTGTTTTTTTTTGTAAAACATTATTAGAAATTAATATATTCAATATATCTAATATTGAATTAGATAGGGACTGGTTACCTCGAGAAGCTGAGGGCTAATGTTCCATGACCCTGAACTACAGTCGCCTCTTCGATCCACTTGCAGCTTGATGAAGGAGCGCAGCTACCGTGACATCGTAGCCCGTACGCTCATGAAATGCGTCGCATTCCAGTGACGTCACAGCTCCGCGCCTGACTTCCACCAGCGTTCCAGGCCTCGCTTTGAAGCACATCATCACCGCGGCCGGCTCGAGCGGTGTTCAGCAAAGCCCTACGCACAGCAGGCAGCAGTGATACCTGTGATCGATCTGATGGACTCCCTCTTTGGATCTTAACCACACTACATGCTGTAATTTATTCTTCTAAATGTGAGTTGCTTGTACAGTGTTTTTAATAAATTGGCTTACATACTACACTTAGAGGCGCCTCCCCCCTTGTGTTTTTTACTGGTTACCTCATGTTGGTGGACCCATGAGCCTGGTTACTTTCATAAGAGGTTTATTTAATATTGGTTCAATATATGGTGTATAAAAACAATATTAATAATTAAAATGAACTCAGAATATAAAATTGATCTCATTTTAATTTTAACTATATATATGTAGGAAGGCCAGTATGGTGGCCTGAATTTATGGGAGGAGCCCGGGGGTATTTAAGCAGCACCGCTCACCTGTGGTGCTTGTCGGTTTCCTGTGCGCGATATACGTCACTAGGCCGACTATTCGATATACCAGCGTCCGCAAGTTCTTGCCTCGCAAAATTCCGTATTCGATACCGTTCTCAAAACTTTCGAAGTCCGCGTTTTTCGTTCGTAGTTTGTACCACGCGGCTGGCTTGGCTGTCGCAGGTAAGGTCCCGTCGGACTTTTCGTTTTCATATCAGGTCACTAAACCGTAATTTCAAATTTTCGTTTCACTCGCTTTTCATAAACTGCAATGTATATCGCATTTTTCGTTTCATGTCATGTCACTAAACCGTACTTTCAAATTTTCGTTACTCGCACTTCACTATTGTAATGTATATCGCTCGTACTTTCGATATGTTACCATTTCGACAGCACCGCGACGCAGACGTCGCTTCATTTCTAGCATGTCGGTGTTAAAAATATGCATCAGTAAACAGCCATAGCAAGTCGCAATTTGCAAGTTATCGGATCAAAGTCAGTTCGATACCAGTCATTTCTCATTTCTGAAACATTCTAGAACTCATTTCTGACATTTCAAATCATTTCAAAACATTTCTCATTTCAGTCACCTACCGCGCTCCGATTCGAATCCAGTCGCATCAAAAAGATGCACCGATTCGTTCCGGTGTGCCCCAGGATTGGCCTCATTTCTATACATGCTCCAGAGTTTTGTTTGTCGGTCATTCATACCTCTGTCATGGTCATCATTTCATTTTCACGTATCACGTTCCGGCATGAATCCAGTCGCATGGTAATGCACCGATTCGTCTCGGCGTGCCCCAGGATTGGCCGCATTTCTATACATGCTCCAGAGTTACGTTTTCAGTCATTCATACCTCTGTCATGGTTACCATTTCATTTCCACCTATCACGTTCCGACATGAATCCAGTCGCATGGCAATGCACCGATTCGTCTCGGCGTGCCCCAGGATTGGCCTCATTTCTATACATGCTCCAGAGTTACGTTTTCAGTCATTCATACCTCTGTCATGGTTATCATTTCATTTCCACCTATCACGTTCCGACATGAATCCAGTCGCATGGCAATGCACCGATTCGTCTCGACGTGCCCCAGGACTGGCCTCATTTCTATACATGCTCCAGAGTTACGTTTATCAGTAATTCGTACCTTCTGTCATGGTTATCATTTCATTACCACCTATCACGTTCCGACATGAATCCAGTCGCATGGCAATGCACCGATTCGTCTCGGCGTGCCCCAGGATTGGCCTCATTTCTATACATGCTCCAGAGTTACGTTTTCAGTCATTCATACCTCTGTCATGGTTATCATTTCATTTCCACCTATCACGTTCCGACATGAATCCAGTCGCATGGCAATGCACCGATTCGTCTCGGCGTGCCCCAGGACTGGCCTCATTTCTATACATGCTCCAGGGTTACGTTTATCAGTAATTCGTACCTTCTGTCATGGTTATCATTTCATTTCCACGTATCACGTTCACACATGAATCCAGTCGCATGGAAATGCACCGATTCATTACGACGTACCCCAGGGCTCGGCCTCATTTCTGATACATGCTTCAAAGTCCGGATCATAGCTAATCACAGACATCAGGGGATGGATCCATGTCTCTGCCATGCAGCTTACTACCATTTCACTCCCACAACGCATCACCATTCCGGAACCAGTCGCATCTGACATGCACCGATTCTTTACGGAATGCCTTGCTGGTTCCAAACAGCATTTCATACCTATACCAGAGCTCGGTTGGTTGCCAGTCGCAAACACGGCACAACCAATTCAAGCCTCGGTCTAATAATCATTTCTCTCATTTCATTTCATAGGGTGCTCCGATTCGAATCCAGATGCATCAAACGGGCACCAGATCGTCCCGGGTGCACCAATGTTTTTCACTTGCCTCATTTCAATACATGCTCCAGAGCCCGGTTCTCGGTCGAATCAATGATGACGACCAGGCCGGACCTCTGTCATGGAGTCCATTCATAATCAAGGCAAACATTTCGAATCATTTCATTGTCATACAAATCGTTGCTTCAAAAAGTCAGTTAGCAATCCCTTCACGAATTGTCACCTTTTCGTTTTTCTCAGGTCAGTCAAAGTTCAGTAGGTCCACCCTGCACCAGGTAGGACGATATCCCCCCAGGTAAAAAAAAAAAAAAAAAAAAAAAAAAAAAAGGGGGAATGGGAGAATAAGTCGGGTAAGTATGACTCAGCGGATCAAAGAAAAAAACTTGAAATTCATCTCACCCCTAATAGGTTACAGTCAACCAGGAAATAAAAGCTCAAGAATCCTCACCAGAGCAACCATGTCTCAGACCGGCAGCGAAGACCTCACGGCCCCTCTGTCACCTTCTCCGGTCTCAGAAAGCGGCAGCGTGCAATCCCTTAGGGGATGGACTATCCCCAAACTGACGGCAGAGCTCAGACGCAGAGGTGTCCCCTTCCCCGCCACAGCAAGGAAAGGCGAGCTTTTCAAACTCCTCTTTCCCCCACCAGCAGCAGGACCCAGTACCCAACAGGCATCCCTTCAGTCGATATCATCGGCCATTTCACAATTACACACGATGGTGTCATCTCTATCCACCTCAGTTGCAGACGTCCAAACCAGGGTTGCACTTCTCGAGGCCCGACCGGCCACGGCTGTCCCCGACCCAACGGCAACTCAAAGCTTGACACCTCTTCCTGCAGGTACCTCAGGCTCGAGCCACATTGTCTACCCCTCCCACCTGGTCCCAACCAGTATCAGGAAGGACATCTTGGACGGCAAGGACGTCAACCTGGCCTCTCTCCTCATTTCCGTGCATGATTTGGCAGAAAATAAAGCCTACTCCTGGGGTGACATATCAGTGGTCCTTAAAGCCAAAGACCCCAGATTGAACCGCAAGCTAACAGTCTCAGAGTTTACCCTGGCCTTTGGCATGCTCAGAGATGTCCTGTGCTCAGCCACCCCTAGCAGGCGGGAAGAGCTGGATTTGTATCTCCATACTGTGGTAGACTTGGGCCACAAGTATGGAGGCTTTGCCTTTTACGATTACCATCGTTCCTTTTCAGCCAAGGCCGCGGCCAGACTCATACAGTTCCAGGTCACGACAGATTGGAGTCTCATGGACACAGAGCTCTTCTGCCGCCACTTTGCCGGCTTACGCTCACCTCTGTGTGCGATTTGCCAGTCTTCCACCCACACTGCCACCTGGTGCGCCAATACGGCAATCAGACGGCCTTTCGAGTTTCCCTCCACCTCAGGTTCAGTACAGGGTCAGCCGATCCCTGAACCAACGCCTCAGGTGGACAAACTCGGACGCCCAGTCCGAACCGTGGGAGGGGCAGCCATCTGTAATAACTTTAATCAGGGGTCCTGCAACTTCAGCCAGTGCCGTCTACTTCACCTCTGCACCGTATGTCATAGAGCACACCCTAGGATTTTGTGTGAAGTCAAGCAACACAAGAAGGCGTGACTAAGCCAGATCAACCTCTTATGGTTAGGATGGTATCTCACTTCACATCCCACCCCTTCCCTGGCCACCTTCCTTATCCAAGGCTTCACAGCAGGCTTTCACACCGGCCTCATTTCACTACCCCACACTACTCACGAATGTGCCAATCTTCGTTCGGCAGCCATTGACGAACAAGCCATAGATCAGCTCTTGCAGGCAGAGGTGGATCGAGGTTACGTGATAGGCCCTTTCAGTTGCCCCCCTTTCAACACATGGAGAGTCAGCCCTATTGGGCTTGTCAAGGGCAAGTTTTCAAATAAATTGCGTTTGGTGTACGACTTGTCTGCGCCTCATTCTTCCCACATACCCAGTCTCAATTCCCTGATCCCCTCCGAGGAGTTTTCCCTAAAATATTCTTCCGTGGACATGGCAATACAAGCGATCATCAAAGCAGGCACAGGCGCCTGGCTCTCCAAAGCCGACATCTCGGATGCCTTCAAGCTCCTGCCCATCCACCCATCCCTTTGGTGCTGGCATGGCATCAAGTGGAAGGAAGCATATTATTTTGCTACAAAGCTCACCTTCGGTTCGAAGAGTAGCCCGTGGCTCTTCGACACGTTCGCCCAGTCCCTCGGTTGGATACTATTACACAAGGGTCAATGCCATGAAGTCATCCATTATCTAGATGACTTCCTACTGATAGAACCACCCAGCAAGCCCCCAGGAGATCTCGACAAACTTAGGGTAATTTTTGGAAACCTCAATGTTCCTATTGCCGAGCACAAAGTCGATGGCCCAGCAAATAGCATCACTTTTCTCGGGGTCAGCTTGGATACCTGCGCAATGCAAGCCAGTCTCCCCCTCGACAAACTAACACGTATTAGGGCAGTCCTTCACGAGTTTACACACACCAAGGACTGTACCAAAAAACAGTTGCAGTCCCTCCTGGGTATGCTCAACTTCGCTATACGAATTATTCCACAAGGCCGCACATTTGTATCACGCCTACTCAGATTTCTGTCGGAAACTCAAGACCCTGATCAGATTTTGAATTTAGACTCCGCAGCCATAGCGGACCTATCCATGTGGGAGGAATTCTTGTCCGCCTGGAATGGCATATCTCTATTCATACCTATAGTTTCGGTCCACTCACCCCAGGTGGTAACGGACGCCGCAGCCTCCACAGGTTTCGCGGCAATTTTTGGCCATCATTGGTTTTCAGGACCCTGGCCTCAACAGATACTATTGATACCCGGCTTTTCCCAAACATCTGCCCTCTTTGAGCTTTACCCCATAGTGGCAGCCGCACAACTCTGGGGCCACCACTGGACAGGACAAACTGTAGTCTTTAGCACCGACAACCAGGCCACAGCAGACATCATCAACAAAGGCAGGTCCAAGTCCCTAGCAGTCATGTCCTTCCTGCGCAGGTTGGTACAACTGTCTTTACAACATCAGTTCAATATACACTGTGCATTTATTCCCGGCAGATACAACTCAGCAGCTGACGCACTGTCACGTTTCAATTATTCCTCCTTTTTCAAACAGGTTCCCGATGCCGATCCAATGTCGGCCCCTATCCCTGTCTGGTCACAACTGACCCTGGACTAGTTCAACACTTACACGGAGCTACACAACTCATAAATCATTCCCTCTCCTACAACACACTTAAAGCCTACCAGACAGCTTGGAAGGCCTTTAACAAATTCCTCACGTCCTGCCGTAAAGGACCAACAGATATCAAGCAGGTACTGGCCTTCACTGCACACTGCCACACGCAGTTGGCCTTATCCTACAATACCATCCGGCTATACCTAGCCGGCATTCAACATTTTATGGCGCTTGAAGACCCCACGAAATCTTCACTATTCTCATCTCACGCCATACGAGCCATTTTAAGGGGAATTCAGAAACGACAACCAGTCATCAGCACTAAGCGCTTGCCCATTACGGGACCCATCTTTAGGGACATGTCAACTATTCTGGCTACCTCGCCATTCGGTCTGCTCCGCAGCACGGTCTTACAAGCAGCGATATATCTAGCGTACTATGGGTTCTTGCGCCCTGGCGAATTCACCGCTAACAAACCCACAGACCGAGTACTATGCAGACGACACTTACTTAGACACCAAGACCACTTCATCCTGCACCTCGAGGTCTCTAAAACCCAGCAAACGGGCTCAGGAGCGAACATTCACCTCTACAAAACCGACAACAGCTGGTGTCCAGTCGCCGTACTCAACCGGCTCCTGTCACTCCTGCCTGAACAACCAGACAACAGTCCCCTTCTACCGTTCCCAGTTAAACCCTTAAACGCCTCTCAGTTTGTGGAACACATAAGAATACTTCTCCGCAATCTTCATCTTAACCCTAGTCAGTATTCCGGACACTCGTTTCGCATCGGAGCAGCCTCCGCGGCATCCCGCCACGGGGTTCCAGACCACATCATCAAAAGACTGGGCAGGTGGAAGTCAGCCTGCTTCGCCCGGTATATCCCCAACCCACAAACAGAGATGGCACAGGCATTCTCCAAATTGGCTCAATAAATAATTGAAAATCAATAAAATCATAACCCTACCTGAATGTTTTTGCCCCCTTATTTTGGCATACCGGCCATTAGACCAAGGCACACTTTCAGGTCCATTTCATATGGTAAGTCCACACTTTCAGGTCTATTTCCGATGGTAAGTCCTATCTTTACTGTAAGTGGTATCCATGTACATACCGGACATAGGGCTCCAACCATAAGTAGGAAGGCCAGTATGGTGGCCTGAATTTATGGGAGGAGCCCGGAGGTATTTAAGCAGCACCGCTCACCTGTGGTGCTTGTCGGTTTCCTGTGCGCGATACCCACCCTCCCATCCCCATTTCATAGCATTTCTCAACTATTCATTTCATTCATTTCTCTTACAGAATAATCATTTCATAAACCAGGGTATGCCCCCTTATTTTGGCATACCGGCCATTAGACCAAGGCACACTTTCAGGTCCATTTCATATGGTAAGTCCACACTTTCAGGTCTATTTCCGATGGTAAGTCCTATCTTTACTGTAAGTGGTATCCATGTACATACCGGACATAGGGCTCCAACCATAAATATATATATATATATATATATATATATATATATACACTACCGTTCAAAAGTTTGGGGTCACATTGAAATGTCCTTATTTTTGAAGGAAAAGCACTGTACTTTTAAATGAAGCTAACTTTAAACTAGTCCTAACTTTAAACAAATATACTCTATACATTGCTAATGTGGTAAATGACTATTCTAACTGCAAATATCTAGTTTTTGGTGCAATATCTACATAGGTGTATAGAGGCCCATTTCCAGCAACTATCACTCCAGTGTTCTAATGGTACAATGTGTTTGCTCATTGGCTCAGAAGGCTAATTGATGATTAGCAAACCCTTGTGCAATCATGTTCACACATCTAAAAACAGTCTAGCTCCTTCCAGAAGCTACAAAACTGACCTTCCTGTGAGCAGATTGAGTTTCTGGAGCATCACATTTGTGGGGTCAATTAAACGCTCAAAATGGCCAGAAAAAGAGAACTTTCATCTGAAACTCGACAGTCTATTCTTGTTCTTAGAAATGAAGGCTATTCCATGCGAGAAATTGCAAAGAAATTGAAGATTTCCTACAACGGTGTGTACTACTCCCTTCAGAGGACAGCACAAACAGGCTCTAACCAGAGTAGAAAAAGAAGTGGGAGGCCGCGTTGCACAACTAAGCAAGAAGATAAGCACATTAGAGTCTCTAGTTTGAGAAACAGACGCCTCACAGGTCCCCAACTGGCATCTTCATTAAATAGTACCCGCAAAACACCAGTGTCAACATCTACAGTGAAGAGGCGGCTGCGGGATTTTGGGCTTCAGGGCAGAGTGGCAAAGAAAAAGCCATATCTGAGACTGGCCAATAAAAGAAAAAGATTAAGATGGGCAAAAGAACACAGACATTGGACAGAGGAAGACTGGAAAAAAGTGTTGTGGACGGATGAATCCAAGTTTGAGGGGTTTGGATCACAAAGAAGAACGTTTGTGAGACGCAGAACAAATGAAAAGATGCTGGAAGAATGCCTGACGCCATCTGTTAAGCATGGTGGAGGTAATGTGATGGTCTGGGGTTGCTTTGGTGCTGGTAAGGTGGGAGCTTTGTACAGGGTAAAAGGGATTCTGAATAAGGAAGGCTATCACTCCATTTTGCAACGCCATACCATACCCAGTGGACAGCGCTTGATTGGAGCCAATTTCATCCTACAACAGGACAATGACCCTAAACACACCTCCAAATTGTGCAAGAACTATTTACAGCAGAAGCAGGCAGCTGGTATTCTATCGGTAATGGAGTGGCCAGCACAGTCACCAGATCTGAACCCCATTGAGCTGTTGTGGGAGCAGCTTGACCGTATGGTACGCCAGAAGTGCCCATCCAACCAATCCAACTTGTGGGAGCTGCTTCTAGAAGCGTGGGGTGCAATTTCTCCAGCTTACCTCAATAAATTAACAGCTAGAATGCCAAAGGTGTGCAATGCTGTAATTGCTGCAAAAGGAGGATTCTTTGATGAAAGCAAAGTTTGATGTAAAAACAATGTTATTTCAAATACAAATCATTATTTCTAACCTTGTCAATGTCTTGACTCTATTTTCTATTCATTTCACAACGTATGGTGGTGAATAAGTGTGACTTTTCATGGAAAACACAAAATTGTTTGGGTGACCCCAAACTTTTGAACGGTAGTGTATATATATATATATATATATATATATATATATATAATATATATATATATATAATATATATATATATATATAATATATATAAATCAGAAGATAAAATTGATCTCATTTTAATTTACACTATATATATATAATTCATAATTATTTTGGTTGCGCTATTAGGTCCCCCACACCATTGGCTGCCTACTGCGTGAATTCTATACTCCTGGCTTAGTCCCTTAAAGATCCCTTCCCAGGGAGGGGTTTGGGTTCCCCATATAGTGCAGCATGGTAGGGGAGGGGTGTGACCTGAAGAAGTAGGCCTCCAAAATATGTTGTCCTAGCAACCCTTCGGACAGACGGCTTGCTAATTTCTTCCTCCACATCGCGGCCAGGGTTGATGTCACTCTCAGAGCTGTTCAGTGGGATGCTGCAGCTGGAGCTCCTTGATCCTTCATCCCCGCTCATTCCCCACACCATTGGGTGTTATCTCAAGGGACAGACCATGAGAGGAGGCATTTGTATATCCATCAAGTGAACACCAAGTCTTCCGCTGTGAGTGCAACTTTGTCCTGGTGCCCTACGGTAGATAAAGGAGGGGTTATTAGGTAAGAGGTCCCTCAGTGTGTGATCTCTTTTTAAAATCAGCCAATGTTTCCTGATTCTTTTCTCTAAATGCTTGTATTGTTTATTATAATCTGTAATAAATGACATGCATAAGACTTTTTTCCCCTGACTTTGTTTTCCAAGAGTATTTTCCTATCCATTTCTCCTACCGTTTTTCTTACCATTTGTAGGTTATCTTGGGGGTATCCTTTATCTGCAAATCTTTTAATCAGTACATCAGTTTGTTCCATATAGGTATGAGCCGAACACCCCCGGTTCGGTTCGCAACAGAACCTGCGAACGGACCGAAAATTTGCACGAACGTTAGAACCCCATTGACGTCTATGGGACTCGAACGTTCAAAATCAAAAGTGCTCATTTTAAAGGCTAATTTGCATGGTATTGTCCTAAAAAGGGTTTGGGGACCCGGGTCCTGCCCCAGGAGACATGTATCAATGCAAAAAAAAACTTTTAAAACCAGCAGTTTTTTCGGGAGCAGTGATATTAATGATGCTTAAAGTTTAAAAAAAAAGTGAAATATTCCTTTAAATATCGTACCTGGGGGGTGTCTATAGTATGCCTGTAAAGTGGCGCATGTTTCCCGTGCAGTCCCTGCACAAAATGTCATTTTTAAAGGAAAAAAAAAGTCATTTAAAACTGCTTGCGGCTTTAATGTAATGTTGGGTCCTGGCAATATGGATGAAAATCAGTGAGACAAACAGCATGGGTACCCCCCAGTCCATTACCAGGCCCTTTGGGTCTTTTATGGATATTAAGGGGAACCCCGCACCTAAATTATAAAAAGGAAAGGCGTGGGGCCACCAGGCCCTATATACTCTGAACAGCAGTATACAGGCGGTGCAAACAAGACAGGGACTGTAGGTTTGTTGTTAAGTAGAATCTGTTTGTAATTTTGAACTGGTACATTTTTAACGTGTTTAGCTCCAGCAAAAAATCTATTTTAAGCTTTTTGGAAAACATAGGGAAGGGTTATCACCCCTGTGACATTTGTTTTGCCATCTGTGCTCCTCTTCAGAAGATTTCACCTCATTTTTTGTCCCAATGACAAATGTTTTTTGAAAATTTGGGGGTTTTTGTGAAACAAGGATTGGTGATAAAGTGGAATCACCCAGTGACCACGCCCCCTAAAACGTCACAATCCCAGCATGCCCAGGGACTGTGACATCATAAGGGGGCGGAGTCTCCGCCTATATAATTCACAACGGAGCCCTCGGAGAGCAGTCTAGCCGGAGAGAGTGTCGTGTCAACATCTGGAGAAGAGAAGAGTAGACAAGAAGCCCAGAAGTCCGGACCTCCGCTGGCAAGAGAGCTACCTGAAGACAGCGGAGGAGCCGGCCGAAGAACTGAAACACCGGGAGAAGAGGCCGGAGAGAGCAGAGAAGAAACAACCGGACGCCGGGAGAAGATGAACCGGAGAGACCCCCGAAGCCGGAAGAAGACCCCCGAAGCCGGAGGAAGATCCCCCGGAGCTGTTTAATAAATTATTTTAAAAACCTGTGTAGTGTGTTTTATTATTGACACTTTTTCCCTAGGTGAATGGGTAGGGGTACCATGTACCCCATACTCATTCACACAGGGTGGGGGGGCCGGGATCTGGGGGCCCTCTTATAGGGGGCTCTCGGATTCCGATAAGCCCCCCGCCCGCAGACCCCGACAACCAACAGCCAGGGTTGTCGGGAAGAGGCCCTTGTCAACATGGGGACAAGGTGCTTTGGGGTGGGGGGGCCCGCAGGGCGCCCCCCTCCCCCAAAGCACCCACCCCCCATGTTGAGGGCATGCGGCCTGGTACGGTTCAGGAGGGGGGGCGCTCGCTCTTCCCCACCCCCTTTCCTGACCGGCTGGGCTGCGTGCTCGGATCGGGGTCTGGTATGGATTTTAGGGGGACTCCACGCCGTAGGGGCTTCCCTTTATAATCCATACCAGACCTAAGGGCCTGGTATGCCCCGCGCTCGCCGCAATAGGAAAATTTGTTTTTCCTATTGCAGCGAGCGCGAAATGCAATACCCCGCCCTCGCGTCATATCTGGTCCGTTGGACCAGCATACACACGAGCGGGCTTTCCGTCGGACCAGCACACAGACGAGCGGACTTTCCGCCAGAAACTGAGTCCGACGGAAAGATTTAAAACTTGTTTCAAATCTAGGTCCGGCGGGCTTTTGGGAAAAAGTCTGCCGGAAAAGTCCGCCGGAGCCTACACACTGGCGGATTGTCCGGCAGACTCTGGTCCGCCTGACCAAGTATGCCGGAAAGTCCGCTCGTGTGTATGCGGCATAAGGCACTGGTGCTGGTGCCACAACACTGCAACCCCTCACAGATACTCAAGTTGGAACGCAGAAACAAGCCCTGCTGCAAAGTATTGCATCAAAAATTGTAATTACACTCCCCTGTTAAACAGGGGCTGAAAAATTGGGCCTTAGGCACTGGTGCTGGTGCCATAACACTGCACCCCCTCACAGATACTCAAGTTGGAACGCAGAAACAAGCCCTACTGCGAAGTATTGCATCAATAATTGTAATTACACGCCCCTGTTAAACAGGGGCTGAAAAATTGGGCCTTAGGCACTTGTGCTGGTGCCACAACACTGCAACCCCTCACAGATACTCTAGTTGGAACACAGGAACGAGCCCTGCTGCAAAATATTGCAAAAAAATTGTAATTACACACCCCTGTTAAAAAGGGGCTGAAAAATTGGGCCTTAGGCATTGGTGCTGGTGCTCAGAAAAAAAAATGTTCTTACAAGCTATCAGCGTGATCATTGAGGAGGAAGAGGATAATTACTCAGGATAGTCACTCAGCATCAGCATAGGCAGTCTTTGAAGGGATCTGAGATTTAAAAAAAAAATTATTTGGTTACATCAGCATCAGGTGCTTGGTAGCTGGTGGTGATCCAAGACTGATTCATTTTTATGAAGGTCAGTCGATCGACTGAGTCGGTGGACAGACACATCCTGTGATCAGGTACAAAGCCTCGAGCAGCACTGAATGTGCGTTCCGAAAGAACGCTGGATGCAGGACAGGCCAGTAGCTTAATTGCATACTGTGCAAGCTCAGGCCAGTGATCCATCCTCAAGACCCAGTGACCAGTATTTTCGGTGGGAAAGGTATCCAAGTCAGATCTTGCCCCTAGGTATTGAACCGATCGAACCTTGGGGCTGCGGACCAAAAAATTGTCTGAGCGCATCAGTCAGACGGCCACCTTCTCCACCGCTCCTTCTTTGACTGACCGAAGCCTTAGCAACACGTCCAGAAACAGGAGTTTGTAACCTCCCAGTCTCTGGGAACGCGTTGCACAGACCTTTCTGCAAGGCCTCCCGAAAATGTTTCATCCTCTGCTCCCTCTGCGAAGGCAAGATAAGGTCCGCAACCTTACCCTTGTAACGTGGATCAAGGAGGGTTGCCAGCCAGTATTGGTCCTTCTCCTTGATACCACGAATATGAGGATCCTTACGCAGGCTTTGCAGGATCAGTGAGGCCATGCAGGGTAGGTTTGCTGAGGCATTCGGTCCGGAGTCCTCTGGGTCACTAAGGACTACATGATCCGCAGCCACCTCCTCCCAGCCACGTACAAGTCCATGTGTTTCTTGGGACTGATCCTTTAAAGACTGCTGCTGATGCTGAGTGCCAGGCTCCACCTCCATACTGACACAATCCTCCTCCTCCTCGTTCTCTTCCTGTGTGATCGGTGGGCACGCAGGAACACTGTCTGGATAAAGGGGGCCTTGAGAGGTAAGGAAGTCCTCCTCTTCCTGAATCTGTTCTGCCTCAAGTGCCCTGTCCATTATTCCACACAGCGTGTGCTCCAACAGGTGGACAAGGGGGACAGTGTCACTGATGCATGCACTGTCACTGCTCACCATCCTCGTGGCCTCCTCAAATGGTGACAGGACAGTGCATGCATACCTGATCATGGCCCACTGGCGTGGGGAAAAAAACAAGCTCCCCTGACCCTGTCCTGGTGCCATAGTCACACAGGTACTCATTGATGGCCCTCTGCTGCATGTGCAGCCGCTGCAGCATGGCCAACGTTGAGTTCCACCTGGTGGGCATGTCACAGATTAGGCGGTTCTTGGGCAGGTTAAACTTCTTTTGGAGGTCTGCCAGCCGAGCACTGGCATTATATGACCGGCGGAAATGCACACAGACTTTCCTGGCCTGCCTCAGGACATCCTGTAAGCCCGGGTACCTGCCCAAGAACCGCTGCACCACCAAGTTAAGGACGTGAGCCAAACAGGGCACATGGGTCATTTATCCCTGTCTGAGGGCAGAGAGGAGGTTGGTGCCATTGTCGCAAACCACCATTCCTGCCTTAAGTTGGCATGGCGTTAGGGATGAGCTTCGTGTTCGAGTCGAACCCATGTTCGACTCGAACATCGGCTGTTTGACCGTCCGTCGCATTGCGAATGATATGGGCCGTTCGCGCCAAATTCGTGTGGCGCGTCACGGCCCATAATTCACTGCGGCATCGCAGTGCATTGCTGGCTGATGATTGGCCAAGCATGCACTATGACCCGCATGCTTGGCCAATCACAGCGCCGTCAGTAGAGAGAGCTGTAATTGGCCAAAGCCAGGGTGGCTTTGGCCAATTATGGCTCAGGGGATTTAGTACACGCCCCACACTATATAAGGCCGCCTGCACGGCGGCCCTGTGTAGTGTGTGTTCCGGTGTGCTGAGAGATAGAGAGAGAGAGAGACAGTGTCATTTGATTTGAGTT
The DNA here is from genome assembly GCA_037952835.1 of Lithobates septentrionalis. Lineage (NCBI taxonomy): Eukaryota > Metazoa > Chordata > Amphibia > Anura > Ranidae > Lithobates > Lithobates septentrionalis. The sequence goes on along the minus strand of JBBDGP010000284.1, from coordinate 2,643,868 downwards.
AGATAGATTAGGCAGAACAGTCAGTCAGTTAGCTGCAGTTACAGTGTATTGTGTATATATATGCATCCCAGGTGTTGCATATATATATATATACACTGTATTCAGTTTAGCTAGATCCGTTCCTGTTATCTTCTATCTAGACTATTTACATTTAGTGCAGTGCGTCCTGCTCACAGTGTTCAGCTAGATCCGTTCCTGTTATCTTCTAGACTATTTACATTTAGTGCAGTGCGTCCTGCTCACAGTGTTCAGCTAGATCCGTTCCTGCTATTTACATTTAGTGCAGTGCGTCCTGCTCACAGTGTTCAGCTAGATCCGTTCCTGCTATTTACATTTAGTGCAGTGCGTCCTGCTCACAGTGTTCAGCTAGATCCGTTCCTGCTATTTACATTTAGTGCAGTGCGTCCTGCTCACAGTGTTCAGCTAGATCCGTTCCTGCTATTTACATTTAGTGCAGTGCGTCCTGCTCACAGTGTTCAGCTAGATCCGTTCCTGTTATTTACATTTAGTGCAGTGCGTCCTGCACACAGTGTTCAGCTAGATCCGTTCCTGCTATTTACATTTAGTGCAGTGCGTCCTGCTCACAGTGTTCAGCTAGATCCGTTCCTGCTATTTACATTTAGTGCAGTGCGTCCTGCTCACAGTGTTCAGCTAGATCCGTTCCTGCTATTTACATTTAGTGCAGTGCATCCTGCTCACAGTGTTCAGCTAGATCCGTTCCTGTTATTTACATTTAGTGCAGTGCGTCCTGCTCACAGTGTTCAGCTAGATCCGTTCCTGCTATTTACATTTAGTGCAGTGCGTCCTGCTCACAGTGTTCAGCTAGATCCGTTCCTGCTATTTACATTTAGTGCAGTGCGTCCTGCTCACAGTGTTCAGCTAGATCCGTTCCTGTTATCTTCTAGACTATTTACATTTAGTGCAGTGCGTCCTGCTCACAGTGTTCAGCTAGATCCGTTCCTGTTATTTACATTTAGTGCAGTGCGTCCTGCTCACAGTGTTCAGCTAGATCCGTTCCTGCTATTTACATTTAGTGCAGTGCGTCCTGCTCACAGTGTTCAGCTAGATCCGTTCCTGCTATTTACATTTAGTGCAGTGCGTCCTGCTCACAGTGTTCAGCTAGATCCGTTCCTGCTATTTACATTTAGTGCAGTGCGTCCTGCTCACAGTGTTCAGCTAGATCCGTTCCTGTTATCTTCTAGACTATTTACATTTAGTGCAGTGTGTCCTGCTCACAGTGTTCAGCTAGATCCGTTCTTGTTATCTTCTAGACTATTTACATTTAGTGCAGTGCGTCCTGCTCACAGTGTTCAGCTAGATCCGTTCCTGTTATCTTCTAGACTATTTACATTTAGTGCAGTGCGTCCTGCTCACAGTGTTCAGCTAGATCCGTTCCTGTTATCTTCTAGACTATTTACATTGATTGCAGTGCGTCCTGCTCACAGTGTTCAGCTAGATCCATTCCTGTTATCTTCCTACTGACAGGCAGGCTTGTCTGGTTATAGTATATAAAGCTACCTGAAGAAAATTACAGGTGTTCTATTTGATCCTATTAGTACCACGGTCAGGCAGCTAGACTATTTACATTTAGTACAGTGCGTCCTGCTCACAGTGTTCAGCTAGATCCGTTCCTGTTATCTTCCTACTGACAGGCAGGCTTGTCTGGTTACAGTATATAAAGCTACCTGAAGAAAATTACAGGTGTTCTATTTGATCCTATTAGTACCACGGTCAGGCAGCTAGACTATTTACATTTAGTACAGTGCGTCCTGCTCACAGTGTTCAGCTAGATCCGTTCCTGTTATCTTCCTACTGACAGGCAGGCTTGTCTGGTTATAGTATATAAAGCTACCTGAAGAAAATTACAGGTGTTCTATTTGATCCTATTAGTACCACGGTCAGGCAGCTAGACTATTTACATTTAGTACAGTGCGTCCTGCTCACAGTGTTCAGCTAGATCCGTTCCTGTTATCTTCCTACTGACAGGCAGGCTTGTCTGGTTACAGTATATAAAGCTACCTGAAGAAAATTACAGGTGTTCTATCCCAGCTTAGTGCAGCTACAGGCCATTAGTATGTCTGGAAGGCCAAGAAGGAGAGGCAGACAGTCACAAGCCAATAAGAGAGGGCAAGCAGGCTCTGTGTCTAGTGCTGGTCGTGGAGACGGTGCATCCTCATCAGCACGTGGCCATGGGACACGCTTGGCCTTTTTTTCGGCAGCTGGCCGTGTTGAGCCGCAACATGCGGAAGACTTGGTCGAGTGGATGACCAAGCCGTCCTCATCCTCCTCATCCTCTCTCACCCATGCCCAGGGTGCTTTGTCTGGCAAAGCAGCGGCCTCTTCCCTCAGCTCAATGTCATCAGTGACTCCTTCCCTAGCTCCACCATGTCCTCCTGAGGATTCCCTCGAACTGTTTGACCACAGTGTTGGGTACATGCTCCAGGAGGATGCCCAGCGTTTGGAAGGCTCTGATGATGATACTGAGCTCGATGAAGGCAGTAACATGAGCACGGACAGAGGGGGTGCCCAAGAAGGACAGCAATCTGGCAGTCATGCTCCCCCTGCTGCAGCATACTGCCAGGTTTGCTCCAGTGATAAGGAGGGAGGGGATGATGAGGTCACTGACTCAACGTGGGTGCCTGATAGGAGAGAGGAGGAGGAGGAGGAGGAGGAGGCGGCACATCACCAACGAGGCAGGATGCCCTCCAGGGGCCAGCCTAAGGGCAGCACATTGACTACATCACCCCCCAAAGCTCCACATGTGCAGGGTGCTGCAGTCTCTGCGCGTTATTCAAAAAGTTCTTTGGTGTGGGCCTTTTTTGAGACGAGTGCATCAGATCGCACCGCTGCTATTTGCAACATATGTCTCAAGCGTATCTCGCGTGGCCAAAACATCTCCCGCTTGGGTACCACATGCTTGACCAGACATATGTTGACCTGCCATGCAGTTCGTTGGCAAACGTATCTAAAAGACCCACACCAAAGAACAAAGAGGATCTCTCCTTGCTCCTCATCAGCTGAGATTTCCAACCCCACTAGACCTTCAGTCCTCTCTGAGACCTGCAGTGAGAGGAATGAAGGTGTAGAATTAGGTGTGTCACAGCCAAGTACTTGTGGGCAATCTGCTTTTGGTACACCGACGTCAGATTGTACCAGGCAAATTTCCGTGCCCCAGCTGCTGCACCGCCGAAAGAAGTTTGCTCCCAGCCATCCACATGCCCAGCGGTTGAATGCTAGCTTGGCAAAATTGCTAGCACTTCTACTGCTGCCTTTTCAGTTGGTAGACTCTGCCCCCTTCCGTGAGTTTGTGGAATGTGCGGTTCCTCAGTGGCAGGTACCCAAACGCCACTTTTTCTCACGGAAGGCGATTCCGGCTCTCTACCGGCATGTGGAAGGCAATGTCCATGCCTCGCTGGACAGGGCGGTCAGCGGTAAGGTGCATATTACCGCTGACTCATGGTCCAGCAGGCATGGACAGGGACGTTACCTAAGTTTCACGGCGCATTGGGTGACTCTGCTGGCAGCTGGGAAGGATGCAGGACAAGGTGCAGTAGTGTTGGAGGTTGTTCCGCCACCACGCCTCCAAAATGCTGATTGTGACACACCTCTCTCCTCCACCCCCTCCTCTTCTTCTTCCTCCATGGCCTCTTCCTCGGAACCAGCGGTGCTCCGTAGTCGTTCAAGGGGCTACGCAAGTATGCAGGCCAAAAGATGCCATGCGGTGCTTGAGCTGGTGTGCTTGGGGGACAGGATCCACACTGGGGCAGAGGTTCTGTCAGCTCTGCAGGGGCAGGTTCAGAGGTGGTTGATGCCACGCCAACTTAAGGCAGGAATGGTGGTTTGCGACAATGGCACCAACCTCCTCTCTGCCCTCCGACAGGGACAAATGACCCATGTGCCCTGTTTGGCTCACGTCCTTAACTTGGTGGTGCAGCGGTTCTTGGGCAGGTACCCGGGCTTACAGGATGTCCTGAGGCAGGCCAGGAAAGTCTGTGTGCATTTCTGCCGGTCATATAATGCCAGTGCTCGGCTGACGGACCTCCAAAAGGAGTTTAACCTGCCCAAGAACCGCCTAATCTGTGACATGCCCACCAGGTGGAACTCAACGTTGGCCATGCTGCAGCGGCTGCACACGCAGCAGAGGGCCATCAATGAGTACCTGTGCGACTATGGCACCAGGACAGGGTCAGGGGAGCTTGGTTTTTTTCCCCACGCCAGTGGGCCATGATCAGGGATGCATGCACTGTCCTGTCACCATTCGAGGAGGCCACGAGGATGGTGAGCACTGACAGTGCATGCATCAGTGACACTGTCCCCCTTGTCCACCTGTTGGAGCACACGCTGCATGGAATAATGGACAGGGCACTTGAGGCAGAACAGAGGCAGGAAGAGGAGGACTTCCTTAGCTCTCAAGGCCCCCTTTATCCAGACAGTGTTCCTGCGTGCCCGCCGATCACACAGGAAGAGGACGAGGAGGAGGAGGAGGAGGAGGAAGATTGTGTCAGTATGGAGGTGGAGCCTGGCACTCAGCATCAGCAGCAGTCTTTAAGGGATCAGTCCCAAGGAACACATGGACTTGTACGTGGCTGGGAGGAGGTGGCTGCGGACGTTGTTGTCCTTAGTGACCCAGAGGACTCCGGACCGAATGCCTCAGCAAACCTACGCTTCATGGCCTCCCTGATCCTGCAAAGCCTGCGTAAGGATCCTCGTATTCGTGGTATCAAGGAGAAGGACCAATACTGGCTGGCAACCCTCCTTGATCCACGTTACAAGGGTAAGGTTGCGGACCTTATCCTGCCATCGCAGAGGGAGCAGAGGATGAAACATCTTCGGGAGGCCTTGCAGAAAGGTCTGTGCAACGCGTTCCCAGAGACTGGGAGGTTACAAACTCCTGTTTCTGGACAACGTGTTGCTGAGACTTCGGTCAGTCAAAGAAGGAGCGGTGGAGAAGGTGGCCGTCTGACCGATGCGTTCAGACAATTTTTTGGTCCGCAGCCCCAAGGTATGATCGGTTCCAGCAACCATCACCAGCGTCTGTTTTACATGCTGCAGGAATACCTAGGTGCAAGATCAGACTTGGACACCTTTCCCACCGAAAATCCTCTGGGTTACTGGGTCTTGAGGATGGATCACTGGCCAGAGCTTGCACAGTATGCAATTGAGCTACTGGCCTGTCCTGCATCCAGCGTTCTTTCGGAACGCACATTCAGTGCTGCTGGAGGCGTGGTAACCGATCACAGGGTGCGTCTGTCCACCGACTCGGTCGATCGGCTGACCTTCATAAAAATGAATCAGTCTTGGATCACCACCAGCTACCAAGCACCTGATGCTGATGTAACCGAATAATTTTTTTTGAAATCTCAGATCCCTTCAAAGACTGCCTATGCTGATGCTGAGTGACTATCCCTGAGTAATTATCCTCTTCCTCCTCAATCATCACGCTGATAGCTTGTAAGAACATTTTTGGTTCTGGGCGCCACCACCAGTGCCTAAGGCACAATTTTTCAGCCCCTGTTTAACAGGGGCGTGTAATTACAATTTTTGATGTAATACTTTGCAGCAGGGCTCGTTCCTGCTTTCCAACTAGAGTGTCTGTGAGGGGTTGCAGTGTTGTGGCACCAGCACCAGTGCCTAAGGCCCAATTTTTCTGCCCCTGTCTAACAGGGGCGTGTAATTACAATTTTTGATGCAATACTTTGCAGCAGGGCTCGTTCCTGCGTTCCAACTAGAGTGTCTGTGAGGGGTTGCAGTGTTGTGGCACCAGCACCAGTGCCTAAGGCCCAATTTTTCTGCCCCTGTCTAACAGGGGCGTGTAATTACAATTTTTGATGCAATACTTTGCAGCAGGGCTCGTTCCTGCGTTCCAACTAGAGTGTCTGTGAGGGGTTGCAGTGTTGTGGCACCAGCACCAGTGCCTAAGGCCCAATTTTTCTGCCCCTGTCTAACAGGGGCGTGTAATTACAATTTTTGAAGCAATACTTTGCAGCAGGGCTCGTTCCTGCGTTCCAACTAGAGTGTCTGTGAGGGGTTGCAGTGTTGTGGCACCAGCACCAGTGCCTAAGGCCTAATTTTTCAGCTCCTGTTCAACAGGGGCATGTAATTACAATTCTTGATCTAATATTTCACAGCAGGGCCCTGTGAGGGCTTACAGTGTTGTGGCCACAGCAACACCTAAGGCCCAAATTTCTGCTGAGTATATAGGGCAGGACCCTACTTTCAAACATCTAACTTACAAACGACTCCTACTTGCAAACGGAAGGAGACAACAGGAAGTGAGATGAAATCTACCCCTAGGAAGGGAAATTCTCTCCTGTAAGAGTTAATATGGGAAAACAATTTCTCCTTTCCACTGATGCTTTCCAATCCTTGTTCCACAAAAAAACCCAAATTTTCAAAAAACATTTTTCATTGGGACAAAAAAGTGAGGTGAAATCTTCTGAAGAGGAGGAAAGACAGCAAAACAAATGTCACAGGGGTGATAACCCTTCCCTATGTTTTCCAAAAAGCTTAGAAAAGATTTTTTGGCTGGAACTAAACACGTTAAAAATGTTCAAAATTACAAACAGATTCTACTTAACAACAAACCTACAGTCCCTGTCTTGTTTGCACCGCCTGTATACTGCTGTTCAGAGTATATAGGGCCTGGTGGCCCCACACCTTTCCTTATTTTAATTTGGGTGCGGGGTTCCCCTTAATATCCATACAAGACCCAAAGGGCCTGGTAATGGACTGGGGGTACCCATGCCGTTTGTCTCACTGATTTTCATCCATATTGCCATGACCTGACATGACATTAAACCCGCAAGCAGTTTTAAATGAGATTTTTTCCTTTAAAAATGACATTTGGTGCAGGGACTGTTCTAAACATGGGAAACACGCGTCACTTTACAGGCATACTATAGACACCCCCCAGGTACGATATTTAAAGGAATATTTCACTTTTTTTTTTTTTTACTTTAAGCATCATTAAAATCACTGCTCCCGAAAAAACGGCCGTTTTTAAAAGTTTTTTTTGCATTGATACATGTCCCCTGGGGTAGGACCCGGGTCCCCAAACCCTTTTTAGGACAATACCATGCAAATTAGCCTTTAAAATGAGCACTTTTGATTTCGAACGTTCGAGTCCCATAGACGTCAATGGGGTTCTAACGTTCGTGCAAACTTTCGGTCCGTTCGCGGGTTCTGGTGCGAATCGAACCGGGGGGTGTTCGGCTCATCCCTACATGGCGTCAACCACCTCTGAACCTGCCCCTGCAGAGCTGACAGAACCTCTGCCCCAGTGTGGCTCCTGTCCCCCAAGCACACCAGCTCAAGCACCGCATGGCATCTTTTGGCCTGCATACTTGCGTAGCCCCTTGAATGGCTACGGAGCACCGCTGGTTCCGATGACAATGCACAGGAAGAGGCCATGGAGGAAGAAGAAGAGGAGGGGGTGGAGGAGAGAGGTGTGTCACAATCATTAGTAGTGGCATTTTGGAGGCGTGGTGGCGGAACAACCTCCAACACTACTGCACCTTGTCCTGCATTCTGTCCAGCGAGGCCAAGACATTGCCTTCCACATGCCGGTAGAGAGCCGGAATCGCCTTCCGTGAGAAAAAGTGGCGTTTGGGTACCTGCCACTGAGGAACCGCACATTCCACAAACTCACGGAAGGGGACAGAGTCTACCAACTGAAAAGGCAGCAGTTGAAGTGCTGGCAATTTTGCCAAGCTAGCATTCAACCGCTGGGCATGTGGATGGCTGGGAGCGAACTTCTTTCGGTGGTGCAGCAGCTGGGGCAGGGAAATTCGCCTGCTACAATCTGACGTTGGTGTACCGAAAGCAGATTGCCCACAAGTACTTGGCTGTGACACACCTAATTCTACACCTTCATTCCTCTCAGTGCAGGTCTCAGAGAGGACTGAAGGTATAGTGGGGTTGGAGATCTCAGCTGATGAGGAGCAAGGAGAGGTCCTCTTTGTTCTTTGGTGTGGGTCTTTTAAATACGCTTGCCAACTAACTGCATGGCAGGTCAACATATGTCTGGTCAAGCATGTGGTGCCCAGGCAGGAGATGTTTTGGCCACGCGAGATACGCTTGAGACATATGTTGCAAATAGCAGCAGTGCGATCTGATGCACTCGTCTCAAAAAAGCCCACACCAAAGAACTTTTTGAATAACGTGCAGAGACTGCAGCGCCCTGCACATGCGGAGCTTTGGGGTGTGATGCAGTCAGTGTGCTGCCCTTAGGCTGGCCCTTGGAGGGCATCCTGCCTCGTCTAGACACAGAGCCTGCTTGCCCTCTTTTATTGGCTTGTGACTGTCTGTCTCTCCTTGTTGGCCTTCCAGACATACTAATGGCCTGTAACTGCACTAAGCCGGGATATATATATATATATATATATATGTACTGATACTGCAGCTAGCAAAATCAACTGCCTGCCTGTAGTATGAGAACACCACCAACCTTCTACAGGTAGATTTAGCTGAACACTGTGCAGAGCTCGCAAAAAAATAACTTGTAGCTTATTTAGCTGCCTGCGATAGTGATAGGATCAGGAAAACACCACCAACCTTCTACAGGTACTTTAGGTGAACACTGTGCAGAGCTTGCCAAAAAATAACTTGTAGCTTATTTAGCTGCCTACGGTAGTGATAGGATCAGGAAAACACCACCAACCTTCTACAGGTAGCTTTAGGTGAACACTGTGCAGAGCTCGCACTACACTAACTTGTAGCTTATTTAGCTGCCTGCGGTAGTGATAGGATCAGGAAAACACCACCAACCTTCTACAGGTAGCTTTAGCTGAACACTGTACAGAGCTTGCAAAAAAAATCTTGTAGGTTTAGCTGAACACTGTGAGGAGGACGCACTACACTAACTTGTAGCTTTAGCTGAACACTGTGCAGAGGTCTCACTACACTAACTTGTAGTTTTAGCTGAACACTGTGAGGAGGATGCACTACACTAACTTGTAGCTTTAGTTGAACACTGTGCAGAGGTCGCACTACACTAACTTGTAGTTTTATCTGAACACTGTGAGCAGGACGCACTACACTAACTTGTAGCTTTCGTTGAACACTGTGCAGAGGTCGCACTACACTAACTTGTAGTTTTATCTGAACACTGTGAGCAGGACGCACTACACTAACTTGTAGCTTTAGCTGAACACTGTGAGGAGGACGCACTACACTAACTTGTAGCTAGGGATGAGCCGAACACCCCCCTGTTCGATTCGCACCAGAACATGCGAACAGGAAAAAAGTTTGTTCAAACACGCGAACACCGTTAAAGTCTATGGGACACGAACATGAATAATCAAAAGTGCTAATTTTAAAGGCTTATATGCAAGTTATTGTCATAAAAAGTGTTTGGGGACCTGGGTCCTGCCCCAGGGGACATGGATCAATGCAAAAAAAGTTTTAAAAACGGACGTTTTTTCAGGAGCAGTGATTTTAATAATGCTTAAAGTCAAACAATAAAAGTGTAATATCCCTTTAAATTTCATAGCTGGGGGGTGTCTATAGTATGCCTGTAAAGGGGCGCATGTTTCCTGTGTTTAGAACAGTCTGACAGAAAAATGACATTTCGAAGGAAAAAACCCATTTAAAACTACTCGCGGCTATTGCATTGCCGGTCCGACAATACACATAGAAGTTCATTGATAAAAACGGCATGGGAATTCCCCACAGGGGAACCCCGAACCAAAATTTTTTTTAAAAATGACGTGGGAGTCCCCCTAAATTCCATACCAGGCCCTTAAGGTCTGGTATGGGTTTTAAGGGGAACCCCGCGCCAAAAAAAAAAAAAACGGCGTGGGGTCCCCCCAAAAATCCATACCAGACCGTTATCCGAGCACGCAACCTGGCAGGCCGCAGGAAAAGAGGGGGGGCGAGAGAGCGCCCCCCCTCCTGAACCGTACCAGGCCACATGCCCTCAACATTGGGAGGGTGCTTTGGGGTAGCCCCCCAAAACACCTTGTCCCCATGTTGATGTGGACAAGGGCCTCATCCCCACAACCCTGGCCGGTGGTTGTGGGGGTCTGCGGGCGGGGGGCTTATCGGAATCTGGAAGCCCCCTTTAACAAGGGGACCCCCAGATCCCGGCCCTCCCCCCTGTGTGAAATGGTAAGGGGGTACTTACCCCTACCATTTCACTAAAAAACTGTCAAAAATGTTAAAAGTGACGAATTTGGCGCGAACGGCCCATATCGTCCGCAATTCGGCGAACGATCAAACAGCCGATGTTTGAGTCGAACATGAGTTCGACTCGAACAGAAAGCTCATCCCTAGTTCCATATAGTTGTTGATATGGGAACAGTTCCTTTTAATGAGCATAAACTGACCCTTGGGGATCGCCATCTTCCATTTTGGATGGCGACAGCTCCTAACAGGGATGCAACCATTCTTGTCGGTGCTTTTAAAATAGGTTTTTTGTAGCAAGTTTGTCTCCATCCTTGAAAATGTTTAGATCCAAGAAGTAAATTTGTCTATGTGCATTAACCGTGAACTTAATACCATACTCATTATTGTTAATATGAAAGATAAAATTGTCAAGGGTACTCTCTGTTCCCTGCCAGATTATTAAAATATTGTCTATGCAGCTTTGATATAATTGAAAGTGAAGCCATGTTTTTCCATGTATTGCTTCACTCTCCCATTTGTTGAGGAAGATGTTAGCAACACTGGGGGCATATTTAGCCCCCATAGACACTCCTTTTACTTGGTTGTAGTGTTGCCCTCCATACCATAAGTAGTTGTTAGTCATGGCTAACTCTAGACTATTGGATATAAAATGTTTTTGTTTCAGTTTCAAATTAGTGAAATTATTTAGTGCCCATTTGACTGCATTGATAGCATCAGTTTGTCTTATGTTGATGTACAGTGACTCTACGTCTACTGTCACCAGCATTTTTTGCTCATCCACTCCAACCTGTTCCAAGCTATTTGAAACATCCTTACTGTCCTTAAGATAGGGTGGACCATTAGCTGCAAGGGGATGTAGATAAATATCCAGGTACTCCCCTAGTCTGGGAAAAAGGGAATTTATGCCACTGAGGATATGTCTCCCTGGTGGTTTAGTGCTATTTTTATGTATTTTCGGTACTTGGTATAGTAACGGCATAACAGGCGCATCAGGAAAGTTTCACTTTTCTTTGTTAAGAATGCCATCTGTATTAGCTTAAATAACCAATTCTTGCAATGATATTTTTAAATTCTTGGTGGGGTTATTTCCTAACTTTTGGTAAGTACTCTCATCACAGAGAATACATTCCATTTCTTGTTCATAGTCTACTTTATTCAATAAAACTATGCCCCCCCTTATGACCGCTGGGCGGATCACTAAATGGTTACCATTTTTCAATAGCTCTAATTCCTTCCCATATTTTCTTATCCTTAAAATCTTTTTTAATAGGAATTCTCCTTTTATCTCCCTCTACCATTTTCTTAAAAACATCAATAAACTAATGGGTGGAAGTTTTAGGATTGAAAGTGGATTTATTCTGAAGCCCACTGTGTGTATATTTTTGTACAAGTGGTTGTCCATTGGATTTGTTTTTTTCACAAAAATGTTTTTCAATACCTAGAAAGCTTCAAATTTGTCAAAATTATTTGTAGGTGCTTACTTCAATCCTTGTTCTAACACAAATAATTTATCCTGTGTTAGTTCAATATTGCTAAGGATGAAAATGCCTTTTCCTAATTTTCCCTTTTTCTTTTGTTTGATTTGCTCTCTCTGCATCCTCGTTTGTCTTTCTTGGTGTATTCCTGTTCACCCATTCCCACTCTGGTTTTGGGTTGGGGGCTTGGGGGTAAGGCTTGTAGGGTCCCCGCCATTCCCTCCATTCCCACCCTCCCCCACTCAAGGGGTGGCAATTTAGTGGTTGGGTCTATTTCTCCATCTGCCTCTTCCTCGTCCCCTCCATGGTCTGATGTATGGGGGGGGATCTCTCTGTGGACTTTGTGTCTGGTGATAGGTGTCCTGTAAAGGTTGAAACCTATTATAGCTGGGGATGGGATATTTAGGTGAATTACCCCGTTCCATGGGTGGTGGTCTGTTTTGTGGTATACATGTGTTACTTTAATGGGGTCTTGAGAAACTATACTTTATCACCTGTAGGTTGGCAGTTTCAGCCTGGTTACCCTCGGGGTTGGATTTAATATTTTCCTGCCACTTATACATTTTTATTGATCAATTTACACATACAATATGTATATACTATAGTTTGTGGACTCTATAACTTTCCTACAGATTAATAATAAACACTTATTTTGGTTATTTTCACCAAAGAAATGTAACAGAATACATTTTGACCTAAATGTATGAAGAAAGATTATTTATTTGCAAATTTTTTTAGCAGAAACAAAGAAAAACACTTTTTTTTCAAAATCTTTTCTTGTTTATTTAGCAAAAAATAAAAAAAAAAACAGTGGTGATTAAATACCACCAAAAGACAGCTCTATTTGTGTGAAAATTTTTTTAAAAATATCTTATGGGTAAAGAGTTGCATGACCGCGCAATTGTCACTCAAAGTGTACAGTACATATACAGTACACACTAAGATACTCATTTAAATATAACATCATACAGTCTTTTGAGTGGCATATTGTATTATATTGATGTATTTAACCACTTCAGCCCTGGAAGGATTTACCCACTTCCTGACCAGGCCATTTTTTGCGATACTTCACTGTGTTGCTTTAACTGACAATCTGGCAGTCGTGCGGCGCTATACCCAAACAAAATGTATGTCCTTTTTTTCCCACAAATAGAGCTTTATTTTGGTGGTATATGATCACCTCTGCATTTTTTATCTTTTGCACTAAAAACAAAAAAAGAGCGACAATTTTGAAAAAAAAAAAACATTTTTACTTTCTGCTATAAAACGTTTAAAAAAAACATAAAATGTAAAGAAACAAATGTATTCATCAGTTTAGGCCGATATGTATTCTGCTACATATTTTTGGTAAAAAAATCACAATAAGCGTATATTGATTGGTTTGATCGCAAATTTATCGCAGGCAGATCGGACACCTAACTGACATTTTTGACACTTTGAGAACTAGTGTCATTATTACAGTAATCAGTGCTAAAAATATGCACTGTTATTGTACTAATGACACTGGCAGAGAAGGGGTTAACAGGGGCGATTATGGGGTTAAATGTGTCCCCTGCTTGTGTTTTCTAACTGTATGGTGGACTGTGTGATTGGGGAAACACACAGATCCGTCTTTCAGCATAGCAGTCGCCCCTGTCAGAACGGAGATCTGCCTTGTTTACACAGGCAGATCCCAGTTCTGTTACTGCGGGGAACGATTGCGGGTAGTCAAGTCCGCCGACCCCGCAGATTGGCTCCCCCACTGCCCAATGGGAGCGCATGCTCCCACGCCAGTGTACAGCTACGGCAATTTGCATGAACGAGTCACCTTGCCGCAGTATAATGATGGTGGCTGGTCGGGAAGAGGTTAAACTAAAAACATATACAAGGTGTAACAATTACATTCCAAGAATGGACTGTAAAAAATGTTTTGCGGGGGGGGGGGTTCTATTAGTGTGAAGTATCATCTGTACTGAACCATATAGAAAAAGATGAGGAGAGAAGGTTCATAACTCTCTCAGCCATCATGATAACCATCCCCTGACTCTAGTAAATATTTATGCACAAAATACCTCACAACGTAAGTTCTACAAAAAAACTGAGGAACAAAATAGGCCCATATAAACACAACCCCACTTGTAATATGCAGTGATTTTAATGACATCATTGACCCTACACTGCATTCCACTAACACAGATAGGCATAGGTCATCTGCCCTCCCACTGCTTATAGAAAACAAAGATCCCAAAAGATAGCATTAGATCTATACGATCCATGGAGGTGTATGCATGACGTTGAGCATGACTATACCTTTTATTCTCACTCTAACGGCTCTTACTCTTGGATTGATCTCTTTCTCACAAACAAACAACTGCTCCTGGCAACATCAGAATCCTGCACTGGTCTCATTACATGGTCAGACCATGCTCCAATATCTATCAAATTATTCCCTCGATCTCACTCATTAAAACACTCTCTTTGGAGACTGAATTCATCTCTTTTAACCAACTATCGGTATGAGAGACAGATCAAATCTGAGCTTGAGGACTACTTCAAAAATAACTGTGAATCTGTAGATGATCACTTAATGGTATGGTTATCCCACAACTTTTTACGGCAACATTCTGCGAACTATGCTGGCTCAGTTGGGCCTGAGGCTGGAATTCCAAATGAACCAACCCTGATGGCGCTTGAAAATGGCCATCCTGGCTTGCCCCCCCTGAGTGCCCGTGATGTCCGGCTAAGATACCTTGAATTCTTTGCGGGTAGGGGGGCTATCAATATGCCAGACAATGTCTAAAACCTTTTTCAAATTAAAAAAAAAAAAAACTACTCAAATCTTTGGTGACATTTACTGCTTGTGTTTGTTTTAGCTGACCCTGACAGAAATGTGGTGAGTCCTGAAAATGGCGTGATTGTGTAACCTTACAAAGCACTGTTGGGTGTTAATTACTAAAGGCAAAGACACTTGAAACTGCACTGAAACTGCACTTGTAGTGCAAAATGGATTTGCCCTTAGGAAATAACACCCATTGTCACAGAAAACACCAGTTAGAGCACCACAAAAGTGTTGTAGCGTTAAGACAGTAATCCACACATTCTTGATTAACAATCTTTTTAATACCAGCACAATCACATGTGCATTTAGAAAAGGTTTTTAAAACAAACCAACATGTTTGTTGTATAACAATTTTTGGGGTCACATTAGAAAAAGTAGAAATGTCCATTTAAGATAAAACAGGCATGTTTAAAACCAACAAGAAAGACACAAATCTTGAACTTACAAAGTTCACATTTGGTAGAACTTGAAGGCAATATCAGACATGAGTATTTACAAACTGTGTTTGATATTGTGTTCTCCTGGGGTGAAGTCACCCCAGGAAAAGCCAAATTTTGAAGATGCACACAAATTTACGAATGTCAACATGTGCTACCTGCCATCACGGGGGATCAAGGGACGTGTTTGGGGTTGCAACCCCTTCCTCACAGCTACTTTATTATTGAGGAAGGGGTTGCACCCCCAAAACATGTCCATTGATCTCCTGTGATGGCAGATAGCACATGTTAACACACTGTGTGCCTCTTCAAAATTTGGCTTTTCTCAAATCTGTCAAAAAATGTCAAAAATTTGTAGCACACAAAAAAACAAAGGGATTTGGAGGGGTTTTAAACACTCCCTAAAACATCAATGATGTTCTTCATTTTTTGAAGAACATCATTGATGTTTTTCTTGATGTTTTCCAAGTCCCTATTACACCTCATGATCTCCCCGATCAGGATCTGTGCACTTTCCGAGGTGAAAGGATCTGGATCCACAACATCACGATCACCTAAAAAGATAGAAACCAAAAAACAGCATGTATTATAAATATGCCGGCATCCATCTCTTACGTGAGCCTGTGGTCGCAGACACTCACCTGTTGTGGTGCCAATTTCCACCATGTCTTCCTCCTCCTGCTCTGCTTGTCTTGGGTGGATTTCCCCTTCATCCAGAGGTGGGGGGTCTGTGGTCTCCTCGGATGAGGGGTGTCCTCCGAGTCTTTTCTCCCCTATGTAAAAAAAATTGGTATACTTAGCACACAGATATTTGATGGCAGAACTATAAATATGAAACATTGCTTGGAAGTGGGGTACAATTGTCTATTTTGGCAGAGTTCCAAGATGTAGAATTTTTAGTGTCAAGCTTCAATACTTTACCTGTTTTGTACAAGCTTCACAGATGGAGACACCCCTATAGTATACACTGGAGCACCTGTGTGGCCCCCCTAATAAAAAGGGTGTTCTTGTGTCCCACACTAGTGCTCCAGCATCCAGATGTGTAACCAGCTGCTGAGTGTCCTCTCCTTACACAGAATCTAGTTTGCCTTTTATTCTAGTAACAAACACATCTATACAACCAAATTAGTTTCAGACAAGTAGGCCCTAAAAAATGTGGGCCAATGCATATGGCCAAAACAATGGTGTTTTCTAGGCCGAACGAACAATGTTTTATACGAACGAATAATGTGCCCATGAACATGAAAGTTGCCTTTTGAAACTGGATAACAGTTAAGAAAAGCACATGGAGCAGCACGAACGTAATAAACATAAAGAATAGGAACACAGGACAACTACTTACTTTTTTGCAGCACTCTCCGGATCTTTCGGTACTGCTCATGCTCTCTTAATTTCAGGTCCGACCACCGCTTCCTGAGCTGATCTTTCGATCGTCATACCCCAAAATTCCGGTGCAGACTCTTGACCACTTTCGCCATGATCTTGGCCTTTCTGACATTGGGGTTGGGGTAAGGTCCATACTTCCCGTCATAGTCAGCCTTCTTCAGGATGTCGACCATCTCCAACATCTCCCCAAAGGACATATTCGATGCCTTAAATCTTCTCCTTCTGGATCCAGACGTTTTAGGCTCCGGGCTTTCCTCCTCCTCCTCGTTGCAGTAATTAGCACGCACCTGCTGTGTCTCTGCCATGTGCTCTTCCCTCACTGCGCCGAACGAAAAGGGGCAGGCAATAGACTAGAAAGAACGTCAGGGGCGGGCGGAGGTACACGCATGCACAGTGTGTATAAAGCGTAACACGCGTGCGTAGTACGTACAATCTGTGAGAGGAGGAAGGAGTATCGGAAGCGCCGATCGTGATAACGAAGGTAAGATCTAAACTTGGGCCTATACTGCTTCTAGATTGAGGCCTATATTGTAACAAGATTAGGAGAGTTTTGCCTGACATTAGGGTTTGTCTCGTGTTGTGTCTTGCAGATAAAATGGATGGCTTCAATGACCACAACTTCCTCCCCCTGTTCATAGACAAGTACAGGGAGCTGCCCTGTCTGTGGCAGGTGAAACATCCACATTATAATCATAAATAAAAGAGGCAGACAGCGCTGGAGAAATTGCTGGAGTTGGTGAAGCCGGGGGTCCCCACAGCAACCATCCCCTATTTAAAAGCCAAAATTGGTGGCCTGAGGAGCACTTATCTTAGGGAGCGCAAGAAGGCCACGGATTCCCAGAGATCCGGAGCTGCAGCAGATGACGTTTATGTCCCCAGGCTGTGGTACTATGAGAGACTGTGATTTCTGTCTGACCAGACTGGAGTCAGGGAATCCCTCTCAACCTTTCCTTCCACTCTTCCTTCCACCCCAGCTGAGGCTTCCGATGTCCAACCTGGGACTTCCAGCCAGGAAAAAATGGAGGAGCCCAGCTTGAACCAGGTATAGCATTGTTCTACAGATTTCTGGTCAATAAATAAATGATCTTTACTAGATGTTATTATTGATCACTAATTGCTGATTTGATACAGTTTTTTACATATCAATAGAGAGTAGTGGGCAAAAATAATTGGGACAAGAATGAAAAATGCTGGGCTCAGAAGGATAGTCTGTTATATTTGTTAACATTCAATTTGCAACAGTCATGAGGTGAAAATTGTGTGATTGATGAAGAAAAAACTAAAACTATGTCCCTTTTTCATACACAGGAAGACCTCAGCCAGGACAAGGCTCTGGAATGTGGCAGCCAGGAGGAGGCGGGGGTTAGTGGTAGCCAGCAGGAGGCGGGGCTAAGTGGCAGCCAGGAGAAGCCTGAGACCAGTAGGAGCCTGACCGAATCGCAGGTTCCTCCCCTCCGCCTTCGAAACAAAAGACCCAGGAAGGGGAGTCACGTGCAGGATTCAGCACTCAGGCTGATTCAGGAGGCTTCTGCATCCCTCAGAGCCTTACCCACTCCTGAAGAGGCGTTTGCCTGCATGGCTGCCACCAAACTGAAGGGCATGCAGGAGGGTCAACGCCTCATGTGTGAGAAACTTCTTTATAAAGTCCTAACTAAGGGGGTGAGTGGCGAAATCACACCCAATACCGACGTGATTGAGTTGGACCATCCTCCTCCTCCTCCTGCCACAACTACACCACCACAGCCACAGTGTGGAAGGAAGCGTGGAAGGAAGACCAGAGAGTGATGGCCCTGGGTTCAGTCTGGTGTGACAAAAGATGCAGGCTCTTGTATGACCACAGCCTGGGGACACAGATGTCATCTGCTGCTTTCAGGATCTCTGGGACTTCTGGACCAGTCTGCACTCCCTTATATATGGACTCCTCAGCTCACCAATTTTGCTGGAAAAGAATTGATGTGTGCCCTGGGGGCCAAAGGCTTCGCCAATTTCTGCTGTTTCTCCAGCGTTGCCTCCCTCTTTGTTTGGTTCTGAGCCCTTAATAAAGGAATTTTTATTTCAATTATACTCGCCTATGTGTGTTTTCCTTCAAAAAAGACAGTTTGTTTGTGAGGAGGCAGGTACATTTCAAAAATACAATGTTACATAGTTACATAGTAGGTGAGGTTGAAAAAAGACACAAGTCCATCAAGTCCAACCAATGTGAAATTAACAAGAGACACCAACACCAAGCAACCTCCTTGAGATTAAATAATACAAGATAATAATGGTGTTGTTGTAACTTGACACACAAAACACACACAAAAATATTAACCAGTTGCCGACCACTGCATGAACATATACGTCCTCAGAGCGGCACGGGCAGGCAAAAGGGCTTACAGGTACGTCCTTGCCTGCCCACGGGTGGGGGGTCCGATCAGACCCCCCCCGGTGCCTGCGGCGGTCGGCAAATCCTCCCCGGCGATCGGTGGTGAGGGGGAGGCCATCCATTCGTGCCCCCCCCTCGCGATCGCTCCCAGCCAATGGGATCATTTCCCTGCCTCTGTATTGTACACAGAGGCAGAGGAAATTATGTCATCTCTACTCGGCTTGGTATTTTCCATTCCGGCGCCGAGGAGAGAAGACTGGAATGTGAGTGCACAACACACACACACACAGTAGAACATGCCAGGCACACAAAACACCCCGATCCCCCCCCGATCGCCCCCCGATCCCCCCCCAATCACCCCCCCCCCTGTTACAAACTGACACCAAGCAGTGTTTTTTTTTTCTGATTACTGCATTGGTGTCAGTTTGTGACAGTTACAGTGTTAGGGTTAGCCCCCTGTAGGTCTAGGGTACCCCCTAACCCCCCTAATAAAGTTTTAACCTCTTGATCACCCCCCGTCACCAGTGTCACTAAGCGATCATTTTTCTGATCGCTGTATTAGTGTCACTGGTGACGCTAGTTAGGGACGTAAATATTTAGCTTCGCCGTCAGCGTTTTATAGCGACAGGGACCCCCATATACTACCTAATAAATGTTTTAACCCCTTGATTGCCCCCTAGTTAACCCTTTCACCACTGATCACCGTATAACCGTTGCGGGTGACGCTGGTTAGTTTGTTTATTTTTTATAGTGTCAGGGAACCCGCCGTTTATTACCGAATAAAGGTTTAGCCCCCTGATTGCCCGGCGGTGATATGCGTCGCCCCAGGCAGCGTCAGATTAGCGCCAGTACCGCTAACACCCACACACGCAGCATACGCCTCCCTTAGTGGTATAGTATCTGAACGGATCAATATCTGATCCGATCAGATCTATACTAGCGTCCCCAGCAGTTTAGGGTTCCCAAAAACGCAGTGTTAGCGGGATCAGCCCAGATACCTGCTAGCACCTGCGTTTTGCCCCTCCGCCCAGCCCAGCCCAGCCCACCCAAGTGCAGTATCGATCGATCACTGTCACTTACAAAACACTAAACTCATAACTGCAGCGTTCGCAGAGTCAGGCCTGATCCCTGCGATCGCTAATGCCGCGTACACACGGTCGGACTTTCTAGAAAGCTAGGTCCGACGTACTTGCCGCCAGACTTCCGGCGGACTACCGCCGGACTTTCTGAACGGCCGGACTTGCCTACACACGGCCGGACTTTCCGGAATCCGGTCTTCCCGACGGACTTTCAGAACGAACGGACTTTCCCACACACGGACAAGTCCGTTCATTTTGAACGTGACTTTGGTACGACGGGACTAGAAAAGGAATTCAATCTCGCCGCTTTTTTTGGCGAGATTGAAACCTTGCGAGCCCCGTCGCAGGCCCTTAGGTCTGGTATGGATTATAAAGGGGAACCCCTACGCCGAAAATACGGCGTGGGGTCCCCCTAAAATCCATACCAGACCCCGATCCGAGCACGCAGCCTGGCCGGTCAGGAAAGGGGGTGGGGACGAGCGAGCGCCCCCCCCCTCCTGAACCGTACCAGGCCGCATGCCCTCAACATGGGGGGGTGGGTGCTTTGGGGGAGGGGGGCGCCCTGCGCCCCCCCCCCAAAGCACCTTGTCCCCATGTTGATGAGGACAAGGGCCTCTTCCCGACAACCCTGGCCGTTGGTTGTCGGGGTCTGCGGGCGGGGGCTTATCGGAATCTGGGAGCCCCCTTTAATAAGGGGGCCCCCAGATCCCGGCCCCCCACCCTATGTAAATGAGTATGGGGTACATGGTACCCCTACCCATTTACCTAGGTAAAAAGTGTCAGTAATAAAACACAACACAGGTTTTTAAAATAATTTATTAAACAGCTCCGGGGGGGGGTCTTCTTCCGTCTTCGGGGGTCCCTCCGGTTCATCTTCTCCCGGCGTCCGGTTGGTTCTTCTCCGCTCTCCGGCCTCTTCTCCCGGTGTCCCAGGTCTTCGGCCGGCCCCTCCGCTTTCTTCAGGTAGCTCTATTGCCAGCGGAGGTCCGGACTTCTGGGCTTCTGGGCTTCTTGGCTTCTTGTGTTCTCTTCTCTTCTCTTCCCCCAGATGTTGACACGACGCTCTCTCCGGCTGGACTGGTCTCTGAGGGCTGCGTTGTGACTTATATAGGCGGAGACCCCGCCCCCATATGATGTCACAGTCCCTGGGCATGCTGGGACTGTGACATCATATGGGGGCGGGGTCTCCGCCTATATAAGTCACAACGCAGCCCTCAGAGACCAGTCCAGCCGGAGAGAGCGTCGTGTCAACATCTGGGGGAAGAGAAGAGAAGAGAACACAAGAAGCCAAGAAGCCCAGAAGTCCGGACCTCCGCTGGCAATAGAGCTACCTGAAGAAAGCGGAGGGGCCGGCCGAAGACCTGGGACACCGGGAGAAGAGGCCGGAGAGCAGAGAAGAACCAACCGGACGCCGGGAGAAGATGAACCGGAGGGACCCCCGAAGACGGAAGAAGACCCCCCCCGGAGCTGTTTAATAAATTATTTTAAAAACCTGTGTTGTGTTTTATTACTGACACTTTTTACCTAGGTAAATGGGTAGGGGTACCATGTACCCCATACTCATTTACATAGGCTGGGGGGCCGGGATCTGGGGGCCCCCTTATTAAAGGGGGCTCCCAGATTCCGATAAGCCCCCGCCCGCAGACCCCGACAACCAACGGCCAGGGTTGTCGGGAAGAGGCCCTTGTCCTCATCAACATGGGGACAAGGTGCTTTGGGGGGGGGGGCGCAGGGCGCCCCCCTCCCCCAAAGCACCCACCCCCCCATGTTGAGGGCATGCGGCCTGGTACGGTTCAGGAGGGGGGGGGCGCTCGCTCGTCCCCACCCCCTTTCCTGACCGGCCAGGCTGCGTGCTCGGATCGGGGTCTGGTATGGATTTTAGGGGGACCCCACGCCGTATTTTCGGCGTAGGGGTTCCCCTTTATAATCCATACCAGACCTAAGGGCCTGGTATGCCCCGCGCTCGCCGCAATAGGAAGATTTGTTTTTCCTATTGCAGCGAGCGCGAGATGCAGTAACCTGCTCCTCCATCGTATCTGGTCCCTCGGACTAGCATACAGACGAACGGGCTTTCCGTCAGGAACTGAGTCCGGCGGAGGTACGACGTAAAGATTTGAAGCAGGCTTCAAATCTAAAGTACGTCGGATTTCCGCAAAAATCCGACCGAAACGGTCCGTCGGAAGTCCGATGGAGACCACACACGGTCGGACTTTCCGCCGGACTTCGTCCGGCGGCGTCCGTCGGACTTTTGCAGGTGAAAAGTCCGACCGTGTGTACGCGGCATTACAGTTTTTTTGGTAGCATTTTGGTGAACTGGCAAGCACTAGCCCCAAGCAGCGTCAGATTAGCGCCAGTACCGCTAACACCCACGCACGCACCGTACGCCTCCCTTAGTGGTATAGTATCTGAACGGATCAATATCTCATCCGATCAGATCTATACTAGCGTCCCCAGCAGTTTAGGGTTCCCAAAAATGCAGTGTTAGCGGGATCAGCCCAGATACCTGCTAGCACCTGCGTTTTGCCCCTCCGCCCAGCCCAGCCCACCCAAGTGCAGTATCGATTGATCACTGTCACTTACAAAACACTAAACGCATAACTGCAGCGTTCGCAGAGTCAGGCCTGATCCCTGCGATCGCTAACTGTTTTTTTGGTAGCATTTTGGTGAACTGGCAAGCACTAGCCCCAAGCAGCATCAGATTAGCGCCAGTACCGCTAACACCCACGCACGCGCGGTACGCCTCCCTTAGTGGTATAGTATCTGAACGGATCAATATCTCATCCGATCAGATCTATACTAGCGTCCCCAGCAGTTTAGGGTTCCCAAAAACGCAGTGTTAGTGGGATCAGCCCAGATACCTGCTAGCACCTGCGTTTTGCCCCTCCGCCCAGCCCAGCCCACCCAAGTGCAGTATTGATCGATCACTGTCACTTACAAAACACTAAACGCATAACTGCAGCGTTCGCAGAGTCAGCCCTGATCCCTGCGATCGCTAACAGGTTTTTTTGGTAGCTTTTTATTGAACTGGCAAGCACCAGCGCCCTAGTACACCCCGGTCGTAGTCAAACCAGCACTGCAGTAACACTTGGTGACGTGGCGAGTCCCATAAGTGCAGTTCAAGCTGGTGAGGTGGCAAGCACAAGTAGTGTCCCGCTGCCACCAAGAAGAAGAAAAACACAGGCCCGTCGTGCCCATAATGCCCTTCCTGCTGCATTCGCCAATCCTAATTGGGAACCCACCACTTCTGCAGCGCCCGTACTTCCCCCATTCACATCCCCAACCAAATGCAGCCGGCTGCATGAGAGGCATTTTCTTTATGTCCTCCCGAGTACCCCTACCCAGCGAACCCCCCCAAAAAAGATGTTGTGTCTGCAGCAAGCGCGGATATAGGCGTGACACCCACTATTATTGTCCCCCCTGTCCTGACAATCCTGGTCTTTGCGTTGGTGAATGTTTTGAACGCTACCATTCACTAGTTGAGTATTAGCGTAGGGTACAGCATTGCACAGACTAGGACACACTTTCACAGGGTCTCCCAAGATGCCATCGCATTTTGAGAGACCCGAACCTGGAACCGGTTACAGTTATAAAAGTTACAGTTACAAAAAAGTGTAAAAAAAAAAAAAAACACAAACAAAAATATAAAATAAAAAATAATAGTTGTCGTTTTATTGTTCTCTCTCTCTCTCTCTCTATTCTCTCTATTGTTCTGCTCTTTTTTTACTGTATTCTATTCTGCAATGTTTTATTGTTATTATGTTTTATCATGTTTGCTTTTCAGGTATGCAATTTTTTATACTTTACCGTTTACTGTGCTTTATTGTTAACCATTTTTTGGTCTTCAGGTACGCCAGTCACGACTTTGAGTGGTTATACCAGAATGATGCCTGCTGGTTTAGGTATCATCTTGGTATCAATCTTTTCAGCCAGCGGTCGGCTTTCATGTAAAAGCAATCCTAGCGGCTAATTAGCCTCTAGACTGCTTTTACAAGCAGTGGGAGAGAATGCCCCCCCCACCGTCTTCCGTGTTTTTCTCTGGATCTCCTGTCTCAACAGGGAACCTGAGAATGCAGCCGGTGATTCAGCCAGCTGACCATAGAGCTGATCATTGACCAGAGTGGCTCCAAACATCTCTATGGCCTAAGAAACCGGAAGCTACGAGCATTTTATGACTTAGATTTCGCCGGATGTAAATAGCGCCATTAGGAAATTGGGGAAGCATTTTATCACACCGATCTTGGTGTGGTCAGATGCTTTGAGGGCAGAGGAGAAATCTAGGGTCTAATAGACCCCAATTTTTTAAAAAAAGAGTACCTGTCACTACCTATTGCTATCATAGGGGATATTTACATTCCCTGAGATAACAATAAAAATGATTTAAAAAAAAATGAAAGGAACAGTTTAAAAATAAGATTAAAAAAAAATAATAATAAAGAAAAAAAAAAAAAAAAAGCACCCCTGTCCCCCCTGCTCTCGCGCTAAGGCGAACGCAAGCGTCGGTCTGGCGTCAAATGTAAACAGCAATTGCACCATGCATGTGAGGTATCACCGCGAAGGTCAGATCGAGGGCAGTAATTTTAGCAGTAGACCTCCTTTGTAAATCTAAAGTGTTAACCTGTAAAGGCTTTTAAAGGCTTTTAAAAATGTATTTAGTTTGTTGCCACTGCACGTTTGTGCGCAATTTTAAAGCATGTCATGTTTGGTATCCATGTACTCGGCCTAAGATCATCTTTTTTATTTCATCAAACATTTGGGCAATATAGTGTGTTTTAGTGCATTAAAATTTCAAAAAGTGTGTTTTTTCCCCAAAAAATGCGTTTGAAAAATCGCTGCGCAAATACTGTGTGAAAAAAAAAAAAATGAAACACCCACCATTTTAATCTGTAGGGCATTTGCTTTAAAAAATATATATAATGTTTGGGGGTTCAAAGTAATTTTCTTGCAAAAAAATAATAATTTTTTTCATGTAATCAAAAAGTGTCAGAAAGGGCTTTGTCTTCAAGTGGTTAGAAGAGTGGGTGATGTGTGACATAAGCTTCTAAATGTTGTGCATAAAATGCCAGGACAGTTCAAAACCCCCCCAAATGACCCCATTTTGGAAAGTAGACACCCCAAGCTATTTGCTGAGAGGCATGTCGAGTCCATGGAATATTTTATATTGTGACACAAGTTGCGGGAAAGAGACAATTTTTTTTTTTTTTGCACAAAGTTGTCACTAAATGATATATTGCTCAAACATGCCATGGGAATATGTGAAATTACACCCCAAAATACATTCTGTTGCTTCTCCTGAGTATGGGGATACCACATGTGTGGGACTTTTTGGGAGCCTAGCCGCGCACGGGACCCCGAAAACCAAGCACCGCCTTCAGGCTTTCTAAGGGCGTAGATTTTTGATTTCACTCTTCACTGCCTATCACAGTTTCGGAGGCCATGGAATGCCCAGGTGGCACAAAACCCCCCCAAATGACCCCATTTTGGAAAGTAGACACCCCAAGCTATTTGCTGAGAGGCATGTCGAGTCCATGGAATATTTTATATTGTGACACAAGTTGCGGGAAAGAGACAATTTTTTTTTTTTTGCACAAAGTTGTCACTAAATGATATATTGCTCAAACATGCCATGTGATTATGTGAAATTACACCCCAAAATACATTCTGTTGCTTCTCCTGAGTATGGGGATACCACATGTGTGGGACTTTTTGGGAGCCTAGCCGCGCACGGGACCCCGAAAACCAAGCACGGCCTTCAGGCTTTCTAAGGGCGTAGATTTTTGATTTTACTCTTCACTGCCTATCACAGTTTCGGAGGCCATGGAATGCCCAGGTGGCACAAAACCCCCCCAAATGACCCCATTTTGGAAAGTAGACACCCCAAGCTATTTGCTGAGAGGCATGTCGAGTCCATGGAATATTTTATATTGTGACACAAGTTGCGGGAAAGAGACAATTGTTTTTTTTTTTTTTGCACAAAGTTGTCACTAAATGATATATTGCTCAAACATGCCATGGGGATATGTGAAATTACACCCCAAAATACATTCTGTTGCTTCTCCTGAGTATGGGGATACCACATGTGTGGGACTTTTTGGGAGCCTAGCCGCGCACGGGACCCCGAAAACCAAGCACCGCCTTCAGGCTTTCTAAGGGCGTAGATTTTTGATTTCACTCTTCACTGCCTATCACAGTTTCGGAGGCCATGGAATGCCCAGGTGGCACAAAACCCCCCAAATGACCCCATTTTGGAAAGTAGACACCCCAAGCTATTTGATGAGAGGCATGTCGAGTCCATGGAATATTTTATATTGTGACACAAGTTGCGGGAAAGAGACATTTTTTTTTTTTTGCACAAAGTTGTCACTAAATGATATATTGCTCAAACATGCCATGGGAATATGTGAAATTACACCCCAAAATACATTCTGTTGCTTCTCCTGAGCATGGGGATACCACATGTGTGGGACTTTTTGGGAGCCTAGCCGCGCACGGGACCCCGAAAACCAAGCACCGCCTTCAGGCTTTCTAAGGGCGTAGATTTTTGATTTCACTCTTCACTGCCTATCACAGTTTCGGAGGCCATGGAATGCCCAGGTGGCACAAAACCCCCCCAAATGACCCCATTTTGGAAAGTAGACACCCCAAGCTATTTGCTGAGAGGCATGTCGAGTCCATGGAATATTTTATATTGTGACACAAGTTGTGGGAAAGAGACAATTTTTTTTTTTTTTTTTTTTTGCACAAAGTTGTCACTAAATGATATATTGCTCAAACATGCCATGGGAATATGTGAAATTACACCCCAAAATACATTCTGTTGCTTCTCCTGAGTATGGGGATACCACATGTGTGGGACTTTTTGGGAGCCTAGCCGCACAGGGGACCCCGAAAACCAAGCACCGCCTTCAGGCTTTCTAAGGGCGTAGATTTTTGATTTCACTCTTCACTGCCTATCACAGTTTCGGAGGCCATGGAATGCCCAGGTGGCACAAAACCCCCCCAAATGACCCCATTTTGGAAAGTAGACACCCCAAGCTATTTGCTGAGAGGCATGTCGAGTCCATGGAATATTTTATATTGTGACACAAGTTGCGAGAAAGAGACAATTTTTTTTTTTTTGCACAAAGTTGTCACTAAATGATATATTGCTCAAACATGCCATGGGAATATGTGAAATTACATCCCAAAATACATTCTGTTGCTTCTCCTGAGTATGGGGATACCACATGTGTGGGACTTTTTGGGAGCCTAGCCGCGCACGGGACCCCGAAAACCAAGCACCGCCTTCAGGCTTTCTAAGGGCGTAGATTTTTGATTTCACTCTTCACTGCCTATCACAGTTTCGGAGGCCATGGAATGCCCAGGTGGCACAAAACCCCCCAAATGACCCCATTTTGGAAAGTAGACACCCCAAGCTATTTGCTGAGAGGTATAGTGAGTATTTTGCAGACCTCACTTTTTGTCACAAAGTTTTGAAAATTAAAAAAAGAAAAAAAAATGTTTTTTCTTGTCTTTCTTCATTTTCAAAAACAAATGAGAGCTGCAAAATACTCACCATGCCTCTCAGCAAATAGCTTGGGGTGTCTACTTTCCAAAATGGGGTCATTTGGGGGGGTTTGTGCCACCTGGGCATTCCATGGCCTCTGAAACTGTGATAGGCAGTAAAGAGTGAAATCAAAAATTGACACCCTTAGAAATCCTGAAGGCGGTGATTGGTTTTCGGGGCCCCATACGCGGCTAGGCTCCTAAAAAGTCCCACACATCTGGTATCCCCATACTCAGGAGAAGCAGCTAAATGTATTCTGGGGTGCAATTCCACATATGCCCATGGCCTGTGTGAGCAATATATCATTTAGTGACAACTTTGTGCAAAAAAAAAAAGAAATTGTCACTTTCCTGCAACTTGTGTCAAAATATAAAATATTCCATGGACTCAACATGCCTCTCAGCAAATAGCTTGGGGTGTCTACTTTCCAAAATGGGGTCATTTGGGGGGGGGGGGGTTGTGCCATCTGGGCATTTTATGGCCTTCAAAACTGTGATAGGTAGTGAGGAGAAAAATCAAAAATGTACGCCCTTAGAAATCCTGAAGGCAGTGATTGGTTTTCGGGGCCCCGTACGCGGCTAGGCTCCCAAAAAGTCCCACACATGTGGTATCCCCATACTCAGGAGAAGCAGCTAAATGTATTTTGGGGTGCAATTTCACATATGCCCATAGCCTGTGTGAGCAATATATCATTTAGTGACAACTTTTTGTAATTTTTTTTTTTTTTTGTCATTATTCAATCACTTGGGACAAAAAAAATGAATATTCAATGGGCTCAACATGCCTCTCAGCAATTTCCTTGGGGTGTCTACTTTCCAAAATGGGGTCATTTGTGGGGGTTTTGTACTGCCCTGCCATTTTAGCACTTCAAGAAACGACATAGGCAGTCATGAAATTAAAGGCTGTGTAAATTCCAGAAAATGTACCCTAGTTTGTAGGCGCTATAACTTTTGCGCAAACCAATAAATATATACTTATTGACATTTTTTTTACCAAAGACATGTGGCCGAATACATTTTGGCCTAAATGTATGACTAAAATTGAGTTTATTGGATTTTTTTTAGAACAAAAAGTAGAAAATATCATTTTTTTTCAAAATTTTCGGTCTTTTTCCGTGTATAGCGAAAAAAATAAAAACGGCAGAGGTGATCAAATACTATAAAAAGAAAGCTATATTTGTGGGAAGAAAAGGACGCAAATTTCGTTTGGGTACAGCATTGCATGACCGCACAATTAGCAGTTAAAGCGACGCAGTGCCAAATTGTAAAAAGTGCTCTGGTCAGGAAGGGGGTAAATCCTTCCGGGGCTGAAGTGGTTAAGGAGTAAAACCCAAAAAAAATAAAAAAATACATCAGCCTGGAAAAAAATACAAACACAAAAAAAAAATCAGCCTTGAAAAAAATACAAAACAAAAATAAAACAACAAAAAATAAATTTGGTCAGATGTGACAAATCAAAATATATTGAGGGAATCACGATAAATAATAAAGAAAGAAGTTTGTGAGAAGTCTGTGTGAATATGAGCAGCAAAACTACTTCATTCTTCTCACATTATAAAGAAGAAGAGAGTGCGCTGTATTAAACAATTTAAAACATTGCAGCATGACAAGTGCTGTATCCATTCTGAACGCTAATTTTACCAGACCGAGCTGTTCTGTCTCAGAATTTCTTCTGAGCATGGTGGCACTTTGTGCATCGAAATTGTCCACACACGGTCGGAATTGACGCAATCAGATTTTGTTGTCGGAAAATTTTATAGCCTGCTCTCAAACTTTGTGTGTCGGAAAATCCGATGGAAAATGTCCGATGGAGCCCACACACGGTTGGAATTTCCGACAAGACGCTCCGATCGCACATTTTCCATCGGAAAATCCGACCGTGTGTACGGGGCATAACATGAAGTTTTAATACTTTATCCATATTGTGTCAGTCTATTCCATTTTAAGACATTTATAACTATATTCTCACCATAACATTGCAACTGATTTAAAAAATATCTGATTTAGGAATAGTGATTCTGGGATATATGAATCTAGGTAATCACATTTACATATCCTATATTACAGTAATTTTTAAAACTTCAACTTTTCACTTTTTTTTTTTGGACCCTGCTTTGGGGACGGATATCGTTGTTATGGCAGCAGCTAGCTGCCATAACACCGGTATCCCCGTGTTCAGCCGGCGGTCGGCTACAAGATAAAAGTAATCTCTGCGGTGGATTCACAGCAAGATCAATTTTATCGGTGGCGCAATCTGATGCCCTCCGTCGCTTACCGGAGCTGTCGGCAGCAGCTGAGGCGATCGTGCACGTCTCCTTGTTAGGTATGGAGACGAGTGAGGGGAAGATGGCCCCCACCCATCTCCATACCATAGCTGGACGGAAGCAACGTCAAAACGTCACTTCTTCCCATACTTCTTAAAGGCACATTTTTATGTCATTTTTTCAAAATGACAACATTTTTTATTTTTTTTTGCATTTAAGTCCAAATATGAGATCTGAGGAATTTTTGACCCCAGATCTCACATTTAAGAGGACCTGTCATGCTTTTTTCTATTACAAGGGATAAAGCAATTGAAGAGTATAGCCTCAAATAGAAAACTAGTATATAGTAAATAGGGGTGCCATCATCCAGGTTAGAATGAAAGAATTGAGGGGTGAAGGTGCGGAGGCAATTGCCGCCACTTGCCTTGTCGCACGTACACACCTGAGAATTGGGGGTTGGACTATTTCGGCACTTGATAATTATTCACAATTGATAAGTCATAAAAAATATAAATTTTAATGAATATAATACAAAAATACACAGACAATATTAAAAAACAATAATATGTATACACCACAAATAACAGAGGAGGAAAGAAAGGAGGGGGGAAGGAAACAAGGGGGGGGGAGAATGGACAGAGCAGGGAAGGGAATAATAAAGGGGGAGGTGAAGGGAACGGGGGGTTAAGGGGGAAGGAAGGGGAAAAAGAGCGGCTCAATGCTACTCATCCCCCCGGCCTCAATGAAATGGTGTCGTACAAACCATTCGCCCCCCTTGTTTCCTTCCCCCCTCTTCCCCCTCTCCTTTCTTTCCTCCTCTTTAACCCCTCTCCTCCTCCCTCCCCCATCCTCCAACTTCCCTACCTCTTTCCCTCCCCTCTCTATGCCCTTGTCTTTCCCCCCTCCCCCCAACTCCTACTACCCACTCCCCTTCCCCCCCTTTCTCTCCCCTCCCCCTCTCTCCTTCCCCCATCCATTCGTTCCCCCTTTCCCCCCCTTCCCTTTTTCCTCACCTTCCACCTTCCTCCCTTCCTATCCCTCATCCCCTTTCCCCCCTTCCCTTCTCTTTTTCCCCATTCTCTTTCTCCTTCTCTCTCCTTTTCCCCTCCTCCTTTCTCCTCTCCCCTCACCTTCCCCGAGATTTGGGCATTTCTTCAAGCCACCATCAGAGACCTTAAAAAACAGCATTGGCCGGACTTTTCCTCTAACCTAGATCATAGTCAAATGAAAGCACTCAAATCTTTGCAAAGGCATTCTGATATTGTCATCAAGCAGTCAGACAAAGGCGGCAATATCGTCCTAATGACGCATAATCAATACCAATCTATGTGTTTGACTATTCTCAATAATCAATATTGGTACCAACCCATTACCCAATCTCACATGTTGTCCTTTGCCCAGGAGCTCCAGATCCTTTGCACTGAGGCCTACCTTTCAGGCCTCATTGACAAGGATACTCTTGAGTATCTTGTCCCCAAGTTCCTCCGTGTCCCCACCTTTTATTCCCTCCTCAAAACTCACAAAAATGTTCAAACCCCCCTGGGAGACCTATAGTTTCAGGGATAGGTTCCTTAACTGACAACACAAGTAAGTTTGTTGACGCATTTTTGATGCCTCATGTATGCAGCCTCCCTTCATACATCAGGGATACCACCGATCTGCTGCAACGTCTAGAGGGGATCCAGATCCCTCCTGATGCCCTGCTCGTGGCAGTTGATATTGAGTTGCTTTACTCCAGTATCCCCCACGAGCGGGGCGTACGGATGGGTGGATCCTTTCTTTTCGAGCAAGATATCACCACATGGCCTCTCAACCAGTTTATCCTTGCATTACTACAATTCATTCTGACTAAAAATTACTTCACCTTCAACGACCAGTTGTACCTGCAGACCCAGGGAGTCGCCATGGGAACTTCCTGTGCTAAAGCTTATGCAAATCTTTACCTAGGTGGTTGGGAGAGGCACGTCCACTCGGATGATAGATACGTAGATTTTTTTGACGACACCTTGCTGTGGTATCGTTTTATAGATGATCTATTCGTGGTATGGACTGGGTCGAAGGACAAACTTTTGGACTTCCTCCATATGTTGGACGGCAATGACCTCAACCTAAAATTCACCTTCAAAATAGACACTGATCAGATTTCATTTCTAGATCTTAATATCATCAAACAACAAGATGGCTCCCTGGGTACTAATATGTACCGCAAACCCACGGCTGGCAATACCCTATTATACACCACCAGTGCTCACCCCAAATCACTGGTGTACAGTATACCATACGCACAATATCTGCGTTTGCGCAGAAATTGTACGCTTGAAAGTGACTTTAGAACTCAGGCCAAGGCGTTACGTGAACGACTCTTACTGCAAGGATACTCCCCTACCAATCTGAGAAAGGCTTTCAATAAAGCCTCTTCACGCTCCCGAAACTCCTTACTATTTAATCGCAAACCCCCCTCCTCAAACGACCCTGTAAGGTTTATTACCACATATTCTGCTCACCATAATGTACTTCGAACTATTCTTTCCAACAACTGGCATTTACTTGCAGAGCACCATATCTTGGGCAAACATGTACGGCCTGCCCCTGAGTTGGTGTTCCGCAGGGCATGTTCCCTACTTGACCAACTGACCTCTAGTCACTACACATCTGCCAAGCCTCCCAGGAGAGGACCCAATGGCACATTTAGATGTGGTGACTGTCCTCACTGCCCCTGGGTTCACGAGGGAAAACAGTTTGTCTTACCCAAAGGCGAACTCTTTGCCCCCCGAACTTTTGCAGGCTGTGGCACCAGAGGGGTCATTAATTTGATGTTATGTACCTGCAAGGCCTTTTATGCTGGAAAGACCATTCGAGAACTTAGGCAGAGGATTGGTGACCACCTCTATTATTCCGAGAGTGGTAAACTGACTACGATTGGTAGACATATTGGACTCCATCACAGATATGACACTTCGGTTGTACAGTTTTCAGTCCTGGAGGTGGTGCAACCCAACCGCAGGGGGGGCGATTATGGATAGAGTGGCTCAATCTTACTCGTCCCCCCAGCCTCATCGAAATGGTGTCGTACAAACCATTTTTGTGAATCTTTCCCTTCCCCCTCAATAACCCCTCCCTTTCCTTTGTCTTTTCTCCCCTTCCCTCCTTCCTCCACTTTTTTCACCTTCCATTATCATCTGCCTTATTATTGTCAAGATCGCACAATGTCACTTCACCTATATCATGTATTCCAACTCATGTGTTAGGGTTAGTGACTTGCTGGGCGCTACATCCCCAGAAGTCTATACAATTACCCTTTACAGTTTTTATTAGGTTCCTTATATAATCTTTTTAACACATTGCCTTGCTGTTAAAGAGACTCACTGTACCCTGGCTCTCAGCGATGCTGTACTCTGCAGTCACCCTGGCCCCTTCTCCCCCCGGCGGACATGTGTTTACCCTGGCAGGAAGCCTCTATCCCTGCTTGCACTGTATTGCCCTGGACCTTTCGGTCCTTAGGTTGCATTAGCGCGCGTTTGCGCAGTAGCACAGCATTGTGCACCTGCGCAGTGCGGGTAAACAGACCCTGTGATGTCAGACGCCACCCACGGCGGCTTTATCTGACACCAACATGGTTGGGAAGCTCATACAGCGGTCTATGGCGGACCGCTGTGTGAGCTTTAACAGACTCTTCTTGCTGGGCTGCCGTGGTAGATCGTCTCATCTGAAGGTTAGCGTGTCTTGGAGAGGGGTATAGGGATGTTCCTCCTTCTCCCTCACATCCTCCATACCGTCTTCATTCCTCTCCTCTCTCACTCTATTCTCCCTCCCTTGCCCCTCCTGGCTCCCAGCCTTCAGTGTTTTGATCTCATGTACCATTATATTTCACAGACTGCTTTTCCTTGGGATCTTACACAGCAAGTGTGATACTCGCTGCATCCCTAAGCTCAAGTGTCAACTATTTGACTCTGAGAGTATCTTTACTCTATCATCATCGGCATACACCGTACCTGGTACATTCAGCCCATGCAATTATAATTGACCAATTAAATATCTGGTGAGTTCCAGTATTCCTATATACCTTTATACATTTTTATTGTCTTTCATCAATTGGACGTATTGTGGATTATTGTGGCATTTCCTCCCTTCTTTCCCCCCTTGGTTCCCCCCCTCCTCCCCTTTGCATTTTTTATGACTTATCAATTGTGATCAATTATCAAGTGCTGAAATAGTCCAACCCCCAATTTTCAGGCGTGTATGTGCGAACAGGCAAGTGGCGGCAAACCCACACAGGCACAGGGAGAACATGCAAACTCCAGGCAGGGAGTGTCGTGGTTGGTCGAACCAGCGACCCTTTTTACTGCTAGGCGAGCGTGCTAACCATTACACCACAGTGCCACCCACAAAAGTATCATATACCAGGCTGTATATTATACACAGGGCTCTGTACATCATATACCAGGATCTACATTATACACAAGGCTCTGTACATCATATATAGATTTGTGGGTTGAAAATATCAGTCCAGTCTGTCTCCATTTCTTTTTTGGACATTATTAGCATTCATTTATTTAATTATTACTACTGAAATAGTTTTGACTATATAAGAGGCACCCCCTTCCTCTGTTAGTCAAAATTATTTTCAGTAGTAACAATTAAAATAAACATAATCTGCCCTAAGTGTTAAGTACACCAGATTACACCCCTGCTTGCTCTAGGTCAGTTCTACGGCCAGAGACAGCCTGGCAAGTGGCAACTAGTACTTGTCAGCATTGAAAAGCTCTGTATATCATCAGGTACAGATTTTCTTTAAGGGCCGGGTCACACTGCTGCGATGCGGGAACCGTGCGAATCTACTGCGGGTTCCCGCATCGCATGTCTCCTGGCGGCATTTCACACTGCTCTATGCGAACTGCTGGGAGTGTCAGTTAATGACACCCTCACATCAGATTGCATATCGCAGTGTGATCTGTGTGAACACCCATGTGATCCAATTCTGCTGCGGACCAAAAAAAGGGTCCTGTGCGAGTTTGGTCTGAATGCGATGTGTATGGCTGAAATCACATTGCACAGAGATTGCATGTGATTTGCACTGCAGTGCGGTGCGAATCACATCCGATCTCAGACATCGCAGCAGTGTGAACCGGCCCTAACACTTGATAACATTTTTTTTTTTTTGGTCTCTTTTCATGAGTATTTAAAACCAAATTTTTTTGGAAATGTTTTTATACAACACACTATCTGAAACACAGAATGTAACAGTGCTGCAAGTATATGCAACCTTTAACAAAAGGGATGGCTATAATGCAATTAAATTGAAAGCTGCGTATTTTCTAATGCCGCGTACACACGAGCGGACTTTACGGCGGACTTAGCCCGGCGGATTTTTCGACGTACTTTACGACGGACTTTCTGAATGAACGGACTTGCCTACACACAATCCACCAAAGTCCGTCGAATTCGTACGTGATGACGTACGACCGGACTAAAACAAGGAAGTTCATAGCCAGTAGCCAATAGCTGCCCTAGCGTGGCTTTTTAGTCCGTCGAACTAGCATACAGACGGCGGACTTTTCGACCGGACTCGATTTCAACGGATAAATTTTAAACAAGTTTCAAATCTAAGTCCGTCCAACTTTTGAGAAAACAAAGTCCGCTGGAGCCCACACACATCGAATTGTCCGACGAAATCCAGTCCGCCGGGCAAAGTCCGCCGTAAAGTCCGCTCGTGTGTACGCGGCATAAGTGTATTATAATGTTTGCAGTGCAATTCAATAATCATTTGTGCTTAGGGTGGTTAGTTGTACTCCCTATCTGTATTTTCCATTCAGCCATGTCCTGTTTTGTGCTGTATTTTTCATATTTTATACAAGAAAGGAAAAATGGGAGACATATTTAGACTATAAATGTCCTGGCTGCACATACCCCTAATGAAATAGACATCTTAACCACTTAAGGACCGGGCCTCTTTTACAGACTCTGTGTTTACAAGCTAAAAACTGTTTTTTTTGCTAGAAAATTACTTAGAACCCCCAAACATTATACATTTTTTTTTCTAACACCCTAGAGAATAAAATGGCGGTCGTTGCGATACTCTCTGTCACACCGTATTTGCACAGCGGTCTTACAAGCGCACTTTTTTTTTTAAAATACACTTTTTTGAATTAAAAATAAGACAACAGTAAAGTTAGCCCAATTTTTTCTATATTGTGAAAGATAATGTTAAGCCGAGTAAATTGATACCCAACATGTCACGCTTCAAAATTGAGCCCGATCGTGGAATGGCGACAAACTTTTATCCTTAAAAATCTCCATAGACGACATTTAAAAAATTCTACCGGTTGCATGTTTTGCGTTACAGAGGAGGTCTAGTGCTAGAATTATTGCTCTCGCTCTACCGATCGTGGTGATACCTCACATGTGTGCTTTGAATACCTTTTTCCTATGCAGGCGCTACTCACGTATGCGTTCGCTTCTGCACACAAGCTCGGCAGGACGGGGCACGTTTAAATTTTTTTTTTAATTTCCTATTTATTTTACCTTTTATTTTTTATTTTTACACTGTTTTTTAAAAAAAATTGTGTCACTTTTATTCCTATTACAAGGAATGTAAACATCCCTTGTAATAGTGAAAGAATTGAAGGGTGAAGGTGCATCCAAAGACATGCTGGTAGGTTAAGAGGCTCCTAGATTGTGATGTATGTGTGGAGCACTGCATAAATTGACAATGCTATATGGGTGGGTACCTTAAATAGGGATAATTGTAGACACGCACCCACACTCACTCAGGTTGAACTGGATGGACTGGTGTCTTTATTCAACTTTACTAACAATGTAACTATAATGTGCAGAGTCCTGTGTATAATGTAGAGCCTGGTATATGATGTGCAGAGTCCTCTGTATAATGTAGAGCCTGGTACAGTATATGATGTGCAGAGTCCTGTGTATAATGTAGAGCCTGGTATATGATGTGCAGAGCCCCTTCCATCAGAAGCTCCCCATGGCATACAAGAGTCCCTCCTTTCACACCAGACACCCCCTATCACATCAGGATCCCCTTTCAAATTAGAAGCCCCCTCATCACATCCAAGAGCCACCCCTCCCCCCTGTATGTCAGAAGCCATACAAGATAAACTTAAAATGTCTGGCTGTGTTTTTCACACGGCAATATTGAATAAACATGCATCCAGAACAGCTGGAAAAATTTGGTGATCAGATTGAACCTACATAATGTACCTTGTACACTTGTCCTCTGAAGTCTATTGCCACAGTATAAAAGCCAGCCAGGAACTCAGCACAGGGATGGGGGGAACCTCTTATAATGGGCACAGCAGCCAGCAGCTGTACAGACCCGGGAACTCAGCACAGGGATGATGGGAACCCCTCATTATGGGCACAGTGAGGCTACATTTGATGAAATAGACACTTGCATTTGGCAGCGCCATACCTATCTCTCTTTTAAACTTACCCATATTTTCATTTGACTCATAGGTATTGATCATTGTGGAATTTTTTTTGAAAATGAGTGAAAATTCGGTTCCATCTTTGAAACTATTTCCCTTCACAAGGCGTTCAGATGAGGAAAAAAAGAGGATAAAGGAGCTTGGACCACATCAACCCAAATTGCAAATTCAGCAGAGATCAAGTGATCGTGGTCGAGTTTACACTCAAAGCTTTTCCACCACTTCTTATAATAAATGGAGTTGGCTACCTGGATGTGATGTGACCTGTGGATATCAACAGGGGTTAATGACCTGAAGCATCTCACTGAAAAGTGCAAGCGGCATGAAACTACCCAAAGCCATCTTGACAATGTTATGAGGCTCAAGTTTTTTGGGAAGCGTAGCATTGGTGAACAGCTAGATGCAGGCTACAGAACTGCCATTAGAAGACATAATGAAGAGGTCACAAAAAATTGACACATCCTGTCTCGAATAATAGACTGTGTGAAATTTTGTGCATTTGAGCTGGCTTTGCGTGGCCATGATGAGAGTGAGAGATCTGATAATCCTGGGATATTCCGTGGTTTGGTCGATTTTGTTGCTTCTCTTGATGGAGTTTTGAAAGAGCACCTTGAGAATGCCACTGTTTTTAAGGGAACTTCAAAAACTGTGCAGAATGAGCTGTTGGACTGTATGTTGTCTGTAGTGAAGGAGCACATTATTCAAGAAGCACGGAGCAGCGATTTCATCTCAATCCAGGCCGAGACCACTGATATTGCCACACAGTGCCAACTTGTGCTTGTACTGCGCTACATTGATGCCAAAAACAACGTACAGGAGAGGTTTTTTGAGTTTATTCCTCTACATTACCCTAATGCGGATTCCATCGCTACAGCACTACAAGAGCGTCTTGCTGTCATCCTTCCAGGGGATCAGAAACATAAACTCATCTCCCAAGCATATGATGGAGCCAGCGTGATGAGAGGTGCCACTTCAGGGGTTCAAATGAAGATTCAGGATATGTACCCAAATGCCCATTACATTCACTGCTATGCACATCAGCTCAATCTAATAATGCAACAGGCCACTTCTCAAATATCCAAAGTGAGTCTTTTTTTTGCTAACCTTGGAGGATTTGCCAGCTTTTTGCAAGATCACCCAAGCGCACAGATGTACTTGATAAAGTAGTTGCCCATAGACTACCGACATCAAGCAGTGTCAGATGGAACTTCCACAGCTGTGCCATCAATACAGTGTTTGAGCACAGAGAGGACCTCATCCGCTGTTTTGAAACCATGCGAGACTCAGGTGACTTTGACCCTGTTACCATGAGAGAGGCAGCAGGCTTTGCCGTGCTGCTGGAGGATCAGGATTTTAAATATTTTCTTACGCTTTTCCACAACATAATGCCGCATTTGGATCTCCTCTATGCCAAACTCCAGAAGAAGATCATAGATTCAGTCCACATTAAGGGGAGCATCCAGCAGTTAAAGCGGGACATACAGAAGATCAGGTAGCAGCTGTATTCCTCCTTTTCCATGTGTTGTTGTTATTATTATTATTTTTAATTAATATTGCTCATACATTTTGCAGAGATTCTATCCCATCCCTGGTTGACCAAAGCAGTCAAGGTGGTTCTCAACCGAAGAGTTGGGGTTTGCTGAATCCAGGAGAACATAAACGCATTGCAACCGAGGTGAGTTTTTATTTGTGGCAATATTTGTCTTTTTGATAGCTCCCTTATAGATATGAAGAGTGGAAAGAAAATATTTTTCTTACAATATTCATATAAAAATGATGTGATCTAAAAGGATTTGTTTTGTTATTCCCTCTAGTGGATAACATTAGTATTACAACCTTAATCTGTGTTAGCTGTCTGAACATCAGAAATGCATGAAGCTTGACATATTTACTAAGAATGTCTTGTCCATGTGTTTGGAGTTCTGAGAAATTATGGATTCAAAACCACTGAAACTGATCTCCCTTTATAACTTAAAACTGAACATTTTAAAATGGCCAGTTTTAATGTTATGAAGGGAGATCAGTTTCAGTGTTTTTGAATCCATAATTTCTCAGAACTCCATACACATGGACAAGACATTCTTAGTAAATATGTATAAGTTTCATGCATTTCTTATGCTCAGGGAGCTAACAGAGATGACATTGACATTTTGTCATCACTACCTAATTTTTGTTTTTATCCTTCACTCTATAGGTCTGTGATACCATACTATTACAACCATGCAATGTTTCTCCTTCACAAAACACCTTATTAGTGCCACCTTGCTTTAAGCAGACAGGTTTGAACAGTACCCAATGGAGTTTTTGGAGGATGCACTGAGTGAAACTTTGAAGGCCTATCCAATGCTCAATAAGAATAAGTTAAAGACAGAGCTTGGTCTCATATACCGTACAGAAGAGTTCAAAAAGTGCAATGGTGCTGTGGACCTATTCCAGCTGTTTGTGGAGAACAATCTTGCTCATGTATTTAGAGAGACTGTCACTCTGCTAAAGATCCTCATCACCACACCCATGACCACAGCAGAAGCTGAGAGGTGCTTCTCAACCTTAAAAAGGATTAATGCCGCGTACACACGGTCGGACTTTTCGTCTACAAAAGTCAGACAGCCTGTCCGACAGACTTCCGGCAGACTTTCGGCGGACTTTCGACGGACTTGCGGCGGACTTTCTAACGAACAGACTTGCCTACACACGATCACACAAAAGTCCATCGAATTCTTACGTGATGACGTACACCGGACTAAAATAAGGAAGTTCATAGCCAGTAGCCAATAGGTGCCCTAGCGTGGCTTTTTGTCCGTCGGACTAGCACACAGATGAGCGGATTTCGGGGTCCGTCGTAGTTACGAAGTAAAGATTTGAAGCATGTTTCAAATCTAAAGTACGTCGGATTTGAGGCTAAAAAAGTATGTTGAAAGTCCGGAGAAGCCCACACACGATCGGATTACCAGCCAGCTTTAGTCCGTCAGCGTCCGTTGGACTTTTGTAGACGAAAAGTCCGACCGTGTGTACGCGGCATAAGACTTTTCTGAGAAATAGCATGACCCAGGCT
The DNA here is from genome assembly GCA_037952835.1 of Lithobates septentrionalis. NCBI lineage: Eukaryota > Metazoa > Chordata > Amphibia > Anura > Ranidae > Lithobates > Lithobates septentrionalis. The sequence goes on along the minus strand of JBBDGP010000284.1, from coordinate 2,603,880 downwards.
GAATGCATTGGCCATGCTGTCAATGGAAAAGAGAGTGGTGACAGAGATGACTGACTTCAACCAGAAGGTCATTGAGAAATTTGCAAGCCAGAAAGAAAGGAGAGCAAAATGTATTTTCAAATAGTTCTACTGGCGCTAATGTGAATCTGGCGTGCATTTGTATTCAGTCACCTTTACTCTGATTCAGAGTTTTTTTGTTGTTGCTTGTTGTACAATAAAGTTAGTTTGCTGTTGTAAAAAAATTCACTGATTTGTGGTACATTTATTGCATTCTTTAACAGTTGACTTAAACATTAACATTTTCAATATTTTATCTAGATATATAATCTGTCCTGTGATGCTGGGACTGTATACTCTGTCCTGTGATCTGAGCTGTTTACTCCTGACATTATGGGTGGAATCAAGTGGAATACAGGGGGCGGAGTGGGTGGATTATATAAGGGGTGTGGTTTATGTGAAGTGGAAGGGGTCAAAAATCTGGCACCCCCCATCCAAAAACTTCACCAGTCGCCACTGCTTTGTGGCCTTCTTTTCCAAACTGTACAACCTACATAATTAGGAGTCTATTCCATCCCCCCACGTCTAGAAGATATTGATGCTTTCCTTTCATCCATACACCTACCATCATTATCTAACACCCAACTGAGATCTTTATCAGCTCTATTTACACAGAATGAGGTCCGTAGAACTATCAAAACTCTTCCCTTACACAAAGCCCCCAGCCAGTACAGTTTCTTTAATGAATATTATAAGCATTTCATTGACACTTTCACCCCCCATTTGTGTGCTGCATTCAATCAATATGCAACTACAAGGAAGGTTCCTAAAGAATCCTTAGAAGCATTAATAGTAGCATTAATAGTAGCTGTCCTATTAATAGTAGCTGTCCTACGCAAATTTGGTCTACCAGGAATGCTTCTGAATGCCATTCTTAGTTTATACTCATCTCTAGGGATAAGCCGAACACCCCCCGGTTCGGTTCGCACCAGAACCTGCGAACGGACCGAAAATTCGCACGAACGTTAGAACCCCATTGACGTCTATGGGACTCGAACGTTCGAAATCAAAAGTGCTCATTTTAAAGGCTAATTTGCATGGTATTGTCCTAAAAAGGGTTTGGGGACCCGGGTCCTACCCCAGGGGACATGTATCAATGCAAAAAAAACTTTTAAAAACGGCCGTTTTTTCGGGAGCAGTGATTTTAATGATGCTTAAAGTAAAAAAAAAAAAAGTGAAATATTCCTTTAAATATCGTACCTGGGGGGTGTCTATAGTATGCCTGTAAAGTGGCACGTGTTTCCTGTGTTTAGAACAGTCCCTGCACCAAATGTAATTTTTAAAGGAAAAAATCTCATTTAAAACTGCTTACGGGTTTAATGTAATGTTGGGTCCTGGCAATATGAATGAAAATCAGTGAGACAAACGGCATGGGTACCCCCCAGTCCATTACCAGGCCCTTTGGGTCTTGTATGGATATTAAGGGGAACCCCGCACCCAAATTAAAATAAGGAAAGGTGTGGGGCCACCAGGCCCTATATACTCTGAACAGCAGTATACAGGCGGTGCAAACAAGACAGGGACTGTAGGTTTGTTGTTAAGTAGAATCTGTTTGTAATTTTGAACGGGTACATTTTTAACGTGTTTAGCTCCAGCCAAAAATTCTTTTTTAAGCTTTTTGGAAAACATAGGGAAGAGTTATCACCCCTGTGACATTTGTTTTGCTGTCTTTCCTCCTCTTCAGAAGATTTCACCTCACTTTTTGTCCCAATGACAAATGTTTTTTGAAAATTTGGGTTTTTTTGTGGAACAAGGATTGGAAAGCATCAGTGGAAAGGAGATTAACTCTTACAGGAGAGAATTTCCCTTCCTAGGGGTAGATTTCATCTCACTTCCTGTTGTCTCCTTCCGTTTGCAAGTAGGAGTCGTTTGTAAGTTAGATGTTTGAAAGTAGGGGCCTGCCCTATATACTCAGCAGAAATTTGGGCCTTAGGTGTTGTTGTGGCCACAATACTGTAAGCCCTCACAGGGCCCTGCTGTGAAATATTAGATCAAGAATTGTAATTACATGCCCCTGTTGAACAGGGGCAGAAAAACTGGGCCTTTGGTGGTGGTGGTGGTGGTGCTGGTGCCACAACACTGTAAGTCCTCACTCGCTCTTGGTGGGTGCAGAAATGGGCCCTGCTGTGAAATATTAGATCAAGAATTGTAATTACATGGCCCTGTTGAACAGGGGCAGAAAAATTGGGCCTTTGGTGGTGGTGGTGGTGGTGTTGGTGCTGGTGCCACAACACTGTAAGTCCTCACTCGCTCTTGGTGGGTGCAGAAATGGGCCCTGCTGTGAAATATTAGATCAAGAATTGTAATTACATGCCCCTGTTGAACAGGGGCTGAAAAATTAGGCCTTAGGCACTGGTGCTGGTGCCACAACACTGCAACCCCTCACAGACACTCTAGTTGGAACGCAGGAACGAGCCCTGCTGCAAAGTATTGCATCAAAAATTGTAATTACACGCCCCTGTTAAACAGGGGCAGAAAAATTGGGCCTTAGGCACTGGTGCTGGTGCCACAACACTGCAACCCCTCACAGACACTCTAGTTGGAACGCAGAAAAGAGCCCTGCTGCAAAGTATTGCATCAAAAATTGTAATTACACGCCCCTGTTAAACAGAGGCTGAAAAATTGTGCCTTAGGCACTGGTGGTGGCGCCCAGAACCAAAAATGTTCTTACAAGCTATCAGCGTGATCATTGAGGAGGAAGAGGATAATTACTCAGGGATAGTCACTCAGCATCAGCATAGGCAGTCTTTGAAGGGATCTGAGATTTCAAAAACAATTATTCGGTTACATCAGCATCAGGTGCTTGGTAGCTGGTGGTGATCCAAGACTGATTCATTTTTATAAAGGTCAGTCGATCGACCGAGTCGGTGGACAGACGCACCCTGTGATCGGTTACCACGCCTCCAGCAGCACTGAATGTGCGTTCCGAAAGAACGCTGGATGCAGGACAGGCCAGTAGCTTAATTGCATACTGTGCAAGCTCTGGCCAGTGATCCATCCTCAAGACCCAGTAACCCAGAGGATTTTCAGTGGGAAAGGTGTCCAAGTCTGATCTTGCACCTAGGTATTCCTGCACCATGTAAAACAGACGCTGGCGATGGTTGCTGGAACCGATTATACCTTGGGGCTGCGGACCAAAAAATTGTCTGAACGCATCGGTCAGACGGCCACCTTCTCCACCGCTCCTTCTTTGACTGACCGAAGCCTCAGCAACACGTTGTCCAGAAACAGGAGTTTGTAACCTCCCAGTCTCTGGGAACGCGTTGCACAGACCTTTCTGCAAGGCCTCCCGAAGATGTTTCATCCTCTGCTCCCTCTGCAATGGCAAGATAAGGTCCGCAACCTTACCTTTGTAACGTGGATCAAGGAGGGTTGCCAGCCAGTATTGGTCCTTCTCCTTGATACCACGAATACGAGGATCCTTACGCAGGCTTTGCTGGATCAGGGAGGCCATGCAGCGTAGGTTTGCTGAGGCATTCGGTCCGGAGTCCTCTGGGTCACTAAGGACGACATGGTCCGCAGCCACCTCCTCCCAGCCACGTACACGTCCATGTGTTTCTTGGGACTGATCCCTTAAAGACTGCTGCTGATGCTGAGTGCCAGGCTCCACCTCCATACTGACACAATCTTCCTCCTCCTCCTCCTCCTCCTCCTCCTCCTCCTCCTCCTCCTCTTCCTGTGTGATCGGCGGGCACGCAGGAACACTGTCTGGATAAAGGGGGCCTTGAGAGCTAAGGAAGTCCTCCTCTTCTTGCCTCTGTTCTGCCTCAAGTGCCCTGTCCATTATTCCACGCAGCTTGTGCTCCAACAGGTGGACAAGGGAGACAGTGTCACTGATGCATGCACTGTCACTGCTCACCATCCTCGTGGCCTCCTCAAATGGTGACAGGACAGTGCATGCATCCCTGATCATGGCCCACTGGCGTGGGGAAAAAAAAACAGCTCCCCTGACCCTGTCCTGGTGCCATAGTCGCACAGGTACTCATTGATGGCCCTCTGCTGCATGTGCAGCCACTGCAGCATGGCCAACGTTGAGTTCCACCTGGTGGGCATGTCACAGATTAGGCGGTTCTTGGGCAGGTTAAACTCCTTTTGGAGGTCCGTCAGCCGAGCACTGGCATTATATGACCGGCGGAAATGCACACAGACTTTCCTGGCCTGCCTCAGGACATCCTGTAAGCCCGGGTACCTGCCCAAGAACCGCTGCACCACCAAGTTAAGGACGTGAGCCAAACAGGGCACATGGGTCATTTGTCCCTGTTGGAGGGCAGAGAGGAGGTTGGTGCCATTTTCGCAAACCACCATTCCTGCCTTAAGTTGGCGTGGCGTCAACCACCTCTGAACCTGCCCCTGCAGAGCTGACAGAACCTCTGCCCCAGTGTGGCTCCTGTCCCCCAAGCACACCAGCTCAAGCAGCGCATGGCATCTTTTGGCCTGCGTACTTGCGTAGCCCCTTGAATGGTTACGGAGCACCGCTTGTTCCGAGGACAAAGCACAGGAAGAGGCCATGGAGGAAGAAGAAGAGGAGGGGGTGGAGGAGAGAGGTGTGTCACAATCATTAGCATTGGAGGCGTGGTGGCGGAACAACCTCCAACACTACTGCACCTTGTCCTGCATCCTTCCCAGCTGCCAACAGAGTCACCCAATGCGCCGTAAAACTTAGGTAACGTCGTTCCCCTGGGCCTCTTTGATAGGTCTGTGGGGGTTCTGGGTTACAGAACTGACCAAAAGTGTGTGCCCTTGGCTGCGGCTAGGTGTTTCTTCTTTTCAATTTTTATTATTATGTTTACTTTTCTAGTATACACGTTATATGGATTCCTATTACACTTCTTTTATCCTCAGGACACGGACGGATATCTCTGGACTGCACCGAACTTTGACCGCCCCTGTGTTATTTGGTGCCGTTCTGGGAGTTGTCTCTCTGTTGTGTGGGAAATTTCCTAGAACCTAATGGGTTTTGTTTGGGGTTCAGGCACGCCGAGTTCCACAGCGGTTGTGCGGGGTGGGAGGGGCTTGGGCTTTTGTTTTTTCTTGTTCTATAGTGTTATTTCTTTACTATACAAGACAGATGTGTGATAATGTAAGTGGCCCGGGGGTGTTATGGATCCGGGCCCGGCTACCGCTCTGCCCGGATCCATGGCGGACCCATAGGTACAGTGTATCGATGATGTTGCAGGCCACCCAGGGTCCAGCTGACCGTAACTTAATCCTTGAATATGTATATCCTTGTACGCTATGGCCCCCCTGAAAATTCTTTCCTGGAATGTCCGGGGACTGGGTGATAAAATAAAGCGCTGACTAGTGTTTGATTATATCAAGAAATACAACCCCCACATCTGCATTTTGCAAGAAACACATCTAGTGGGGAGTAAGATAATGAGTCTTAAACGCCTCTGGGTGGGGAGGCATTTTCATGCCACCCACTCAAGCTACTCACGCGGAGTCAGTATTTTGACTCATAAATCCCTTCAATTTGAGTTGCTGGATGATAAGCTGGACCCTGGGGGTAGGTATGTACTAATTCATGCAATTATTGATACGGTTGAGATGGTGGTGGTGGGCATTTACTTACCACCCCCGGCTGACATTTCCCTACTCCATAACCTTATCCCCCTTCTAGCTCAATATCCCACAGATAATGTCCTCCTGGCAGGGGATTTCAATATAGCGCCGGACCCATCCCACGATAGACTCACACCTGACCCCGCCAAGGACTCCTCCCTATCCAGATGGGCGGGTATATTTGGTTTTGAGGACGTGTGGAGATGGAAGTACCCTAATGAACGCTCATACACATGTTGCTCCCTTTCACACAATACGTTATCTCGCATTGATCTCATCTATGCCAGTGGCACCCTTTTGCCTAAGATTAGAGAGATCAAGATCCTCTCAAGGGGAATATCGGACCATTCACCGATGTTCTGTGTTTTACAAACGGTGACACCCCCTGCTGACAGAGTTTGGCGTCTGTCCAGATTCTGGATAAACCACCCGACTATAGAGGTTGAAATGACCACCTTGATCAGACAATACTGGTTGATAAATGCAGGCTCAACGTCACCGGGTAATGACTGGGATGCATTTAAGGCCTATATCAGAGGATGTTATATGTCTTCTATTGCTACGGAACGTAAAAATAACCAGCTTATACTTGAAGAGGCGGAGGCCAAGGCTCAGACTCTTGAATCTGACTTTGCCCTCACGGCTAACCCCATCACAGGACAGGACATGAAAGTAGCATATAGGGAGGTTCTGCTTCTTAGGGTGGCCAAAGTTAATAAAAGACAGTTGGTTCAATCACAAAAAAATATTTGAACAAGGGGAGAAGATGGGGAGACTGCTAGCTTGGCTTGCTAAAGAACAATCCACGACCCACACTATAGCGAGAATTGAAGCGACTGACGGAACAATAAAGACAGACCCATCAGATATAAACAAATGCTTTATGGAATTCTACTCCAATCTGTACTCATCAAGAGCAGGATACTCTGATGAAGAGCTGTCTGAGTTCTTGGATGACGTGGACTTTCCTACCCTGACACCGGAGGCTAGGCAGTCCCTGGATAGTCCGATCACACTATGAGAGGTCCAAATAGCCTTGGGCTCTCTGCAACCGGGTAAGACTCCTGGAACGGATGGACTCCCCCCCGAGTTTTATCAGCAATATGCCGAGGAGGTGGCTCCAAGAATACACAATATGTTTGTTAAAACGCTAAGGGAGGGAGCTCTCCCCCCTTCTATGGCACAAGCAATCATAGTAGTAGTGCCCAAACCAGGGAAAGATCCCCAATTGTGTTCATCCTATAGGCCCATTTCCCTGTTGAATTCTGATGCAAAAATTCTAACTAAAATACTCGCCAGACGTCTTAATGAGGTAATATTGTCATTAGTGCACGAGGATCAATCGGGGTTCATGCCAGGCAAGGGCACTGACATTAACCTCCGGAGACTCTATGCGGTCTTGGCCTCGGGGATAGGAGGCGTTGACCAAGCGGTAGTGGCCTCCCTGGATGCAGAAAAAGCTTTCGATTCCGTGGAATGTAAATATCTATGGGAGGTCCTCCGCAGATTTGGATTTGGTCCCGTCTTCATCTCCTGGGTAGAGGCGGTGTACAGATCCCCAACGGCCAGGGTACGTACAGGAGCGGTCCTCTCTCCGTCTTTTCCCCTTCGTAGAGGGACGAGGCAGGGATGCCCGCTATCCCCGGGGCTTTTTGCATTGGCGATAGAGCCCATGGCTATCCTTATTAGGTCCACCTCACAAATACAGGGTATAACTATAGGTCCACTACAGGAAAAAGTGTCATTGTATGCGAATGACACCTTGTTATACCTTAAAGACGACGGACAATCATTGAAGCAAGCGCTTCAGGTCATAGATAGGTGTGGGCGGTATTCAGGAATATGTATTAACTGGGGGAAATCAGTATTGTTCCCACTGCACTCTGGGGTTGCTCCTGTGCATCTGGACGCACAGCTATGCCGGGTATCACAGTTCAGATACCTTGGCGTAGAGATACACTTGTTGTGGGTGTATCATTCACATATTACCTTATCCATGTATGAAATAATTTACCCAATTGTTACTCTGTTTGCCTCCCAACTGATGCAGCTATTCATTATGTATTGTACTCTTGTCTTATAGATATGCACTATGTGTAATGATTGATGTTTTGTCTTTTGCTATTGCTGATAACTTGGCCACTATGCCGGGTAATGCACACTTATTGCTATTCCCATTTGTTGCAGCATTTTGTAAATAATAAAATTATTTTATTACACTGTTACGTATGTGTGCCTAATCTCTTCCACCTCATTCAAAGTCCCAGGGCGATCTCCCCCCCATGTTTCTATGTATTCAGGGATGGAGGTGGTTTGAGTGGTCAGTCCAGATCCTAACTCCCCTTTCTTTCGTATTACCAGGGTGGTAGACACCCAAAATGCCCATTGTTTTGGTCTGTTTTGACTATTGGCCACTACTCATTTGCATACCTAGTGCTTTTTTATTATTCCCCGCTCAGTTGGGTTTCACTTCCGCCACCCCTCAGGGGCACACTTCGGTGGGTGGGGTTCCCCTTCGTTTTTTGCCTTGGGGGTGTTGTTGTTTGTCCAGCTCGGGAGCTGCGTTGTGCACCAGGGAGGTACCTCCTACCTCCTGCTGTCCTCGTCTGCCCTCCGGGACGGGCTTGGCCACCTGCACTTCGGCGTCATGTTTTCCACGCCCACTCTGTGACGTCTTTGACTCCAGTTATGGGCTGTGTGGAACATCCCGGAGGCAGGGACGGTGCCTGTTTGTACACGCCTCCCTGAACGGCCGACGTTTTCCACGCCGGTCCGTCGCCTCCGTACATGACGCTGGGGGCGGAGCGTTTGGATCCATTGTGGGTTTATCAGGACGCATGGCGCGGCTGCCAGTCACATCTGATCCCTACTGGTCTGACGCTACAGTTATTAGATCTGGGAGTGCACCGTTCAGCTTGGGGTTGCTTCAATTCTGATCAGGTATTTTTTTCTTTACTCTCCACACTCACTACGTGTGTGTCATGCATCTTTCTCACTACATAGAGATTGTCTACTCTATTCTCATTACAATTCCTACATCTTAACTATCATTTTTCTTCATTATTGCTAGCTCATCCTTATTTGTTATATGCATTATATTTTTTATTATTTTTTTACTTCACCCCACAGCCTCCCTACCTACACCCTTGGTTATCCCTTTGGGTCATTTTGTTGTAGTGCAGACCAGTTTACTCTTTGTGAATATAGTTAATATATGTATATGTTTGAGACTTACGTATCTCTATATACATTTCATTATATATACATTTTTTAGATATGCTTTCGGGCTACATTAAACATATTTGATTCTTACTGGTTTGACGCTACAGTTATTAGACTTGGGAGTGCACTGTCCAGGCTGGGGTTGTTTCAATTTTCATCAGGTATTCTCTATTTTCCACACTTACTATATGTATGACATTTATCTTCCATACTACTTAGAGATTGTCTACTCTATTCCCATTACGTTTTCTACATCCATATTATCTTTTCTTCTCCTTCATCATTTTCAGCTCATCTTTACTTGTAATATGCATTATACATACATAATTTTTTTCATAATTTTTTTCATCATTTTTCATTTTTTACTTTACCCCACAGCCTCCCTACCTACACCCTTGGCCATCCCCTTGGGTCATTATGTTATAGTGCAGACCAGTTCACTCTTTTTGAACATACTTACTATTTGTATATGTTTGAGACCTATGTATCTCTATATACATTTCATTACATATATATTTTGTAGATACGCCTTTGGGGCTACACTGTACATCCTTCATCATATGTCCCAAGCAGCCGCTGCCATGCATCTGGTTTTCCCCACTTGTGGTCTCCGCTCGCTGAGCCCCCTCAGCTCCCAAGCTGGACTTCCTTTCATCACCGTACTGGCATCAACGCTCGGTGACCCAACCCAGTGGAGTGGTAAGTAGGAGGTCTCCTACTTCCTTGACCTCTTCCACCAACTACCATACTCCCCCTTTTTCTACCCTCTCATCCATTCCCCTATACACCCATTTACCCTATCATGTCTTGTTTCAGATATTATATTGAGGCATCTGCCCCTGAAGAGCGAGCTGGGACTCGCGAAACGCGTAGGGCAACATCGATGCTCTTTACATGCCTTTTACGGTTGGGTTGTTATGTTGTGGGTGTATCATTCACATATTACCTTATCCATGTATGAAATAATTTACCCAATTGTTACTCTGTTTGCCTTCCAACTGATGCAGCTATTCATTATGTATTGTACTCTTGTCTTATAGATATGCACTATGTGTAATGATTGATGTTTTGTCTTTTGCTATTGTTGATAACTTGGCCACTATGCCGGGTAATGCACACTTATTGCTATTCCCATTTGTTGCAGCATTTTGTAAATAATAAAATTATTTTATTACACTGTTACGTATGTGTGCCTAATCTCTTCCACCTCATTCAAAGTCCCAGGGCGATCTCCCCCCCATGTTGGCGTAGAGATACACAGAGACCTTCGTCAGTTCATTGGCCTTAACCTGACCCCGGTGATGTCTCGAGTGACCCACCAATTTTCTTCATGGAAATCCCTTCCCCTTAGCCCAGTGGGCCGCGTAAATCTAATTAAGATGTCCATCCTGCCCAAATTCACCTATTTGTTCAGACAAACTCCTGTACCCATACCCCTTTCCTTCTTTGCTAAGTTGGATAGTTTGGTCATCTCTTTTGTATGGAATGGAAAGGCCCCTAGAATCGCAAAAACAACATTACAACTACCGGTTACGCTGGGTGGTCTGGCACTCCCATGTTTCTTAAAATATTATTGGGCGGCAGTCCTGGTGACGTTAAAGTGGTGAGCCCTCTAATCCGGCATCCGATGTGGAGGCAGCATTGCTGGGTTCCTACTCGGAACTAAGGAATCTCATACATAGAGGGCCCCGCTCCAATCCCAAAATATCAGGGCCCATGAAAAAGACCATTAAGGTATGGGACACGGTGAACGCGAAATTAGAGAATCAACATGCGTGGTCCCCTGTGACACCACTTTGGGGTAACCCGCGGTTAAGTCATTTTCAGTCGATTCCAGATCCCGTCATATGGGCTAGATACGGCATAGTTACCCTTGGTGATATTGTATCGCAGGGACAACTGATAACATTTGATGATCTAAAAAGTAGAAAGGGCCTCCCAAACCGGATGTTTTTTAGATTTCTCCAGATAAGGCATGCTTTTCGCTCCCAGTTTCCCAGCCCGATAACTCTGCGGATGTCGGATTTGGAGACTGAACTTCGTGCACCTGAAGGCACTAGATTACTCTCGTCTATCTATAACAAACTTACCCTGCTGGACACATCTAGAGTCTCACAACTGCTGACAACCTGGCGGCATGACATCCCTGACCTAAGCGATGATGACTGGGAGGAGGGGGTGCAGCAATATCTAACTCTGACCATATCCTCTAGGGATAGATTTACCCAATTAAAATTTCTACACCGGGCTTATTACTCCCCGTCGCGTCTTGCAAGAATTTATACAAATAGAATAGCCACCTGTCCTAGATGTGGCTCAGATGGTGCGGATTTCTTTCATACTGTGTGGACATGTCCACAGATAGTGTTTTTTTGGAAGACGGTCCTGGAGGATATTAACTCGGTGGGCAAAATCAGGGTCCCCTATAGCCCTCTCCCCCTCCTGCTAGGCATATGTGATTATCTAGAGGCCCCCAAAAGGAAAAAAATATTTGTTTTTTTATACTGCAATGTATGCCAGAAAGGCGATTCTCCTTAACTGGAATCAGCCTCAACCACCTACTAAACAACTATGGCTCTCTCTCATAAATGCAGCCCTGCCCCTATATAAAATAACATATATGGGAAGGAACTGTCCGAAAAAATTTGATAGAGTCTGGGCGGGTTGGGTGGAGGCCAAACACCTGACTATTCCATAGGAAAACTAAGTACTACATCCTACACTCTTGACTGTCCAAACATTCCTGCTTTAGGTAATTTCGCCCCGGACGGGGCCTCCCCGCTACGAGGTTAATATATGACTAGGTTTGGAGACCCCTGCGGTGCCTTCCTACCCGAGCCTCCCCCCCCTACCCTTCCTCCCCCCACACGGGGGCTTTTATAGCGACCTGGACTTGAAATTTTGCAACTCTATTCTGACCATTTACTGTGCGGTTGAAAATATATTATCTGCAATGTACTAGTCGATTCGATATGGTATGGAAAATCCTTGTACATTATCTGTCTTGAGCTAATGCAACTTGTTTTGTATTTTGTTTGTTTGAGATGAATAAATAAACTTTATGTTAAAAAAAAAACTTAGGTAACGTCCCTGTCCATGCCTGCTGGACCATGAGTCAGCGGTAATATGCACCTTACCGCTGACCGCCCTGTCCAGCGAGGCATGGACATTGCCTTCCACATGCCGGTAGAGAGCCGGAATCACCTTTCGTGAGAAAAAGTGGCATTTGGGTACCTGCCACTGAGGAACCGCACATTCCACAAACTCACGGGAGGGGGCAGAGTCTACCAACTGAAAAGGCAGCAGTTGAAGTGCTAGCAATTTTGCCAAGTTAGCATTCAACCGCTGGGCATGTGGATGGCTGGGAGCAAACTTCTTTCGACGGTGCAGCAGCTGGGGCAGGGAAATTTGCCTGGTACAATCTGACGTCGGTGTACCAAAAGCAGATTGCCCACAAGTACTTGGCTGTGACACACCTAATTCTACACCTTCATTCCTCTCAGTGCAGATCTCAGAGAGGACTGAAAGTATAGTGGGGTTGGAAATCTCAGCTGATGGGGAGCAAGGAGAGGTCCTCTTTGTTCTTTGGTGTGGGTCTTTTAGATACGCTTGCCAACGAACTGCATGGCATGTAAACATATGTTTGGTCAAGCATGTGGTACCCAAGCGGGAGATGTTTTGGCCACGCGAGATACGCTTGAAACATATGTTGTAAATAGCAGCGGTGCGATCTGATGCACTCGTCTCAAAAAAGGCCCACACCAAAGAACTTTTTGAATAACGCACAGAGACTGCAGCGCCCTGCACATGTGGAGCTTTGGGGTGTGATGCAGTCAATGTGCTGCCCTTAGGCTGGCCCCTGGAGGGCATCCTGCCTCGTTGGTGATGTGCCGCCTCCTCCTCCTCCTCCTCCTCCTCTCTCCTATCAGGCACCCACATTGAGTCAGTGACCTCATCATCCCCTCCCTCCTCATCACTGGAGCAAACCTGGCAGTATGCTGCAGCAGGGGGAGCATGACTGTCAGATTGCTGTCCTTCTTGGGCACCCCCTCTGTCCGTGCTCATGTTACTGCCTTCATCGAGCTCAGTATCATCATCAGAGCCTTCCAAACGCTGGGCATCCTCCTGGAGCATGTACCCAACACTGTGGTCAAACAGTTCGAGGGACTCCTAAGGAGGACATGGTGGGGCTAGGGAAGGAGTCACTGATGACATTGAGCCGAGGGAAGAGGCCGAGTTTGCAACTGCTTTTCCAGACAAACTACCCTGAGCCTGCGTGAGAGAGGATGAGGAGGATGAGGACAGCTTGGTCATCCACTCTACCATGTCTTCCGCATGTTGCGGCTCAAAATGGCCAGCTGCCGAAAAAAAGGACATGCATGTCCCACGGCCACATGCTGATGAGGATGCACCGTCTCCACGACCAGCACTGTTGCCTCTAGACACAGAGCCTGCTTGCCTTCTTTTGTTGACTTGTGACTGTCTGCCTCTTCTTGTTGGCCTTCCAGACATACTAATGGCCTGTGAGTTGTAGCTGCAAAGTATCCTGGGCATGGGTGAGAGAGGATGAGGAGGATAAGGACGGCTTGGTCATCCACTCGACCAAGTCTTCCGCATGTTGCGGCTCAACACGGCCAGCTGCCGAAAAAAAGGCCAAGCGTGTCCCACGGCCACGTGCTGATGAGGATGCACCGTCTCCACGACCAGCACTAGACACAGAGCCTACTTGCCCTCTCTTATTGACTTGTGACTATCTGCCTCTCCTTCTTGGCCTTCCAGAAATACTAATGGCCTGTAGCTGCACTAAGCTGGGATATATATATATATATATGTACTGATACTGCAGCTAGCAAAATCAACTGCCTGCCTGTAGTATGAGAACACCACCAACCTTCTACAGGTAGCTTTAGCTGAACACTGTGAGGTGGACGCACCCCACTAACTTGTAGGTTTAGCTGAACACTGTGAGCAGGACGCACTGCACTAACTGTAAATAGTCTAGCTGCCTGACTGTGGTACTAATAGGATCAAAAGAACACCAGCAATTTTCTTCAGGTAGCTGTATATACTGTAACAAGACAAGCCTGCCTGTCAGTAAGAAGATAACAGGAACGGATCTAGCTGAACACTGTGAGCAGGACGCACCCCACTAACTTGTAGGTTTAGCTGAACACTGTGAGGTGGACGCACCCCACTAACTTGTAGGTTTAGCTGAACACTGTGAGCAGGACGCACCCCTCTAACTTGTAGGTTTAGCTGAACACTGTGAGGTGGACATACCACACTAACTTGTAGGTTTAGCTGAACACTGTGAGCAGGACGCACCTCACTAACTTGTAGGTTTAGCTGAACACTGTGAGCAGGACGCACCCCACTAACTTGTAGGTTTAGCTGAACACTGTGAGCAGGACGCACCCCACTAACTTGTTGGTTTAGCTGAACACTGTGAGCAGGACGCACCCCACTAACTTGTAGGCTTAGCTGAACACTGTGAGCAGGACGCACTGCACTAACTGTAAATAGTCTAGCTGCCTGACTGTGGTACTAATAGGATCAAAAGAACACCAGTAATTTTCTTCAGGTAGCTGTATATACTGTAACAAGACAAGCCTGCCTGTCAGTAAGAAGATAACAGGAACGGATCTAGCTGAACACTGTGAGCAGGACGCACCCCACTAACTTGTAGGTTTAGCTGAACACTGTGAGCAGGACGCACTGCACTAACTGTAAATAGTCTAGCTGCCTGACTGTGGTACTAATAGGATCAAAAGAACACCAGTAATTTTCTTCAGGTAGCTGTATATACTGTAACAAGACAAGCCTGCCTGTCAGTAAGAAGATAACAGGAACGGATCTAGCTGAACACTGTGAGCAGGACGCACCCCACTAACTTGTAGGTTTAGCTGAACACTGTGAGGTGGACGCACCACACTAACTTGTAGGTTTAGCTGAACACTGTGAGCAGGATGCACCCCACTAACTTGTAGGTTTAGCTGAACACTGTGAGGTGGACGCACCCCACTAACTTGTAGGTTTAGCTAAACACTGTGAGCAGGACGCACCCCACTAACTTGTAGGTTTAGCTGAACACTGTGAGGTGGACGCACCACACTAACTTGTAGGTTTAGCTGAACACTGTGAGCAGGATGCACCCCACTAACTTGTAGGTTTAGCTGAACACTGTGAGCAGGACGCACCCCACTAACTTGTAGTTTTAGCTGAACACTGTGAGCAGGACGCACTGCACTAACTGTAAATAGTCTAGCTGCCTGACTGTGGTACTAATAGGATCAAAAGAACACCAGTAATTTTCTTCAGGTAGCTGTATATACTGTAACAAGACAAGCCTGCCTGTCAGTAAGAAGATAACAGGAACGGATCTAGCTGAACACTGTGAGCAGGACGCACCCCACTAACTTGTAGGTTTAGCTGAACACTGTGAGCAGGATGCACTGCACTAACTGTAAATAGTCTAGCTGCCTGACTGTGGTACTAATAGGATCAAAAGAACACCAGTAATTTTCTTCATGTAGCTGTATATACTGTAACAAGACAAGCCTGCCTGTCAGTAAGAAGATAACAGGAACGGATCTAGCTGAACACTGTGAGCAGGACGCACTGCACTAACTGTAAATAGTCTAGCTGCCTGACTGTGGTACTAATAGGATCAAAAGAACACCAGCAATTTTCTTCAGGTAGCTGTATATACTGTAACAAGACAAGCCTGCCTGTCAGTAAGAAGATAACAGGAACGGATCTAGCTGAACACTGTGAGCAGGACGCACTGTACTAACTGTAAATAGTCTAGCTGCCTGACTGTGGTACTAATAGGATCAAAAGAACACCAGCAATTTTCTTCAGGTAGCTGTATATACTGTAACAAGGCAAGCCTGCCTGTCAGTAAGAAGATAACAGGAACGGATCTAGCTGAACACTGTGAGCAGGACACACTGCACTAACTGTAAATAGTCTAGCTGCCTGACTGTGGTACTAATAGGATCAAAAGAACACCAGTAATTTTCTTCAGGTAGCTGTAAATACTGTAACAAGACAAGCCTGCCTGTCAGTAGGAAGATAACAGGAACGGATCTAGCAAAACTGAATACAGTGTATATATATATATATATGCAACACCTGGGATGCATATATATACACAATACACTGTAAGTGCAGCTAACTGACTGACTGTTCTGCCTAATCTATCTAACTCAAATCAAATGTCACTGTCTGTCTCTCTCTCTCTCTCAATGAACGCCGGAACACACACTACACAGGGCCGCCGTACAGGCGGCCTTATATAGTGTGGGGCGTGTACTAAATCCCCTGAGCCATAATTGGCCAAAGCCTCCTTGGCTTTGGCCAATTACGGCTCTCTGTTCAGGCGGCGCTGTGATTGGCCAAGCATGCGGGTCATAGTGCATGCTCGGCCAATCATCAGCCAGCAATGCACTGCGATGCCGCAGTGAATTATGGGCCGTGACGCGCCACACGAATTTGGCGCGAATGGCCCATATCGTTCACAATTCGGCGAACGACCGAACAGCCGATATTCGAGTCGAACATGGGTTCGACTCGAACACGAAGCTCATCCCTACTCATCTCCAAGAGCAAAAGTCTGGACATCAGGTGTTGTCTCCAGTTCCTTTAACCACTTGCTTACAGGGCACTTAAACCCCCCTCCTATCCAGACCAATTTTCAGCTTTCAGCGCTGACGCACTTTGAATGACAATTGCGCGGTCATACAACACTGTACCCAAATGAAATTTTTATCATTTTTTCACCACAAATAGATCTTTCTTTTGGTGGTATTTGATCACCTCTGCGGTTTTTACTTTTTGTTAAAAAAATCTAAAAGAATGAATTTTTTTTTAAATAATTTTTTTATTTTTTTATGTTTTGTTATAAAAAATTTAAAACGGGTAATTTTTCTTCTTCATTGATGTACGCTGATGAGGCGGCAGTGATGGGCACTGATAGTCGGCAGTGATTGGTACTGATGGGTGGCAGTGATGGGCACTGATGGGTGGCAGTGATTGGCAGCACTGGCAGGTGGCACAGATTGGCACTACAGGTGGGCATTGGTAGGTGTCACTTGTGGGCATTGATAGGTGGCACTTGTTGGCATTGATAGGTGACACTTGTGGGCACTGTTATGTGGCACTGTGGGCACTGTTAGGTGGCACTGTGGGCACTGTTAGGTGGCACTGTGGGCAGTGTTAGGTGGCACTTTTAGGTGGCACTGATGAGGCAGATGTTGTGCTTCCACTTCGGGAGCGATGTCCCTGACATCTGAGCCGGTGATCGGCTTTTTTCTCTACTCGTGCTGTCAGTGTGAGTAAAAAAAAAAAATGATTACCGATCTTTTGTTTACATCATGTGATCAGCTGTCATTGGCTGACAGCTGATCACATGGTAAGGGGCCAGGACCGGCCCCTTACTCGGATCGGTGATCAGCCAAGTCTCAGTGACTCGGTGATCACAGCGCGCCCGGCGCGTGCCCTGCAGGGCGCGCGCAGGGAGTGTGCACAGGGGAGGCTGTCATATGACGGCCTCCCGGGAATGCAGGTCCGCGCTGTGGCCATCATTTGGCCATAGTGCGGATGTCTAGTGGTTAATATATCAAACAGTACGAGAAAAGGATGCCCATTATCTCCACTAATCTTCGCAATAGTTATGGAGCCATTGACTTAAGCAAACAAGATATTTGGGGGGCACACCTTCTCATTAAAGCTGGTGCAGCCATAAGACCATACAATAGAAGATAAAATTTTACAGCGCACACATACAAAAAAACATTCACCTCCAGCAAGGCTAGTTTAAAAACACCTAAACATTCTCAAAAAACATTTTCAAAAATATGGGGATTTGGTCACACCATATTGCTATATGGTACTAAGCCCACTTACTGCGACAAAGTACCCCATGATTAGTGGGTCCTACACTATCCATAGATATGGGAGATCCTGCTTCTCTGAACCATGAGAGCGACACTCTTCTATATGGGAGAATCTTTAAGTCTCCACCTATGACACAAGTGGACACTAAAGAGAGGCACTTAGTGAGGGAGTAGGGTGCTCCTATCCCAAAGGATTTGGTCAGAATCCATACAATAAACAAACAAAATATTTGGGGGGCACACCTTCTCATTAAAACTGGTGCAGCCATAAGACCATACAATAGAAGAAAAATATTGCATGGATTCTGACCAAATCCTTTGGGATAGGAGCACCATACTCTCTCACTAAGTACCTCTCATTAGTGTCCACTTGTGTCATAGGTGGAGACCTCAAGATTCTCCCATATAGAAGAGTGTAGCTCTTATGGTTCAGAGAAGCAGGATCTCCCATATCTATGGATAGTGTAGGACCCACTAATCATGGGGTACTTTGTCGCAGTAAGTGGGCTTAGCACCATATAGCAATATGGTGTGACCAAATCCCCATATTTTTGAAAATGTTTTTTGAGAATGTTTAGGTGTTTTTAAACTAGCCTTGCTGGAGGTGAATTTTTTTTGCATGTGTGCGCTGTAAAATTTTTCTTCTATTGACTCAAGCAATTCGCTCTGTGCCCCTTATCAAAGGCATATCAGTTGGTGACACGGAACATAAAATCAGACTTTATGCGGATGACGTCATATTTGCCCTCATGAACCCTGAGTGATCCATCCCCGAAGTACAGTGTATCCTTGATTAGTTTAGTGATATATCCCTTTACAAAGTAAACCACAGTAAATCTTTCATGTTAGCAATAGGCCTAGATAAACAAACTATACAAAACATCACAAAACACTCCCCTGTCTCCTGGTCCCAAGAATCATCCATATCGTACCTAAGAATCTGTCTGATCTCACCCAGCAAACATCTGCGCTCCAATCTAGTAGACCTTGTAGAAAAGCTTCAACATTTGTCTAAGGATTTACAGCACCCCTTTGTGTCTTGGGTCGGTAGAATTACTCTAGCCAATATGTTTATGCTACCACATATTCTTTACATCTTTCGAACTATACTGGTCCTACATCTTCCTGTGCAACTAAAAAAAACTTCTAGCTATTATTAATACCTTTATATGGCAACAGAAACGTTCAAGAATAAAGAAAAACATACTGATGACTAGGGATGAGCTTCGTGTTCGAGTCGAACATCGGCTGTTCGGTCGTTCGCCGAATTGCGAACGATATGGGCCGCTCGCGCCGAATTCGTGTGGCGCGTCACGGCCCATAATTCACTGCGGCATCGCAGTGCATTGCTGGCTGATGATTGGCCAAGCATGCACTATGACCCGCATGCTTGGCCAATCACAGCGCCGCCTGAACAGAGAGCCGTAATTGGCCAAAGCCAAGGAGGCTTTGGCCAATTATGGCTCAGGGGATTTAGTACACGCCCCACACTATATAAGGCCGCCTGCACGGCGGCCCTGTGCAGTGTGTTCCGGTGTGCTGAGAGATAGAGAGCGAGAGAGACAGTGTCATTTCATTTGAGTTAGCTAGATTAGGCAGGACAGTCAGTCAGTTAGCTGCACTTACAGTGTATTGTGTATATATATATGCATCCCAGGTGTTGCATATATATATATACACTGTATTCAGTTTAGCTAGATCCATTCCTGTTATCTTCCTACTGACAGGCAGGCTTGTCTTGTTACAGTATTTACAGCTACCTGAAGAAAATTACTGGTGTTCTTTTGATCCTATTAGTACCACAGTCAGGCAGCTAGACTATTTACAGTTAGTGCAGTGCATCCTGCTCACAGTGTTCAGCTAGATCTGTTCCTGTTATCTTCCTACTGACAGGCAGGCTTGTCTTGTTACAGTATTTACAGCTACCTGAAGAAAATTACTGGTGTTCTTTTGATCCTATTAGTACCACAGTCAGGCAGCTAGACTATTTACAGTTAGTGCAGTGCGTCCTGCTCACAGTGTTCAGCTAGATCCGTTCCTGTTATCTTCCTACTGACAGGCAGGCTTGTCTTGTTACAGTATTTATAACTACCTGAAGAAAATTACTGGTGTTCTTTTGATCCTATTAGTACCACAGTCAGGCAGCTAGACTATTTACAGTTAGTGCAGTGCGTCCTGCTCACAGTGTTCAGCTAGATCCGTTCCTGTTATCTTCTTACTGACAGGCAGGCTTGTCTTGTTACAGTATTTACAGCTACCTGAAGAAAATTACTGGTGTTCTTTTGATCCTATTAGTACCACAGTCAGGCAGCTAGACTATTTACAGTTAGTGCAGTGTATCCTGCTCACAGTGTTCAGCTAGATCCGTTCCTGTTATCTTCCTACTGACAGGCAGGCTTGTCTTGTTACAGTATTTTACAGCTACCTGAAGAAAATTACTGGTGTTCTTTTGATCCTATTAGTACCACAGTCAGGCAGCTAGACTATTTACAGTTAGTGCAGTGCGTCCTGCTCACAGTGTTCAGCTAGATCCGTTCCTGTTATCTTCCTACTGACAGGCAGGCTTGTCTTGTTACAGTATTTACAACTACCTGCAGAAAATTACTGGTGTTCTTTTGATCCTATTAGTACCACAGTCAGGCAGCTAGACTTTTTACAGTTAGTGCAGTGCATCCTGCTCACAGTGTTCAGCTAGATCCGTTCCTGTTATCTTCTTACTGACAGGCAGGCTTGTCTTGTTACAGTATTTACAGCAATCTAAAGAAAATTACTGGTGTTCTTTTGATCCTATTAGTATCACAGTCTGGCAGCTAGACTATTTACAGTTAGTGCAGTGCGTCCTGCTCACAGTGTTCAGCTAGATCCCTTCCTGTTATCTTCCTACTGACAGGCAGGCGTGTCTTGTTACAGTATTTACAGCTACCTGAAGAAAATTACTGGTGTTCTTTTGATCCTATTAGTACCACAGTCAGGCAGCTAGACTATTTACAGTTAGTGCAGTGCATCCTGCTCACAGTGTTCAGCTAGATCCGTTCCTGTTATCTTCTTACTGACAGGCAGGCTTGTCTTGTTACAGTATGTAAAGCTACCTGAAGAAAATTGCTGGTGTTCTTTTGATCCTATTAGTACCACAGTCAGGCAGCTAGACTATTTACAGTTAGTGCAGTGCGTCCTGCTCACAGTGTTCAGCTAGATCCGTTCCTGTTATCTTCTTACTGACAGGCAGGCTTGTCTTGTTACAGTATTTACAGCTACCTGAAGAAAATTACTGGTGTTCTTTTGATCCTATTAGTACCACAGTCAGGCAGCTAGACTATTTACAGTTAGTGCAGTGCGTCCTGCTCACAGTGTTCAGCTAGATCCGTTCCTGTTATCTTCCTACTGACAGGCAGGCTTGTCTTGTTACAGTATTTACAACTACCTGCAGAAAATTACTGGTGTTCTTTTGATCCTATTAGTACCACAGTCAGGCAGCTAGACTATTTACAGTTAGTGCAGTGCATCCTGCTCACAGTGTTCAGCTAGATCCGTTCCTGTTATTTTCTTACTGACAGGCAGGCTTGTCTTGTTACAGTATTTACAGCAATCTGAAGAAAATTACTGGTGTTCTTTTGATCCTATTAGTATCACAGTCTGGCAGCTAGACTATTTACAGTTAGTGCAGTGCGTCCTGCTCACAGTGTTCAGCTAGATCCGTTCCTGTTATCTTCCTACTGACAGGCAGGCTAGTCTTGTTACAGTATTTACAGCTACCTGAAGAAAATTACTGGTGTTCTTTTGATCCTATTAGTACCACAGTCAGGCAGCTAGACTATTTACAGTTAGTGCAGTGCGTCCTGCTCACAGTGTTCAGCTAGATCCGTTCCTGTTATCTTCCTACTGACAGGCAGGCTAGTCTTGTTACAGTATTTACAGCTACCTGAAGAAAATTACTGGTGTTCTTTTCATCCTATTAGTACCACAGTCAGGCAGCTAGACTATTTACAGTTAGTGCAGTGCGTCCTGCTCACAGTGTTCTGCTAAACCTACAAGTTAGTGGGGTGCGTCCTGCTCACAGTGTTCAGCTAAACCTACAAGTTAGTGGGGTGCGTCCACCTCACAGTGTTCAGCTAAACCTACAAGCTAGTGGGGTGCGTCCTGCTCACAGTGTTCAGCTAGATCCGTTCCTGTTATCTTCTTACTGACAGGCAGGCTTGTCTTGTTACAGTAAATACAGCTACCTGAAGAAAATTGCTGGTGTTCTTTTGATCCTATTAGTACCACAGTCAGGCAGCTAGACTATTTACAGTTAGTGCAGTGCGTCCTGATCACAGTGTTCTGCTAAACCTACAAGTTAGTGGGGTGCGTCCTGCTCACAGTGTTCAGCTAAACCTACAAGTTAGTGGGGTGCGTCCACCTCACAGTGTTCAGCTAAACCTACAAGCTAGTGGGGTGCGTCCTGCTCACAGTGTTCAGCTAGATCCGTTCCTGTTATCTTCTTACTGACAGGCAGGCTTGTCTTGTTACAGTAAATACAGCTACCTGAAGAAAATTGCTGGTGTTCTTTTGATCCTATTAGTACCACAGTCAGGCAGCTAGACTATTTACAGTTAGTGCAGTGCGTCCTGCTCACAGTGTTCAGCTAAACCTACAAGTTAGTGGGGTGCGTCCACCTCACAGTGTTCAGCTAAAGCTACCTGTAGAAGGTTGGTGGTGTTCTCATACTACAGGTAGGCAGTTGATTTTGCTAGCTGCAGTATCAGTACATACATATATATATATATATATATATATATATATATATCCCAGCTTAGTGCAGCTACAGGCCATTAGTATGTCTGGAAGGCCAAGAAGGAGAGGCAGATAGTCACAAGCCAATAAGAGAGGGCAAGCAGGCTCCGTGTCTAGTGCTGGTCGTGGAGACGGTGCATCCTCATCAGCACGTGGCCATGGGACACGCTTGGCCTTTTTTTCGGCAGCTGGCCGTGTTGAGCCGCAAACATGCGGAAGACTTGGTCGAGTGGATGACCAAGCCGTCCTCTTCCTCCTCATCCTCTCTCACCCATGCCCAGGGTACTTTGTCTGGCAAAGCAGCGGCCTCTTCCCTCGGCTCAATGTCATCAGTGACTCTTTCCCTAGCCCCACCATGTCCTCCTGAGGAGTCCCTCGAACTGTTTGACCACAGTGTTGGGTACATGCTCCAGGAAGATGCCCAGCGTTTGGTAGGCTCTGATGATGATACTGAGCTCGATGAAGGCAGTAACATGAGCACGGACAGAGGGGGTGCCCAAGAAGGACAGCAATCTGGCAGTCATGCTCCCCCTGCTGCAGCATACTGCTAGGTTTGCTCCAGTGATGAGGAGGGAGGGGATGATGAGGTCACTGACTCAACGTGGGTGCCTGATAGGAGAGAGGAGGAGGAGGAGGAGGCGGCACATCACCAACGAGGCAGGATGTCCTCCAGGGGCCAGCCTAAGGGCAGCACATTGACTGCATCACACCCCAAAGCTCCACATGTGCAGGGCGCTGCAGTCTCTGCGTGTTATTCAAAAAGTTCTTTGGTGTGGGCCTTTTTTGAGACGAGTGCATCAGATCGCATGGCCAAAACATCTCCCGCTTGGGTACCACATGCTTGACCAGACATATGTTGACCTGCCATGCAGTTCGTTGGCAAGCGTATCTAAAAGACCCACACCAAAGAACAAAGTGGACCTCTCCTTGCTCCTCATCAGCTGAGATTTCCAACCCCACTAGACCTTCAGTCCTCTCTGAGACCTGCACTGAGAGGAATGAAGGTGTAGAATTAGGTGTGTCACAGCCAAGTACTTGTGGGCAATCTGCTTTTGGTACACCGACGTCAGATTGTACCAGGCAAATTTCCCTGCCCCAGCTGCTGCACCTCCGAAAGAAGTTTGCTCCCAGCCATCCACGTGCCCAGCGGTTGAATGCTAGCTTGGCAAAATTGCTAGCACTTCAACTGCTGCCTTTTCAGTTGGTAGACTCTGCCCCCTTCCGTGAGTTTGTGGAATGTGCGGTTCCTCAGTGGCAGGTACCCAAACGCCACTTTTTCTCACGGAAGGCGATTCCGGCTCTCTACCGGCATGTGGAAGGCAATGTCCATGCCTCGCTGGACAGGGCGGTCAGCGGTAAGGTGCATATCACCGCTGACTCATGGTCCAGCAGGCATGGACAGGGACAATACCTAAGTTTCACGGCACATTGGGTGACTCTGCTGGCAGCTGGGAAGGATGCAGGACAAGGTGCAGTAGTGTTGGAGGTTGTTCCGCCACCACGCCTCCAAAATGCTAATGATTGTGACACACCTCTCTCCTCCACCCCCTCCTCTTCTTCTTCCTCCATGGCCTCTTCCTGTGCTTTGTCCTCGGAACCAGCGGTGCTCCGTAGCCGTTCAAGGGGCTACGCAAGTACGCAGGCCAAAAGATGCCATGTGGTGCTTGAGCTGGTGTGCTTGGGGGACAGGAGCCACACTGGGGCAGAGGTTCTGTCAGCTCTGCAGGGGCAGGTTCAAAGGGGGTTGACGCCACGCCAACTTAAGGCAGGAATGGTGGTTTGCAATAATGGCACCAACCTCCTCTCTGCCCTCCGACAGGGACAAATGACCCATGTGCCCTGTTTGGCTCACGTCCTTAACTTGGTGGTGCAGCGGTTCTTGGGCAGGTACCCGGGCTTACAGGATGTCCTGAGGCAAGCCAGGAAAGTCTGTGTGCATTTCCGCCGGTCATATAATGCCAGTGCTCGGCTGACGGACCTCCAAAAGGAGTTTAACCTGCCCAAGAACCGCCTAATCTGTGACATGCCCACCAGGTGGAACTCAACGTTGGCCATGCTGCAGCGGCTGCACACACAGCAGAGGGCCATCAATGAGTACCTGTGCGACTATGGCACCAGGACAGGGTCAGGGGAGCTTGGTTTTTTTCCCCATGCCAGTGGGCCATGATCAGGGATGCATGCACTGTCCTGTCACCATTTGAGGAGGCCACGAGGATGGTGAGCAGTGACAGTGCATGCATCAGTGACACTGTCCCCCTTGTCCACCTGTTGGAGCACACGCTGCATGGAATAATGGACAGGGCACTTGAGGCAGAACAGAGGCAGGAAGAGGAGGACTTCCTTAGCTCTCAAGGCCCCCTTTATCCAGACAGTGTTCCTGCGTGCCCGCCGATCACACAGAAAGAGGACGAGGAGGAGGAGGAGGAGGAGCAGGAAGATTGTGTCAGTATGGAGGTGGAGCCTGGCACTCAGCATCAGCAGCAGTCTTTAAGGGATCAGTCCCAAGAAACACATGGACTTGTACGTGGCTGGGAGGAGGTGGCTGCGGACCATGTCGTCCTTAGTGACCCAGAGGACTCCGGACCGAATGCCTCAGCAAACCATCGCGGCATGGCCTCCCTGATCCTGCAAAGCCTGCGTAAGGATCCTCGTATTCGTGGTATCAAGGAGAAGGACCAATACTGGCTGGCAACCCTCCTTGATCCACATTACAAGGGTAAGGTTGCGGACCTTATCTTGCCATCGCAGAGGGAGCAGAGGATGAAACATCTTCGGGAGGTCTTGCAGAAAGGTCTGTGCAACGCGTTCCCAGAGACTGGGAGGTTACAAACTCCTGTTTCTGGACAACGTGTTGCTGAGGCTTTGGTCAGTCAAAGAAGGAGCGGTGGAGAAGGTGGCCGTCTGACCGATGCGTTCAGACAATTTTTTGGTCCGCAGCCCCAAGGTATGATCGGTTCCAGCAACCATCGCCAGCGTCTGTTTTACATGGTGCAGGAAAACCTAGGGGCAAGATCAGACTTGGACACCTTTCCCACCGAAAATCCTCTGGGTTACTGGGTCTTGAGGATGGATCACTGGCCAGAGCTTGCTCAGTATGCAATTGAGCTACTGGCCTGTCCTGCATCCAGCGTTCTTTCAGAACGCACATTCAGTGCTGCTGGAGGCGTGGTAACCGATCACAGGGTGCGTCTGTCCACCGACTCGGTCGATCGACTGACCTTCATAAAAATGAATCAGTCTTGGATCACCACCAGCTACCAAGCACCTGATGCTGATGTAACCGAATAATTTTTTTTGAAATCTCACATCCCTTCAAAGACTGCCTATGCTGATGCTGAGTGACTATCCCTGAGTAATTATCCTCTTCCTCCTCAATCATCACGCTGATAGCTTGTAAGAACATTTTTGGTTCTGGGCGCCACCACCAGTGCCTAAGGCACAATTTTTCAGCCCCTGTTTAACAGGGGCGTGTAATTACAATTTTTGATGCAATACTTTGCAGCAGGGCTCGTTCCTGCGTTCCAACTAGAGTGTCTGTGAGGGGTTGCAGTGTTGTGGCACCAGCACCAGTGCCTAAGGCCCAATTTTTCAGCCCTTGTTTAACAGGGGCGTGTAATTACAATTTTTGATGCAATACTTTGCAGCAGGGCTCGTTCCTGCGTTCCAACTAGAGTGTCTGTGAGGGGTTGCAGTGTAGTGGCACCAGCACCAGTGCCTAAGGCCTAATTTTTCAGCTCCTGTTCAACAGGGGCATGTAATTACAATTCTTGATCTAATATTTCACAGCAGGGCCCTGTGAGGGCTTACAGTGTTGTGGCCACAACAACACCTAAGGCCCAAATTTCTGCTGAGTATATAGGGCAGGCCCCTACTTTCAAACATCTAACTTACAAACGATTCCTACTTGCAAACCGAAGGAGACAACAGGAAGTGAGATGAAATCTACCCCTAGGAAGGGTTCTTCTCTCCTGTAAGAGTTAATATGGGAACAACATTTCTCCTTTCCACTGATGCTTTCCAATCCTTGTTCCACAAAAAAAACCAAATTTTCAAAAAACATTTGTCTTTGGGACAAAAGTGAGGTGAAATCTTCTGAAGAGGAGGAAAGACAGCAAAACAAATGTCACTGGGGTGATAACCCTTCCCTATGTTTTCCAAAAAGCTTAAAAAAAATATTTTTGGCTGGAGCTAAACACGTTAAAAATGTACCCGTTCAAAATTACAAACAGATTCTACTTAACAACAAACCTACAGTCCCTGTCTTGTTTGCACCGCCTGTATACTGCTGTTCAGAGTATATAGGGCCTGGTGGCCCCACACCTTTCCTTATTTTAATTTGGGTGCGGGGTTCCCCTTAATATCCATACAAGACCCAAAGGGCCTGGTAATGGACTGGGGGGTACCCATGCCGTTTGTCTCACTGATTTTCATCCATATTGCCTGGACCCAACATTACATTAAACCCACAAGCAGTTTTAAATGAGATTTTTTCCTTTAAAAATTACATTTGGTGCAGGGACTGTTCTAAACATGGGAAACACGTGCCACTTTACAGGCATACTATAGACACCCCCCAGGTACGATATTTAAAGGAATATTTCACTTTTTTTTTTTTTACTTTAAGCATCATTAAAATCACTGCTCCCGAAAAAACGGCCGTTTTTAAAAGTTTTTTTGCATTGATACATGTCCCCTAGGGTAGGACCCGGGTCCCCAAACCCTTTTTAGGACAATACCATGCAAATTAGCCTTTAAAATGAGCACTTTTGATTTTGAACGTTCTAGTCCCATAGACGTCAATGGGGTTCTAACTTTCGTGCAAACTTTCGGTCCGTTCGCAGGTTCTGGTGTGAACCGAACCGGGGGGTGTTCGGCTCATCCCTACTGATGACCTCAACACGAATGGGAGGAATAGGAGCCCCAACACAGAATCATATTATAGAGCAGTTCTGCTGGAACAGCTTAAAATATGGGGGTCAACATCAACGCACTCCAACTGGAAGCAAATAGAGTCAGAGGTATTAGCCAAGGATTCCTCTGTGCCTCACTTCTTGCCACCAAACCTCAACACTGTCCTTTGGATACAATCACAACATCCCTCAGAGTATGGATGGCCATGCCACAAATTTTGAAGTGCTTACCTCACGCCATATTGACACTTCTACCTCTCAAAACCATTGCATACATACTACCAGACCTACACCTACAATCTTCAATGGAAGCAGGTATCCACATTGTCGGGGGCCTCTACTCCTTCTCTGACTTTATGTTCTTTGCAAACCTCCAAGTCAAATATAGTCTATCCCCCAAAATGTTCTATGTATATCTTAGGATTCGATCCATGCTCACTACAATTCAATTGATAACAAATGATAAGATATTGTGCCCCTTATTAAAATTCTATAAGACAAACAACAGACCAACCAAACGCATCTTGCATATTTACGAACGCTTCTCGGAATCCCTTATGATAGCCTCTCAGGAACAGAGCTCATATTGGACCACATTTATGTCTACTGCCCCCTAAAGGAGCAATGGTACAAGGCGCTATCCCTACCTCTACGACTCTCCCACTGCACTGCACATTGGGATTCATTACATAAACTCTTTCAGCAGTGGTACTATACTCCACATAGACTTGCCAAAATATATCCCAATACCTCTCTGTGTTGGGGAAATTGTGGCCTGCCAAGAACTCTATTCCACATATGGTGGGAATGCCCATCCATCAAAGATTCCTGGACTCAAACACTAGATCTTCTTCACTCAATCATTCCTATGTCAACTAACCTATCTTCAGTGGATCTTCTCCTCGGGTTGACAATCCCCACATGGCCTATTAATTTCCAAACCTTAGCCACTCACATCCTTATTGCCGTACACTTAGCAATAGGTAGGAAATGGAAATCTCCAATCTCTCTGTCCCTACAAGACCCGACCATGATCCTAAACAACCTTTTTAAAATGGAATACCTTTTTTCCAAACTATCCACCGAAATTGTTTACAGAAACTTACAGAAACTGGGAACCTTGGATTGAAGACCCTAGAAGCATAACTCTGAAATAATACAATAAACCTTAAGTACTATAGCACTGCCCACAAGCTATATGCATCCATACCAGTGTAGATCTAAATATACTAATATTTATACTCCACCAGCATCGATGTATCAAAGAATTACTAACCAATAGAATGGAACAAAGAGTGACATTAGTCCGCTAATACTGATTTAAGCTTCAGCTAAGTCTTAGATATAGGAACTATTTGTTACCCATAAGTTTGTAACCCATTAATAGCTGTTTTAAACAAGATTCATCACCCTACATGATAATGCGCTAGAGACAAACAGTATGCTTGTTTGTTTTCTAGTAATATGCTTTATAATCTTTGATCTGTTTTGGGAATGTAACTTCTCTTCTTTTGTGTGTCTTTGTTTTTTTTGTTTTTTTTTTCTTTTTTTATCTCTTTGAAAATGAATAAAGAAAGAAAGTTAAAACAAATGTTTGTGCAGGATAGAGTTCTGGTCCAAACAGATTCCCATAACCTTTTCAAAATTTCCAAGTAACAATGTTGGTTGACCGTTGTACCATGTTCTATGAACGCATAGTGAACTATCTCCTTGTGATAAAAAAATACAGCATGAGTGTACAAGGGTTCATACTCTGTCCACATTTGCATTTGACCTTAGCGTTTTTGGCTGCCCCCTTCTTGTGTCATCGTGGACATTCAGAAACACTTGATTTCTTAATGGAATGTTCACCATAAGCCTGCTTGAACAGAGCTAACGTTTCACTTGCACTTTTGGCAATTTTCACAAAAATTTGATGTTACTCCACTGCTCCAAACTCCTGTCACTGATTTTTGCTAGCAACGCAATGCACACACCTTTTTTTTTACTACTCTGTAAAGGGTCAATTGGTCTGCAACCCAGGCAAGTGCCAGAACATACTTAAGTGTGAATGGCTGTGTAACTCATCACCATAGTGCTCCTCCGCAGGCATTCTGGGAATTAATTTGCACACCTTGTATTTGTATTGAAAATGCAAACTGCAGTTTAGTATGTTCCAACCTTTCACAACTGCCAATGTTAACAAGAGAACAACTTTCTAATGTTATATGTAAAACTGTTTGTATCAACTAAAAGTAAAGTATGAATATAAACACAATAAACTACGCTGCTGAAGGCCAATAAAAAAACAAAGCCATTTATTGCAGTTGCAAATATGTTTAATTCTACAGTATCTCGAGTGATGTTTGAAAACAGATAAGGATTAGATGTATTTGAAAAAAAAATATATATATATATACATATGCTTATCACACTTTTAAATGTTGAGATGTCCCTTTTTACCCAAACCCCTGGAGCAAACATACTGTATGTATAATTCCTTTTGTAAATTCATTAGCAATTCATTCGTTACTTACTTTAAAGAAAAATCTAATTTCCCTACAGCCAAAAATGCTTCTCTTTTAGTGGAAGGAGATAATATCCCTGGAGGACTCTGGATCTCTGATTACTATTTTACCTTATAAGGACAGAAAGAATTTTAATTTAATAAGTTTACACTACACTGCTAGAAATGTAATTA
This sequence comes from Lithobates septentrionalis, assembly GCA_037952835.1. Classification (NCBI taxonomy): domain Eukaryota; kingdom Metazoa; phylum Chordata; class Amphibia; order Anura; family Ranidae; genus Lithobates; species Lithobates septentrionalis. Next base: position 2,573,782 of record JBBDGP010000284.1, on the reverse strand, counting down.
GGTACATCAAGATTTTTATCTTCTCAGTTGAACATTGAGCCAACAATATGTATAAACAGTGTTTATTATATGCACTCTGTGCATATAGAAAATTTGAATTTTTAAGACTGATCAGACTATGAAATGTCAATGCAGTTTGGCAGCAACTTTTCAAACAGTATATGTTATGTTTGTAAACTATGATTATATCTCATCAGATAAAGCTAAAGTTGAACTCATGTAAAAAATAAATATTTCAAATACTGTGCATATACTGTTTGTGACCTGTGTTACCTGCCAGAACGTTTATAATTCTATGTAGCTTTTTTTAATGAGTCTGCATACTTGATACTCTGCATTGACAAGAGAATAGTAGTACCACTTGTTCTATTACATTAAAGGAACTCAGGGGTGTTACCTCACCACCCCCAGTCAGTGGACAATAAATAATGCTCATAATATCTATTTTAGCTGATAGTGTTCTGTTTAAAATGCCAATATATACAATGATGTACCTCCTAGGGCCAGTCTGTTCTAACTTTTAAACAGAAGAAGGAACAAAGGATCATACCAGTGAAACAATAAATACATTGTTGTTCCACTAGTTCAACAATACAGTGCAACACATTGGCAAGAACAGTAAAGTAAATAATATATAGTATGGATATGGTTCTTACACTTCAAAATAAATAGCGATACCTTGGTAATAAGGCTTTTTAGTGTGGACATATGAATTTTTGCCAATGTATTGTATTTCTTTCATCATTCCCTAATTACCATGATTGTAATATGCTGTGAATATGCCCGCCCTTTATTCTCATGCATGCTGGAATTTTTTAATGTTCCTTTTTTGTCCTTTATGCATATTTGCCCTCTCTAACCTCCCCAGCATGCTATCCTGGGCCCATACAGCCTAGTCACTTAACAATGTATTTTGTCAGCTCCATTGTAGTGCTTACCCTAAACACACCCTAAAATGTGTACAAATGTTATTTGTGTCCTTAACCACTTCAGCCCTGGAAGATTTTACCCCCTTCATGACCAGATCACTTTTTACAATTCGGCACTGCGTCGCTTTAACTGCTAATTGCGCTGTCATGCAATGCTGTACCCAAACAAAATTTGCGTCCTTTTCTTCCCACAAATAGAGCTTTCTTTTTATGGTATTTTATCACCTCTGCCATTTTTATTTTTTGCGCTATAAACGGAAAAAGACCGAAAATTTTGAAAAAAAATGATATTTTCTACTTTTTGTTATAAAAAAAATCCAATAAACTAAATTTTAGTCATACATTTAGGCCAAAATGTATTCGGCCACATGTCTTTGGTAAAAAAAATGTCAATAAGCGTATATTTATTGGTTTGCGCAAAAGTTATAGCGTCTACAAACTAGGGTACATTTTCTGGAATTTACACAGCTTTTAGTTTATGACTGCCTATGTCATTTCTTGAGGTGCTAAAATGGCAGGGCAGTACAAAACCCCCCCAAATGACCCCATTTTGGAAAGTAGACACCCCAAGGAAATGGCTGAGAGGCATGTTGAACCCATTGAATATTTATTTTTTTGTCCCAAGTGATTGAATAATGACAAAAAAAAAAAAAATTTACAAAAAGTTGTCACTAAATGATATATTGCTCACACAGGCCATGGGCATATGTGGAATTGCACCCCAAAATACATTCAGCTGCTTCTCCTGAGTACGGGGATACCACATGTGTGGGACTTTTTGGGAGCCTAGCCGCGTACGGGGCCCCGAAAACCAAGCACCGCCTTCAGGATTTCTAAGGGCATAAATTTTTGATTTCACGCCTCACTACCTATCACAGTTTTGAAGGCCATAAAATGCCAAGATGGCACAAAACCCCCCTAAATGACCCCATTTTGGAAAGTAGACACCCCAAGCTATTTGCTGAGAGGCATGGTGAGTATTTTGCAGCTCTCATTTGTTTTTGAAAATGAAGAAAGACCAGAAAAAAATGTTTTTTTTCTTTTTTCAATTTTCAAAACTTTGTGACAAAAAGTGAGGTCTGCAAAATACTCACTATACCTCTCAGCAAATAGCTTGGGGTGTCTACTTTCCAAAATGGGGTCATTTGGGGGGGGTTGTGCCACCTGGGCATTCCATGGCCTCCGAAACTGTGATAGGCAGTGAAGAGTGAAATCAAAAATTTACGCCCTTAGAAAGCCTGAAGGCGGTGCTTGGTTTTCAGGGTCCCGTGCGCGGCTAGGCTCCCAAAAAGTCCCACACATGTGGTATCCCCGTACTCAGGAGAAGCAGCAGAATGTATTTTGGGGTGTAATTTCACATATCCCCATGGCCTGTTTGAGCAATATATCATTTAGTGACAACTTTGTGCAAAAAAAAAAAAAATTGTCTCTTTCCCGCAACTTGTGTCACAATATAAAATATTCCATGGACTCGACATGACTCTCAGCAAATAGCGTGGGGTGTCTACTTTCCAAAATGGGGTCATTTGGGGGGGGTTTGAACTATCCTGGCATTTTATGCACAACATTTAGAAGCTTATGTCACACATCACCCACTCTTCTAACCACTTGAAGACAAAACCCTTTCTGACACTTTTTGATTACGTGAAAAAATTTTTTTTTTTTGCAAGAAAATTACTTTGAACCCCCAAACATTATATATTTTTTTAAAGCAAATGCCCTACAGATTAAAATGGTGGGTGTTTCATTTTTTTTTTCACACGGTATTTGCGCAGCGATTTTTCAAACGCATTTTTGTGGAAAAAACACACTTTTTTAAATTTTAATGCACTAAAACACACTATATTGCCCAAATGTTTGATGGAATAAAAAAGATGATCTTAAGCCGAGTACATGGATACCAAACAGGACATGCTTTAAAATTACGCACAAACCTGCAGTGGCAACAAAATTAATACATTTTTAAAAGCCTTTAAAAGCCTTTACAGGTTACCACTTTAGATTTACAGAGGAGGTCTACTGCTAAAAATACTGCCCTCGCGGTGATACCTCACATGCATGGTGCAATTGCTGTTTACATTTGACGCCAGACCGACGCTTGCGTTCGCCTTAGCGCGAGAGCAGGGGGGACAGGGGTGCTTTTTTTTTTTTTTTCTTTATTATTTTTTTTCTTTTTTATCTTATTTTTAAACTGTTCCTTTCATTTTTTTTTTAAATCATTTTTATTGTTATCTCAGGGAATGTAAATATCCCCTATGATAGCAATAGGTAGTGACAGGTACTCTTTTTTGAAAAAAATGGGGTCTATTAGACCCTAGATCTCTCCTCTGCCCTCAAAGCATCTGACCACACCAAGATCGGTGTGATAAAATGCTTCCCCAATTTCCCAATGGCGCTGTTTACATCTGGCGAAATCTAAGTCATAAAATGCTCGTAGCTTCCGGTTTCTTAGGCCATAGAGATGTTTGGAGCCACTCTGGTCTCTGATCAGCTCTATGGTCAGCTGGCTGAATCACCGGCTGCTTTCTCAGGTTCCCTGTTGAGACAGGAGAGCCAGAGAAAAACACGGAAGACGGTGGGGGGCATTCCCTCCCACTGCTTGTAAAAGCAGTCTAGAGGCTAATTAGCCGCTAAGATTGCTTTTACATGAAAGCCGACCGCTGGCTGAAAAGAATGATACCAAGATGATACCTAAACCTGCAGGCATCATTCTGGTATAACCACTCAAAGTCGTGAATGGCGTACCTGAAGACAAAAAAATGGTTAACAATAAAGCACAGTAAACAGTAAAGTATAAAAAATTGCATACCTGAAAAGCAAACATGATAAAACATAATAACAATAAAACATTGCAGAATAGAACACAGTAAAAAAGAGCAGAACACCAGAGAGAGAATAGAGAGAGAGAGAACAATAAAACGACAACTATTTTTTTTTATTTTTGTTTGTGTTTTTTTTGCAAACTTGTAACTTTTATAACTGTAACCGGTTCCAGGTTCGGGTCTCTCAAAATGTGATGGCATCTTGGGAGACCCTGTGAAAGTGTGCCTTGTCTGTGCAATGCTGTACCCTATGCTAATACTCAACTAGTGAATGGTAGCGTTCAAAACATTCACCAATGCAAAGACCAGGATTGTCAGGACAGGAGGGACAATAATAGCAGGTGTCACACCTATATCCGCGCTTGCTGCAGACACAACATCTATTTTGGGGGGGTTTGTTGGGTAGGGGTACTCGGGAGGACATAAAAATGCCTCTCATGCAGCCGACTGCATTTGGTTGGGGATGTGAATGGGGGAAGTACGGGCGGTGCAGAAGCGGTGGGTTCCCAATTAGGATTGGCGAATGCACTAGGAAGGGCACTATGGGCACGACGGGCCTGTGCTTGTCTTTTTGGTGGCAGCGGGACACTACTTGTGCTTGCCACCTCACCAGCTTGAACTGCACTTATGGGACTCGCCACGTCACCAAGTGTTACTGCAGTGCTGGTTTGACTACGACCGGGGTGTACTAGGCCGCTGGCGCTTGCCAGTTCACCAAAACGCTACCAAAAAAACTGTTAGCGATCGCAGGGATCAGGCCTGACTCTGCGAACGCTGCAGTTATGCGTTTAGTGTTTTGTAAGTGACAGTGATCGATCGATACTGCACTTGGGTGGGCTGGGCTGGGCTGGGCGGAGGGGCAAAACGCAGGTGCTAGCAGGTATCTGGGCTGATCCCGCTAACACTGCGTTTTTGGGAACCCTAAACTGCTGGGGACGCTAGTGCGTGGGTGTTAGCGGTACTGGCGCTAATCTGACGCTGCCTGGAGTGACGCATATCACCGCCGGGCGATCAGGGGGCTAAACCTTTATTCGGTAATGAACGGCGGGTGCCCTGACACTATAAAAAATAAACGAACTAACCAGCGTCACCCGTAACAGTTATACGGTGATCAGTGGTGAAAGGGTTGACTAGGGGGCAATCAAGGGGTTAAAACATTTATTAGGTAGTATATGGGGGTCCCTGATCGCTTAGCGACACTGGTGACGGGGGGTGATCAAGGGGTTAAAACTTTATTAGGGGGGGTTAGGGGGGTACCCTAGACCTACAGGGGGCTAATACTCACTGCCCTACCACTTCTAACTGTCACAAACTGACACTATGCAGTAATCAGAAAAAAAAAAAAAACCCTGCTTGGTGTCAGTTTGTGACAGGGGGGGGTGATTGGGGGGGGATCGGGGGGCGATCGGGGGGGGATCGGGGGTGTTTAATGTGCCTGGCATGTTCTACTGTGTTGTGTAGTGTTGTGCACTCACATTGATGTCTTCTCTCCTCGGCGCTGGAACGGAACTCCCGAGCCGAGGAGAGATGACATCACATCCTCTGCCTCTGTGTACTATACAGAGGCAGGGGATGTTTCTCATTGGCTGGGAGGGATCGCGAGGGGGGGGCCACGATCGGATGGCCTCCCCCTTGTCTCTCAACTCTCCCAGCCAAATGCCGACTGCCGCTGGCACCGGGGGGGGTCTGATAGGACCCCCCGCCCGCGGGAAGGCAATCACATACCAGGTACGTGATTTTGCCTGCCCGTGCCATTCTGCTCACGTATATAGGCGTGAGGCGGTCGGCAAGTGGTTAAATGCATGCAGGGTGCCTGAGGCTATTTTTGGGGGTCCCAAACTCGTTTGGAACCCTCCCACCCCAACACCTCTTTTGTGGTCATATTTATGGATGAATTCACCAAAGCATGTAGTCCAAGGGCCTGCCTGAATATTTTCAAATGGTACTGTTTAAAGTTTTGTTCTCTTATTATCTTGATTAGGAATGAGCCGAACAACCCCCCTGTTCGGTTCACACCAGAACATGCGAACAGGCAAAAAATTTGTTCGAACATGCGAACACCATTAAAGTCTATGGGACTCGAACATGAATAATCAAAAGTGCTAATTTTAAAGGCTTATATGCAAGTTATTGTCATAAAAAGTGTTTGGGGACCTGGGTCCTGCCCCAGGGGACATGTATCAATGCAAAAAAAGTTTTAAAAACGGCCATTTTTTTCAGGAGCAGTGATTTTAATAATGCTTAAAGTGAAACAATAAAAGTGTAATATTCCTTTAAATTTCATACCTGGGGGGTGTCTATAGTATGCCTGTAAAGGGGCACATGTTTTGCCTGTTTAGAACAGTCTGACAGCAAAATTACATTTCAAAGGAAAAAAAAGTCATTTAAAACTACTCGCGGCTATTAATGAATTGTTGGTCTGACAATACACATAAAAGTTAATTGATAAAAACGGCATGGGATTTCCCCGCAGGGGAACCCCGAACCAAATTTTTTTAAAAAATGACGTTGGGTTTCCCCCCAAATTCCATACCAGGCCCTTCAGGTCTGGTATGGATATTAGGGGGAAACCCCGCACCAAAATTTAAAAAAAAAATGGTGTGGGGGTCCCCCTCAAAACCCATACTGAAGGGTCTGGTATGGATTTTAAGGGGAACCCCGCACCAAAATTAAAAAAAAATGGTGTGGGGTCCCCTCAAAAATCCATACCAGACCCTTATCCGAGCACGCAACCTGGCAGGCTGCAGGAAAAGAGGGGGGACGAGAGAGCGCCCCCCCTCCTGAACTGTACCAGGCCACATGCCCTCAACATTGGGAGGGTGCTTTGGGGTAACGGCCCCCCAAAGCACCTTGTCCCCATGTTGATGAGGACAAGGGCCTCATCCCCACAACCCTTGGCCAGTGGTTGTGGGGGTCTGTGGGCGGGGGGCTTATCATAATCTGGAAGTCCCCTTTAACAAGGGGACCCCAGATCCCGCCCCCCCCGTGCGAAATGGTAATGGGGTACAAAAGTAAATGAATCATATTGTCCTTGCCTGTTGCATTCTCCACAATTTCCACAATTTCCAATGGAAAAATACTATAAACTATGTGGCCTCAGTTGGGACTGAGGCCGGTGTTCCAAATCCAACTACCTTGACCACACTTGAACCTGGCTGTCCTGGCTTGCCCCCCCCCAAAGTGCCCGCAAAGTTAGACAGAAGTATCTCGAGTACTTTGTGGGTAGGGGGGCCATTGATATGCCAGACAATGTGTGAAAATTTTCTCAGATAAATATTTTTGGTATAAACTGAACTCATATTTCATCGGATTTATTGCTTGTGTTTCTTTTAGCTGTCTCCAACATATTTTAGGAATAACATTTTTTTGGTATAGACAGTACAAATACTGTGTTAAATAGGCATGTTTAAAACCATAAAACAATACCCAACTCAAGAACTTACAAAGTTCAACTTTGAAAAAATGAAGGCAAGATCAGACATTAGTATGTCCAAACTGTGTTGATCTTGCCTTCATCAGATGGGGTGATGTCACTCCTGTGAAAGCCAAATTTTGAAGATGCACACTAATTGAGAGTCAAAATGGGGATTTCCCTCCTGATCCCATGCCTCATGTCAATATGTGCTAGCTCCCATCATGGGTGATCAAGGGACGTGTTTGGGGGGTGCAACCCTTTCCTCTCAGCTACTTTAGTTGCGAGCAAGGGGTTGCACCCACCAAACGCTTAAATTGATATCCCGTGATGGCAGATAGCATATGTTGACACACTGTGTGCATCTTCAAAATTTGGCTTTCAAGATACTTAAAAAATTGGTGAAAAATAACAAAAAAATTAAGACCTTAGATTTTTTTTAGATTTGGCCTAAAACATCAATGATGTTTTTGAGTCTTTTTTCAATATCATTGATGTCTTCCTTGATCTTTTGTAAATCACGATTGCACACCATGATCTCCCCTAAGAGGATGTGTGCACTTGCACTTGTGAAATGCGAATCTTCTTCCACAACATCCACATCACCTAAAATAAAAAAAACACACCATGTATTATAAATATGCAGGCATCCATCTATTACCTGAAGCTGTGGTCTCAGACACTCACCTCTTGTGGTCACTATTTCGGCCACTTCATAAACCTCTCCTTCCTCCACATCTTCTGGTTGTGGTGTGGGGATTTGCTGTGGGGGGTCCCTGGTGTCCTCAGATGTCCCGAGTCTTTTCTGCCCTATGTGAATAAAAAAAGGCACACTTAGCACACAGATATTTGAGGCCAGAAATAGTAATATGAAACATTTCTTGGAAGTGTTGTACAATTGTCTTTTTTGGCAGAGTTCAAAGCTGAAGACATTTTTTTCCCTTTCTAAAGCTGGAATACTTACCTTTTTTGTACAATTTTCACACATTGAGACAACCTCTAGTATCCACTGGAGCACCTGTGTGGTACACCCTAAAAAGTTTGTTCTGGTGTCCCACACTAGTGCTCCTGTGTCCAGATGTGTAAACAGCTGCTGAGTGTCCTCTCCTTACACTGAATCAAGTTTGCATTTCATTCTAGTACAAACCCATCTAGACAACAATGTCATAAACTTCTTTTAATACAAATAGGCTTGAACAAATGTAGTTAACCTGTATCTGCCAAAAACATCATATTAGTGGGCCTTCCTCTTTTGCTTGTTTGAATAGTCCCTGCATTGGACTTGCCAGAGACATGGCAGCTCCCTATACTTGTATATGAAGATGGGCAGGAAGTCAGGGGCTGTGAATTTGTCAACCATTTTATCTGCAAGACACAACACAAGACAACCCTAATGGCAGGCTAAATTCTCCTAATCTTGTACCAATATAGGCCTCAATCTCTAAGCAGTATAGGCCACTAACCACAGATGCCCCAAGTTACAACTGTACCTTTGTTTGAACAATCGGCGCTAACGATCCTCTGTCCTCCACTCACAAGATCGTACATATGTCGCCTGCGTGTTATGCTTTATATACACTGTGCATGTGTGAAACTCCGCCCCTGTCCTTCTTTCTAGTGTATTCCCTGCCTCTTCTCTTTCGGGGCAGTGGGAGAGCACATGGCGGAGAAACAGCAGGTGTGTGCTGTTATCAGCAATGATGAAGAAAGCCCGGAGCAAGGCAGTTCCCGATCCAGGAGGAGATATAAGGCCTCAAATATGTCCTTTGAAGAGATGGTGAGATGGTGGACATCTTGAAGAGGACAGACATTGATGGGAAGCATGGACCATACAGAAACCCTAGAGAAAGGCCAAGATCATGGCTAAAGTTGGGAGAAGTCTGCACAGGACTTTTGGGGTATGACGATCCAAGGAGCAATTGAGGAAACACTGGTCAGATCTGAAATTGAGGGAGCACGATCAGTATAGAAAGATCAGGAAGGTGCTGCAAAAAAGTATTTGTCCTGTGTGCTTATTATTATTATTGCTTTCGTGCTGGTCCATGTGCTTTTCTTTACTGTTACTGTTTACTGTTACTGTTGTACAGTTTAAAATGCCAAGTTTGAGGTTCGTGGGCACAGGAATCATTCGTAGTAAACATTGTTCGTTTGACCACTAATACAACATTTTTGGCAGATGCAGGTTAACTACATTTGTTCATGCCTATTTGGATTAAAATAAGTTTATTACATTGTTGTCTAGATGTGTTTGAAACTATAATGAAATGACAACTTGATTCAGTGTAAGGAAAGGACACTCAGCAGCTGTTTACACATCTGGACACAGGAGCACTAGTGTGGGACACCATAACAACCTTGTTATGGTGTCCCAAACAGGTGCTCCAGTGGATACTAGGGGTCTATCTATGTGTGAAACTTGCACAAAACAGGTAAGTATTCCAGCTTTTGAAAGTGAAAAAATTGTAACTTCAGCTTGGAACTCTGCCAAAACAGACAATTGGATGACACTTCCAAGCAATGTTTCATATTACTATTTCTAGTCTAAAATATCTGTCTGCTAAGTACACCTTTTTTGTATTCACATAGGGGAGAAAATAATCGGAACATCTGAGGACACCAGTAACCCCACACCTACTGAAGAAAGGGAACTCAGCACACAACCTGAGGATGTGGATGCAGAGGTTCAGGAAGTGCTGGGTGAAGTGGTTGAAATGGTGTCAACAACAGGTCAGTGTCTGAGACCACAGTTTTAGGTAATAGATAGATGCCTGCATATTTATAATACATGGTGTGTTTTTTTACTTTTAGGTGATGTGGATGTTGTGGAAGAAGAAACTCACTTCAGCAGTGCACGTGCACAAGTACTCATCAGTGAGAGCATGGTGTGCAATCGTGATTTAGAAAAGATGAAGCAAAATATCCATGATTTTCAAAAAAGACTGAGCAACATCATCAATATTTTAGGCAAAATCTAAAAAAAAAATTAAAGTTGTCGTTATTGTTGTACGTGTTTTAAACATTTTAAATGAATTGCAAAGCCAAATTTTGAAGATGCACACAGTGTATCAACATGTGCTATCTGCCATCATGGGATATTAATGTAAAAGTTTTGTAGGTGCAACCCCTTCCTCCAAATTAAAGTAGGTGAGAGGAAGGGGTTGCACCCCTGAAACACATCCATTGATCCCCCATGATGGGTTTTAGCACGTTGACACACTGTGGCTTATTTAAAAAAAGCAAAACCACTTTGCACTACAAGTGCAATGCAAGTGCACTTGAAAGTGCACTTGTAGGGGGGCAGAGCCGGCGGCTAGAATGGATGGCGGTGTGAGAGCTTAGCTCTGCTACAATGGGCTTTCTACAGCGGCTCACAGCACACAGAATAGCTAAATTTTGGCAATCAAAAGCGAGGGGAGACAGTGATGATCTCATAGGGCACAATGAGCAAGAGGAAGGAGAGAGAAGGGCCATGAAAACTGACAGATTTCTTCCCTCCTGTGATAGACCGGCCGATCAAAGATGGCGCCGGCGCTGGGACTTGTGTTCCCACAACACCAGCTAATGTGCTTAACCATCCAGCACCATCCGAGGGTGAGTCGCCTGTTACAGGCAATCCAGTGCCATCTTCACCATTTAATAGCCCTGCAAGCAGAAACAGAGGCTGGGGGAGCAGGGAGATGTGCAGCATGACACAGGATAGGAGGGGGAGGAAATGGAGGAATCTAATACATGCAGCCAGCAATTAGATGGGTTCCCTACCACAGGGTAACCCATCCTGGACACCACAATGAAGGAGATGCTGCAAACATTAAGTGGGCTCTCCAGCATGATATGTAAGCCTTTATTAAATCCACAAAGTCAGAATTAGCTGTGCTCAGCAATAGAATGGAGTATGTAGAGAAAAAAAAATGGAGGAATTCACACTAGCGCACAATGATCTGGTAGATGCCCCTTTTGATGTAGAAGCAGACATCAAAGCTATGCGCCTCAAAATGGCGGATATCGAAGACAGGTCGCGCAGGAACAACCTCAAATTTAGGGGGATCCCTGAATCCGTTAAACCAGCTGACCTGCTTTCATACCTTCAAAAACGTATGACAACGGCTCCCCCATCCCTGGGACCTGCTGACATTGTCATAGATAGAGTCCACAGACTGCCAAAACCGTCATATCTACCTGAGAAGACCCCAAGGGATGTGATCACTAGAATCCATTTCTACCATGTGAAGGATCAACTAATGCGATACTCCAGGCAACACCCTGCTTTACCCGATCCCTTTGCAGGGATCGCAATATACTCCGACCTGCCCCAAGCTACCATGGTGGCGAGACACAACTTAGTGCCTATTACTAAGATCCTGCGCAAGCACAAAATTATCTATAAGTGGGGCTTCCCAGCTAACCTACTACACAAATTAATCTTAAAGTCATGACATTCAATGTGAGAGGATTGAACAGCCCATAGAAACGCAGATCTCTCTGGAAATCAGCACTGGACTTACACTGTGATGTTCTATGTGCGCAGGAGACGCACTTCTCCAACACCAACCCTCCGAAATGCACGCATGTCAAATTTCCACACGTCTTTACAGCCAATGACTCAGCCAAAAGAAATGGAGTACTAATTGCTATCAAGGACTCGGTATCCTTTTCCCTAATTCAACAGCATATTGACCCGCAAGGTCGCTTCATCATTCTGGTTGCAGAACTGAATGGCAAAACCTACACCCTGGTGAACTTGTACGCACACAAAATCAAACCCCTGAAGTTTATCCGCAATGTAGTTAAGCTCGCTAAGCAAATGTTGAAAGGTAATTTACTGCTGTGTAGTGGCTTTAACATCATTTTGAGTGATAAACTCGATCCCTCTTCAGTGGCTCGGAGAAGGGGACCTAACCTAGAAGCTCTAATCGTAGAGGAAAGGCTATTTGATCCATGGCGCTGCCTCCGAACCACTGAGAGGGACTACACATACTATTCTATGGCTCATAACAGCTATTCAAGAATAGACTTCTTTCTTACAGATGTGTACACTCTGCAAACCATAGGCAAAGCGGATATCCACAACATCACATGGTCGGATCACGCACCGGTAAGCATTGAGGTTGTGGATTCAACACTGTTTCCCACAGACCCATGTGGCGCAATAATACCTTCCTTCTATCGCAGCCCAACTTGAGGGATGAGATTGAAGGAAAAATTCAGGATTATTTCACGATCAATGACACTGGGGACTGTTCCCCCACGACAGCTTGGTGTGCACATAAGGCTTTCACCAGAGGGATTCTTATACAAATTGCCTCTAGAGAACAGAAAAAGAAACTGCAGCGCATAACAACACTGCCAAACTTTATAGTTGATCTAGAAGCGCAACACAAAAACCCCAATATCACCTCTACCCAAATACTTAAAAGCCTTAGTTCGTGCCGCGAGGAACTAAGACAGGTGCATAGGGTGGATTATGATGTGTACTTTAAAATACTTAAACTGACATATTACGCACAAAATAATAGGGCAGGAAAGCTGCTGGCCTCCCAACTAAAAAAACGACAAGCACGCTCCAACGCTCCAAACTCAGATAAAACACCACCAAACCAATGCCACTATACGAAACCCGAAAGCCATAGCTAATACATTCAGAGACTACTACCACTCTCTCTACATACTAAATACTGATCCAGATACTCACCAACCCACTAAAGCTGAGATCAATAAATTCCTTAATGGTAGATAACACCACTGCAAAAACTGAACTCCCCTATTACTGAAGCGCAAGTTGACGCGGTTATTAAAACCCTTCCTATGGGGGGCGCATGCGCGGCGCGAACCGAGGAGGAAGCAAGGGCTGAGAGCTCCGTGAGCCACGGGGACTAACGGCACTTCCCCGGGGCGATCAACACACACAATCTACCTAACTTTCCCCCGCACCCCCGGCGGAACACTCAGCGCATGACGGGCACCAGAAATCACCGTGGAAAACCGGCCCAAAGATCCTTAACGACGTATTTGCTGAGAGAGAAGGAGAGAAGCATGCAGGCCCAAGATGGCGCCCGAAAGACACAGACTCAGGCACATTCTCCTGCAGCGGCTCCCTCACCACCGCACTCCCAGGGAGACAGTGAGTACTCATTTCAACTTACCAAAGCTGATCTGGATGAGAGCCTGACGCTAATGTATGACAAGATCGCCCAGAAATTTCAATCTGAGCTCCACAAGTCTACCAACACGCTGTCCCTGGAGATTGCGGCCCTGGGTAGCAGAACTGATTTGCTTGAGACTAAACACGATGAGCTCTCCTTAGTGTGTTCTGACCTAAGGAAGGAACATGAGTCCCTATCTGAAACGGTCCTGCAGCTACAAGCCCACATCGAGGACCTTGACAACAGAAACCGCCGCAACAATCTCAGGGTACGCGGAGTGCCTGAGTCGGTTACGGATCTACTACCCACAATACAGAAGATTTTCCAATCCCTTTTACCAGACTCCCCACTATCAGCCTTCTCCTGCGATAGGATCCACAGGGCCCTTCGCCCCCCCCCTCCCCCAGAAAAACCACCAAGAGACATAGTACTCTGTCTTAAGGACTTCCTGATCAAAGAGGAAATACTCAGAGCCTCGCGGAACAGCCCAAGTATTCGTCTGGAAGGTACCCAGATTCAAATCTACCCTGACATCTCCCCCACCACCCTGGAAAAGCGCAGAAGGATGAGGGAAGTTACTTCGGTTCTCCAGGCTGCCAGTATTCGCTATCGCTGGGGCTTCCCATTCAAGCTCCAGGTGCCTCACAACGGAACAACATACACCGTAACCTCGCCGATGGAGGGAAAGGAACTGCTTGTGAAGATGGGCCTCCTCGATGCGGCTTCCCTCCCCAGACTACCCTCCACTCCACGTCACTCAGCTATTTGGGTAACCCCTCCACCTAGAAGAGACCGCCGCGATCAACGCCGTGACTGACATTGAGGCACACTTTTTCCCCTTTTTTTTTTGTCTCTCCTCTTTTTCTTGCTTTTCCCCTACCCCTGTTTTTCTCTTTGTCTCTCTCCCACCAGGGCATCGAAACTGGAGCATCTCCCGTCATGCTTAGAGAACATTGGACTCTCCCGGCTCATTACGGTCTCCCGGATGCGTCCGCATGATTGTCCCCACACTCCTTTTCAATGAGAACTGACTGGCTTCTCGTCTGGTTAGTGATGTCGAAGCTGGTAGATTCCCCACAGGTAAATTCCTCAGCAGAATTTATGTCTGAACGGATGACACGAACTTTACCGCTCAGAGTGTCGGACCTAATGGTCCGAATGGACATTTTTTTTTGGGTCCATGGGATGTTTTTCCCCATGACCCCCCGAAGCTATGTTTGGCCTTTTTCGGGCCTAGTTTCCAGGCCTCTAGTTATTCTATTTTTCTATGGTTATGATTTTATGTTTTTATTTTCTTTTTATGTTATTCGAATCTACTGGCTTTACTTTAGTGATGTATGTGCTACCAACTCAGGGTTCCGATACGTGCAGCCCTATTGGGCTGTGCGTCTAAGCTGTGCAATGCCTCTGAGGAGGCCGGGTTGTTGTTTGGCGGCTCCCTCTCGGCCTGGACCCCTTACTGACTCTAGCGAATTTTCCAGAAATAACCATGGGTATTAATATATTTTCCCATAACGTTAAAGGTTTTAATACCCCCCAGAAGAGAAGGAAAGCATTCAAAATGTATAAATCTCTGGGGGCTGATATAATTTTGCTCCAAGAGACGCACTTCTCTAGAGATAATCACCCATCACATTTTTACAAATCTTTTAACCAAAGCTACTTCACTACTCATGGGTCCAGGTCTAGAGGGGCGGCCATCTTTATCAAAAACTCTGTGATGTTTCAGGCTCAAAAGATCTATAGAGATCCCAACAGTCGTTTTGTAATAGCTCAAGGTACCATCCAAAACAAGCTTCTAACTATAGCCTCAGTGTATGCCCCTAACACCTCACAGGCAACATTTTTTAAGGAATTCTTCCTAACATTAGATAAGTTCCATTCCCCTCATATGCTAATTGGGGGGGACTTTAATTTAGTTGCCCACTCAGGTCTTGATAGAAGCCGAACATGTCCAACGTCCCAGGCCTTCCCCAAATCCCTTCAACACTCCCTAAAATCTTCCCAACTTATAGATATATGGAGAGCCCACAATGTCGGCTCTAGGGAATATACGTTCTACTCCCACCCCCATGACAGCTACTCTCGTTTAGATTATATTTTTGGCACCCCCTCTCTGACAGTGAACTCAACTACTGCCAACATTCACGCGTGCCCATGGTCGGATCACCACCTTGTATCCACCCACATCTCATGCTTGGGCCTCCCCCATACAGCCAGGTCCTGGCGCCTCAATGACGCACTACTCACGGATCCTGTGATTATGGCTCAGTTGGTAGAACGTCTTAACGAATATTTCAGGCTTAATAATGTAGAGAACATTTCCCCTACCTCTCTGTGGGCTGCCCACAAGGCTGTGATGAGGGGACATCAAATAGAGATTTCCACGACCCAAAAAAGACAGAAACAACAGGACACCCACAAACTTACCCTAGAACTGGAACAACTTTATCATAGACACACGCAGACTCCCACACAGGAATTGCTCCTTCAAATCACAGAAAAAAGAAGGGCCCTAGATGATATACTATCAGATCAAATAGAAAAGTCTCTTAGATGGTCTAAAGCCCGCTTCCTTCTATACAGTAACTCTGCCTCCACGATGTTTGCGCGAAAACTTAAACAATCTACCCAACCGACACATCTCTATAAACTAAAAGATAGCCATGGCAACGTAACCTCTCATCCAAAACATGTTTTGCAGATCTTCTCCACCTTCTATCAAAAACTATTTTCCGGCCCGGACCCTTCACGCCCTCCCCCTATGCAGTCGTGGATGGATTCCCTCTCGCTCCCTCGACTTTCAGAGGAGCAATTGGACATCCTAAATGCCCCGTGCTCGTCGGAGGAGGTGGCCTCTATTATCTCCTCTCTCAAACCCTCTAAAGCCCCAGGCCCTGATGGTTTCTCTCCCGTTTATTACAAAAAGTTCGCTGAATCCCTACTCCCCACACTCACTAATATGTTTAATCAAATACTCGAAGGACAAAGTTTCCCTGAAGAAATGCTATTGGCCAACATGTCCCTTATTCCCAAGCCTGGTAAAGATCATACCCTACCCCAAAATTTCCGCCCCATTTCGGTTATTAATAACGATCTTAAAATATTCGGTAGGATCTTGGCCGACAGGTTAGCCAAGGTAATTACAACCTTGATATCGCCCGATCAAACCGGATTCATCCCATCGAGACAGATTACAGACAATATACGTTTGGCCACTAACATTTTACAGGACGCCCATATGAACTCCACCTCAGTATTGCTCTTAAGTTTAGATATAAACAAAGCATTTGATAGTGTCCTTTGGACGTATTTAGATACAGTGTTGGCCAGATTTGGGTTTAACGGGGCATTTTTACATGGCTTTAAGGCCCTTTACTATAACCCAAAAACCCGAATTAAACTTCCAGGATGCTATTCAGATTATTTCTCTCTGGGGTGTGGCACTAGACAGGGGTGTCCTTTATCCCCGCTTTTGTTCGCGCTGGCTATGGAGCCCCTGTCTAGATCCATCTCTAATGACCCAAACATCAGGGGATACAGAAAGGGAGATCAGGAATTTAAACTTAGCCTGTACGCAGATGATGTACTACTATTCATCTCAGACCCCTTACTCTCCCTCCCTAACCTTATGTCCTCCCTTGACTCTTTCCATAAAATATCAGGCCTATGCGTTAACCCCTCCAAATGTTCGGCTCTACCAATTCACCTTCCGCAACCCCTATTGACCACCCTAACAGAAAAATTTAAATTCTCATGGAACCATGTCTCTCTACAATACCTGGGAGTTAAATTGGCCCCCTCTTTGAAACAGTTATACTCATTGAACTACCCCCCAGCTTTTTCCAATGTCAAATTCTTGTTAAATCAATGGTCCTCCTATCACATATCTTTCCTAGGGAGAATCCAAGCAGTAAAAATGAATATCCTCCCTAAACTCCTATTCCTCTTCAGATCCCTACCTCTATATGTCTCACGATCAATTCTTCAGAGGGTTCAGATAGACCTGCTCAGATTTATATGGCAGAACAAAAAGCCGCGAGTGGGTCGGGCACTGATGTATAGAGCCCAGAGGAGGGGGGGTTTGGGATGCCCGGACTTATGGAAATACTTCCTGGCATCTCGGCTTACCCAAATGGCGCAGTGGCATTCCTCCCCGACCTCGGTGCCATGGCTACAATTTGAGCGGATCTCAATAACTCCATACTACCTCCCTGGCCTTCTCTGGTCCAGCTCAGTTTCTCCTAAAGATATTACCCCATTGAACAACATCGTAGGTCAATCACTCTATCTATGGTCCCTTTACCGTAAAAAGTTTAGGTTGCATTCTGACGTCCCCCTCTTGTCCTCTTTTTTGGGAGAACCCTCATTCCCCCCAGCTTTTTCCTCCAACCTGCCATATCTTAAGTGGATTGCATTGGGCTTGGTGGACCTCGCTTCTCTGCTGCAGAACACCTCCTTCTGCTCCTACACCCACCTGCAGCAGACCTATGGGATGGGTAGATCCGAGTTCCACCAATACTTGCAAATTCGGCACTTCTACTCGGCCCTTTTGAGGGGTGGAGTGGAGGTGTCGAAAACCCCATTTGAACGTTTGTGTGGCGAGGAGGCGAGAGATAGGGGGACGATCTCAGAACTTTATAGATACCTTAATGACCACAGCTCCCCTCGGAAGTCGTTGGCGATGGTGGCTTGGGAGGCGGAGTTGGCCCAAGAGATTCCCGACGGAGATTGGCAGGACATGCTAGATAACATGCACAAATGTACACGTTCTGTATCAATAAAGGAAACAGTGCTTAAACTTCACACTAGATGGTACTACACTCCAGAGCGTCTTCATAGAATATATCCCCTGGTCGCTGGCACATGCTTCAGAGGATGCCAGGACAGGGGAACGCTGTTGCATACGTTTTGGAGTTGTAAGGCCTTAGACACTGTTTGGCACAAAACCACAGCCCTTATCAGACTTCTCTCGGGAATATCACTTACTTTGACAAGTCAGATGTGTCTGCTGTTTGCGGAGCTTCCAGATGTTCCCCACCCCTTACAAAAATTAATCCACACACTCTTCAGTGCAATTCAATGGGCAATAGCATTGAACTGGAAGCGCCCCCAGATATCCTGGTCACAGGTGATTTCTCGTATGGAGTCTATCAGGTCTATGGAGAGAATACATCATACTCTCCTAGATTCCATGCCTATGTTTGACCGAAAATGGAACATCTGGACAGCTCATCTATTGAGCAATAGACTGGAGGATCCCTCGGTTGCTCCAGCGAACCCTCTATAAAATGAGGGTTAGCTTTATCTGTTAAGTACACACTAAGGGGACACCCCAGGACCTTCACAACATATTAGATCCTTACAATAATAGGCACATGATGTCTTACTCCCTGAATGTAAACTTATTTCATTAGAAATACACATAGATCACGATTGTATGATTTAGATTTTCCCATTTTTTCTTTACTTGTTTGTCTTTTTATTTCTTTTTTTATTTTACTACTATGATTTTATGGGCCCACTTTGTATGCTTATATGAGATATGATTTGCACTGTGTGTGATATTTCATTTATCTGTTAAATGCTTTCTTACCACTGTGATTCATGTCACTACAGTGCCTGTACACCCTAATGTTATATTTTTCTACAATAAAAACGTTTGAAAACAAAAACCCTTCCTATGCACCCCTAAACTAGTTGAAGTCTTCAATGGGGTGGCAAAATCTGTCTCTTTCCCAAGCTAAATACTACAAGCAGTCATAATCACGCTTCCCAAATCTGGCAAGGACCCGTCAACCCCCCAAAACTTTAGTCCGATATCACTACTAAACACGGATCTTAAAATATTTACCAAAACCCTAGCTAACAGATTGATGGAAATTACCCCATCTATCATAGGCCTGGATCAGGTTGGTATTCTGTGTTTTGCAGAAATATCAAAAAAACCTAGCGTATTAATAGCCCTGGATGCTGAAAAGGCCTTTGACAGTGGTGTCGTACGTCTTGTATGTCACCACTAGGGATGAGCCGAACACCCCCCGGTTCGGTTCGCACCAGAACCTGCGAACGGACCGAAAGTTCGCACAAACGTTAGAACCCCATTGACGTCTATGGGACTCGAACGTTCAAAATCAAATGTGCTCATTTTAAAGGCTAATTTGCATGGTATTGTCCTAAAAAGGGTTTGGGGACCCGGGTCCTACCCCAGGGGACATGTATCAATGCAAAACAATCTTTTAAAAAAAGGCCGTTTTTTCAGGAGCAGTGATTTTAATGATGCTTAAAGTAAAAAAAAAAAAAGTGAAATATTCCTTTAAATATCGTACCTGGGGGGTGTCTATAGTATGCCTGTAAAGTGGCGCGTGTTTCCCGTGTTTAGAACAGTCCCTGCACCAAATGTCATTTAAAACTGCTTGCATGTCGGGTCCTGGCAATATGGATGAAAATCAGTGAGACAAACGGCATGGGTACCCCCCAGTCCACTACCAGGCCCTTTGGGTCTTGTATGGATATTAAGGGGAACCCCGCACCCAAATTAAAATAAGGAAAGGTGTGGGGCCACCGGGCCCTATATACTCTGAACAGCAGTATACAGGCGGTGCAAACAAGACAGGGACTGTAGGTTTGTTGTTAAGTAGAATCTGTTTGTAATTTTGAACGGGTACATTTTTAACGTGTTTAGCTCCAGCCAAAAAATCTTTTTTAAGCTTTTTGGAAAACATAGGGAAGGGTTATCACCCCTGTGACATTTGTTTTGCTGTCTTTCCTCCTCTTCAGAAGATTTCACCTCACTTTTTGTCCCAATGAAAACTGTTTTTTGAAAATTTGGGTTTTTTTGTGGAACAAGGATTGGAAAGCATCAGTGGAAAGGAGAAATGTTTTTCCCATATTAAATCTTACAGGAGAGAACTTCCCTTCCTAGGGGTAGATTTCATCTCACTTCCTGTTGTCTCCTTCCATTTGCAAGTAGGAGTCATTTGTAAGTTAGATGTTTGAAAGTAGGGGCCTGCCCTATATACTCAGCAGAAATTTGGGCCTTAGGTGTTGTTGTGGCCACAACACTGTAAGCCCTCACAGGGCCCTGCTGTGAAATATTAGATCAAGAATTGTAATTACATGCCCCTTTTGAACAGGAGCTGAAAAATTAGGCCTTAGGCACTGGTGCTGGTGCCACAACACTGCAAACCCTCACAGACACTCTAGTTGGAACGCAGGAACGAGCCCTGCTGCAAAGTATTGCATCAAAAATTGTAATTACACACCCCTGTTAAACAGGGGCTGAAAAATTGTGCCTTAGGCACTGGTGGTGGCGCCCAGAACCAAAAATGTTCTTACAAGCTATCAGCGTGATCATTGAGGAGGAAGAGGATAATTACTCAGGGATAGTCACTCAGCATCAGCATAGGCAGTCTTTGAAGGGATGTGAGATTTCAAAAAAAATTATTCGGTTACATCAGCATCGGGTGCTTGGTAGCTGGTGGTGATCCAAGACTGATTCATTTTTATGAAGGTCAGTCGATCGACCGAGTCGGTGGACAGACGCACCCTGTGATCAGTTACCACGCCTCCAGCAGCACTGAATGTGCGTTCCGAAAGAACGCTGGATGCAGGACAGGCCAGTAGCTCAATTGCATACTGTGCAAGCTCTGGCCAGTGATCCATCCTCAAGACCCAGTAACAGAGGATTTTCGGTGGGAAAGGTGTCCAAATCTGATCTTGCCCCTAGGTATTCCTGCACCATGTAAAACAGACGCTGGCGATGGTTGCTGGAACCGATCATACCTTGGGGCTGTGGAACAAAAATTGTCTGAACGCATCGGTCAGACGGCCATCTTCTCCACCGCTCCTTCTTTGACTGACCGAAGCCTCAGCAACACGTTGTCCAGAAACAGGAGTTTGTAACCTCCCAGTCTCTGGGAACGCATTGCACAGACCTTTCTGCAAGGCCTCCCGAAGATGTTTCATCCTCTGCTCCCTCTGCGATGGCAAGATAAGGTCCGCAACCTTACCCTTGTAACGTGGATCAAGGAGGGTTGCCAGCCAGTATTGGTCCTTCTCCTTGATACCACGAATACGAGGATCCTTACGCAGGCTTTGCAGGATCAGGAAGGCCATGCAGCGTAGGTTTGCTGAGGCATTCGGTCCGGAGTCCTCTGGGTCACTAAGGACGACATGGTCCGCAGCCACCTCCTCCCAGCCACGTACAAGTCCATGTGTTTCTTGGGACTGATCCCTTAAAGACTGCTGCTGATGCTGAGTGCCAGGCTCCACCTCCATACTGACACAATCTTCCTCCTCCTCCTCCTCCTCTTCCTGTGTGATCGGCGGGCACACAGGAACACTGTCTGGATAAAGGGGGCCTTGAGAGCTAAGGAAGTCCTCCTCTTCCTGCCTCTGTTCTGCCTCAAGTGCCCTGTCCATTATTCCATGCAGCGTGTGCTCCAACAGGTGGACAAGGGGGACAGTGTCACTGATGCGTGCACTGTCACTGCCCACCATCCTCGTGGCCTCCTCAAATGGTGACAGGACAGTGCATGCATCCCTGATCATGGCCCACTGGCGTGGGGAAAAAAACCAAGCTCCCCTGACCCTGTCCTGGTGCCATAGTCGCACAGGTACTCATTGATGGCCCTCTGCTGCGTGTGCAGCCGCTGCAGCATGGCCAACGTTGAGTTCCACCTGGTGGGCATGTCACAGATTAGGCGGTTCTTGGGCAGGTTAAACTCCTTTTGGAGGTCTGTCAGCTAAGCACTGGCATTATATGACCGGCGGAAATGCACACAGACTTTCCTGGCCTGCCTCAGGACATCCTGTAAGCCCGGGTACCTGCCCAAGAACCGCTGCACCACCAAGTTAAGGACTTGAGCCAAACAGGGCACATGGGTCATTTGTCCCTGTCGGAGGGCAGAGAGGAGGTTGGTGCCATTGTCGCAAACCACCATTCCTGCCTTAAGTTGGCGTGGCGTCAACCACCTCTGAACCTGCCCCTGCAGAGCTGACAGAACCTCTGCCCCAGTGTGGCTCCTGTCCCCCAAGCACACCAGCTCAAGCACTGCATGGCATCTTTTGGCCTGCGGACTTGCGTAGCCCCTTGAACGACTACGGAGCACCGCTGGTTCCGAGGACAAAGCACAGGAAGAGGCCATGGAGGAAGAAGAAGAGGAGGGGGTGGAGGAGAGAGGTGTGTCACAATCATTAGCATTTTGGAGGCGTGGTGGCGGAACAACCTCCAACACTACTGCACCTTGTCCTGCATCCTTCCCAGCTGCCAGCAGAGTCACCCAATGCGCCGTGAAACTTAGGTAACATCCCTGTCCATGCCTGCTGGACCATGATTCAGCGGTAATATGCACCTTACCGCTGACCGCCCTGTCCAGCGAGGCATGGACATTGCCTTCCACATGCCGGTAGAGAGCCGGAATCGCCTTCCGTGAGAAAAAGTGGCGTTTGGGTACCTGCCACTGAGGAACCGCACATTCCACAAACTCACGGAAGGGGGCAGAATCTACCAACTGAAAAGGCAGCAGTTGAAGTGCTAGCAATTTTGCCAAGCTAGCATTCAACCGCTGGGCATGTGGATGGCTGGGAGCAAACTTCTTTCGGCGGTGCAGCAGCTGGGGCAGGGAAATTTGCCTGGTACAATCTGACGTTGGTGTACCAAAAGCAGATTGCCCACAAGTACTTGGCTGTGACACACCTAATTCTACACC
This sequence comes from Lithobates septentrionalis, assembly GCA_037952835.1. Taxonomy (NCBI): domain Eukaryota; kingdom Metazoa; phylum Chordata; class Amphibia; order Anura; family Ranidae; genus Lithobates; species Lithobates septentrionalis. The sequence goes on along the minus strand of JBBDGP010000284.1, from coordinate 2,550,766 downwards.
TTCATTCCTCTCAGTGCAGGTCTCAGAGAGGACTGAAGGTCTAGTGGGGTTGGAAATCTCAGCTGATGAGGAGCAAGGAGAGGTCCTCTTTGTTCTTTGGTGTGGGTCTTTTAGATACACTTGCCAACGAACTGCATGGCAGGTCAACATATGTCTGGTCAAGCATGTGGTACCCAAGCGGGAGATGTTTTGGCCACGCGAGATACGCTTGAGACATATGTTGCAAATAGCAGCGGTGCGATCTGATGCACTCGTCTCAAAAAAGGCCCACACCAAAGAACTTTTTGAATAACGCGCAGAGACTGCAGCGCCCTGCACATGTGGAGCTTTGGGGTGTGATGCAGTCAATGTGCTGCCCTTGGGCTGGCCCCTGGAGGGCATCCTGCCTCGTTGGTGATGTGCTGCCGCCTCCTCCTCCTCCTCTCTCCTATCAGGCACCCACGTTGAGTCAGTGACCTCATCATCCCCTCCCTCCTCATCACTGGAGCAAACCTGGCAGTATGCTGCAGCAGGGGGAGCATGACTGCCAGATTGCTGTCCTTCTTGGGCACCCCCTCTGTCCATGCTCATGTTACTGCCTTCATCTAGCTCAGTATCATCATCAGAGCCTTCCAAATGCTGGGCATCCTCCTGGAGCATGTACCCAACACTGTGGTCAAACAGTTCGAGGGACTCCTCAGGAGGACATGGTGGGGCTAGGGAAGGAGTCACTGATGACATTGAGCCGAGGGAAGAGGCCGCTGCTTTGCCAGACAAAGTACCCTGGGCATGGGTGAGAGAGGATGAGGAGGATGAGGACGGCTTGGTCATCCACTCGATCAATTCTTCCGCATGTTGCGGCTCAACATGGCCAGCTGCCGAAAAAAAGGCCAAGCGTGTCCCACGGCCACATGCTGATGAGGATGCACCATCTCCACGACCAGCACTAGACACAGAGCCTGCTTGCCCTCTCTTATTGGCTTGTGACTGTCTGCCTCTCCTTCTTGGCCTTCCAGACATACTAATGGCCTGTAGCTGCACTAAGCTGGGATATATATATATATATATATATATATATATATATATATATATATATGTACTGATACTGCAGCTAGCAAAATCAACTACCTGCCTGTAGTATGAGAACACCACCAACCTTCTACAGGTAGCTTTAGCTGAACACTGTGAGCAGGACGCACCCCACTATTTTGTAGTTTTAGCAGAGCACTGTGAGCAGGACGCACTGCACTAACTGTAAATAGTCTAGCTGCCTGACTGTGGTACTAATAGGATCAAAAGAACACCAGTAATTTTCTTCAGGTAGCTGTATATACTGTAACAAGACAAGCCTGCCTGTCAGTAAGAAGATAACAGGAACGGATCTAGCTGAACACTGTGAGCAGGACGCACCCCACTAACTTGTAGGTTTAGCTGAACACTGTGAGCAGGGCGCACTGCACTGACTGTAAATAGTCTAGCTGCCTGACTGTGGTACTAATAGGATCAAAAGAACACCAGCAATTTTCTTCAGGTAGCTGTGTATACTGTAACAAGACAAGCCTTCCTGTCAGTAAGAAGATAACAGGAACGGATCTAGCTGAACACTGTGAGCAGGACGCACTGCACAAACTTTAAATAGTCTAGCTGCCTGACTGTGGTACTAATAGGATCAAAAGAACACCAGTAATTTTCTTCATTTAGCTGTATATACTGTAACAAGACAAGCCTGCCTGTCAGTAAGAAGATAACAGAAACGGATCTAGCTTAACACTGTGAGCAGGACGCACCCCACTAGCTTGTAGGTTTAGCAGAACACTGTGAGCAGGACGCACCCCACTAACTTGTAGGTTTAGCTGAACACTGTGAGCAGGACGCACTGCACTAACTGTAAATAGTCTAGCTGCCTGACTGTGGTACTAATAGGATCAAAAGAACACCAGCAATTTTCTTCAGGTAGCTGTATATACTGTAACAAGACAAGCCTGCCTGTCAGTAAGAAGATAACAGGAACGGATCTAGCTGAACACTGTGAGCAGGACGCACTGCACTAACTGTAAATAGTCTAGCTGCCTGACTGTGGTACTATTAGGATCAAAAGAACACCAGCAATTTTGTTCAGGTAGCTGTATATACTGTAACAAGACAAGCCTGCCTGTCAGTAAGAAGATAACAGGAACGGATCTAGCTGAACACTGTGAGCAGGACACACTGCACTAACTTTAAATAGTCTAGTTGCCTGACTTTGGTACTAATAGGATCAAAAGAACACCAGTAATTTTCTTCATTTAGCTGTATATACTTTAACAAGACAAGCCTGCCTGTCAGTAAGAAGATAACAGAAACGGATCTAGCTGAACACTGTGAGCAGGACGCACCCCACTAGCTTGTAGGTTTAGCAGAACACTGTGAGCAGGACGCACCCCACTAACTTCTAGGTTTAGCTGAACACTGTGAGCAGGACACACTGCACTAACTGTAAATAGTCTAGCTGCCTGACTGTGGTACTAATAGGATCAAAAGAACACCAGCAATTTTCTTCAGGTAGCTGTATATACTGTAACAAGACAAGCCTGCCTGTCAGTAAGAAGATAACAGGAACGGATCTAGCTGAACACTGTGAGCGGGACGCACTGCACTAACTTTAAATAGTCTAGCTGCCTGACTGTGGTACTAATAGGATCAAAAGAACACCAGTAATTTTCTTCAGGTAGCTGTATATACTGTAACAAGACAAGCCTGTCTGTCAGTAAGAAGATAACAGGAACGGATCTAGCTGAACACTGTGAGCAGGACGCACTGCACTAACTGTAAATAGTCTAGCTGCCTGACTGTGGTACTAATAGGATCAAAAGAACACCAGCAATTTTCTTCATGTAGCTGTATATACTGTAACAAGACAAGCCTGCCTGTCAGTAAGAAGATAATAGGAACGGATCTAGCTGAACACTGTGAGCAGGACACACTGCACTAATTTTAAATAGTCTAGCTGCCTGACTGTGGTACTAATAGGATCAAAAGAACACCAGTAATTTTCTTCAGGTAGCTGTAAATACTGTTACAAGACAAGCCTGCCTGTCAGTAGGAAGATAACAGGAACGGATCTAGCTGAACACTGTGAGCAGGACGCACTGCACTAACTTTAAATAGTCTAGCTGCCTGACTGTGGTACTAATAGGATCAAAAGAACACCAGTAATTTTCTTCAGGTAGCTGTAAATACTGTTACAAGACAAGTCTGCCTGTCAGTAGGAAGATAACAGGAACAGATCTAGCTGAACACTGTGAGCAGGACGCACTGCACTAACTGGAAATAGTCTAGCTGCCTGACTGTGGTACTAATAGGATCAAAAGAACACCAGTAATTTTCTTCAGGTAGCTGTATACACTGTAACAAGACAAGCCTGCCTGTCAGTAAGAAGATAACAGGAACGGATCTAGCTGAACACTGTGAGCAGGACGCACTGCACTAACTGTAAATAGTCTAGCTGCCTGACTGTGGTACTAATAGGATCAAAAGAACACCAGCAATTTTCTTCAGGTAGCTGTATATACTGTAACAAGACAAGCCTGCCTGTCAGTAAGAAGATAACAGGAACGGATCTAGCTGAACACTGTGAGCAGGACACACTGCACTAACTTTAAATAGTCTAGTTGCCTGACTTTGGTACTAATAGGATCAAAAGAACACCAGTAATTTTCTTCATTTAGCTGTATATACTTTAACAAGACAAGCCTGCCTGTCAGTAAGAAGATAACAGAAACGGATCTAGCTGAACACTGTGAGCAGGACGCACCCCACTAGCTTGTAGGTTTAGCAGAACACTGTGAGCAGGACGCACCCCACTAACTTGTAGGTTTAGCTGAACACTGTGAGCAGGACGCACTGCACTAACTGTAAATAGTCTAGCTGCCTGACTGTGGTACTAATAGGATCAAAAGAACACCAGCAATTTTCTTCAGGTAGCTGTATATACTGTAACAAGACAAGCCTGCCTGTCAGTAAGAAGATAACAGGAACGGATCTAGCTGAACACTGTGAGCGGGACGCACTGCGCTAACTTTAAATAGTCTAGCTGCCTGACTGTGGTACTAATAGGATCAAAAGAACACCAGTAATTTTCTTCAGGTAGCTGTATATACTGTAACAAGACAAGCCTGTCTGTCAGTAAGAAGATAACAGGAACGGATCTAGCTGAACACTGTGAGCAGGACGCACTGCACTAACTGTAAATAGTCTAGCTGCCTGACTGTGGTACTAATAGGATCAAAAGAACACCAGCAATTTTCTTCATATAGCTGTATATACTGTAACAAGACAAGCCTGCCTGTCAGTAAGAAGATAATAGGAACGGATCTAGCTGAACACTGTGAGCAGGACACACTGCACTAACTTTAAATAGTCTAGCTGCCTGACTGTGGTATTAATAGGATCAAAAGAACACCAGTAATTTTCTTCAGGTAGCTGTAAATACTGTTACAAGACAAGCCTGCCTGTCAGTAGGAAGATAACAGGAACGGATCTAGCTGAACACTGTGAGCAGGACGCACTGCACTAACTTTAAATAGTCTAGCTGCCTGACTGTGGTACTAATAGGATCAAAAGAACACCAGTAATTTTCTTCAGGTAGCTGTAAATACTGTTACAAGACAAGTCTGCCTGTCAGTAGGAAGATAACAGGAACAGATCTAGCTGAACACTGTGAGCAGGACGCACTGCACTAACTGGAAATAGTCTAGCTGCCTGACTGTGGTACTAATAGGATCAAAAGAACACCAGTAATTTTCTTCAGGTAGCTGTATATACTGTAAAAAGACAAGCCTGCCTGTCAGTAAGAAGATAACAGGAACGGATCTAGCTGAACACTGTGAGCAGGACGCACTGCACTAACTGGAAATAGTCTAGCTGCCTGACTGTGGTACTAATAGGATCAAAAGAACACCAGTAATTTTCTTCAGGTAGCTGTATATACTGTAACAAGACAAGCCTGCCTGTCAGTAAGAAGATAACAGGAACGGATCTAGCTGAACACTGTGAGCAGGACACACTGCACTAACTTTAAATAGTCTAGTTGCCTGACTTTGGTACTAATAGGATCAAAAGAACACCAGTAATTTTCTTCATTTAGCTGTATATACTTTAACAAGACAAGCCTGCCTGTCAGTAAGAAGATAACAGAAACGGATCTAGCTGAACACTGTGAGCAGGACGCACCCCACTAGCTTGTAGGTTTAGCAGAACACTGTGAGCAGGACGCACCCCACTAACTTGTAGGTTTAGCTGAACACTGTGAGCAGGACGCACTGCACTAACTGTAAATAGTCTAGCTGCCTGACTGTGGTACTAATAGGATCAAAAGAACACCAGCAATTTTGTTCAGGTAGCTGTATATACTGTAACAAGACAAGCCTGCCTGTCAGTAAGAAGATAACAGGAACGGATCTAGCTGAACACTGTGAGTGGGACGCACTGCACTAACTTTAAATAGTCTAGCTGCCTGACTGTGGTACTAATAGGATCAAAAGAACACCAGTAATTTTCTTCAGGTAGCTGTATATACTGTAACAAGACAAGCCTGTCTGTCAGTAAGAAGATAACAGGAACGGATCTAGCTGAACACTGTGAGCAGGACACACTGCACTAACTGTAAATAGTCTAGCTGCCTGACTGTGGTACTAATAGGATCAAAAGAACACCAGCAATTTTCTTCATGTAGCTGTATATACTGTAACAAGACAAGCCTGCCTGTCAGTAAGAAGATAATAGGAACGGATCTAGCTGAACACTGTGAGCAGGACACACTGCACTAACTTTAAATAGTCTAGCTGCCTGACTGTGGTATTAATAGGATCAAAAGAACACCAGTAATTTTCTTCAGGTAGCTGTAAATACTGTTACAAGACAAGCCTGCCTGTCAGTAGGAAGATAACAGGAACGGATCTAGCTGAACACTGTGAGCAGGATGCACTGCACTAACTTTAAATAGTCTAGCTGCCTGACTGTGGTACTAATAGGATCAAAAGAACACCAGTAATTTTCTTCAGGTAGCTGTAAATACTGTTACAAGACAAGCCTGCCTGTCAGTAGGAAGATAACAGGAACGGATCTAGCTGAACACTGTGAGCAGGACGCACTGCACTAACTTTAAATAGTCTAGCTGCCTGACTGTGGTACTAATAGGATCAAAAGAACACCAGTAATTTTCTTCAGGTAGCTGTAAATACTGTTACAAGACAAGCCTGCCTGTCAGTAGGAAGATAACAGGAACGGATCTAGCTGAACACTGTGAGCAGGACGCACTGCACTAACTGGAAATAGTCTAGCTGCCTGACTGTGGTACTAATAGGATCAAAAGAACACCAGTAATTTTCTTCAGGTAGCTGTAAATACTGTTACAAGACAAGCCTGCCTGTCCGTAGGAAGATAACAGGAACAGATCTAGCTAAACTGAATACAGTGTATATATATATATGCAACACCTGGGATGCATATATATACACAATACACTGTAAGTGCAGCTAACTGACTGACTGTTCTGCCTAATCTATCTAACTCAAATCAAATGTCACTGTCTGTCTCTCTCTCTCTCTCTCTCTCTCAATGAACGCCGGAACACACACTACACAGGGCCGCCATGCAGGCGGCCTTATATAGTGTGGGGCGTGTACTAAATCCCCTGAGCCATAATTGGCCAAAGCCTCCTTGGCTTTGGCCAATTACGGCACTCTTTTCAGGCGGCGCTGTGATTGGCCAAGCATGCGGGTAATAATGCATGCTTGGCCAATCATCAGCCAGCAATGCACTGCGATGCCGCAGTGAATTATGGGCCGTGACGCGCCACACGAATTTGGCGCGGACGGCCCATATCGTTCGCAATTCGGCGAACAGACGATGTTCGAGTCGAACATGAGTTAGACTCGAACACGAAGCTCATCCCTAGGGATGAGCTTCGTGTTTGAGTCGAACCCATGTTCGACTCGAACATCGTCTGTTCGCCCGTTCGCCGAATTGCGAACGATATGGGCCGTTCGCGCCAAATTCGTGTGGCGCGTCACGGCCCATATTTCACTGCGACATCGCAGTGCATTGCTGGCTGATGATTGGCCAAGCATGCACTATGACCCGCATGCTTGGCCAATCACAGCGCTGTCTGAACAGAGAGCCGTAATTGGCCAAAGCCTGTGTAGTGTGTGTTCCGGCGTTGAAAGAGATGGACAGAGGGACAGTGTCATTTGATTTGAGTTAGATAGATTAGGCAGAACAGTCAGTCAGTTAGCTGCACTTACAGTGTATTGTGTATATATAAATGCATCCCAGGTGTTGCATATATATATATATATATATATATATATATATATATATATATATACACTGTATTCAGTTTAGCTAGATCCGTTCCTGTTATCTTCCTACTGACAGGCAGGCTTGTCTTGTTACAGTATTTACAGCTACCTGAACAAAATTGCTGGTGTTCTTTTGATCCTATTAGTACCACAGTCAGGCAGCTAGACTATTTACAGTTAGTGCAGTGCGTCCTGCTCACAGTGTTCAGCTAGATCCGTTCCTGTTATCTTCTTACTGACAGGCAGGCTTGTCTTGTTACAGTATATACAGCTACCTGAAGAAAATTGCTGGTGTTCTTTTGATCCTATTAGTACCACAGTCAGGCAACTAGACTATTTACAGTTAGTGAAGTGCGTCCTGCTCACAGTGTTCAGCTAAAACTACAAGTTAGTGGGGTGCATCCTGCTCACAGTGTTCAGCTAAACCTACAAGTTATTGTGGTGCGTCCACCTCACAGTGTTCAGCTAAACTTACAAGTTAGTGCGGTGCGTCCTGCTCACAGTGTTCAGCTAAAACTACAAGTTAGTGCGGTGCATCCACCTCACAGTGTTCAGCTAAACCTACAAGTTAGTGCGGTGCATCCTGCTCACAGTGTTCAGCTAAACCTACAAGTTAGTGTAGTGAGACCTCTGCACAGTGTTCATCTAAAGCTACAAGTTAGTGCAGTGCGTCCTGCTCACAGTGTTCAGCTAGATCCGTTCCTGTTATCTTCTTATTGACAGGCAGGCTTGTCTTGTTACAGTATTTACAGCTACCTGAAGAAAATTGCTGGTGTTCTTTTGATCCTATTAGTACCAAAGTCAGGCAGCTAGACTATTTACAGTTAGTGTAGTGCGTCCTGCTCACAGTGTTCAGCTAAAACTACAAGTTAGTGGGGTGCGTCCTGCTCACAGTGTTCAGCTAAACCTACAAGTTAGTGCGGTGCGTCCTGCTCACAGTGTTCAGCTAAACCTACAAGTTAGTGCGGTGCGTCCTGCTCACAGTGTTCAGCTAAAACTACAAGTTAGTGCTGTGCGTCCTGCTCAGAGTGTTCAGCTAAACCTACAAGTTAGTGTAGTGAGACCTCTGCACAATGTTCATCTAAAGCTACAAGTTAGTGCAGTGCGTCCTGCTCACAGTGTTCAGCTCAAACTACAAGTTAGTGTTGTGCGTCCTGCTCACAGTGTTCAGCTAAAACTACAAGTTAGTGTGGTGCGTCCACCTCACAGTGTTCAGCTAAACCTACAAGTTATTTTTTTGCGAGCTCTGCACAGTGTTCACCTAAAGCTACCTGTGGAAGGTTGGTGGTGTTTTCCTGATCCTATCACTACCGCAGGCAGCTAAAAAAGCTACAACTTCGTTTTTTGCAAGCTCTGCACAGTGTTCAGCCAAAGCTACCTGTAGAAGGCTGGCGGTGTTCTCATACTGCAGGCAGGCAGTTGATTTTGCTAGCTGCAGTATCAGTACATATATGTATATATATATATATATATATATATATATATATATATATATATATATATATATATATATATATATATATATAAAAATATATATCCCAGCTTAGTGCAGCTACAGGCCATTAGTACCATTAGTATGTCTGGAAGGCCAAGAAGGAGAGGCAGACAGTCACAAGCCAATAAGAGAGGGCAAGCAGGCTCTGTGTCTAGTGCTGGTCGTGGAGACGGTGCATCCTCATCAGCACGTGGCCGTGGGACACGCTTGGCCTTTTTTTCGGCAGCTGGCCGTGTTGAGCCGCAACATGCGGAAGACTTGGTCGAGTGGATGACCAAGCCGTCCTCATCCTCCTCATCCTCTCTCACCCATGCCCAGGGTACTTTGTCTGGCAAAGCAGCGGCCTCTTCCCTCGGCTCAATGTCATCAGTGACTCCTTCCCTAGCCCCACCATGTCCTCCTTAGGATTCCCTCAAACTGTTTGACCACAGTGTTGGGTACATGCTCCAGGAGGATGCCCAGCGTTTGGAAGGCTCTGATGATGATACTGAGCTCGATGAAGGCAGTAACATGAGCACGGACAGAGGGGGTGCCCAAGAAGGACAGCAATCTGGCAGTCATGCTCCCCCTGCTGCAGCATACTTCCAGGTTTGCTCCAGTGATGAGGAGGGAGGGGATGATAAGGTCACTGACTCAACGTGGGTGCCTGATAGGAGAGAGGAGGAGGAGGAGGAGGAGGCGGCACATCACCAATGAGGCAGGATGCCCTCCAGGGGCAAGCCTAAGGGCAGCACATTGACTGCATCACACCCCAAAGCTCCACATGTGCAGGGCGCTGCAGTCTCTGTGCGTTATTCAAAAAGTTCTTTGGTGTGGGCCTTTTTTGGGACGAGTGCATCAGATCGCACCGCTGATATTTGCAACATATGTCTCTAGCGTATCTCGCGTGGCCAAAACATCTCCCGCTTGGGTACCACATGCTTGACCAGACATATGTTGACCTGCCATGCAGTTCGTTGGCAAGCGTATCTAAAAGACCCACACCAAAGAACAAAGAGGTCCTCTCCTTGCTCCTCATCAGCTGAGATTTCCAACCCCACTAGACCTTCAGTCCTCTCTGAGACCTGCACTGAGAGGAATAAAGGTGTAGAATTAGGTGTGTCACAGCCAAGTACTTGTGGGCAATCTGCTTTTGGTACACTGACGTCAGATTGTACCAGGCAAATTTACCTGCCCCAGCTGCTGCACCGCTGAAAGAAGTTTGCTCCCAGCCATCCACATGCCCAGCGGTTGAATGCTAGCTTGGCAAAATTGCTAGCACTTCAACTGCTGCCTTTTCAGTTGGTAGACTCTGCCCCCTTCCGTGAGTTTGTGGAATGTGCGGTTCCTCAGTGGCAGGTACCCAAACGCCACTTTTTCTCACGGAAGGCCATTCCGGCTCTCTACCGGCATGTGGAAGGCAATGTCCATGCCTCGCTGGACAGGGCGGTCAGCGGTAAGGTGCATATTACCGCTGACTCATGGTCCAGCAGGCATGGACAGGGATGTTACCTAAGTTTCACGGCACATTGGGTGACTCTGCTGGCAGCTGGGAAGGATGCAGGACAAGGTGCAGTAGTGTTGGAGGTTGTTCCGCCACCACGCCTCCAAAATGCTAATGATTGTGACACACCTCTCTCCTCCACCCCCTCCTCTTCTTCTTCCTCCATGGCCTCTTCCTGTGCTTTGTCCTCGGAACCAGCGGTGCTCCGTAGTCATTCAAGGGGCTACGCAAGTACGCAGGCCAAAAGATGCCATGCGGTGCTTGAGCTGGTGTGCTTGGAGGACAGGAGCCACACTGGGGCAGAGGTTCTGTCAGCTCTGCAGGGGCAGGTTCAGAGGTGGTTGACGTCACGCCAACTTAAGGCAGGAATGGTGGTTTGCGACAATGGCACCAACCTCCTCTCTGCCCTCCGACAGGGACAAATGATCCATGTGCCCTGTTTGGCTCACGTCCTTAACCTGGTGGTGCAGCGGTTCTTGGGCAGGTACCCGGCTTACAGGATGTCCTGAGGCAGGCCAGGAAAGTCTGTGTGCATTTCCGCCGGTCATATAATGCCAGTGCTCGGCTGACGGACCTCCAAAAGGAGTTTAACCTGCCCAAGAACCGCCTAATCTGTGACATGCCCACCAGGTGGAACTCAACGTTGGCCATGCTGCAGCGGCTGCACACGCAGCAGAGGGCCATCAATGAGTACCTGTGAGACTATGGCACCAGGACAGGGTCAGGGGAGCTTGTTTTTTTTTTCCCCATGCCAGTGGGCCAGGATCAGGGATGCATGCACTGTCCTGTCACCATTTGAGGAGGCCACGAGGATGGTGAGCAGTGACAGTGCATGCATCAGTGACACTGTCCCCCTTGTCCACCTGTTGGAGCACACGCTGCGTGGAATAATGGACAGGGCACTTGAGGCAGAACAGAGGCAGGAAGAGGAGGACTTCCTTAGCTCTCAAGGCCCCCTTTATCCAGACAGTGTTCCTGCGTGCCCGCCGATCACACAGGAAGAGGACGAGGAGGAGGAGGAGGAGGAGGAGGAAGATTGTGTCAGTATGGAGGTGGAGCCTGGCACTCAGCATCAGCAGCAGTCTTTAAGGGATCAGTCCCAAGAAACACATGGACTTGTACGTGGCTGGGAGGAGGTGGCTGCAGAGCATGTCGTCCTTAGTGACCCAGAGGACTCCGGACCGAATGCCTCAGCAAACCTACGCTGCATGGCCTCCCTGATCCTGCAAAGCCTGCGTAAGGATCCTCGTATTCATGGTATCAAGGAGAAGGACCAATACTGGCTGGCAACCCTCCTTGATCCACGTTACAAGGGTAAGGTTGCGGACCTTATCTTGCCATCAGGGATGAATCTTTGCCTGAATTCAGCCCTGAAATAGAGCCAAAGACACACAGCATTTCTGTGCAGTGCATTCCGCAGCCACCCTGGAGATATGTGAACCGCCATCCAATTCGCATAGATGTGAACCCAGCCTAAAAGATTAGGGGGGTCATTTACAATAGCGCCAGGAAGTACTGGGCACTATGGCAAATAATAGCTCCCATTTTAGCCAAATAACATTTCAACAGGCAAATGTAAATTAGAGCTACGAGTGAGAAACACACGTTAGTAAATTCTAAGTTGGCGCTAATTAGCACTTCTGCGTATATGCAAATGCCAATTCCTATCAAGTTTTTATATAGTACTGCACTGTAACCATGATCCATTTATGTGAAAGAAACATTTTTATGTGAGATGTTCTTTACTTTGTGTGCATCTATTGATGTATGTTGCAATTAGTATTCCTAGTTTTTTTCCTTCTTTTGCTAATGAATGCAGTTATGAATGATTATTACATAGTAATGTCTGCTATTCTGTAAAGTTACATGTATTAAACATTTAGGTTACCTATTTGTTGTATGTTGTTTTTTATTTTTTAATTTAGGTGACTATAAAGCGGTAATTATTTATATTTATTCTTTAATCATACTACACTATTATGCAGGTCTCGTACTTAGCACAATGGCTTAGTGGTCTGCTCAGATGTCTCCACAGCACTCACGGTACAAGTTCAAATACCATCCACCAGCTGTGTTTATTTTTTCAGTGCACAAGCGAATTAAAATAAACAAAAAAATGTAATCTGCCCGTTAGTTAGTGTGTGGTGTTTGTAATTTCACACCATAATAGTATTGAATACTTACATATCATTGCATGCATTTGAAGAGTTAATATAATAGAATCAGCCAAATTTAAAGTTCATTGGCTAATTGGCATTCACCTATTTTCAGCATATGCTGCTTCGGCTAATTGGCTAATAGTCATTTGCCTTTTTCACCAATTCAATCTTTTAGTATGTGCTGACCACTAGCCTATTGGGCGTAGCACAGTCATACACAGAAAATACATTCACTAGTGTTTGATGTTTCTTCTCCCCGAGCTGTCTCTCCTGCTGCCGCCATCTTCTCCCGCTGATGTGTTCTTCCGCACAGTTGGTTACCCACTAATAAAAAAAAGACGCTCTTCTTGTGGCGGTCTTCTGTGGCCAAATCTGATAATGTCACCCGGAGAATCTGCTCCATGGCTATGTAAGAGACACCACACAGCGGGTGACAACACAGCGGAGGAAGACTGCCACGGAAGAAGAGCAGCTTTTTTGTAATTAGCGGGTAACCAGCAGTGCGGAAGAACACAGCAGATGGAGAAGATGGCGGCGGCAGGAGAGACGGCTCTGGGAGAATACAGCTCGGGGAGAAGATGGAGGAGAGAGAGACAGCGTCTAGAGAAGATGGCTCAGGGAAGAAGACAGCTCGGAGCTATTTTACAATAAAGGACTTGTCAAAAACCAGCTATTGATTTTTTTACATTTCACTGCTTTTTTTGGTGAATGGGTAGGGGTAAAATGTACCCCATACCTATTCACATAGGGGGCAGGATCTGGGAGCCCCCTTGTTAAAGGGGGCTTCCAGATTCTGATAAACCCCCTGCCTGCAGACTGACAACCACTGACCAGGGTTGTCGGGAAGAGGCCCTTGTCCCCATCAACATGGGGAAAAGGTGCTTTGGGGCATGTGGCCTGGTAAGGTTTAGAAGGGTAGGGTGCTCACTCGTCCCCCCTATCCTGACCTCCAGGCTGCATGCTCGGATAAGGATCTGGTATGGATTTTGGGGGGGGCCACATCAAATTTATTTTTCCTTTTGGTGTGGGGTTCCCCTTAAAGTCCATACCGAAGGGCCTGGTGTGTACTAGGGGGACCCTACAACATTTTTTCCTTGAATTTTGGAATTCCATACCATAATATTATTGAATAAGTACATACCATTGCATGCATTTGAAGAGTTAAAATATGGAATAAACCAAGCTGATGTGCATTGGCTAACTATGCTTCTGAGTACAATGCACACTTCCAGGAGGTGATGCTGTCAGTGGGATTTGAACTCATGACTTGAACCTTTGCGGGCAGCAGGGCATACCGCTATGCTACAGAACTGAGCACATACCTACAGAGAAAATACATTTACTAATGTTTGATTCTATACAATAATGTTTTGCATTTCAGGCATTAATATTATAGTAACAACCATGCTCATGCCGATGTGGCATTGGCTAATAGGCATTCGCCTCTTTTCCGCATATGCTGCTGAGTATAATGCAAGCTTTCAGTAGGTGATACCATCTGTGTGATTTTCAGCCATTTGAGCACAATTATATTGAGAACATATGTTTACTAGTGTTTGATGGTGGGACTACCTTATATTCTAGGTATAATAGTACTCAACACAGTGACTTAGGCCCCTTTCACACTTGTGCGACCTGAAAGTTGCGAGATTTTGATGCGACTTTAAGCAATGCCTGTGTAATCTTGAGGTCTATGGATGCAGGAGTTGCAGGGAGAGGCACGCAACTTTCCCGCGATTTTGCATCAGCAATTTCGCCGCAATTCCAGGAAATGCCTGTGTAAACTTAAGGTCTATGGACCTCAACTCGCATCAAAGTCAGACCAAAGTAGTACAGGGACTACGTTGAAGTCAGTGTTACTTGAAGTCGCACAGATATGAATGGTACACATTGAAAATCATGGGGTATGACTTGTCATGCAACTCTGATGTCCAAAGTCGCACAAGTGTGACTCAGCCCGACTTTGTGAGCGATTTCAGAGACATCAGGGCACTTTCCTGCACAGATGTCTAGTGAAATCACATAGGTCCCAACTGTTCTCCTTTAAGAAGGTGTCCTATGCCTACCTACTTTTGCTAATAGGTGTCCCTTATACCCATTTCAAAAAGTTGGGAGGTAAGAAATCGCCCCCTGAAGTCGCCCAAAGTAGTGCAGGAACTACTTTTGGGAATCATTGTGGCGTCGCACCAATTCAGACAGTTCCATTGCCATCAATAGGTGCCGATTTGGCCTGCAATTTGACTATTAGAGCTGCACGGTTCTGGCCAAAATGAGAATCACAAATTTTTTGCTTAGAATAAAAAGATCACGATTCTCGCAACGTAAAATCTTTCACATTATCCCAAAAAAAAATTGGGCTAAATTTTTTTTTTTTAATTCATTAAAGTAATTTTTTCCCAAAAAAAATGCATTTGAAAGACCGCTGCGCAAATACAGTGTGACATAAAATATTGTAACAACCACCATTTTATTCTCTAGGGTCTCTACTAAAAAAATATATATAATGTTGGAGGGTTCTAAGAAATTTTCTAGCAAAAAAAATGATTTTAACTTGAAACCAACAAATGTCAGAAAAAGGTTTAGTGTTTAAGTGGTTAAACTTTCCTCACTTACACAAGTCTATTTCATTGACAAATTGTTACAATGTTTCTAGTTAAGTTCACTGATAAAGAATGTCCTAATTCTTGGCAGACTTCCCGGTTTTTCGAGGGCTGTGGCGTCAGAAGAGCAGAGAGAATTCTTTGCATAGCAAGAATCGTAAAAAGCTTTTTTCAAGATCGCAAAGGGGGAAAAAAATCACGACGACGATTAATCGTGCAGCTCTAATAAACATGAATGGAAATCATGGGGGACAATTTTTCATGTGACTCTGAGGTCCAAAGCTGCATGAAAAGTCACCCAAGTGTGAAAGAAACCTAATGAGATTAATTGATAACACCTTTCAATAAGGCCCCATTTGCACTTGTGTGACCTTAAAATTGCACAGCTTTGCCATGACTTGAAGCAATGTCTGTGTAATCTTGTGGTGTATGGCCCTCAAATTGCATCAAAGTCAAACCAAGGTAGTGCAGGGACGAATTTGCTACACTTTCAGTATGCACAAGTGACAATAGAGCCAAAATCAAAGGCGTTATCCTTGAATCTCATTCACACTGCTGCAACCTGAAAGTCACACTATTTTGCTGCCACTTTACCGCTGCAACTTGGCCCCAACTTCTGAGCATGCATGTGTAATATTGTACCCAATATACCTCAAGTCACATGAAAGTCACACCAAAGTAGTACAGGGACTACTTTGAAGTTGGTGCGACTTAAAGTAGCACAGATATGAATGGTTATCATTGAGAAACATGGGGTACAACTTGTCATGCAACTCAGAGGTGAAAATTTGCCCAACTGTGAAACAAGTCATAAATATTTTAATAAAAGGAGCTCTCATTTATACTTGCATAGTCCTTACTGATTTACATTAGCAGAACAAATGCAGGAAGTGATGTGTGCACATGGGACGGAAGCAAATGTGTGATGATGCCCAACAAATCAATGAACCCCATTCACATCAAATCCAACTACCACATCCACCCCCACATTGATTAAGTACAAGTACATATCCTACACTTACCCGGCCAATGAGCAGCACCTCGTCTTTGCTAAAGAGACCTCGTCATGTCCACCTAGATGGAGATCCTGACCAGCACAAGAACTTCCGGGTGCATACAATGACTAATTTCTGGGTCAGAAGGTAAAACCACGCTTTTGATTGCAGCTGCGAATATTTGATCTCAACCACGATTAGTATTTTTTATTTTCTGATATGCAAATCTGTATTTCTACATATATTTGAAGGTAAACTTAAGGGAGTTTGATAAGAAATGGTGTCCCTGGGTTAGCAGCAGGTGAATTACAAAAACAAAAGGCCCAGTTTGAGCTCTGGTTCACACTGACAGCGAGAGGAAAGCATTCAGCTGAACTCACACAATTTCATTCCTGCATGTCAGTCCCGACTGTGGGGGCAACATCAGAGACATCGGTGCAGGTTTCTGCACCAATTAGAACGGTGCAATTGCCACCGATTTGACATGTCAAATCACACCAATGTGAACCAGAGCTGACACATTCAAACACTGCCTATCCACAGCTGTTATATACAGGTAAAAGCCAGTAAATTAGAATATTTTGAAAAACTTGATTTATTTCAGTAATTGCATTCAAAAGGTGTAACTTGTACATTATATTTATTCATTGCACACAGACTGATGCATTCAAATGTTTATTTCATTTAATTTTGATGATTTGAAGTGGCAACAAATGAAAATCCAAAATTCCGTGTGTCACAAAATTAGAATATTGTGTAAGGGTTAAATTTTGAAGACACCTGGTGCCACAAACTAATCAGCTGATTAATTCAAAACACCTGCAAAGGGCTTTAAATGGTCTCTCAGTCCAGTTCTGAAGCCTACACAAACATGGGGAAGACTTCAGATTTGACAGCTGTCCAAAAGGCGACCATCGACACATTGCACAAGGAGGGAAAGACACAAAAGGTTATTGCTGAAGAGGCTGGCTGTTCTCAGAGCTCTGTGTCCAAACACATTAATAGAGAGGCAAATTGAAGGAAAAACTGTGGTCAGAAAAAGTGTACAAGCGATAGGGATCACCGCGCCCTAGTCAAGATTGTGAAAAAAAACCCCTTCAAAAATGTGGGGGAGATTCACAAGGAGTGGACAGCTGCTGGAGTCAGTGCTTCAAGATCCACCACCAAGAGACGCTTGAAAGACATGGGTTTCAACTGCCGCATACCTCGTGTCAAGCCACTGTTGACCAAGAAACAGCGCGAAAAGCGTCTCACCTGGGCTAAGGAAAAAAAGAGCTGGACTGCTGCTGAGTGGTCCAAAGTCATGTTTTCTGACGAAAGCAAATTTTGCATTTCCTTTGGAAATCGAGGTCCCAGAGTCTGGAGGAAGACAGGAGAGGCACAGGATCCACGTTGCCTGAAGTCTAGTGTAAAGTTTCCACCATCAGTGATGGTTTGGGGTGCCATGTCATCTGCTGGTGTCGGTCCACTCTGTTTCCTGAGATCCAGGGTCAACGCAGCCATCTACCAGCAAGTTTTAGAGCACTTCATGCTTCCTGCTGCTGACCTGCTCTATGGAGATGGAGATTTCAGGTTCCAACAGGACTTGGTGCCTGCACACAGCGCAAAATCTACCCGTGCCTGGTTTACGGACCATGGTATTTCTGTTCTAAATTGGCCAGCCAACTCCCCTGACCTTAGCCCCATAGAAAATCTGTGGGGTATTGTGAAAAGGAAGATGCAGAATGCCAGACCCAACAACGCAGAAGAGTTGAAGGCCACTATCAGAGCAACCTGGGCTCTCATAACACCTGAGCAGTGCCAGAAACTCATCGACTCCATGCCACGCCGCATTAATGCAGTAATTGAGGCAAAAGGAGCTCCAACCAAGTATTGAGTATTGTACATGCTCATATTTTTCATTTTCATACTTTTCAGTTGGCCAACATTTCTAAAAAATCCCTTTTTTGTATTAGCCTTAAGTAATATTCTAATTTTGTGACACACGGAATTTTGGATTTTCATTTGTTGCCACTTCAAATCATCAAAATTAAATGAAATAAACATTTGAATGCATCAGTCTGTGTGCAATGAATAAATATAATGTACAAGTTACACCTTTTGAATGCAATTACTAAAATAAATCAAGTTTTTCAAAATATTCTAATTTACTGGCTTTTACCTGTATAAAGATGCCACCTTTATCACTTATTTGCAGGTGTACTGAAGCCTAGGTTTACATTGGAGCGATTTGAGAGATCAAATTGCATGACAAGACACAGCCCATTAGTGGCAATGGCACTGTTCCAATCGATGCGACACCAATTTTGTGGCGCCGCACCAATTTGCTAAAGTAGCTTCTGCACTATACTTTTGCCAATTTCAGGTGTGACTTCAATAGACATTTGTGTATGAAGCCACACTGATGTCTATCAAGTGGCACCTGAAATCACGCTGACGTTGCTACTTTGAAATCGTGCTACTTCAAGTGAAGTAGCGCGATTTCAAAGTAGCATCAATGTGAACCAGGGCAAAGCGATTAGTTTTTTGGTGCAAAAATACATATTGAAATAAAATATAAGAGATATTGCACTTTCCGAAACCCACCACCCACAAAAACTAAAGAGAAAGAAAAGTAGAAGAAAAAAAAAAACACAACAAAAGCTCAATTATGTACTTTTATGTTACCAGCAGGAAAAAAAAATACATTAATTTACTAACTTCAAAAAAATTTGGACAGGATATATGGTGCTACATTTAGCAATGGGATTTTAAGGGCCCTGCTCATAGGAGCTTACAATCTAAAATTTGACAAAACCTTAGAGTGGACACAGCTTTAATTTCAGTGTATAACGGGCAACACATCACATTGTTATCTGCAAGATTATAGAAACATACTTAACAGTCATTCTTACAAAGCATTCCCACATTTCGGTGTACACAATTAAACAAGATAAAAAAAGAGTAGGTCAGCAGATGCTTCCAAACAATGTTTGCATGATCAGACAGGAATAATACACACACAGCATGGCCACATAAATCCACTTTTGATTGAAAAAATGCAGAAGAATTTCATCAAATCTCCCAATATCATTCCTTCTCAGGCCAAATGAACCCCCCTACTGCAGGCCTTTATATAAGAGAGGTTGTATTGTTATCACACTGACACACCCAATAGAAGTACACGCCCACCAGTATCATTCAATCTGTCTCTTCATGTATGTCTAAAGTGATTGCACCTGATGAGCAGGAACACATATTAGTATTCGCAACTGTGCTATGTGCATTAAATCTCCAACTACAGGCCAAAGATCAAAGTCCATTTGCATCCACATAAACAAAGCAACAGTTTTCTAAGCATATGTACCCGTGCAGTGTAAACCCTAAAATTTTAAATGTCCAAGTCCCTGGGCATGATTAGTGCCACTGCTAATAAACATTAACATCAGGCCCTGGCTGCAATGAGCTTCCAATATAAAGTCCAAAATTAACTTTCTTACATTAGAACCTATTTCGACAGGAGACAAATAAGATGCCAGCATGTCTTTGGATTGTGGTGAGAAACCAACACAGGGAGAACATATAAACTTCAACAGAAGCAGTAGCATGTTGGGGAATTGAACATGCTGCTAGATGGAACTGCTACCCACTTAGCCACCAGGCAGCCCCACACATGTTCTCTGCATCTCTGTGGTGTGAACCAGCCCTAAGTCCATAGCCATGTTCAGTATCACAAGCAATACACAATATATTGGCCTAAGTATTGGGACACCTGCCTTTAAACGCACATGAACTGTAATGGCATCCCAGTATTAGTATTGTGTTCAAAACTCATTTGGCCCACCCTTTGCAGCTATAACAGCTTCAACTCTTCTTGTCCACAAGGTTTAGGAGTGTGTCTATGGGAATGTTTGACCATTCTTCCAAGTGCATTTGTGAGGTCAGGCACTGATGTTGGACGAGAAGGCCTGACCTACAGTCTCCTCTCTAATTCATCCCCAAGGTGTTCTGTTGTGTTGGGGTCAGGACTCTGTGCAGGCCAGTCAAGTTCCTCCACCCCAAAATCACTCATCCATGTCTTTATGGACCTTGCTTTGTGCACTGGTCCAAATCATTTGGTGGAGGGGGGATTATGGTGTGGGGTTGTTTTTTAGGGGTTGGGCTTGGCCTCTTAGTTCCAGTTAAGGGAACTCTTAAGATGTTAGCATAACAAGACATTTTGGACTATTTCATGCTCCCAACTTTGTGGGAACAGTTTGGGGAAAGCCCCTACCTGTTCCAACATGACTGCACACCAGTGCACAAAGCAAGGTCCATAAAGACATGGATGAGCAAGTTTGGGGTGGAGAAACTTGACTGGCCTGCACAGAGTCCTGGCCTCAACCCGATAGAACACCCTTCGGCTGAATTAGAGTAGAGACTGCGAGCCAGGCCTTCTCATCCAACATCAGTGCCTGGCCTCACAAATGCACTTCTGGAAGAATGATCAAACATTCCCATAGGCACACTAAACCTTGTGGACAGCCTTCCCAGAAGCTGTTCTAGCTGCAAAGGGTGGGCCAAATCAAATTTTAACCCTACGGACTAGGACCGGGCTGCCATTAAAGTTCATGTGTGTGTAAAGGCAGGCGTACCAA
Organism: Lithobates septentrionalis; assembly: GCA_037952835.1. NCBI lineage: Eukaryota > Metazoa > Chordata > Amphibia > Anura > Ranidae > Lithobates > Lithobates septentrionalis. Next base: position 2,530,099 of record JBBDGP010000284.1, on the reverse strand, counting down.
TACTTTTGGCTAAATAGTGTATCTGGAAAAGACTTACAATGGTGGTGGAACCCTCCTACACATAAATACTACATTTAGACATAGTTATAGGACCTGGGAGATGAAACAACTTCTCTACATGAAGTAACATGGTTGGGATTTGAATCCAGACCCTCAGGAGATGCTAAGTAGAAGTTCTAACTTCTAAGCCACAGAGCTGCCACATGTGAGAACCTCCTGCCACATGTGAGAACCTCCTACACATAAAAACACATAAATACTGCATTTCTTTGGACATGCAGGTGATGGAATTACATTACTCAAGAGTTATTCTTCTTGATTCATGCTGTGATATTTGGTGTTTTTTGTGGGTGAGAGTAGAATATTACCCTAAAATTTTTGGGAATTACATTTTGATTTCTGATGTTGGTACACATATCACATTTTTTTGGGCTCAAATTATGAATATTTGGAAATAATAAAAAGCACAAAAATTGTGATTCATTTTAGATTTGCATCAGCAATGGTATTGTTTGTGGATTATAAAGACACCTGTGTGAGTTTGAGGTAAAGATGGTTGTGAGATGAAGAGTAACAAGTGAAAGTGACAGAGAAAAATATATTTTACCAAAACATCAAAACATTCCACATTGTAGCATTCTTAAAATCAAAATATTTTAAGTAGAAGCAACAATGTTGCAAAGGAACATTTATTTCACAGAAAGATACATTTCATCTCAACATTAAAAGGTTTTTTTTGTGAAAGTTACAATTGTTCCATTAGAATCAATAACTGAAACTTCACTTGGACTAAAATAGAGCAGATTTTAACTTCCAAAAAATGCTCTCTAATTAGCTCTCATTTTGGTATTTACTATAGCGCCGGCTAAAAAAGACACTTGAGTTAAAATGAGAGCTATTTTCAGGTCTGAGCATGCTCAGTTGTGCTTACACCTAGTTGTCCAAAATGGGGAATTTTTCACTTTTCAGACTTTTAAAGATATTTCAGTGTAGAAATCACCTTTTCACACAGTTTAAAAGCAGATTATCTTTAAACAATATATGGCATATTTCAGTACCATTTAGGCAATTATATCATGCTCTAAACATTATTTCCATGTGCAATTCTCCAGGTTTTAGTAGAGTAAGGGTTTGGGTGCTATTTGGTTTCAGGGAACTATAGTAAATTCGATTTTGGGAGTATTTTCTCACCAGCGCTATAGTGAATACCGTTGTAGCGCGAATTAGCGCTACTAGCGCTAATTCGCGCTAAATTGCCGCCTAGGTTGATTCCTAGGTTGACCACCTAGGTTGTATTGAGTTAATAGATATCAAGTATGTTAAGCTTTACAATTTTGCATGCCTCTAAAAATGCAAAAAACTATGGTACCCCAAATTGTCCATAGATGATACTTTAATAGTATTTACAGCTCATCACATAAGAGTCAACAGTGAATGATATATTGCTTTCACCCTGACATGCACAGCAATACCTAACATCTCTAGCGCAATCTTCGATTTCATTTTGTGCACCTGGCATGCATATTCTTATGTGCATAAATACTGGTGGTGACTTTTAGAATGTTTTTCTTTTTTTTATTCATTTTAATAAACTATTAAATTTTAAAGCATGTTTTCTTTTGCTTAACTTAACTTTATTGCCATCACAATGGGGTAATAGAGTATTATTATTATTATTATTATTATACAGGATTTATATAGTGCCAACAGTTTGCACAGTGCTTTACACAATGAAAACAAATAAATAATAACAAATAATAACAAACAGGTTTATACTTACCTTCTCTTCTGGGGTCTTCCACTGGTGCTCCTGGTTCCCCCCTCTGGCGAGTGCCCCTCTAGAAAGTCACTTTCTAGGGTGGCACTCACGTAGGCTCACTCCTGAGCCTCACTGTCTGTGTCTATAGATTTTTTACCTTAATGCAAGTGTACATTAAAATAAAAAGTATTTAGGCATTAGAACCATTTTATGGCAGACATTACAGTTACAATACAATTCAATACAATTCTGAGTGATCAGAGGTTACCTACGCATAGACTGTACTTGATCAGATTCTTCCTTGGCCACGTAGGCCATGATATTGACAACTCTGAAACTGAAAGGGTAAATCAGCATGTGAAATGTCATTAATCTCCAGCCTTTCTTCATCCTGACACCTGATATGGAGGTCCAGGTACGAGGCAAAAGAAACTAGCTTGAGAGACAGGGCAGCCTAGTTCTCCTCTACTGCAGCATGTAGAAGTGATCAGGCAACTGCACTGTGTCCTGATTATCAGTGTTGATGTATCCTTTCACACGGACCAATAACCAGCAAGTGCGTTCATGTTGTGTTCAACTGTGATTGGACACATGGTAAAAGGCCATCAGCTGTGTCGGAAGAGATATAAGCAATGAATAAATATCTATGTACCAATGTACGCATTTACAGGCTGTACATGGAATCAATGTTTTTAAGATATGAACATGCACCAGTAAACTTATTTACCCTAAAGTAGCTTGTTAAATAAAGGTTAAATACTTATTGCCTGTGAAGTAAAGGATTGATGCTTACCTGTTTCAATGCCTGCACTACCAATCTGTGCTAAACTGCAAAGTTACACTGGCTGAAGAACCTTCAGCATCCATCATTTCCAGGAATTTTGGCTTCCTGTTTTCATTCCTAAGCTGGATCATATTTGCATCAAAATTTGTCCGGTTCAGCAGGGACCGGCCAAATTTAGATCCATCTTTGGCTATTCCCATTCAAGACGAGTCCTCCTAGTGACCAACTCCTCTTGAACAGGACTGTTGGAAAATTTGTATTTGATTAGTGCATGCAGCCAGTCAGCAGCAGCGCTGATCAATGTATTCTAGCAATGGAGCTCCCACAATAGCGCAGCAGGTGGTATTCCTTCATTCATCTTGAATGTGTGAATGAGGAAATAAATTCTTTTTTTTTTCAGCCAGCTGATCGAAAACAACAAAATCATGTATGGCCAGCTTTAGTGTTCAGACTGCCTGACAGGCATTCAGGAGGTACTACTGCCACTTCTTGATGCCTGTTTTTTTTACCTCTTATTTAATTCCTAAACATCAGTTTTTCATTGGGAGACTGTGCCACAACTGCAAGTCAAGTGTTTGCTTCTCAATTGTGGTACAGCCTTACTGATCTCAATGGGCTTGTTTGACAAGCATATTGCCTGTAAAACTCTGCACCCTGAGTTAAAAATGCCACAGCAAGTGTACAGCCCTGTCAGGCTGAAATGTTAGAATTGGGTAGTAAAACTGCAGTTTAACCCCCTGTTTTTTCCACCACTCCACCCACCCATGTGATGCAGTCCTTATTAGTGTGGTTTCATCCACCCACTCCTATGTCCCTAGAGGGCACGTTAGTAACATAACAGCCAGCAGATGAAGCCCCAGTGCATAGAGGGGGACCAGGTATCCTAAACACCCAGAGGTGTGTGAAATGCTGAAACATTTTCAGCCAGCATAGCGCTGAAACAGAGTGAATATTTGTATACAAAGTCTAAAAGAGCACCAGACCAAAAAGCTGATTCCAAAAACATTTAAAACTGGAGTTCATTCAGAAAAAAATATATAAAACAGCCAATGTATTTTGGGGGTTCAAAGTTATCCCCCTTCATCTGCGCTCAAATTCTGTATAAACCTGGTAGGACCCAAAATGGTAGAGTCACCACAATGTTTGAGGCTGGGTTCACACTTAGTGCGAACGCGTCTCACAGCAGGGGTCTGGTGCTTCCCTATTCTATGTTTCAGGGATGAATCAGGCTCTGAATTTTTGCCAGAATCCGGATCTGAAACAGAGCCAAAGATACACGGGACCTCTGTGCAATCTACTTTGCGGCTGCTCTGGAGATGTGTCAACCGGCTCCATTGAAAAAAAGTGTTTCATTAGATTTGGCGACCCGTTAGAATTTGTATTGGAAGTGACGTTTTTTCACCGCCATCTTGCTACACCCTGCACTCCTCCAAAGTAAGGCTACACTGAGAAGGGGGCAAGCGGACAACTTGTTACACCAAGCAGAGTTTTGAATTTCACACTTATTTTTAACAGTAAACAGAGTTTATATGGTGAAATACAATATTTAGAAATCCGTCTGACTGTTTACATGTTGAATTATAAACGCAGTGGTGTTCTGTCAGATTAGCAAACCTGTGAGGGGCGTGGCCAACCGGAGCTGAAGATGGACGCTTAACTGCATAGCTCAGCAGCCAGGGGACACAATCCAGCGTAATCGGCCCACACCATGACTCCATCCGCACCCATCCTCGCTCCAGGCACTCAGGAGACAAAGATGCAGCCATCCAGGAAAAGATTTACGGAGCACAAGCCCCAAAAACTAACAGAATTCGCCTACAAGCCGGCGGGCTGGGACTCCCAAGATGGCGCCGACCAGGCCGCGCCGCCCGAATCATACACGGACCTCCCGGATGATCTCCAGGACGCACAGCACTCCACAGGTACGATTCCTGACAAGTACCAAGCCCCAGAGAGTGACCCTCTCCCCAGCAGCCCAGCAAAAGCTCGGATGAGGCTAGATACACTGACGCTGCACACACAGCGCCAGCTAATTGAGGCCCAGGCTCCCAGCCCCTTCTCCATAGACCAGGCCCTGCACTCCTCCATGGCCTCCTTCCCCACATCAGGGCAGCCAGTCATGGACACAACTCTGAAGGACATGCTTCTGTCCCTTCAATCCTCCCTCATGAATGATCTTTCATCCATGTTCCACAGAGTCACCTCTGACATTCACAAGCTAGATGACAGAATGACTAATGCTGAGAGAGGAATACAGGCCTGTACTTCCACAGTAAATGAAGTGATTGATTCTTATGACAATATCAAGGAGGAACAGGCATGGATGCGCGCCAAAATGGCGGATTTAGAAGACAGGTCACGCAGGAACAACATTAAACTGAGGGGAGTCCCGGAGTCCATACTCCCGGTGGACTTACCACGCTACGCGAAAGAATTAATACATCTAGTGATACCTGAAGCTTCCCCCAGAGACGCCATTATTGACAGAATACACAGAATTGCCAAACCGTCCCACCTGGCAGCCTCAGTCCCTAGAGATGTACTGATGAGGGTTCACTTCTATCAAACCAAAGAAAAGCTCCTTATGGGCCTTAGAGCAAAATCTCCACTACCCAGCCCCTATACTGGGATACAACTTTTCCCTGACCTGTCCAAGTACACCCTCCAACTGCGACGGCAACTGAACCCGATAACCAAAGGTCTGCAGAACCACAAAGTACCATACAAATGGCGCCACCCAGCTACCATCCTTGTTGTCTGCAATGGTCAGACGCATGCAATAGGAGACCTAGATAAAGGCCTAAAGCTCCTCCACTCCTGGAGCATAATCCCTAATATGGCTGCCCCTACCGCACTAACCAACGGTGCCTTACCTCCTCGTAGACAACAAAATCATCTTCTCACCTGAGGATGTTCGCATCTCCACAACAATGGCCGACAACTCATCCCATAGATCCCCTGAGCTCTGACAGTCCGACACCTTAACTCTTTACCTCCGGTGATACTGACTCTGTTTACCCCCCACGTAGAGGATTTAACGGTGTCAAACACCCCCTCTAATCTTCGCGCTAGCTGAATTATACAGCAATATCATATCCAGCAACTGCGAACCGAAAACCCAAGTTCCTTTTCCACTAGTTTCCATACTTTATACCAGTAATCTGTCAATGCATTTCTCTATTGGTTACTGACGTATTGCTCTATCCGCAGCACTCTAGTCCACCTCTATTTCAGACCCTTGGATTGCCACTGGAACACCACTGCGCTCTAGCTCCTAGACTCACCTGCAAACAGAAGCATCAACATCCCTATACCAGTGCCGCAACACATCTGCACTCGGACTTCCGCCTCAGGATCAAAGCAGCCGACCCCACCTGCCATCGGACTCATCCTCCAGCAACGAACCGTAAGTGTTGCACTCAACACCCCCACGGACACAAAATGCCATTCACTATACTGTCATTAAATACCAACGGCCTCAATCATCCTGCCAAGAGACACTCACTGTGGAGATCCGCTACAGATCTTCACAGCGACATCCTTTGTGCCCAGGAAACACATCTGCTCACCAATGATACACCCCTATGCAAGAACAACCGCTTTCCCCAGGTGTTCCACGCCACCCATTCAACTAAAACCAGAGGGGTCATGATTGCAATCAGAGACTCACTGGACTTCCTACTTTTAGATATCGAAAAAGACCCCGAAGGCCGTTATATCATACTTGCTTGCAAAGTCAACAAAGTGACCTATACCATAATCAACCTCTATGCCCCGAACTCTGGCCAAACTAAATTCCTTCACAAGGTCCTGCGTAAAGCCAAGCACATCCAAAAAGGTCACCTGATATTATGTGGAGACTTTAATCTCGTCCCTGAAATATCCATCGACTCAACATCATCGGCAACCAGAAGAGTCTCACCTTTGAAAAGATTCATCTCCTCTCAAGACCTCTACGACGTTTGGCGCTGTCACCACGGCTCCGAACGGGACTATACTTTTTTTTCTTCCAGGCATCGCTCCTATTCAAGAATAGACCTGTTCTTAACCGATAAGTTTATTCTACAAAATGTATCTGCCTCCACAATCCATACCACGGCATGGTCGGACCATGCCCCAATCTCTATCACGATCCAAGACTCTAACTTACAAAAAAATACATTTATATGGCGGCAGTAAACAACCACATCATTCAACACAATCAATATGCGCTATCTATTGCAGAACAAATAACCGATTTCTTTTCACTAAACAAAGGCTCGGTGCCCGACCCTGCCGTGGTGTGGAGTGCGCACAAAGCATACATGAGAGGCATGTTAATTAAATTAAGTTCCCACCATAAGAAAAAGAGGACGCAACGTATAAACAACCTAACAACCCAAATAGCAACCCTAGAATCGAGACACAAATCTGACACCCGAGACCAACTGACAAATCACCTATTGACCCTTAGACAGGAACTTAGAACACTACTCCTTCACTCTTACGAATTCCTCCAGAAAAAATTTAAGGCTACATCGTATTCTACCTCTAACAAAGCAGGGAAGAAACTAGCACAAAGACTAAAAGGCAGACGAACCAAAGCCAAAATCTCTCAACTTATCCACCCTCATACCAAAGCCCCGCTGAGCAACCCCCAAGACATAGCTAATGCCTTCAGTGCCTACTATGAAGACTTATATAATCTAAAACAAGACCCGCTCACACCCCAACCCACCCCAGACGACATTGACCACTTCCTCAGGAAAGTCAAGCTACCCACACTGACGATAGACCAACTGAATACCTTAAATGCCCCCTTCACAGAAATAGAAATAAAGAAGACTTTTACCTCACTACCTAGCAGGCTTAACTGGGGAATACTACAAGCAATTCTCACCCCACTTGACCCCGTACTTAACGGAATTATATAACCACGTTGCCTCCTCTTCTGCTTTCTCTAAAGAATACTTGAACGCGTTGGTAATAACATTGCCGAAACCAGGGAAACAGTCGAATATACCTCAAAATTTCCGCCCAATCTCTCTACTTAATCTCGACCTTAAAATTTACGCAAAATCCATAGCAACAAGATTGATCAAAATTATGCCGACCCTTATACACCATGACCAGACGGGGTTCACAAAAGGTAGACAATCATCTGACGCCACCAGACGGATGATAAACCTGATCCACCATGCTGAATCCACCGGAACGCCTTCTCTGCTCCTATCCTTGGATGCAGAGAAGGCGTTCGATAGGGTGCACTGGACCTATCTAGAAAAGGTACTCCAAAAGTTTGGATTCCAGGGTCTGATTCTTAGAGCCATCATGGCACTATACTCCAACCCCGAAGCTCAGGTTTACACAGAGGGCATTATCTCCTGCCCATTCCCCATAACCAATGGCACCCGTCAAGGCTGCCCTCTATCTCCCCTCATATTTAATATGCTCATGGAGCCCCTGGCAGAAAGTATCCGTTCTCATCCCAACATCTCGGGCTTACACATTGGAACTACGCACCATAAGATCAGCTTATTTGCGGATGACATCATCCTTATCCTATCCGACCCGACTGTTTCCCTGGCTGAGGTACACCATATGCTCCAATGGTTTGGTTCGATCTCCTACTACAAGGTGAACACATCCAAATCCTGCATCCTAGACATAAATATAAACGCCACCATAAAAAATCTTCTACAACTACAATATCCTTTTGTATGGGCAGACACTGATATTGCCTACCTGGGCATTAAACTCCCAAGGGACACTAAAAACCTCTATTCAAGTAATTTTCCCCCATTACTCCAGACTATACAGCAAACGACACAACAAATAGCAAAACAAGAGCTATCTTGGACAGGAAGGCTTGCGGCCTTTAAAATGGTCTGCCTACCCCAAATACTTTATTATTTCAGAACCCTACCAATTCCACTACCTGCTACATTTTTTAGATCCCTACGCACAATGTACAACAAACTCCTGTGGAACGGTAAACGTCCCAGGTGTGCACATCAACAACTGACTAAACACAAGCAAGTGGGGGGCACGAGCTCTATAGATTTTGAAGACTACCATATAGCAGCCATTCTGGCCCAACTACCCTGCTGGTTCCATCCAACTCCAACTACCCTATGGGGGCAAATTGAATGCTCCTCAATTACAAGAACAGACCTGAAAACCTGGCTACTGAGCACCCCACTGGGCTCACTGATCCCAAAGTCCCTATCTCCAACTATTAAAGCATCAGCGCAAGCCTGGAAAAAATTATCCATCTCAATGAACCATACCCCCCATGAACCACAAACACACATCCCTCTGGCCTCCTTGAAACATATAGCACCTGAACTACCAGTAACCTCATGGACACACAAAGGCGTAGGGCCCCTACAACATCTACTGCAAGACAACTCCCTCAAACCATTCTCCCAATTGCAATCTGAATATACAATACCCACATCTGAACATTTCACCTACCTCCGTATACAACATTGCCTCAAAACGGTCCCCCTTCCTCTGTACAACATCCACCCCAAGACTTGGGATTATCTCACCAACCCTAACACAAATCTCAGAGGAATCTCATACTTCTACAACTCCCTACACCAAAAACATACCTTCACCAAACTAAAGCCTCACAAGAAATGGGAAATAGATCTGAATCACGAATACACAGACAATCAATGGCATCAAGCATTCAAGTCTACATACAAGGCCACGAAATGCGCGGCCCTTTGGGAACTGGCGCAAAAAATCTCTCTGCGTTGGTACATGACCCCAGCCAGAATCGCGTCCATTAACCCTCAAGTCCCCAATATCTGCTGGAGATGTAACTCATCCCCAGGGGATCTTCTCCATATCTTCTGGTCATGCCACCTTCTTAAAACGTACTGGGATAGTATTTTCCAGCTAATCTCAAACATCACACACATCAAAACTCCCCCCTCCCCAGCACTTGCGATCCTGAATCTTACTATTGAGGATCTTCCTCACCCCTTTAGAATAGTGACCACCCACATCCTGATGGCAGCTAAACTTAACATAGCTAGGCACTGGAAGGCAGACACATCCTTAACCCTAACCCAAGTCGTAGATTTGGTATCATTACACTACAGTTATGAGCACACATCTGCTTCTGACACAAACCATTATAAAAAAATACAATCCAGCTGGCAACCATGGACCACCTGGACTGGAGGCTGCGCAATTCACGTCTAAGTTACTGCATTAAAACCCCTTCCTCTTGACCGAGCAATACTATGAATAGAGTATGTTTACATGTATATTTTCAACTAATAACCTTCCAGAACAATTTCTTTCTTCTTCTTTGGAATGCATTAACACAGATGGTCCACTCCACTCCTGTGACTCTAGAGATCCCACTTGGGGTGTCACACTAGTGAAGTGGATCAGCAACGACTACAATATACCGATGCTAGAGATACTGGTTACTATGTACTCAATGCATTAATTCATTGTGTATGGACAAAGTTTTACTCTACCCAATGTGGAGCTGTTTTCAATGCATTGTCCACTTTTACGTCGTTGCACGAAGTACAATGTTCAATTGTACAATGTATACTATGTAAAAATTAATAAAAATTATTGATTAAAAAAAAAAAAGGATTAGCAAACCTGTGACACCAGCAGGTTTGCCGCTGCTTTTAAAATTTAACATCAAAACAGTCCGTCGGATTTCTAAATAATGTATTTCACCTTATAAGCTTCATTTAGTGTTAACAATAAGTGTGGAATGCAAAACTCAGGTTGGTGTAACAAGATGTCCGATTGCCCCCTTCTCAGTGTATCCTTATTGTGGAGGAGTGCAGGATGTAGCAAGATGGCGGCGACGGAATGACACTTACATTACAAATTCTGACGGGTTGCCTAATCTGATGAAACACTGGGCACACTCTCCTGTCTTGCGAATTGGAAGTGGAGAAAGCCGCTTCCAATTCGCACTAGTGTGAACCCAGCCTCAAGAAAAAAAATGACACAGTGCCAAAGGTCAAAATATCAGAATTTCCATTTTAGAGAACTGTTACAGAAACAGGTGTCCCCGTTAGAGGATACCATCACTTCTTACTCTGGTGACAACTTATAATTTTAGGTAGGATTTCTGTGTTGGCAACTATGGTTTCCAGGACAAACAGAAAAAGCAATCTCTCTTTTTGGGACAATAAACACTTGAAAAAAGGTTCAAAATCTTCCCTGCAGTAAAAAAAATGTATGTACATACACTTTAGACTAAAAAAAATCTAGATTCTCATTAAAAATACCTCTAATGCCGCGTAGACACACGCAGATTTTCCGTCGGAAAAAAATTAGGATGGTTTTTCAGACGGAATTACGCTCAAGCTTGTCTTGCATACACACGGTCACACAAAAGTTCTCCGAACTTTCCACCGTCAAGAATGCGGTGACGTACAACACTATAACGAGCTGAGAAAATGAAGTTCAATGCTTCCGAGCATGCGTCAAATTGTTTCCGAGCATGCGTAGGAATTTTGCACGATGGAATTTGTAGAGACAATCGCATTTTCGGATAGGAACTTTTTCCGACCAAAAAATTGAGAACCTGCTCTCAATCTTTTGCTGGTGGGAATTCCGACAGCAAAAGTCAGATGGAGCATACACACGGTCGCATTTTCCGACCAAAAGCTCTCATCGGTCTTTTGCTGGTCCAATTTCTGATCGTGTGTACGTGGCATAATAGCTGAAACAGAAGAAAAGGATTACAACAGCATATGTGATATTAAAAGACATCTTGCCTTTCTAAGTGTATGATGAAAAACTTGCTGCCCTTTTCCTGTCTCTAATGACATTTAGCAACGTAAGGGATATATTTTTTATCCTTGTTTACTGCGCTGTCATATTTTCTCTGCATATAATTGGTCAGCTCCATGGCATTTCATTTATCTCTCTTATCTACACCAGTCATTTCTCAGAGCTGTCGATTATTCTCAAATGTTCACCAGACCCAGATCTCATCAATCTTTTGGATGCAATACATTGTAGCCACAGGATATTTAAGTACCACTGAGAACAGAATTACCTGTGGCATACAACACAGTGTGACATCCAGTGCAACAACACAGATGCTCTTGAGAAGGATGTTATTTTTGCACATTAACTACTTTCTCGATATTCTGTATCTTATCACTTTTCATATAATAAAGAAGTAAATGTTATCTACCTAAGGAAACTATGAATCCCTGCATGTCATGTGTTTGTTATTATTATGTATTTCATACAGATAAACAAGTCATCATCATACTGTCAGTCATTTTCACTTCAGCTTAGAAAAAGAAGGCAAACTTCTGATCTATGGGCTATATCACTCTTTTACTTGCTAATATGTTGTGTGTTCTGTGTTTTATTGTGTCTGGTCATAGATATATCAATTGGATTACATCAGTATTACCAAGCTGTCCTTGAAAAATACAATTAATTTTAAAACATGTAGCCGCTGAATCTTCTAATGTATGGTATTGATAATTGTGGGAACCTGGTTAGTCAATCACTATCTGTCACTATGAATAAGAACAGTGTTAAATTAAGTGATGCTTTTATAAACTGTGCTTTTCTTTGTGACTATTGGATCTATTAGCATTCGCAATGAAAATATAGCTACAACTAATAATAACTCCTAAAATTAGATTTACAATCCATAGGTTAATCTAAAAAAAATCAGCAAAAAGGTAATTTTATTCAAAAAAGTGAAACTCATATATTATATAGATTCATTACACACAGAGCGATATATTTCGTGTTTATATTATTATTTTTTTTTTTTTTAAACATAGATTTTTATTGAAAAATTGCAGTTTACACATGAAGTATAAAGCATTGTTTACAACATAGTACATGAACATGGTGGATGTTGAATGTTATGCCCCGTACACACGATTGGACATTGATCGGACATTCCGACAACAAAATCCATGGATTTTTTCTGACGGATGTTTGCTCAAACTTGTTTTGTCTACACACGGTCGCACAAAGTTGTCGGAATTTCCGAACGCCAAGTACGCGGTCACGTACACCACGTACGACAAGACTATAAAAGGGCAGTTCAGTACCAAGTGCGGCACCCTTTGGGCTCCTTTTGCTAATCTCATGTTAGTAAAAGTTTGGTGAGAGACGTTTCGCGCTTTTTCAGACTCATGGTTTTCAGATCGTTTTCTGCTCTTCAGTTTGTGCTTGTGGGTTTGTATCTGGTCTTCAGTGTGTGCAGCGAGTTACCCTTGACTTTGTCATTGTGTTCTTGTTCGTTCGTTGCTGATTTTCAGGTCGCTCTTCACAGGCCTTGCTGTTCTTCAGTGCGTTCTGTTACTTTGTTCTGAGCAGCCGACCGTTTTCTAGCCATGTTGCGTGTACATACTCATCGCAGAGTTCGTACTGTGCGAGGGCTTGGTGTTGGGGTCCTTACTTTGACACAAGCCCAGTCCATGAACAGGGTGGGGAGGAGTTCATGGACCAAGAATTGGTTGCTCCAGCGTGACCAGTTCTGTCACATGCCTTTGCTCCGTGAGATCCGTGAGAATAAACCTGACGATTTCAGGAACTTTCTCAGGATGACGACCCTGTATTTCACCGTTTGTTGGCTTTGCTGACCCCCTATATCAGCAGGTAGGATACCTGCATGAGGCAAGCCATCACTCCGGAGCAGAGGCTACCCACCACCCTGCAGTACTTGGTGATGGGGAGAAGCCTGCAGGACCTTAAATTCTCGACAGGCATCTCCCCCAGGCTCTGGGGATCATTATCCCAGAGACCTGTTCTGCCATCATTCAGGTCCTGCAGAAGGACTATATTAAGGTAAGATTTTTATCCTTTTACATCACATTTTATTGTATATAATGTTTGATAATATATTGTATTTCTTTCCTCATTCCCTAATTACCATGATTGTAATATGCTGTGAATGTCCTCTTTGTCCTCATGCATGCTGGAATTTTTTTGAATTTTTTTTTATGTCCTTCATACATATTTACCTTCACTTACCTCCCCAGCATGCTCTCCTGGCCCTATATTCACCTCGTTTAGTCACTTAACAATGTATTTTGTCAGCTATATAGTAGTGCTTTACCCTAAATACCCCCTAAAATGTTTAAAATTGTGATGTGTGCTTGAAATTCTGGCAGAGTGTCAGAGTTTTTTTTTTTGGTTCCCAAAATCATTCGGAACTCTCCCTCCCCCCCAACTGCTAACTCAGCTGATACCAATCCTCTATCTGCTGACTTTGCCAAACCCATACACACTATACCCACCTCTTTTGTGGTCAGATTTATGGATGAATTCCCCAAAGCATGTAGTGCAAGGGCCTGCCTGAATACTTTCAAATGGTACTGTTTAAAGTTTTTGTATCCTATTATAATCTTGATAGGTAATAGCAGAATGTAAAAATGTGCTAAAATGTGTACAGTGTGTATTTATCTCTTTGTATTATGACACTTCTTACCTGTCCAGTGGGTAGGGATGAGCTTCGAGTTCGAGTCGAACTCATGTTCGACTCGAACATTGGCTGTTCGCAAGTTCGCCGAACAGCGAACAATTTGGGGTGTTCGCGGCAGATTCGAATGCCGCGGAACACCCTTTAAAAGTCTATGGGAGAAATCAAAAGTGCTAATTTTAAAGGCTAATATGCAAGTTATTGTCATAAAAAGTGTTTGGGGACCCGGGTCCTGCCCCAGGGGACATGGATCAATGCAAAAAAAAGTTTTAAAAATGGCAGTTTTTTCAGGAGCAGTGATTTTAATAATGCTTAAAGTCAAACAATAAAAGTGTAATATCCCTTTAAATTTTGTACCTGGGGGGTGTCTATAGTATGCCTGTAAAAGGGCGCATGTTTCCTGTGTTTAGAACAGTCTGACAGCAAAATGACATTTTGAAGGAAAAAACTCATTTAAAACTACCCGCGGCTATTGCATTGCCGACAATACACATAGAAGTTCATTGATAAAAATGGCATGGGAATTCCCCAAAGGGGAACCCCGAACCAAAATTTAAAAAAAAAAATGACGTGGGAGTCCCCCTAAATTCCATACCAGGCCCTTCAGGTCTGATATGGATATTAAGGGGAACCCCGGCCAAAATTAAAAAAAAAAATGATGTGGGGTTCCCCCTAAATTCCATACCAGACCCTTCAGGTCTGTTGTGGATTTTAAGGGGAACCCCGCGCCAAAAAAAAAACAAAACGGCGTGGGGTCCCCCCAAAAATCCATACCAGACCCTTATCCGAGCACGAAACCTGGCAGGCAGCAGGAAAAGAGGGGGGGATGAGAGTGCGCCCCCCCCTCCTGAACCGTACCAGGCCACATGCCCTCAACATTGGGAGGGTGCTTTGGGGTAGCCCCCCAAAACACCTTGTCCCCATGTTGATGAGGACAAGGGCCTCATCCCCACAACCCTGGCCGGTGGTTGTGGGGATCTGCGGGTGGGGGGCTTATCGGAATCTGGAAGCCCCTTTTAACAAGGGGACCCCCAGATCCCGCCCCCCCCCTGTGTGAAATGGTAAGGGGGTACTTACCCCTACCATTTCACTAAAAAACTGTCAAAAATGTTAAAAATGACACGAGACAGTTTTTGACAATTCCTTTATTTAAATACTTCTTATTTCTTCTATCTTCCTTCATCTTCTGGTTCTTCTGGCTCTTCTGGTTCTTCCTCTGGCGTTCTCGTCCAGCATCTCCTCCGCGGCGTCTTCTATCTTCTTCTCCTCGGGCCGCTCCGCACCCATGGCATGGGGGGGAGGCTCCCGCTCTTCTCTTCTTCTTTTCTTCTCTTCTTCATTTTCTTCTCCGGGCCGCTCCGCACCCATGCTGGCATGGAGGGAGGCTCCCGCTGTGTGACGGCGCTCCTCGTCTGACAGTTCTTAAATAACGGGGGGGCGGGGCCACCCGGCGACCCCGCCCCCCTCTGACGCACGGGACATGACGGGACTTCCCTGTGGCATTCCCCATGACGTCACAGGGAAGTCCCGTCAAGTCACCGTGCGTCAGAGGGGGCGGGGTCACCGGGTGGCCCCGCCCCCCATTATTTAAGAACTGTCAGACGAGGAGCGCCGTCACACAGCGGGAGCCTCCCTCCATGCCAGCATGGGTGCGGAGCGGCCCGGAGAAGAAAATGAAGAAGAGAAGAAGAGAAGAAGAGAAGAGCAGGAGCCTCCCCCCATGCCATGGATGCGGATAGAAGACGCCGCGGAGGAGATGCTGGACGAGAACGCCGGAGGAAGAACCAGAAGAGCCAGAAGAACCAGAAGATGAAGGAAGATAGAAGAAAGAAGAAGCATTTAAATAAAGGAATTGTCAAAGACTGTCTCTTGTCATTTTTAACATTTTTGACAGTTTTTTAGTGAAATGGTAGGGGTAAGTACCCCCTTACCATTTCACACAGGGGGGGCCGGGATCTGGGGGTGCCCTTGTTAAAGGGGGCTTCCAGATTCCGATAAGCCCCCCGCCCGCAGACCCCCACAACCACCGGCCAGGGTTGTGGGGATGAGGCCCTTGTCCTCATCAACATGGGGACAAGGTGTTTTGGGGGGCTACCCCAAAGCACCCTCCCAATGTTGAGGGCATGTGGCCTGGTACGGTTCAGGAGGGGGGGCCGCACTCTCATCCCCCCTCTTTTCCTGCGGCCTGCCAGGTTGCGTGCTCGGATAAGGGTCTGGTATGGATTTTTGGGGGGACCCCACGCCGTTTTTTTTTTTTTTGGGCGCGGGGTTTCCCTTAAAATCCATACCAGACCTGAAGGGCCTGGTATGGAATTTAGGGGGACTCCCACGTCATTTTTTTTTTACATTTTGGTTCGGGGTTCCCCTTTGGGGAATTCCCATGCCGTTTTTTTCAATGAACTTCTATGTGTATTGTCGGCAATGCAATAGCCGCGGGTAGTTTTAAATGAGTTTTTTCCTTCAAAATGTCATTTTGCTGTCAGACTGTTCTAAACACAGGAAACATGCGCCCCTTTACAGGCATACTATAGACACCCCCCAGGTACGAAATTTAAAGGGATATTACACTTTTATTGTTTGACTTTAAGCATTATTAAAATCACTGCTCCTGAAAAAACGGCCGTTTTTAAAACTTTTTTTTGCATTGATCCATGTCCCCTGGGGCGGACCCAGGTCCCCAAACACTTTTTATGACAATAACTTGCATATTAGCCTTTAAAATTAGCACTTTTGATTATTCATGTTCGTGTCCCATAGACTTTAAACGGTGTTCGAACAAACTTTTTTTCCTGTTCGCATGTTCTGGTGCGAACCGAACAGGGGGTGTTCGGCTCATCCCTACCGGTGGGCTGCCAATAGTGTAAAGTAAGGAGGGGCTGGCCAAAGTAATATACATTATTTATGCATTCATCTCTCAATGAAGTGGAGAGGGTTACCTGTCCAAAACATCTCCCTCCCCCCATATAATTTATAAAATGGCCCATGAGAGGGGGGGAAGAATCTGATAGGTGGACCTTATACCTTTTGTCTTTAAATACTCCCTAAAATAAATGTAATACTGATGTTGCCCAAGAATGTTTGTGTCTAATCTGCTTTCCATGTTTATGTGCTAAATTATTTTTTTTTCTTGTTTGACTCCACAGTTTCCTTCCAACCCACAGGAATTGGGCTTGAATGGAGGAGAAGATTTGGATGCCGCACACCGGATGTAGTCAAAAAACTTCACTTTATTGAAAAAATGGGATCATCAAGATAACAAGACTGTCATGCAGAAAGTACAGGTAAGCTGACGCGTTTCGCACTCAGGACTGAGTGCTTACTCATAGCTAACAAATATTAAAAAGACAAACTCTTATATAGCTCAATGGGGTATCACATGATTGCCCAATTAGATGGTCATTGAGTCTCAGCTGGAAGCCGATTTAATGAGGTCTCAGCATCTGCTGACTATTTGGTGTGTTGACTGATTGAAAAATGTTTTCAAAACCGTGCCATGTAAATAGATGACAAAGAATGTGAAAAAAGATGTGTATATGTACATGTGTAGGCAAAAAATATGTATATGTGTGTAAATATATATGGTGAATCCTATCAATAAACGTGTATATAATAATGAATATGCTTCTATAGCGTGTATATATAAAAGGTGATAAGTATGAAAAAAAGGGGATTACTATTAGGTGAAAGGAAAAAATGTGTAAAAAATATTTCTCATTAAAAAAGAGAAAATATATTGATAAAAATATTCAGACAACATACAAAGTAAATGTGAAGAGTGAATGTAATAAAACTATATGTGAACAAAATATATGAATATGATGAAGCTCTCTATAATATGCTGGTGAAGTGGATGAAGCTCTCTATGATAAGCCGGAATAATACAGGTAAAATATAGAGCAATGTGACCTGAAATAATACGTGATATGCCCGCGGTTAATAACAAGGTACATATAGGGCCCTGTAATAATAAAAATAAACTATGGGATTCAAAGACATGAAATCACGCTGATAAGGGTTGCCCTGATCTGGTCAAATGGCAGTGATATATGCAGGGTCCCAGTAGACTGACTAGTACCGTAGTGATTCTAAATGATGAGCCTGACCGAGAGCAGGGTGTGTGTGGAATTTCAGGAATGAAGCAGCGGTGTTCAAGGTAATAGAACGCCGCTAATCTGTGTCACACTAAATGTCTAGATGGAATTATAGTGATGGTAATAAAGTTGGTAGAGGTCTCGGCCAGTCACCCAAGTTTAAGGGATCACAAAAAGGGACAAATGAAAAACAAGTAGGGTACTATAGGCTGGGATACGGAGACATAAAATCACGCTGATCCGGGTTGCCCTGATCTGGTCAAATGGCAGTGATATATGCAGGGTCCCAGTAGACTGACTTGTAGCGTAGTGATTCTAAATGATGAGCCTAGCCGTGAGCAGGGTGTGTGTAGAATTTCAGGAATGAAGCAGCGGTGTTCAAGATAATAGAGCGCCGCTAATCTATGTCACACTAAATGTCTAGATGGAATTATAATGGTAATAAAGTTGGAGGTGGTCTCGGCCAGTCACCCGAGTTTGAGGGGTCACAAAAAAGGTCAAATGAAAAACAAGTAAGGTACTACAGGCTGGACGAAATGTTACCAGACTGAGATTGTAAAAATTATCCGGACAGACAATTAAGTTAAAAATATATTAGTTTGTGATCCATCTCGGGTGGTTCATATAAAAGCATGTCTCAGTATATGTGTGTCAGCAAATGCCAAGACCTCCAAACAAAACATATTAGAATAATACATCTTATGAGTCCACTAATACAATGCTCATATATTGACACCGGCAAGTGAAACAGATGAAAACAGGCATATAATGATCGGCGTGAATCTAATCTATAGAGACGATGAGAAGAAATGTTATAATGCTGCATTCTAAAGAGAAGCAACTACATATTCATATTACAACATTACACTCGCAAAATAAGCACTGAACACAAACGATACAATGTATGTCAGCTTATGTACATATAAATAAGCTTAATATATCTGAATTATGATCCCAAGGTGTCCAAAAAAATATATGTATATGGACAACAAGGTATACAAAATGTGAATGAATGAAAGTGAATAAAATGAATAAAATAAAATGAAGTAAAAAAGTGTGAAAACATATTGCGTAAAAACCTAATATATATACCAGGTGTTTCCTACACAACTAGAGAGATGTATAGGACAATGAAAATTTCCATATATATCTATGTGATGAAGAATGAGCTAGAATAAAAGTAATAATAATGAAATAAAATTGTGAAACCTCATGATACAAATCATGAATATTTATCAAAAGAAAACGAGGAAGAAGGTAGATGTAATAACACAAAAATGTGTGGAAAACGAAATAGAATAAAACTATTTATCTCAATATTGTCGCAATATGCATCCTCAGATAAAATTAGCTTGTACTTTAGTCAGGTATATAAAACACCCGAACATGATGGATACCGCGAAACAATAAAAGATATTGTGTATTGCTATTGTTAATGTAAACTTTTTGCAAACATCTATTACTGGCCATGGTGCCCTGGGAATTCCTACTCTGCCATAGTTACTATACTGAGTATGCAGAGTAGGGGAACTTATCAGGCACATATACCAATCAAGGTGGTAAATATTATATATTCATGTATAAGATTGGATATGTTTGTACATGGGCCCCAATGGTCAGTAGATGGAAAAAACTCCTATTTTGGCACCATCTGACTGGAACACAAAACAAGAGGAAACAGAGAATGGCTGACAAAACGTGAAAATGTAAAAAATGAACATGAAATGTTCTTTATAAGGACTCCTGATAATGTAGGTGTTATGACCATGTTCAAGCAGTATAGGAAAGTTACTCATAAAAATAGGAAACATCCCATTCAAAGTTAAGGCCCAAAGGAATTCTCGTATTTAAAGAGAATATCCAATAAACTTCGCGTTTGCAAAGCAGGTGGAACCTGTCTCCTCCCCTAGTGGGGGTGACAATTTTCTCTATACCTTGGATATGGAGACTTGTAACGTCTTTCTGGTGTACAAAAATCCAATGTTTTGCCACGTTAGTTACCGTATATACTCGAGTATAAGTCGAATTTTTCAGCCCTTTTTTTTGGGCTGAAAGTTTCCCTTCGACTTATACTCGAGTCCGCGCCGTCTGTCTGCATGATCAGCGTGTCATGCAGGCAGACGGCGGCCGGCGTGTGATGATAATGCACGGAGGCTATTCCAGCTTTCAAAAGCCGCGCCTCCTGCTCTTCTGTGATAGGCTGAACAGCTGTCAGTGTACAGCCTATCACGGACATTCTCTCATCCTCGTCCGTGGTATGAGAATGAGAGAATGTCCGTGATAGGCAGTCAGCGGTCAGCCTATCACAGACGAGGAGGAGGCGCGGCTTTTGAACTGTGGAATGGCCGCTGAACAGTATCATCACACGGCCGCTGTCTGAGGATGGAGATCGCCACAGGGAGGCTACACAGGACACAGGTAGGCTGCACATGCACACAGGACACACATGCACACAGGACACACATGCACACAGGACACACATGCACACAGGACACACATGCACAGGACACACATGCACAGGACACACATGCACAGGACACACATGCACAGGACACACATGTACAGGACACACATGTACAGGACACAGGTAGGCTGCACAGGACACAGGGAGGCATGCAGCTGCAGATGGACATTATTGACCCTCTGCATTTCTCACCCTCGACTTATACTCGGGTCAATAAGTTTTTCCCAGTTTTTTGTGGTAAATTAGGGGTCTCGACTTATACTCGGGACGACTTATACTCGAGTATATACGGTAATCTGTCCTTTTCAATATCGTATAAGTGGTCATATAGGCGGTCCCTGAGGCGGCGTGTTGTCCGCCCGACATACTGAATCTGGCAAATATCGCAAGTAATCACATATATTATAAACTGGGTGTTGCAGTTTATGAATGAGGCGATATTAAAAACTTTGCCATTTGTACAAGATTGAACCTGCTTGCCCTTTTTTATGTGACTACAATAATTACATCCTTTTTTGCCACATTTGTAGTTACCCTTAAAATTCAACCAGTTGGCCTTCCTTTGTTCAGATACTACTAAGCTGGGTGAAAGTGAATTCCCCAGGGTGGGAGCCCTGCGGGAGACCACTTTAATCCCTTTGGACAGTATATTGTTAAATGCAGCATCGTTGTATAAGATAGGAAGGTATTTGGTGACAATTCTCCTAATTTGGTTAAATTCTGCGCTGTATGGTGTAGAAAATACTGGGATGTTAATGGAAGGGGGGCTAATATGAAGTTTATCTTGTAATAATGTATGTCTAGGGATGGTACTGGCTCTGTCAAGTGCTCTATTAACTAGAGCTGTACCATACCCCCGGTTTCTAAAACGCTGGGCCATACTGTATGCCTCTCTGTGAAAACTTTCAGGGGTGCTACACAAGCGTTTGAGCCTCAAAAATTGTCCATACGGAACACCTCGTATGGTATGTTTGGGATGTGCTGAATATGCTCTAAGTAGGGCATTCCCAGCAGTGGGCTTCCTATATAAGGTGGTATGGATGGAGTTGCCTGTACCAGTGAGCTTAACGTCCAAGAATTCGATGCTGTGAGGTTGTAAGGTGCCTGTGAAGTTCAAGTTAAGATCATTGTTGTTGAAATATGAAAGCCAGGTTCCTAGATCAGCATCTGCATCTGATGTAATAAACAGGAGGTCATCAATGAAACGGCAATAAAAAACCGTATCTAGTCTGCGGGGGCTATCACTTCCAAAGATGCGAGACCTCTCCCACCAACCCATGAAGATGTTGGCGAGGGAGGGCGAAAATTTGGCGCCCATAGAGGCCCCGCATCTCTGGAGATAATAGCCCCCATCAAACATAAAGAAATTGTGTGTGAGTAAATAATCTAATGCCTGTAAAATAAAATCTTGTAAAATGAGAGAAAATCTGCCTGATTCTTTGAGAGCCCAAGCAACTGCCTGTATACCCAGATTGTGTGGGATGCTAGAATAGAGACTGGTGACATCACAACTGATCCACCTATATCCACTCTCCCATCGTAAATGGTGTAATTTACTAAGCAACTGCTTAGTATCTCTCAGGTAGCCAGGCAGGCTGGTGGCCAAAGGCTGTAATTGAGAGTCCACCCATTCGCCCAGGCGTTCGTTAAGTGAACCGATGCCTGCTACAATGGGCCGGCCTGTTAGGGGCTGAAGACCTTTATGGACCTTGGGTAAATGGTGGAATATAGGCATGATTGGATGTTCAGGGATAAGCTTCTCTTTATCTGAGTGTGAAAAAATACCCATCGATACCGCTCTGTCTAAAAGGGCAGAAAGTTTGTGTTTGAAGGGGAGTGTGGGATTGGATGAAAGTAATTGGTAAGTCTGTGTGTCAGATAGCTGACGTGAAGCTTCTTGTATGTACATGTCAGTATCCAAGACAACCACTACCCCCCCTTTATCTGCATTCCTGATAACTATGCTAGTGTCTGCTGTTAGTGTTTTTAAGGCTAATCTCTCATTTTGTGTCAAATTATCTTTAATCGGTTTTCTATGGCAACTATGAGCCAAGCGAGTTAATTCCCCCTCCACCAACCTCTGAAATACATCAAGATCTTTGCCCCTGGATGCCACTGGGTAAAAGTCAGATTTAGATCTGATTATTAATTTTTTCTGTGAATCAGTGGGATCCATGGGGGGTGGATCCGATTCATCTGCCAGTGTTATTAAATCTTGCAGTGCACACACTTCATTAAAAGAGATGGGTGAAGGGGGAGACTCACCTGATTCGCCAAGGTTTCCTGGAACGTCCTCTTCTCTAGAATCACCAAAGTGTTTCTTAACTGTTAATAAGCGAGAAAACCTGTTAACGTCCAAAATAGTGTGAAATGAATCAAAATGTCTATTGGGGCTAAAGTTAAGGCCTTTTGATAGAAGGTTGATCTCCTCTTCTTTTAAAGGTCTCTTTGAGATATTAAGTACGGTGGAACTCATTTCTTCATTTTGCCTCTCAAGCTGTAATGTGAGTTGTTTGGAGTTCTTGTGTCTCCTGCCGCCCCTTCTTGTTTTTTTATGGACGATTTCTTCCTCTTGGTGTAACCCGACCTGCGAGGGGTTTCCAGCGTTGGTGTGGTTGTTGCTTCTGTTTATTTCCACAGGACCTGTTGACCTGTCCAGAGAAGAGTCTGACATAGTGCGTGCCAGGGAATTGTCGGCTAGGTCGCTCTCTTGGTCAGAGAAGCTGACCTGTTTGCCGCGGTTTCTCCGTGACCGATTGTGGGAAAACACCGGTCTTTTCCAAGTGTAAACTTTATTGTTCTCATAATCATTTTTATCCCGGGCCATTTTGCCTCTCTTGCTGGCGATCACTGATTTTTCCATTTTGTCTAATTTGTTGCTCAAGCGGCTGTCCAGGTCTGTAAAAGCAGCCAGGTTTTGTGAAGAGGCAAGTTCAGACTGGATAAAAGACATGTCAGATTGTAGTACCTCTATTTCTTTGGTTTTAGAGGCAATGAGAATATTGATTAGTTTGAATGAACAGGTGTCCAAGGTGTCAGTCCATTCTTTTTTGAGATCATCATTAAACAGCTCTGAGGTGGGAAATTTTTTTATCCGTAAACCCCGTGGTATGTGTGCTATGGACAAATAGTCCTTCAAAAAATTGATGTCCCAAAAAGCTCTAATTTCTCTCGCCATAATATGTTCCAGTTTTCTGAAATGACGTATTAACTGTACTCCATCGTCAGCTGACACACCAGGTGTTTGTGTCTGTGACGTTTGTCTCAATGGATTATCAGATGGTGCCTTTAGAGTTCTGCTGTACGAGGTTTCTGCCATGGGTGTCGAGGTAGTATTGAGATCCATAAAGTAAAAAGGAAAAACTCTTCTCCCAATTAAATAGGCTCTTGAAAAAATAATGGTAATCAAAATAAATTGTGAAATACCTGGGAAAGCCTCCGGGCAGGTGAAGAGAAAAGCATGTTTCCTTAGATGCAGACAAGCAAAGAAAGTGTTTCCACCGCTCAGGCTGACACTGACCCAGGTGTAAGTGGAAGTTTCAGAGCAGAAGAGCTCCAGGTGCTGGCTGAATGCTAAGCAAAGCAGGCTTGAATGGAGGAGAAGATTTGGATGCCGCACACCGGATGTAGTCAAAAAACTTCACTTTATTGAAAAAATGGGATCATCAAAATAACAAGACTGTCATGCAGAAAGTACAGGTAAGCTGACGCGTTTCGCACTCAGGACTGAGTGCTTACTCATAGCTAACAAATATTAAAAAGACAAACTCTTATGTAGCTCAATGGGGTATCACATGATTGCCCAAT
The DNA here is from genome assembly GCA_037952835.1 of Lithobates septentrionalis. Lineage (NCBI taxonomy): Eukaryota > Metazoa > Chordata > Amphibia > Anura > Ranidae > Lithobates > Lithobates septentrionalis. The sequence goes on along the minus strand of JBBDGP010000284.1, from coordinate 2,505,760 downwards.
TAGATGGTCATTGAGTCTCAGCTGGAAGCCGATTTAATGAGGTCTCGGCATCTGCTGACTATTTGGTGTGTTGACTGATTGAAAAATGTTTTCAAAACCGTGCCATGTAAATAGATGACAAAGAATGTGAAAAAAGATGTGTATATGTACATGTGTAGGCAAAAAATATGTATATATGTGTGTAAATATATATGGTGAATCCTATCAATAAACGTGTATATAATAATGAATATACTTCTATAGCGTGTATATATAAAAGGTGATAAGTATGAAAAAAAGGGGATTACTATTAGGTGAAAGGAAAAAATGTGTAAAAAATATTTCTCATTAAAAAAGAGAAAATATATTGATAAAAATATTCAGACAACATACAAAGTAAATGTGAAGAGTGAATGTAATAAAACTATATGTGAACAAAATATATGAATATGATGAAGCTCTCTATAATATGCTGGTGAAGTGGATGAAGCTCTCTATGATAAGCCGGAATAATACAGGTAAAATATAGAGCAATGTGACCTGAAATAATACGTGATATGCCCGCAGTTAATAACAAGGTACATATAGGGCCCTGTAATAATAAAAATAAACTATGGGATTCAAAGACATGAAATCACGCTGATAAGGGTTGCCCTGATCTGGTCAAATGGCAGTGATATATGCAGGGTCCCAGTAGACTGACTAGTACCGTAGTGATTCTAAATGATGAGCCTGACCGAGAGCAGGGTGTGTGTGGAATTTCAGGAATGAAGCAGCGGTGTTCAAGGTAATAGAACGCCGCTAATCTGTGTCACACTAAATGTCTAGATGGAATTATAGTGATGGTAATAAAGTTGGTAGAGGTCTCGGCCAGTCACCCAAGTTTAAGGGATCACAAAAAGGGACAAATGAAAAACAAGTAGGGTACTATAGGCTGGGATACGGAGACATAAAATCACGCTGATCCGGGTTGCCCTGATCTGGTCAAATGGCAGTGATATATGCAGGGTCCCAGTAGACTGACTTGTAGCGTAGTGATTCTAAATGATGAGCCTAGCCGTGAGCAGGGTGTGTGTGGAATTTCAGGAATGAAGCAGCGGAGTTCAAGATAATAGAGCGCCGCTAATCTATGTCACACTAAATGTCTAGATGGAATTATAATGATAATAAAGTTGGAGGTGGTCTCGGCCAGTCACCCGAGTTTGAGGGGTCACAAAAAAGGTCAAATGAAAAACAAGTAAGGTACTACAGGCTGGACGAAATGTTACCAGACTGAGATCGTAAAAATTATCCGGACAGACAATTAAGTTAAAAATATATTAGTTTGTGATCCATCTCGGGTGGCTCATATAAAAGCATGTCTCAGTATATGTGTGTCAGCAAATGCCAAGACCTCCAAACAAAACATATTAGAATAATACATCTTATGAGTCCACTAATACAATGCTCATATATTGACACCGGCAAGTGAAACAGATGAAAACAGGCATATAATGATCGGCGTGAATCTAATCTATAGAGACAATGAGAAGAAATGTTATAATGCTGCATTCTAAAGAGAAGCAACTACATATTCATATTACAACATTACACTCGCAAAATAAGCACTGAACAAAAACGGTACAATGTATGTCAGCTTATGTACATATAAATAAGCTTAATATATCTGAATTATGATCCCAAGGTGTCCAAAAAAATATATGTATATGGACAACAAGGTATACAAAATGTGAATGAATGAAAGTGAATAAAATGAATAAAATAAAATGAAGTAAAAAAGTGTGAAAACATATTGCGTAAAAACCTAATATATATATCAGGTGTTTCCTACACAACTAGAGAGATGTATAGGACAATGAAAATTTCCATATATATCTATGTGAACCCACAGGAATTGCAGACTGTGACCTTCCACTTTGCCCAGCAATGGGACTTTCCTAACTGCGGAGGGGCAATTGATGGGAAACACGTCCACATCATCCCACCACCCAACTCGGGGTCATACTATTACAACTACAAGGGGTTCAATAGTATTGTGATGTTGGCGGTGGTGTCGGCTACTTACGAGTTCCTGTATGTGGACGTGGGGAAGACTGGCCGGATGTCAGATGGTGGAGTCATCGCCCACATGGAGTTCTACAGGCATCTCCAGAATGGCAGCTTGACTTGCCACCTCCAGAAGACAATGCGGAAGGACTCCCATTCGTCTTCGTTGCAGATGAAGCGTTTGCGCTGGGGGACCATCTTATGTGGTCATTCCCTATGAGGACCCTCACCCCCGGACCAGAGGGTTTTTAATTAACCAGAGCCAGAAGAGTGGTGGAGAACACGTTTGTAATAATGGCCAGCCTTTTTCGCCTATTTCTTACACCCATACATATGGCGGAGTATAAACTGAATCATATCATCCTGGCTTGCTGTGTTCTCCACAACTTTTTAAGGAGAAATTCTGTGAACTATGCTGGCTCAGTTGGGCCTGAATCCGGAATTAATCTCAATGAACCAACCCTGACGGCGCTTGAAGCTGGCCATCTTGGCTTGCCCACCCTGAGTGCCCGTGAGGTCCGTATAAGATACATGGAATACTTTGCGGGTAGGGGGGCCATCAATATGCCAGACAATGTCTGAGACATTTTTTAAATTAAAAAAAAAAATTAACTACTAAAATATTTGCTGACATTTACTGCTTGTGTTTCTTTTAGCTGACCCTGACTGAAATTTGGGGAGTCCTGAAAATGGTGTGATTGTGTAACATTAGAAAGCACTGTTGGGTGTTATTTACTAAAGGCAAAGACACTTTGCACTACAAGTGCACTTGAGACTGCACTGAAACTGCACTTGTAGTGCAAAGTGGATTTGCCCTTAGTAAATAACCCCATTGCCACAGAAAACCCCAATTTTACCACACAAAAAGTTTAGGAGCATTGAAAGAAGAAGCCACGCATTGTTGATTATCAATCTTTTTAATACAAGCACAATCACATGTGCATTTATAAACAGTTTTTAAAACAAACCAACATGTTTGTTGTATAACAATTTTTTTGGTCACATCAATAAAAGTATAAATGTCCATTTAAGGTAAAACAGGCATGTTTAAAACCAACAAGAAATACACAAATCTGGAACTTACAAAGTTAAACTTTTATAGAAATTGAAGGCAATATCAGACATGAGTATTTATAAACTGTGTTTGATATTGCGTTCAGATAGGGTGAAGTCACCCCTGGAAAAGCCAAATTTTGAAGATGCACACAAATTGCCGAATGTCAACATGTGCTAGCTGCCATCATGGGGGATCAATGGACATGTTTTGGGGGTGCAACCCCTTCCTCTCAGCTACTTTATTATTGAGGAAGGGGTTGCACCCCCAAAACGCGTACATTGATCTCCCGTGATGGCAGATAGCACATGTTGACACACTGTGTGCAACTTCAAAATTTGGCTTTTCAAGAATATGTCAAAAAATGGGAAAATATTTTCATTAAAAAAAGCACAAATAAGTAAGGGATTTCGAGAGGTTTTAAACTCTCCCTAAAACATCAATGATGTTCTTCATTTTGGTTTGAACATCATTGATGTTTTGCTTAAAGTTTTCCAAATCCCTAATACACCCCATGATCTCCCCGATCAGGATCTGGGCACTTTCACTGGTGAAATGACCTTCATCCACAACATCACGATCACCTAAAAAAATTGAAAAAAAAACACCATGTATTATAAATCTGCCGGCATACATCTCTTACCTGAGCCTGTGGTCGCAGACACTCACCTGTTGTGGTGACTATTTTGATTACGTCTCCCTCCTCCTCCTGTTGGCTTTGGGGGATTTCCACTTCTTCATGAGGTGGGGGGTGTGTGGTCTCCTCTGATGAGTGGTGTCCTCCGAGTCTTTTCTCCCCTATGTAAAAAAAAATAGGTATACTTAGCACAGATATTTGATGGCAGAAATAGGAATATGAAACATTGCTTGAAAGTGGGGTACAATTGTTTGTTTTGGCAGAGTTACAAGATGAAGAAATATTTTGTCACTTTGTCAAGCTTGAATACTTACCTGTTTTGGACAAGCTTCACAGATGGAGTCACCCCTTTAAGTATACACTGGAGCACCTGTGTGGGCCCCCTAATAAAAAGGGTGTTCTGGTGTCCCACACTAGTGCTCCAGCATCCAGATGTGTAAACCGCTGCTGAGTGTCCTCTCCTTACACATAATCTACTTTGCATTTCATTCTAGTTACAAACCCATCTAGACAACAAACTTATTTTAAGAGAAGTAGGCTAGCAAAAATGTATTTAAATGCATCCGGCCAAAACATGGTGTTTCCTAGGCCGAACGAACAATGTTTCCTACGAACGAATAATGTGCCCATGAACATGAAAGTTGCCATTTTAAACTACAACAGTAAAGAAAAGCACATGGAGCAGCACAAATGTTCTAAAAATAACGAATAGGAACACAGGACAGCTACTTACTTTTTTGCAGCACTCTCCTGATCCTTCTATACTGATCATGCTCTGTTAATTTGAGGTCCGACCACCGTTTCCAGAGTTGATCCTTGGATCACCGTACCCCAAAATTCTTCTGCAGACTCTTCACAACTTTCGCCATGATCTTGGCCTTTCTGACATCGGAGTTGGGGTAAGGTCCATACTTCCCGTCATAGTCGGCCCTCTTCAGGATGTCCACCATCTCCAACATCTCCCCAAAGGACATATTTGAGGCCTTAAATCGTCTCCTCCGGGATCGGGACGTTTCTGGCTACGGGCTTTCCTCCTCCTCCTCATTGCTGTAATTAGCATGCACCTGCTCTGTCTCCACCATGTGCTCTGCCCCACTGCGCTGAACGATAAAGGGCGGGGAATAGAATAGAAAGAACGTCAGGGGCGGGTGGAGTTTCACGCATGCGCAGTGTATATAAAGCGTAACACACGTGCGTAGTACGTACGATCTGTGAGCGGAGGAAGGAGTATCGGAAGTGCCAATAGTGATAACGAAGATAACATTTAAACTTGGGCCTATACTGCTTAGAAATTGAGGCCTATATTGGGACAAGATTAGGAGACTTTAGCCTGACATTAGGGTTTGTCTTGTGTTGTGTCTTGCAGAGAAAATGGATATATTAAAGGATCAGGACTTTATCCCCATATTCATTGATCTGTTCAGGGAGCCGCCCTGTCTGTGGCAGGTAAACCACCCCGATTATAAGAACCAAACAAAGAGGATGGCAGCGCTGGATAATTTGCTGCAATTTGTGAAGCCGGTGATCCCCACGGCAGACATCACCTATTTGAAGATCCTAATTGGTGGCATGAGGAGAACTTATCTAAGGGAGCGCAAGAAGGTCCAGGATTCCCTGAGATCAGGAGCTGCAGATGACATTTATGTCCCCAGGCCGTGGTACTATGACAGGCTGCATTTTCTGGCAGGTCAGACTGAACCCAGGCCATCACTCTCCACTCTTCCTTCCATGCTTCCTTCCACCTCAGCTGAGGCTTCTGACGTCCAACCTGGGCCTTCCAGGCAGCAACATATGGAGGAGCCCAGCTTGAGCCAGGTATAGCATTCTTCTAAATATTTCTGTTGGTCAAATTAATGCTGTTAAATCTATGTTATTTTGGAGTACTAATTTCTGATTGTGATTGTCGAACCAAAAACTAAAGCGATGTCCCTTTTTCATACACAGAAAAGTCTCAGCCAGGAGGTGGCCGGGACAAGTAGGCTACCCGATACCCCGGTCCCTCCCCCCGCCTTCAAAGAAAAAGTGTCAGGAAGAGGAGTAACCTGGAGGAGGCTGCAATTGGCCTATTTTGGAAGGCTACTGAGGCCCTCAGAACACCCTACAGTGTGGAAGAGGATTTTGCTGACCTAACAGCATGCAAAATGCCGCAAATGGAGGAGGGCCAATGCCTCTTATGTGAGATTCTCATTTTAGAAGCTCTAAATAAGGGGTTGAGGGGCCAACTCACATGCCAAAGCCACATTTGTGAGCTCACCCATGGTCCTCCTCCTCCAGGTCCTCCTCCTCCTCATCCTACTCCAGGTCCTCCTCCTCCTCCTCCAGGTCCTACTCCTCCTCCTGCCACACCTTCAACACCAGAGCCACAGCTGGGAAGGAAGCGTCTAAGGAAGACCAGAGAGTGAAGGCCCTGGGTTCAGTCTGGTCTGGCAAAAGATGCAGGCTCTTGTATGACCACAGCCTGGGGACATACATATCATCTGCTGCTGTTCATGATCTTTTGGACTTCTGGACCAGATTGTACTTCCTTATATATGGACTCCTCAGGCCACCAATTTTGCAGTAAAATAATTGATGTCTGCCCTGGGGGCCAAAGGCTTCGCCAATTTCTGATGTTTATCCAGTGTTGCCTCCCTCTTTGTTTGGTTATGAGCCCTTAATAAAGGAATTTTTGTTTCAATTATACTCGCCTGTGTGTGTTTTCATTCAAAAAAGGACAGTTTGTGAGGAGGCAGGTACATTTCAAAAATACAATGTGAAATTAACAAGAGACACCAACACCAAGCAATCTCCTTGGTGAGGGAATAGCCGCCGCTATCCTAGGTGAGGGAATCAGGAAGTGAAGCGTTGTGGCTTCACTTCCCGGTTCCCTACTGCGCATGCGCGAGTCGCGCTGCACATCGTAAGTGGTCCCCGCTATATCCTGGGAGCTGTGTGTTTCCCAGGAGACAGCGCGGAGGGACAGGAAGAGGCATAGACTCCCATGGGAGTCTATGCCGGAAGTGGGTGCAAATACCTGTCTTAGACAGGTATCTGCACCCCCCTCCCCCCTGAAAGGTGCCAAATGTGACACCGGAGGGGGGGAGGGTTCCGAAAAGAGGAAGTTCCATTTTTGTGTGGAACTCCCTTTAAAAAAATACAAAACCAAAAAAAATAAAAAATAAAAAAAACAAAATTAACATTTTTAAATTTTTTAGTCAGATGTGACATATAAAAAAATATTGATAAAATCACGTTAAATAATAAAGAAAGAAGTTTGTGAGAACTCTGTGTGAATATGAGCAGCAAAACAACTTCATTCTTCTAGCATTATAAAGAAGAAGAGAGTGCGCTGCATTAAACATTTTAAAACATTGCATGACATAACGAAAGTGCTATATCCATTCCGAACGCTCATTTTACCAGACCGAGCAGTTCGTCTCGGAATTTCTTCTGAGCATGCGTGGCACTTTGTGCGTCGGAATTGTCCACACACGGTCGGAATTGACGCGATCGGATTTTGTTGTCAGAAAATTTTATAGCCTGCTCTCAAACTTTGTGTGTCGGAAAATCCGATGGAAAAAGTCCGATGGAGCCCACACACAGTCGGAATTTCCGACAACAAGCTCGGATCCCACATTTTCCGTCGGAGAATCCGACCGTGTGTACTGGGCATTAGACTTACTTCTACAAAGAAACATTCCTAACTGAGCTACCTATATCCACATAGCTTACGACCTCAACAGGAGGTAGAGCCTGTCACCCCAACTGGGTACATACTGTGAGCCGGCTCCTCTAAGGGACTTGAAAAAGGTAGCCCTCCTGGAACCTTGTTGCGGGACCCTGGTGATGAGGTATTTAGTAAGTTCTATCTTTGTAGGATATGAACCAGTTAACATCAAACATTGATACTTTCTGAACACAATAAAAGGAGAACACATACTTTGTTTGCATATTTTTTTTTTGTTTAATATATGTTTATTAGTCAAACAAAGAAGAATAATACAGGAGAACATAACAACAGTGTATGCATGTCAATATAGCAATTACAAGGCCCTTGGACACACAGGGACCAGAAAGTGTATGATAAACAACAAACAATTTTGTGTGACGACCTGGGTCAGTGGGGATATAAGAAAAGTAAGTGTGTATCATATAATATAAAAGCTTGACAATTAGTAGACGTTTTTAAGGACTGGAGAGAGAAATAGAGGTGGAGGGGGGGGGGCAGTAGCAGGTTGGAAAAGAAAAGAAAGTGAGTGATAGATGAGTGGGTGGGAGGGGAGAGGTGTAAGGAGGAGACATGCTGGTAGTCAATGCACCACATCAGACAACATAACACAGGTTGCAAAGAAATAAAACAATACCATACAATAGGCTAGAGCTGAGACTAAGACCATCTCTATCACTGGGTTATGACAGGGGGAGTTTTTTGTGTGGATCCAGTAGATTTAAACATGATGCTCTTATAGGTAGTGGAACTTTTAAATTCTCTCCATTGGGCCCAGGTAGCAGTATGACAATTAAGTTTATCTCTGGCTATGAAAGTGAGTTCCTCCAAAAGACAGGTGTTTTCTACTGTCTTTATCCAATTTACTAGGGAAGGTGCTACAGATTGACCCCAAATGGCTGGAATGAGCGCTTTAGCAGCATTCAGTAGGTGTGGGGTAAGGGAGCCAACAGTTTCCAAGTTGTTGTGCAAGTATAGTCCAGGGATCCATGGGTAGAGAAGCGTTCGTTATTTTGTTTACAATTTGGATAATGTTAGACCAGAAAGATTGGATCACCGGGCACGACCACCATATGTGCGCATGAGAGGCTGTGTACCCACAATTCTTCCAGCATAGCGGGGAATCGGAGGGGAACATACTATGTAACTTAGCTGGGGTATAGTGCCATCTTGTCAGTAGCTTGTAGTTCATTTCAGCTGTTTTAGAGGAGGAGGAAGAGACGTGAGCAAGCTGTAAAATGTTTTCTCTCTGGTCATTGGTGAGAGGAGAATGTAAATCAGATTCCCATTTATTGAGGAACTTTGGGTATGAAGAGTGGTGTATTTGTAGGATAGCTTTATAGAATTGGCAAATACAGTGAAGGGGTAATCCTTATGCAAGAATATATGTTCAATTGGCGTAAGTTCCTGGATAGTCCGTATTGGGCGAGGGAGAGAGTGGATAAATTGCAGTAGTTGATTATATCTCCATTTGTCCATAAATGTGATGTGGTTGGTTTCCAGAATCTCCATGAGAGGTTTGATGTTGTCCGGTTGAATGAGATGATGAAGAAGAAGAGGGTTGTCCATTGACCAAGATTTGAAACCACTGTCCATGCGGCCAGGTAGAAAGAAGTCATGGTTCAGGATTAGTAATAATGGGGAGTTATAGGCCCAGGAGAATTTTTTGTGCATGATTGCAAGCGTGGAGACAGTTAAAGGTGAAATATTGGGTGAGAAGGATCTGTAAGAATGGGGGATCCAAGGTGCAATTGCCAGGTCAGAATCACTGAGATCTCGTTCCAATTGCACCCATAACTTAGTGTTACTAGCATACTTCCAATCAGCTATTCTAGGCAATGTAATAGCATGATAGTATGTCTTAAAATCTGGGAGGGCTAGACCCCCCATACTCTTTGAACGGAAAAGAACTGCTCGGGAGATTCTGGGATGTCTGCCCCTCCAGATAAAGCGGGATATCATGGTTTGTAGGATGGAGAAAAACCCCACAGGCACACCCAACGGCAACATTTGGAAGACGAAAAGCACTCGGGGGAGAATGTTCATCTTAATGATGTTTATTTTACCCATCCAAGAGTGAGAAAGGGAGGACCATTGTCCCAAGTCTGATTTGATAGTGTTGAGTAGAGGTAAGTAGTTGTACCTGAAAAGGGAGTGGAGATTAGGCGTGAGGTGGATTCCCAGGTATTTTAGAGCTTATGATTTCCATTGAAAGGGGAATAGTGTTTTTAAACGCTTGGCGGTAGATATAGGGGTATTAATATTTAGGATCTCTGATTTGGACAAATTTATTTTGAAATTAGATAATGTTTGGTATGTTTGGAAGGCCGACATGATATTCGGTAGGGAGATATGTGGTTGTTGGATAAAGAATAAGATATCGTCCGCATACGCTGCATATTTATGTGTTTTCGTGCCTACCTTTATCCCTTGAATGCTACTATTATGTCTGATATGGGCTAAGAAAGGTTCAAGGGAATTAGTGAACAACAAAGGGGATAGAGGGCATCCCTATCTAGTTCCATTGTGGAGCGTGAAAGGGTCGCTCAAAGTACTGTTGATGCTGATTTGGGCCATAGGGTGGGAATAAAGAGAGGAAATGCGATAGAACATTTTAGGGCCGAGGCCGAAGTGTCTGAGTGTCATCTTAAGGAAGTCCCAGTCCACCCTATCAAAAGCTTTTTCAGCATCAGTAGATAGTAGAAGAGTGGACTGGGAATGCCTCCGGACGTGGTGAATGAGTGAGAGGGTGCGTAAAGAATTATCCCTGGCCTCTCTGGCCGGGATGAATCCCGTTTGATCAGCCGAGATCCATTTAGGGAGGAGAGGTAAGAGTCTGGTGGCCATCAGCTTGACGTCTATATTCAGCAGGGATATGAGGCAGTAGCTGCCATAGAGGGTAGGCTCTTTGCCAGGTTTGGGTATGATGGTGATATGGGCTGACAAAGATTCTGGTCAGTAACTAGAGGTTTTGGAGATAGAGTTAGCGTAGGATGTTAGTCTTGGTAACAAGATGTCACTAAAGATTTTATAGTACTTTGCAGTATAACCGTCAGGGCCAGGAGCTTTACCCGATGGGGTATTTTTTAACGCTACTCAAAACTCTTCCATCGTTAAGTCAGATTCCAGTAGTTTAAGGGTTTTGCTGGATAGTTTCGGTAGGTTAGCCTGTTCTAGGTAAGATAGAATACGAGATTGTTTCTCTGATGGGGTGAGGGTGACTAAGGCTCCTTTGACGTTATAAAGGTCAGTATAAAATTCCCTGAATGCTTTGACAATTTGGGGGGATGAGTGAGCCATTTCTCCCGAGGAGACTTTGGAAATAAAGCAAGCGTATTTCTTCGCTCGAATGGAGCGTGCCAATTGCTTACCCGGTTTGTCACCCCATTCGTATAATTTCTGGGAGAAAATTTGAAAGTGTCTTTTAGTTTGAGAGTCTAGTTGTGTCTTTATCTCTTCTCTTTTCTGCATTAAGGCCTCTAGATGTAATTTATGTAGAGACAGTTTGTGTTGTCTGTCAAGGTCTGCTACCTGGCGTATTAAATCGTTAAGTTGCTGACCCTGTTCTCTTTTCCTTCTAGCTCCCAACTCTATAAGTTTACCCCTCATCATGGCTTTGTGAGCCTCCCAGAGCAGAGCAGGGGCCATATTTGGTGTCCCATTCTCTACAAAATAATGTTTTAAGGTGGTGGCCAACATAGAGAGGGTTAGAGAGAAGGGAGTCGTTCAACTTCCAGTTGGAAGCGCGCTTGGGTAGTGAAGGCATGGTAATTTGGATATTAACCGAGGCGTGGTCAGACAGCGAAGCGGTACCTATTAAAGCTGACTTCAGGAGGGGTAGGTGAAAATGATCAATGAAAATATTATCAATCCTTGAATAAGAATGATGTGTTTTAGAGTACAGAGAATAATCCTTATCTTTAGGGTGAAGTGTACGCCATGCATCCATTAGCTGAAGTTTGTGTAGCCTCTTCTTAATAAAGGCTAAGCGTTTATATGTTATGTTAGAGCGACCTTGGGATGTGTCTAAAATTGGGTCAAGTGGCATGTTAATATCGCCTGCCAGTATAATAATGCCATTTGCGAAAGTTGCCAGTTTTGTCAGGATTTGCGACATAAAAGAAGGTTGGTTATAATTCGGGCAGTAAATATTTGCCAGTGTACACTGGGTGTTGCCTATAGAACCCTTCAGAAATAAAAACCTCCCATGAGTATCCGCCATCATTTCCTCAAGCTGGAAGGACACCTTTCCGCTGAACCCAATGGCTACTCCTTTAGCTTTATTTGTGTCCGAAAGACTGTAATACCAATTTGGAAAATACGGTGAGGAAAGCCTGACCGGAGTGGTATGAGTAAGGTGTGTTTCTTGGAGAAAAGCAATGAAACAGGAAGTCAGTTTCAATTCTCTTAACACTTGGTGTAGTTTGGTAGCGTGATTTAAACCCCTAACATTATAGGAGATGATTTTCAAAGTGGCCATTGGGAGATTAGAACGCGTGTCTCCAGCTCGCGGTGCCATCTATACCAGCAAAAATCAGGGGAAGGTAGGGAAGTGGGGGAAAAAGAGGGGAAAAGTAAGGGAGAAGGAAGAGAGGTAAGTATATAAACCAATGATAATATTACATTTGAACCAATGGGAAACAGTGTAAAGTCACGCAAAGTGTCACAGTGGTCCTGTGAGGGTCTGTGTGGAAGCGCGGCCCCGGTGTCCCCTAAATGGGGATCACCAGTATAATCATGGGTTCCACACATCCCCAACCGCCCTGAAAGGAGAAGGGGGAGGACAATGGTTATGCATTTTAAGTATAAACCATTCATGGTTTGAAAGCCTGGAGAACCCGTCCAGGCCAGGCCTTGAAAAAAAAAAGAACAAAATAGACGTGTAAACCTCTGGCATTAGAGAGACTAAGCATATGACTGAAAACGAAAAAAGTAACAAAGAAAAGGAAAAAAGGGCACAGTCTGTGCATGGACTAAAGACGCAAATAAGCATCTGCAATCTAAGGATAATGGAAAAACTGCATTTAAGTCTTGGCATCATCATGTTTGAAACAATATAGTAACATAACAAAACACCAAAGTCAGTGCCAGCCCCAAATGCAGAAAATGTAGGTTAAGTGAGAGATGTGGAAGGTCTCACCCATTTTTTTGAGAGGATCCTGGGATGCTGGTGCGTTTCCTTTTAGGAGGTGTGCTTTTCCAACCAGGATCCTGTGAAACAAAGAAATCTGGCAGCATGTCTTGCCACCCAGGGAGATTAATCGGAGGGATTCCCATGTCACGCAAGAAGGCTGGAAGATATTCCGGGAACCTCAAGGTGAATGAGCGGCCATTTTTGGTAGCAATGAGGCAGGCAGGGAAACCCCATCTGTATGTGGCTCCATCTCCTCTCAATTGATCCAGGAGTGGCTTGAGGGCTCTGCGACACTCCAGCGTTTCTTTAGAAAGATCTGGGAAGATGCTGAAAGTGGCGCCATCAAAATCAATGCTTGGGGTGCCACGTAGTTTGATCATGATGGCATTCTTCCTCAAAATAATGCAGGCGACAGACCACGTCCCTGGTTAGGTCTGTGGCTAAATTACGTGGACGCAGTGCCCTATGGACTCGATCAAAATGTAAGGGGCCAGTGACCTACTTTCCTAATATGGTGTTTAGGATGTCATGGATCCTGGGTTCGAGATCAGAGTCTTTGGTCGCTTCTGGTAATCCCCGAATATGCAGATTGTTTCTGCGATTTCTATTTTCCAAATCCTCTAATTTATAGAGGGAGGAGCGGTGGGCTATTGCTATCCTTTTTACAGCAAGCTGCAGCTCCTTAATGGCGGCGGCTTGTGAGTCCTGCCATCTTTCAGTTTCCTCCACCCTCTCTAGCAGATGCGACATGTCAGAGCGGACTGCAGCAATGTCTTTCTTGAGTGATTTTTCCAGGCTGCGGAACATCCCCGCCATCTCCTTTTTTAACCCGCTTACCAATGCAGACATCTCCGAACCTGCGGGCGAGCCGGGATCCTCCATGAGCTCCGATCCGTAGGAGGATGCAGGGGAGCTCTCAGGGTGATGCTGTGTGTTCAGAACGAGAGCCACAGGATCTCGAGGCTCTGGCCTGTGCAGGCCGTGCGCCAGGATTGTGCTTCTCCGAGGCTAAATAACGTTTTATGGAGCCTGTGGAGGAGATTGAGATCCCTGGACCTCTCCCTGGTTTCTTGCCCATGTTTGTGCAAGATCATGCTGCTTTAGCAGGCATTGCCAAAGGTAGTTAAGCTTAGGCCGGGATGGAGCTCTGTTCAAGCACGACCAACCAGCGCCATGCGGAAACCACGCCCCCCGATGTGATCGCATATTAGTAGTTTCTGCCGTAGGTCTTCTGGCACGACCACACCTAATATTAGTTTTTACCACTATATGGCTGGGTGTTTGGTATAAGTATCATAAGCATATTAGACATAGAGCAATAGTCACAAGTGAGAGGAGGCATAGCGAGAAGTTCTCCAGATCTCCCAGTATTTATGGAAGGCCGGAGATCTTCTTTCTTTATATGCAAGCATTTTCTCTATTGTATAGTGGGCATTTACTCTAGAACTTACTTCCTCAGTTTTTGGAGGTGTGTGAGAGCGCCATTATTTTGCCAAGGAGATGCGTGCTGCAAGTAATATATAAATAACAACCTTCCTCGTCAAAGGGGGGAAGTTTTCTATACCAAGGCTTAGGAGGGCAAGTGCAGGGTTTAATGTGGATGTGGTATTTGTAATGTCTTGGATAAGGGAAGCTATTTCCTTCCAAAAGGATTCTATTACCTTAGAATCTTACAGCTCCACAGTATGTGTAGAAGGTTGCCAGCATTATTACAGTTCCACCAGAAAAGTGGTGGGATGTTTGGGTTCATTTTGTGAATACGTAGGGGTGTGAGGTACCATCTATGTAGTATCTTCTGTGCATTTTCCCAGTGGTCTACACATGCTGAGGATTTGCTGTTGTATTTTACAGCTAAGTGCCATTGATGTAGCAGGAATTCTCTTTTTAGTTCTTGTTCCCATTTCATCATATTGGGTAATTTAGACTGTATGTATAGGGGGGTAGCGAATTTATAGAATAGGGATATCCCCTTGTGTTTCGCTGGATGTTTGTTAATTAGGTAGTTCCAAAGTATTTGGGGTATTTCTAGGGGCCTGGGTGTGTTAGTTTTAGTGTAGTGTTTTATTTGGAACAGTTGGTATCTGGCCAGTGCTTCCTGTCTATCTAGTTCAGATGTAGAAAAATGTTCCCCTTTCCTTTTCCAAGATTGAGTCGAAAAGTTTGGGATTAGGTATTTATACGCCGCTAATGGAGTTTTTATTCTGTGCATTGGTGTGTCTATAAATTGCTGTTTTATCATGGAGGACCATGCTGCTATAGTGGCTTGTATTGTAGGGTACGGTGGTGTTTCAGGTCTATGGTGTAAACAGGCCGCTATCGCCAGCGCTGAGAGATCATGACCTGGGGTGATTTCTTGTTCTATTTCCGACCAACTATTGTCAGTTTGACACGAAAACCAGTAACGAGTTTGGTCCAGAATTGCTGCTTGATAGTAAATGTGTGCGTTGGGGAGGTCTACACCGCTGAAGTATTTGAGTTTGTACAGTTGTGTCCAGTGTCCGGTGCATTGTGCTGACGCAATCAAGCCACATGTGACCCCGGCACATGGGTGTTCTATTTGTTTGTTTTAGCTAGCCGGCTTTTTATGTAACCTATTTGTATATGTCCTTTTGCGAGCTCCTGCTCGTTTTATTTAGCATAAAAGCTTTATTTTTTAACCTACTACACAATCGGAGTCCCTCTCTGTTTGCTCACTCGTGGCTTTAAGCCTGAGTGTGTTTTTTCCAGATTGAGAACATCCATCTGATGAGTGCATCATCGCAATTTGGCAAATTCTCCACCAACTATTTGAGGCAATCGAAGGATCGGAGACATTGGAGGATCCACGTGTCCCTGCAGAGGGCTTAATCTGTCTGATTTTATGACTCTGCTCTTTAGGGGGGGTCCACCAGCTCTGGTAAGGGTTCTCATATATAGAGCTTCACTTCCAGATTGAGACACCTTTTTAGTCAGTTGTAGAATTAAAGGGCGATCACCCGGAATTCCTACCTGTTGTGGACCTCATTGCCCAAATTTACCCATTCCTCCATACACTTATTAATTGTGTATATATTTTTAAAGGACACTATTTCCTGCACTATTGGTGTATATGGACATTCATTTTAATTTTCATAATTTTATTTCTGTATTCAAAAATGCACTATTGATGCATATGGACACTTATTTTCATTACTCAATTTATTCACTGCATATGTTTGTATTATTTGATTGATTTATTTTGTATGTTTCACCTCCACTTGGTCTATTTACAATTTTCTCTTTAAAGAGATTATTTAATTTAACGCAACTTTATTTGTAACTTGTACACTAGCACCATTAGATATTAGATGGTTTTTGTTGCTGCTTTTTGCCTTATTCTAGCGCGGTATTTTGTTAATTTTTTATTTACATTTGTCCTGGAGATTTGTGCATGGGGAGAGATTTGATAACTGTCTCAACTTTTACGCTAGTGAAAGGGGAGTTTAGGGCTTGTAGCATGACTATATCTACCGAGGGCAGTTGAATTCCTTGGAGGAATTCATCAATCTCTATTTCCATGGGTTGGTGGGTGGTTGGATCTTTGTTGAGATTGTAAAGGGATTCATAGTAGTCCCTGAAGGCATTGGTTATGTCCTTAGGGTTGTGAAGTGTGTTATTTGAGCTGTGATGTTGAATGTGTGTAAGGCTGGCTTTAGCTTGTCTTTTTTTGATTTGAGAGGCTAATGCCGCGTACACACGAGCGGACATTACGGCGGACTTTGCCCGGCGGACTTTTCGACGTACTTTCCGACGGACTTTGTGAATGAACGGACTTGCCTACACACAATCCACCAAAGTCCGTTGAATTCGTACGTGATGACGTACGACCGGACTAAAACAAGGAAGTTCATAGCCAGTAGCCAATAGCTGCCCTAGCGTGGCTTTTTGTCCGTCGAACTAGTATACAGACGGCGGACTTTTCGACCGGACTCGATTTCAACAGATAAATTTAAAACAAGTTTCAAATCTAATTCCGTCGAACTTTTGAGAAAACGAAGTCCGCTGGAGCCCACACACATCGAATTGTCCGACGAAATCCAGTCCGCCGGGCAAAGTCCGCCGTAATGTCCGCTCGTGTGTACGCGGCATAGGAGTTTGCTTGCTTGCCCCATTGTTTTGGGAATAGAAAGATAGCTTCATCCTTTTGAAATATAGGTCATAATCTGCCCTGTCGTATTTCCTTGCGACAGCAATTAAGGCTTTTCAAAACAATGGGGGATGTGGTGCTGGGGTTCTTATGTTGGGCCTCTAGTTCTACAATGGACTTGCGAAGCTGTGATAAGCGCTGCAACCTTTTTTTCCTTTCTCTAGAGGCAACGTGGATAAGTATTCCCCTAGCGAATGCTTTATGTGCACACCAAATCATTGTTGGAGAACACTCTCCATTGGCATTGAAGCTGAAGTATTCTTTGAGTTTCTCTGATATGGGGATGCGTCATTGCACCACAGTGGATTGTGGGAAGTTTTGCTAGTATTCATAACCTCAATGGTCATAGACGCGTGATCTGACCAGGTGATGCTATGGACATGAGCTTTGCTCACATTCTGCAAAGTATACATGTCCGTGAGAAAAAAATCAATTCTAGAGTAACTATTATGCACCATAGAGTAGTATGTGTAATCCCTCTCGGTGGACCTAAGGCAGCGCCAAGGATCAAAGAGTCTTTCTTCATGGCACCAAGATCCTAAAGAAGGTGAATTGAGGCCTTTAAGCGTTATTATGTTTAGAGGTGCCATTATTGGAATTGAAAAAAAAAAGGGGGGGGGAGTGTTATTTGAGATATTTTGTGCAAAAAAAAAACTCTCTGGAAGGATTGGGGTGACAATGGTTAGAGAAAGAGTTGAGAAAAGTGAGGGTTGAGGATGGGGTTAGTCAGTATATTGTGTATATATATATATATATATATATATATATATATATATATATATATATATATATATATATATATATATATATATATATATATATATTTAGTATTATAAGAAGCTTGTATTACAACAAAAGAGAAGGTGGCTCCTAAATGAAGCTAGTATCCACAAGGTGGTGAAAGAACACCAACCTATGGGTACAATTTGTCAAAAGAGTGTCCAAACTAAACCATTGGGCACTCGAGGTTGTATTGGAGGTGCAGTGGCTGTCTCCAGGAATACGACAGCCATCAAATATGTAAGTTGAAACAAATATGAAAACAATCAAGTCTCAAGTATAGTAAATATTTGAGGTAACAAGTGTGGATCCATTTGTTATGGTTAAGTAAACTACGTTGTTTATTCTAGAACAGTGTTTCCATCAATGTTTAAGTAGAATGAAAACGCTGTTTTAGAATTGGATCCTAGAAACAAATGCATTCTTTAAATTAATATACGGAGAAAGAATGGGTTTCATATTACCTTCATATTATTTTCATATTATCATGAATCCCAATATGGATTTATAGGCAGGTAAAGGAACCTAGAAAAGGAACTAAAGAACTAAACTACAATATGAATATTATATTCTTTCTGAATGAGGGTGAATAATTTATAAATTGTAGAGTTTAAGGAAGGTTAAAGTGATATGTTCCATTAAAAAGGTCTTATTATAGACAAAGTTTATGTTTGTCTTAAATGCATTTGAGATATACCCAGACAAACAGATCAGTAACCAGGATTAATATTTAGTTTGGATCTGTTTGTGTGGAGGATGTAATTTTGCAAGTTGTCATGTATACTTATACATATAGTTAATAAGAATAAGAAAAATTATCACCCAATATATATATAATAGGGATGAGCCAAACACCCCGGTTTGGTTCGCGGCAGAACATGCGAACAGACCAAAAATTTGTGCGAACACGCGAACCCCATTAAAGTCTATGGGACTCAAACATGAAAAATCAAAAGTGCTAATTTTAAAGGCTAATATGCAAGTTATTGTCATAAAAAGTGTTTGGGGACCTGGTTCCTGCCCCAGGGGACATGTATCCATGCAAAAAAAGTTTTAAAAACGTCAGTTTTTTCGGGAGCAGTAATTTTAATAATGCTTAAAATGAAACAATAAAAGTGTAATATTCCTTTAAATATCGTGCCTGGGGGTATCTATAGTATGTTAAGTGGCGCATTTTTCCCATGTTTAGAACAGTCCCTGCACAAAATGACATTTCTAAAGGAAAAAAAAGGCATTTAAAACTGCTTGCGGCCCCAGCACATTACCGGGCCCTTTGGGTCTGGTATGGATATTAAGGGGAACCCTGCACCCAGATAAATAAAAAAGGCATGGGGCCCCCAGGCCCCATAAACTCTGAACAGCAGTATACAGGCGGTTCCCGGGTTACAAACAAGATAGGGACTGTAGGTTTGTTGTTAAGTTAAATCTGTTTGTAATTTGGAACAGGTACATTTTTTAAGTGTAGCTCCAGCCCAACAATCTAGTTTTAAGCTTTTTGGATAATATAGGGCAGGGTTATCACCCCTGTAACATTTTTTTGCTATCTATGCCCCTATTCAGAAGATTTCATCTCACTTTCTTTCCCAATGACAATTGCATTTTGAAAAATTTGGGTTATTAGGGAAACAAGGAATGGTGATAAAGCATCAGTGGAGATACCTTTTTCCCATATTAACTCTTACAGGAGAGAATTTCCCTTCCTAGGGGTAGATTTCCTCTCACTTCCTGTTGTCTCCCTCCTTTGTAAGTAGGAGTTGTTTGTAAGTCTGATGTTTGAAAATAGGGGACCGCCTGTATATACTATATATCCTGCCCTATACACTCTATGGAAAATTGGGCCTTAGGTGTTGGTGGTACCAGAACACTGTAAGCCCTCACAGTTACTCTTGGTGGGCGCTGGAACAGGCCTTGCTGTGAAATATTATATCAAGAATTGTAATTACATGCCCCTGTTAAACAGGGGCAAAAAAATTGGGCCTTAGGCAGTGGTGGTGGTGGCACAACACTGTAAAGCCTCACAGATACTTTTGTTGAGCGCAGGAATGGGCCCTGCTGTGAAATATTAGATCAAAAATTGTAATTACAATACAGTGCAGCCGTAGTGCAGTTGCTACTACTATTCTGGTGGTGTACACAAACAAAACAAAATACACATCATGTCCAGAAGGCCACCAAGGAGAGGCAGACGCTCACAGGCCACTAAAAGAGGGCAAGCAGGCTCTGTGTCTACAGTCAACAGTGCTGGTCATGGACATGGTGCATCCTCTGCTGGTGGCCGTGGGGCACACTTGTCCTTTTTTTCTGCTGTTGGCCGTGTTATTGAGCCAGATCATGCAGAAGAGTTGGTGGAGTGGATAACAAAGCCGTCCTCATCATCCTCATCCTCTGTCACCCAGGCTCAGAGTAGTTTCCCTTCCTATGCAGCTGCCAAAGCGGCCTATTCCACCGTCTCCTTGTCCACAGTCACTCCTTCCGTAGCCCCACCATCATGCATGGAGGAGTCCCCCGAACTTTTCGACCACAATGTCGGGTACATGCTGCTGGAGGATGCGCAGTGATTTGAAGGCTCCAATGTTGGTTCCCAGGTTGAGGAAGGGAGTTAAGTGAGCCTAGAGAGAGGGGGTGCCCAAGAAGGACAAGAAACTGGCAGTCATGTTCCCCCAGCTGCAGCATGTGTCGGGTACATGCTGCTGGAGGATGCGCAGCGATTTGAAGGCTCCGATGTTGGTTCCCAGGTTGAGGAAGGGAGTTAAGTGCGCCTAGAGAGAGGGGGACAAGAAACTGGCAGTCATGTTCCCCCAGCTGCAGCATAGTGCCAAGTTTGCTTCAGTGACGAGGAGGGAGGGGATGATGAGGTCACTGACTCTACTTGGGTGCCTGATAAAATAGAGGAGGAGGAGGAGGCAGGATGTCCTCTAGGGGGCAGCTTAAGGGCAGCCACCCTACTGCATTACACCGCAGAACTCCGCAGGTGCAGGGCACTGCTGACTCCCTGCTGATTTTGAAAAGTTCCTTGGTGTGGGCTTTTTTGGACACGTGTGCAGCAGATCGCACCATTGCTGTTTGCAACCTATGTCTGAAGCAGTTTAAGCGTGGCCACAACAGCAGCCGCTTGAGCACCACATGCTTGACCAGACATATGATGACCTCCCATGCAGTCTTTTTCCTGTATACTATATTTGAGATTTAATATCTCTCAGATATGATTTGGGTTAAATGAGAGTTCTTTGATCATGAGTGAAAGCTTTAACACAATAACAACATTTATTGGTAAATAGTTGAACGTATATCTAATACCCAACCATCTATCTATATTCTACACCAAGGAAGAAAATATTAGGTTAAAATAAGAGAATTACATGAAAGAATACAGAGTATTTTCCTGAAAACATTAATCTGCAAACATATTTAGTTACAAGTAAAATGCAGACCTTTCCCATAACTACCGTTTTCACCAAGGTTCCATTCTGATGGTTCCAATGGAAGATGAGTACAGCGCTGCACCAATATTATTAAAGTATGGTTACACAGTAAGCAGCTGACATGCCTCTTAGACAAAGGTAAGATAAAAATAAAAGGAATGGTTCGGGCTTAGTTCATTATGTTTTTTCATATATAATATTTACACACATAGCGCTACACTTTTTACATTTTTATTTTTATCTTACCTTTGTCTAAGAGGCGTGTCAGCTGCTTACTGTGTAACCATCCTTTAATAATATTGGTGCAGCGCTGTACTCATCTTCCATTGGTTCCATTAATTATTAGACATTTAGTATAGCTGCAGCCCACATCCCTTTCAGTATGGATGTATTTGACTACCGTGCATCTAGAGTAGTAAATACCGAGGGTGTGTTTGTAGCCACTTCTAATGACTCGGAAATAGGTGGACTATTTTTGAGGCTAAAAAAATGTTATGGTTTCCGAGCTCCATCTTCAATGGGACCTTGTCTTCTTAGAAAAATATGTGGCAGAAGGCATGATCCCACGGAGCCTGAGGTGGGATGTTCACCCCCAACAGGGTGAGTCCGAACTCGATACTTGGTTCACGTATTTCAATGATGCTGGCATCAGGTTCCTCGATTTCCTCATTTCAAGGAAACGCACTAGACTTTCAATCCTTGATCGAGAGATTAAGGAGCTTAAGGATAAATTACTTTCCTTTAAAAACTCGGTTGAATACAATACTTTGTCTTCAAATTTGCAAGCTCACCTTGTAAAGGAGGACAAAGAACAAAGAACTAAAAAACATAAAAAATATTCCAGAGATATTGGTGACTATAAGGCTGGGAAGGTGTTTGGATGGCAGAAATCCATTGCGGCACCTACTTTGGAGGCTGCAATGGAAACCAATGTCCAGGACACAGGTATAACAGTTCCTTCCAGGGAGCCTTCATGTAGAGGTCAACACCCTAGCACGCATACCCCTAGAAATCAACAAAGAGGCAGGGGTCACTACTCTAGGAGTAGGGGCAGAGGTGGAAATAGGGGCGATCATCGTGGTCAAGATGATTATCGGTATTACGATCGGGAGAGTTCCCATTATAGGGGCTCTCCGGGTCGCAGTCATGATCCTCCCCATTATTTCCAACATCAGAATCCACCTTATTATAGGCACCCCCCTGCCTCCACATATAATTGATATTCCCCTTTGCGGGATCACTATAACAAGAACGTCTACCCATTCCCTAATGCCGGTTATGGTCCATCCCCCTACAAACAACCCTATTCTGGACCACGGACCACTCGGGGTTTTCACGAGGCCCCCCAAAATAACAAAAGGGGTCCGGAAACAAGAGAGGGTCCAGAGGAGGGAGGAGGATTCAGAGACGAAAAAAGGAAAAGAATCTAACCTGTCAAGGGGTTTTCAACCTGAGTGACACTGTTCTCACTCAGGAAGAGAAAATCATTCTGAACAAAGGACTTAAGTTTGCTCCCCCGTGTAAACTGAATAAGTTCGATACTTTTATCGACATTCAGAAGTACATCAGGAAAATCAATGTCCAGAGGTATATTATCTCTAATCCCTCTAGGAATGTAGCCAGGGCGGCAACGTCTGGCACTGTCCACTCAGGTTTATCCAACCCCTCTCTTTTTAGCCCTCCAACACAGCTTCCACCAGCTATTAATCTGTTCAAGGAACTAGTGTTGAGAGATTTAGCCAACATTCCGTTGAAATGCAAATTCCCCAACCCTTTACCTTCAACAGGCCTAAAAACTCTATGTGACAACAAAAATGTAGTTATCCGCCCCGCCGACAAGGGCGGTGGCATTGTCTTATTGAACAAATCTGATTACATCCATGAAATGCATCGCATTTTGGGAGATCAAGAGACATATATCGAACTACCGGGTAACCCTACACATAAGTATAAGAAAGAGTTACAAAGACTGGTATCCAAAGGTTACAATTCCTCTATTTTAAACAAGAAAGAGAGATCGTTTTTAGTCCCACTTGCAACTCCACAATTTACATATATTTCATATAATTTAATATCAATGCACCAAACCGGAAGTGACATCAGTGGGGCACTTCCTGCGCTGTGACACTCCCAGTGGGGGTCATTTCTAGTTTAAATAGCGGTGAGGTGGGGGGGCTCCACACCCCAGATGAAGGCTCGTTAGCCGAAACATGTTGGGTGGACTCTCTACGATCACCGCGACTGATATCTAGTTTTGAGCTTATTACGATCTCCTAACATGTGAGTGTTCTTTTTTATTGTTTTTAATAAATCTATGTTTTTTAAACGATATCATGCCATGTGAGCTTTATTTCTCCCATGGTATGTAAATACATCCGGTTGGCCTGTTGAAAAGTCTGGACGGCTGAAGCTGTGACGAGATCTCTATTTCCCCCCCATTTGAAGTTGAGGACACCTGAGGATCCATCTTGCCAGCCTTGGTGGCTAAACAATCCTTCTGAGACTTGTAAGACGTATGTCTTCTCAAGTCACCTGGTTCTGGTAAGCCTCCTCTGATGCTCCGGTGACGGTCCTGGCACTCATTTAGACGTTTTATTTATTTGGTGTTCTATCTATCCACTTGCCAGAAGCTTTCCATTGTTGTTTTCATTATTCAACCCTCAAAGACTTTTGGTGGCGGGTGTTGAATTTTATTAAGACTATAATTTTCAACATTTATGGACATTTTGTTATTTCTCCACTTTTAAATTATTTGTTTTTCACATTGTCTTTTTTACTGGTTTATTAGAATCAATTTATATGACATTGTGTGGCACTCAGTGCATTTTTGATTGTGTTTAGTCATCTGTATGCAATTTTGAATCATATTATTTTATTTTTTTCGTGGGCCCCTCAGGAATGGTTCGGGCTTAGTTCATTATGTTTTTTCATCTATAATATTTACACACATAGCGCTACACTTTTTACACTTCTATTCTGATGGTTGCTCTCCCATAAAAGTGTGTGTTTCCCTCCCATCTAGTCTGTGTATATCATTACATACTGATGCCTCATTGGTTGGCATAGCGTGGCTCTGATTGGTGAGCTTCCCCTTTCCTGGTTAAGGACTGGCTACATCTCCAATCCCTATACTTTGCATAGCCCCCTTTAATGCAAATCCTTGTGACTATTCTGAGCAGGAGCTTAACTTGAATTTTCCCGGGAAGTTAAGTATTGATTACGGGTTGGCCTCCCTTCGTTGCATATCCCAGCATGGGATCCTTTGAAGTGAGTATGTGTAAAACAATGAGGTTTGGATCCCATTGTTTGTATACACAAGCCTAGGTACCGACTTGTCTGGTCTACCAGAGATTTCTGTGAAGATAATATGTTCCGCCCTACATAGATAAAAGCTAAATTAAATATATTAATTAAATATAAATAAATTAAATATAAAATATATAAATATAAATAATTAAATATAAATTAAATATAAATTAAATATATTCATATTTCCAATATTTTACATTATTAATGTAGATTTCACATAAAAGCATAAGGCAACGTAGACCGACATCAATGAAAAAGGTGGACTTCTCATTGCTCCTCATCTGGGATCTCCAACCCTACTCCAGTCCTCTCGAAAACCTGCACTGAGAGGAATGAAGGTATAGCAATAGGTGTCCCAAGAACTTGCAGCCAATCTGCCAGCAGTACACCACCATCTGATTTTAGCAGGCAAATTTCCCTACCCCAGTTGCTAAACCGTAAAAAGAAATTTGGTCCCAGCCATTCACATGCTCACAGTCTGAATGCTAGTTTGAATGCCAGCTTGGCCAAATTGCTAGCACTTTTGTGAATTTGTGAAATGTGCTGTACCTCAGTTGCAGGTTCCAAAACGCCAGTTCTTTTCATGGAAGGCCATTCCAGCTCTCTGCCGGCATGTGGAAGGCAATGTTTTTGTCTTGTTGGACAGGGCGGTCAGCAGTAAGGTATATATTACCGCAGACTCATGGTCTAGCAGGCATGGGCAGGGATTTTACCTTTCCTTCACGGTGCACTCGCTAACTGCTGGCAGCTGGGAAGGATGCAGGACATGGTTCAATATTGTTGGAGCTTGTTCCACCACCACACCTCCAAAATGCTAGCGGTGATTCTGCCACATCTCTCTCCTCAAACCCCTCCTCTTCTTCTTCCTCTATGGCCTCTTCTGCAGATGTGTTCTCTGAACCAGCGGTGCTCTGTAAGCGTTCAAGGGGCTACGCAAGCACTCAGGCAAAAAGATGCCATGCAGTGCATGAGTTACATAGTTACATAGTAGGTGAGATTGAAAAAATACACAAGTGTGTGATTATATGTCAGTATTACATTGTATATATGTTGCGGTCATTCAGGTGCTTATCTAATAGTTTTTTGAAACTATCGATGCTCCCCGCTGAGACCACCGCCAGTGGAAGGGAATTCCACATCCTTGCCGCTCT
This sequence comes from Lithobates septentrionalis, assembly GCA_037952835.1. Taxonomy (NCBI): domain Eukaryota; kingdom Metazoa; phylum Chordata; class Amphibia; order Anura; family Ranidae; genus Lithobates; species Lithobates septentrionalis. The sequence continues at coordinate 2,480,377 of JBBDGP010000284.1, read as the reverse complement.
TACAGTAAAGAACCCTCTACGTAGTTTAAGGTTAAACCACTGCTTAGGGGACAGGAGCCACACTGGGGCAGAGATACTGTCAGCTCTGCAGGGGCAGGCTCAGAGGTGGTTGATGTCATGCCAGCTTCAGCCAGGAATGGTTGTATTCGACAATGGCACCAATCTTCTCCGACAGGGACACTTGACCCATGTTTGGCACACATCCTGAATTTGGTGGTGCAGCGGTTCTTGAGCAGGTACCCAGGCTTACAAGATCTCCTGAGGCAGGCCAGAAAAGTCTGTGGTCATTTCCACCGGTCATACAATGCCATTCAAAAGGAATGCAACCTGCCCACCAACCGCCTCATTTGTGACATGTCCACCAGGTGGAAGTCAACGTTGGCAATGCTGCAGCGGCTGTACATGCAGCAGAGGGCCATCAATGAGTACCTGTGTGAGTATGGCACCAAGACAGGGTCAGGGGATCTTGGCTTCTTTTCGCCACGCCAGTGGCTACTGATCAAGGATGCATGCACTGCACTGTAGGCTACAGGAGGACAGAGATAGTAAAGGATAAACATAGAACACACCAAAGGTCAGGGTCACAAGCAGGCAGGGATAGTCGAGAACAAGCCAAGATCGGTAACTGAAATCAGACATAGAAGACACAGCAAGATGCACACCGAAGCTAAAACACACAAAGATTGATCAGCAAGGCAGGCTTGCAGTGCACAGGTTAATATAGAGTTCCCTGATAGGAGCTAGGGTGGAGCCATGCTTTGAGGAGAGATTATTTAAGTAGCCAGGTGAGAGTGGCTGGTCTCTAAAGGTGAACACATGGAGGAGAGGTAAGCTGACAGACAAATATTACTGCATAACCATGACAGCTTCGTGCAGTCAGAGGAAGAGCAGTGGAGAAGGTGGCCGGCTGACCAATGCCTTTAGACAACTTTTCAGTCCTCAGCGCCAAGGTCTGATCGGTTCAAGCAACCATCGCCAGCGTCTGCAGTACATGGTGCAGGAATATCTAGGGGCAAGAGCAGACTTGGAGACATTTCCAACAGAGCATCCACTGGGTTACTGGGGCTTGAGGATGGACCACTGGCCAGAACTTGCTCAATATGCAATTGATCTACTGGCCTGTCCTGCATCCAGTGTTTTTTCTGAACGCACATTTGTAATGGATCATAGAGTGCACCTGTCCACAGACTCCCTTGATAGGCTCACTGTCAGGAAAGGATTCATCCGCTGGTAAGATATATCGTTTTGCATGCAGTACTGGGGTCCACCAGCAGGTGTCTCCTGGCAGTGTTGAACTGTCAGGAGAATATTTTCCTGCTGGTGTCATTTCATCTTTTGGCCGCAGTACTGACGTCCACCAGCGGATGGATCCTGGCAGTATGGAGCAGACAACACTCCCTGCGCTCAGGCGTGACTTGAAGTCAATCATAGCCAGTCCTATAAATACCCGGCAAGCCCTCATATGCCTGCCTTGGTATCTCTCTCCTTGAGCCCTGACCTTGTTCGCCTGTTACCCGATCCTGAGCCTGCATCTGACCTTGTGCCTGAGCTTATTCTGACCCGATCCCTTCTGTGTTCCTGTACCCTTCAGCCCGATCCATCCCCTCTCTGTCCTGTTGGTTCCCTGTCCCTCATTTATTGATCTTCCTGTGCATGACCTTGGCTTGGCTAAACGTTTATGTCTCTGGTATATCCCTTGTTCTTGCTGACCTGCTGTGTATGACCCTGGCCTGGCTGACATCTGTGATTCCGGTATTGCCCCTTGCTGTAGATATTGTTGTTTGTAGTGGGTTTGTTGGGTTGGTTGTTTACTGTTTGTATTTTCTAATTATCACCTATTTTAATAAATATCACTATTCACTTACATGTGTTTTGGGTTATCTCTATGCAGTCCACACAGTCTGGTCTACAAGTCTCCTGACAGCATACCAAGGCCATCCCTGACCAGACGTGGCTGCATTGAGAAACCATCCTGGTTTGTTAGGTCTGATAATATGGATTGCAATGAAATAATTTATTATTCTCTGCTAGCGGAAAAGGATGGTGAATATTGTGGCCAGATTTTAAAAGGGTGGACTAGTGACCAGCTGATGGAAACTATCCGATTAGCTCATTCTCTAGTGGATCAGGGGTGTATGTCATTTGAAGATGCTCAGCCCCTGATCCAGTTATGTGCTAAACTAGCCCTGTCATGCATTCCCGAGGGAAGTGATGATTTTTCTCCCCCCTTCAATTATGGCCAAGTTGAATCCCTGGTTTGGTTGTTAGAGGATGATCCAGCCTATTTCATGGAACACTATTCCTCCTGTTCACAGCAGGTGTTGTCTAGTTGCATCCAGTCGGTGCAATCCTTGATTAGTCAGGCTGTGTGTGAATCAGCATTTGTTCAACCTGTGCTGCAGGCATGGTCAGATCTCCTGTCTTTAGCTAAGCCACAATATTCCAGCCCTACCATTAATCCCCTGCCTTCCCAAAAATCTATCTCCCCGTCGCCTATGGTAACCTCAGCTACAGCCCAGTTTACTCAACCCCCTACTAAATACTACTACCCAGTCTCCAAGTGTAGCACCTATCCCACCTTCAATCCACCTGTCTCTTCTCCTCCACCTGTAACAGTCCCACAAAACCCCTCTCTAGCTACAGTTCCTTGGTCTTCCTTCGATCCAGCTACTTTCTTTTCTTACAGCCCTGTACCTACATACAAAACTGCACGGGCTAAACCAAAAAAGAAACAAAAATTCTTTCCTACCCACACGATCCTGCCAGTAACCCAACTTGCTTCCACACCAACTAACCCACCTGATTCTGCCAAACCTCTGCCTGCTACCCAGTCTGACGTTCCAGTGCCTGCTACCCAGTCTGACGTTCCAGTGCCTGCTACCCAGTCTGACGTTCCAGTGCCTGCTACCCAGTCTGACACTCCAGTGCCTGCTACCCAGTCTGACGTTCCAGTGCCTGCTACCCAGTCTGACGTTCCAGTGCCTGCTACCCAGTCTGACGTTCCAGTGCCTGCTACCCAGTCTGACGTTCCAGTGCCTGCTACTCAGTCTGACGTTCCAGTGCTTGCTACCCAGTCTGACGTTCCAGTGCCTGCTACACAGTCTGACGTTCCAGTGCCTGCTACCCAGTCTGACATTCCAGTGCCTGCTACCCAGTCTGACGTTCCAGTGCCTGCTACCCAGTCTGACTTTCCAGTGCCTGCTACCCAGTCTGGGGTTCCAGTGCCTGCTACCCAGTCTGACAGTCCAGTGCCTGCTACCCAGCCTGACGGTCCAGTGCCTGCTACCCAGCCTGACGGTCCAGTGCCTGCTACCCAGCCTGACGGTCCAGTGCCTGCTACCCAGCCTGACGGTCCAGTGCCTGCTACCCAGCCTGACGGTCCAGTGCCTGCTACCCAGCCTGACAGTCCAGTGCCTGCTACCCAGCCTGACGGTCCAGTGCCTGCTGACCGGTCTGATGACTTTGTGTCCATGTTCCAGCCTAAAGTTTTGCTACCAGTGTTCCAGTCTGACACTTCAGTGACTACTGTCCAGTCCGATGTACCTATTGTTCAGCCTGGTATGCCAGCACCTGCTGTTCTGCCCGATGTGCCAGCGCCTGTGTCTGCTGCCCAGTCTAAAGTTCCAGTACCCGCTGCCTGGTCTGATGTCTCGGTGCCGGCTTTCCAGTCCGCTTTCCAGCCTGATGTACCAGTGTCTGCTACTCAGCCAGTTGTGCCAATGCCTGTGTCCGCTGCCCAGTTTGAGGTCCCAGTGCCTGCTGCTCAGCCCGAAATCCCAGTGTCCATGTTCCAGTCTGACGCTCCAGTGACTACTGACCAGTCCGATGTACCTGTTCAGCCTGTTGTGCCAGTACCTGCTGTTCTGCCTGCTGTGCCAGCGCCTGTCTTTGCTGTCCAGCCTGAAGTTCCAGCACCTGCTGCCCAGTCTGATGTCTCGGTACCCACTTTCCAGCCTGATGTGCCCACTGTTCAGCCTGATAAGCATGCTTTCCGGTCTGATGTGCCCATCCTCCAGCCTGATATCCTGGTACCTGTCTTCCAGCCTGATGTCATGATGTTGGTATCTCAGCCTGAGGTTTCGGTGCCCGTGTTTCAGCCTGGAGTTTCGGTGCCCGTGTCTCAGCCTGCTGAATCAGTGCCCGTTACCCAGTCTGTTGAATCGGTGCCCGTTACCCGGTCTGCTGAACTGGTGCCCGTTACCCAGTCTGCTAAACCGAAGTCTGTCACTTTGCCTGTCAAGCCAGTATCCGTTATCCGGCTTGCCGAACCAATGCCCGGTGTCCAGCTCGCTGAGTCGGGGCCTGTTACCCAGCCCACTGGTCCGGGGTCCATTACCCAGCTTGCTGAGCCGGTGCCTGTAATCTGGCCTGCCCTTACGGTGCTCGCTGTTCGGCCTAATGTTCCAGAGCCTGCTGTCCATCTCGATGACCCGAAGCCTGCTGCCCAGCTCGATGGCCCGGAGCCTGCTGCCCAGCTCGATGACCCGGAGCCTGCTGCCCAGCTCGATGACCCGGAGCCTGCTGCCCAGCTCGATGACCCGGAGCCTGCTGCCCAGCTCGATGACCCGGAGCCTGCTGCCCAGCTCGATGACCCGGAGCCTGCTGCCCAGCTCGATGACCCGGAGCCTGCTGCCCGGCTCGATGGCCCGGAGCCTGCTGCCCGGCTCGATGGCCCGGAGCCTGCTGCCCGGCTCGATGACCCGGAGCCTGCTGCCCGGCTCGATGGCCCGGAGCCTGCTGCCCGGCTCGATGACCCGGAGCCTGCTGCCCGGCTCGATGACCCGGAGCCTGCTGCCCGGCTCGATGACCCGGAGCCGGCTGCCCGGCTCGATGACCCGGAGCCGGCTGCCCAGCTCGATGACCCGGAGCCTGCTGCCCAGCTTGGTTTGTTCCTGTCTGCTGCCCAGCTTGGTTTGTTCCTGTCTGCGGCCCAGCTTGGTTTGTTCCTGTCTGCGGCCCAGCTTGGTTTGTTCCTGTCTGCGGCCCAGCTTGGTTTGTTCCTGTCTGCGGCCCAGCTTGGTTTGTTCCTGTCTGCGGCCCAGCTTGGTTTGTTCCTGTCTGCGGCCCAGCTTGGTTTGTTCCTGTCTGCTGCCCAGCTCAATGACTCTGATGTGCCAGCTGTCTACCTGGATGGGCCTGATGACCAGCCTTCTTCCACCATTCTGCCTGATGCCATAGACTATGGACAATTAAGACTAGTTGGAGCGTCCGGAGGCCGCTCCTTTAGGGGGGGTACTGTCAGGAAAGGATTCATCCGCTGGTAAGATATATCGTTTGGCATGCAGTACTGGGGTCCACCAGCAGGTGTCTCCTGGCAGTGTTGAACTGTCAGGAGAATATTTTCCTGCTGGTGTCATTTCATCTTTTGGCCGCAGTACTGACGTCCACCAGCGGATGGATCCTGGCAGTATGGAGCAGACAACACTCCCTGCGCTCAGGCGTGACTTGAAGTCAATCATAGCCAGTCCTATAAATACCCGGCAAGCCCTCATATGCCTGCCTTGGTATCTCTCTCCTTGAGCCCTGACCTTGTTCGCCTGTTACCCGATCCTGAGCCTGCATCTGACCTTGTGCCTGAGCTTATTCTGACCCGATCCCTTCTGTGTTCCTGTACCCTTCAGCCCGATCCATCCCCTCTCTGTCCTGTTGGTTCCCTGTCCCTCATTTATTGATCTTCCTGTGCATGACCTTGGCTTGGCTAAACGTTTATGTCTCTGGTATATCCCTTGTTCTTGCTGACCTGCTGTGTATGACCCTGGCCTGGCTGACATCTGTGATTCCGGTATTGCCCCTTGCTGTAGATATTGTTGTTTGTAGTGGGTTTGTTGGGTTGGTTGTTTACTGTTTGTATTTTCTAATTATCACCTATTTTAATAAATATCACTATTCACTTACATGTGTTTTGGGTTATCTCTATGCAGTCCACACAGTCTGGTCTACAAGTCTCCTGACAGCATACCAAGGCCATCCCTGACCAGACGTGGCTGCATTGAGAAACCATCCTGGTTTGTTAGGTCTGATAATATGGATTGCAATGAAATAATTTATTATTCTCTGCTAGCGGAAAAGGATGGTGAATATTGTGGCCAGATTTTAAAAGGGTGGACTAGTGACCAGCTGATGGAAACTATCCGATTAGCTCATTCTCTAGTGGATCAGGGGTGTATGTCATTTGAAGATGCTCAGCCCCTGATCCAGTTATGTGCTAAACTAGCCCTGTCATGCATTCCCGAGGGAAGTGATGATTTTTCTCCCCCCTTCAATTATGGCCAAGTTGAATCCCTGGTTTGGTTGTTAGAGGATGATCCAGCCTATTTCATGGAACACTATTCCTCCTGTTCACAGCAGGTGTTGTCTAGTTGCATCCAGTCGGTGCAATCCTTGATTAGTCAGGCTGTGTGTGAATCAGCATTTGTTCAACCTGTGCTGCAGGCATGGTCAGATCTCCTGTCTTTAGCTAAGCCACAATATTCCAGCCCTACCATTAATCCCCTGCCTTCCCAAAAATCTATCTCCCCGTCGCCTATGGTAACCTCAGCTACAGCCCAGTTTACTCAACCCCCTACTAAATACTACTACCCAGTCTCCAAGTGTAGCACCTATCCCACCTTCAATCCACCTGTCTCTTCTCCTCCACCTGTAACAGTCCCACAAAACCCCTCTCTAGCTACAGTTCCTTGGTCTTCCTTCGATCCAGCTACTTTCTTTTCTTACAGCCCTGTACCTACATACAAAACTGCACGGGCTAAACCAAAAAAGAAACAAAAATTCTTTCCTACCCACACGATCCTGCCAGTAACCCAACTTGCTTCCACACCAACTAACCCACCTGATTCTGCCAAACCTCTGCCTGCTACCCAGTCTGACGTTCCAGTGCCTGCTACCCAGTCTGACGTTCCAGTGCCTGCTACCCAGTCTGACGTTCCAGTGCCTGCTACCCAGTCTGACACTCCAGTGCCTGCTACCCAGTCTGACGTTCCAGTGCCTGCTACCCAGTCTGACGTTCCAGTGCCTGCTACCCAGTCTGACGTTCCAGTGCCTGCTACCCAGTCTGACGTTCCAGTGCCTGCTACTCAGTCTGACGTTCCAGTGCTTGCTACCCAGTCTGACGTTCCAGTGCCTGCTACACAGTCTGACGTTCCAGTGCCTGCTACCCAGTCTGACATTCCAGTGCCTGCTACCCAGTCTGACGTTCCAGTGCCTGCTACCCAGTCTGACTTTCCAGTGCCTGCTACCCAGTCTGGGGTTCCAGTGCCTGCTACCCAGTCTGACAGTCCAGTGCCTGCTACCCAGCCTGACGGTCCAGTGCCTGCTACCCAGCCTGACGGTCCAGTGCCTGCTACCCAGCCTGACGGTCCAGTGCCTGCTACCCAGCCTGACGGTCCAGTGCCTGCTACCCAGCCTGACGGTCCAGTGCCTGCTACCCAGCCTGACAGTCCAGTGCCTGCTACCCAGCCTGACGGTCCAGTGCCTGCTGACCGGTCTGATGACTTTGTGTCCATGTTCCAGCCTAAAGTTTTGCTACCAGTGTTCCAGTCTGACACTTCAGTGACTACTGTCCAGTCCGATGTACCTATTGTTCAGCCTGGTATGCCAGCACCTGCTGTTCTGCCCGATGTGCCAGCGCCTGTGTCTGCTGCCCAGTCTAAAGTTCCAGTACCCGCTGCCTGGTCTGATGTCTCGGTGCCGGCTTTCCAGTCCGCTTTCCAGCCTGATGTACCAGTGTCTGCTACTCAGCCAGTTGTGCCAATGCCTGTGTCCGCTGCCCAGTTTGAGGTCCCAGTGCCTGCTGCTCAGCCCGAAATCCCAGTGTCCATGTTCCAGTCTGACGCTCCAGTGACTACTGACCAGTCCGATGTACCTGTTCAGCCTGTTGTGCCAGTACCTGCTGTTCTGCCTGCTGTGCCAGCGCCTGTCTTTGCTGTCCAGCCTGAAGTTCCAGCACCTGCTGCCCAGTCTGATGTCTCGGTACCCACTTTCCAGCCTGATGTGCCCACTGTTCAGCCTGATAAGCATGCTTTCCGGTCTGATGTGCCCATCCTCCAGCCTGATATCCTGGTACCTGTCTTCCAGCCTGATGTCATGATGTTGGTATCTCAGCCTGAGGTTTCGGTGCCCGTGTTTCAGCCTGGAGTTTCGGTGCCCGTGTCTCAGCCTGCTGAATCAGTGCCCGTTACCCAGTCTGTTGAATCGGTGCCCGTTACCCGGTCTGCTGAACTGGTGCCCGTTACCCAGTCTGCTAAACCGAAGTCTGTCACTTTGCCTGTCAAGCCAGTATCCGTTATCCGGCTTGCCGAACCAATGCCCGGTGTCCAGCTCGCTGAGTCGGGGCCTGTTACCCAGCCCACTGGTCCGGGGTCCATTACCCAGCTTGCTGAGCCGGTGCCTGTAATCTGGCCTGCCCTTACGGTGCTCGCTGTTCGGCCTAATGTTCCAGAGCCTGCTGTCCATCTCGATGACCCGAAGCCTGCTGCCCAGCTCGATGGCCCGGAGCCTGCTGCCCAGCTCGATGACCCGGAGCCTGCTGCCCAGCTCGATGACCCGGAGCCTGCTGCCCAGCTCGATGACCCGGAGCCTGCTGCCCAGCTCGATGACCCGGAGCCTGCTGCCCAGCTCGATGACCCGGAGCCTGCTGCCCAGCTCGATGACCCGGAGCCTGCTGCCCGGCTCGATGGCCCGGAGCCTGCTGCCCGGCTCGATGGCCCGGAGCCTGCTGCCCGGCTCGATGACCCGGAGCCTGCTGCCCGGCTCGATGGCCCGGAGCCTGCTGCCCGGCTCGATGACCCGGAGCCTGCTGCCCGGCTCGATGACCCGGAGCCTGCTGCCCGGCTCGATGACCCGGAGCCGGCTGCCCGGCTCGATGACCCGGAGCCGGCTGCCCGGCTCGATGACCCGGAGCCGGCTGCCCAGCTCGATGACCCGGAGCCTGCTGCCCAGCTTGGTTTGTTCCTGTCTGCTGCCCAGCTTGGTTTGTTCCTGTCTGCGGCCCAGCTTGGTTTGTTCCTGTCTGCGGCCCAGCTTGGTTTGTTCCTGTCTGCGGCCCAGCTTGGTTTGTTCCTGTCTGCGGCCCAGCTTGGTTTGTTCCTGTCTGCGGCCCAGCTTGGTTTGTTCCTGTCTGCGGCCCAGCTTGGTTTGTTCCTGTCTGCTGCCCAGCTCAATGACTCTGATGTGCCAGCTGTCTACCTGGATGGGCCTGATGACCAGCCTTCTTCCACCATTCTGCCTGATGCCATAGACTATGGACAATTAAGACTAGTTGGAGCGTCCGGAGGCCGCTCCTTTAGGGGGGGTACTGTCAGGAAAGGATTCATCCGCTGGTAAGATATATCGTTTGGCATGCAGTACTGGGGTCCACCAGCAGGTGTCTCCTGGCAGTGTTGAACTGTCAGGAGAATATTTTCCTGCTGGTGTCATTTCATCTTTTGGCCGCAGTACTGACGTCCACCAGCGGATGGATCCTGGCAGTATGGAGCAGACAACACTCCCTGCGCTCAGGTGTGACTTGAAGTCAATCATAGCCAGTCCTATAAATACCCGGCAAGCCCTCATATGCTTGCCTTGGTATCTCTCTCCGTGAGCCCTGACCTTGTTCGCCTGTTACCCGATCCTGAGCCTGCATCTGACCTTGTGCCCGAGCTTATCCTGACCCGATCCCTTCTGTGTTCCTGTACCCTTCAGCCCGATCCATCCCCTCTCTGTCCTGTTGGTTCCCTGTCCCTCATTTATTGATCTTCCTGTGTATGACCTTGGCTTGGCTAAACGTTTATGTCTCTGGTATATCCCTTGTTCTTGCTGACCTGCTGTGTATGACCCTGGCCTGGCTGACATCTGTGATTCCGGTATTGCCCCTTGCTGTAGATATTGTTGTTTGTAGTGGGTTTGTTGGGTTGGTTGTTCACTGTTTGTATTTTCTAATTATCACCTATTTTAATAAATATCACTATTCACTTACATGTGTTTTGGGTTATCTCTGTGCAGTCCACACAGTCTGGTCTACTAGTCTCCTGGCACTCACATTCATAAAAATGAATCAGTCTTGGATCAGTAGCAGCTATCAAGCACCTGACGCTGATATAACTGATTGATTTTTCTATGGATGTGGGATCCCTTGAAGACTGCCTATGCTGAGTGACTATCCTATTCCTTGTTAATCTTGATGATGCTAGTTTCCAACAATATTTTTGGTTTAGGGTACCACCACCACTACCTAAGGCCCAATTTTTCTGTTCCTGTTTAACAGGGGCATGTAATTACAATTTCTGATCTAATATTTTACAGCAGGGCCGTTCCTGTGCCCAACAAGAGTATCTGTGAGGGGTTACAGTGTTGTGGCACCACCACCACCAAAGACTCATTTTTTCTGCCCCTGTACCAGCAGCAGAAAAAAAGGACAAGCGTGCCCCACGGCCACCTGCAGAAGATGCACCATGTCGATGACCAGCACTGTGGACTGTAAACACAGAGCCTGCTTGCCCTCTTTTAGTGGCCTGTGAGCGTCTGCCTCTCCTTGGTGGTCTTCCGGACATGATGGGGATTTTGTTTTGCAACACCACACTACACTGTATTGTGTACTGTGTACACCACCAGAAAAGTAGTAGCAACTGCACTATGGGTGCACGGTATTGTGTACACCACCAGAAGTCTAATAGCAACTATGGGTGCACTGTATGTATTGTGTACACCACCAGAAAAGTAATATCAACTGCACTATGGGTGCACGGTACTGTGTACACCAACAGAAGTGTAATAACAACTATGGATGTCCTGTATTGTGTACACCACCAGAAAAGTAGTTGCAACTGCACTATGGGAGCATGGTATTGTGTACACCACCAGAAGTCTAATAGCAACTATAGGTGCACTGTATGTATTGTGTACTGTGTACACCACCAGAAAAGAGGTAGCAACTGCACTAGGGTTGCACGGTACTGTGTACCGTGTACATCGCCTGAAGTATATTAGAAAGAGTACACCAGGAACGGCCTGCAGTGAGATATAGCTAAACTGTATGCAGTGGAGATATATATATATATATATATATATATACATACACAGTATATACAAGACTGACTGTATATTAGAAACTGTACACCTGGAACGGACTGCAGTCAGATCTAGCTCAACTGGATATATTTATTTATTTATTTATTTATACAAGACTGACTGTATATATATACTAAATACACTGCAGCTAACTGAATCACCTGCCTGACAGGAGTATATTAGAAACAGTACACCAGGAATGGCCTGCAGTGAGATATAGCTAAACTGTATGCAGTGGATATATATATGGATATATATATATATATATATATATATATATATATATATATATATATATATATATACGAGACTAACTGTATATAAATTAAATACACTGCAGCTAACTGAATCACCTGCCTGCCAGAAGTATATTAGAAAGAGTACACCAGGAATGGCCTGCAGTGAGATATAGCTAAACTATACGTGGTATATACATATATATATATATATACGAGACTGACTGTATATATATATATACGAGACTGACTGTGTATATATATATATATATATATATATATATTAAATACACTGCAGCTAACTGAATAATCTGCCTGCCTGCTCAATCTAAATGACACTCTCTCTCCATCCACGCTGGCAACGACACACTACATGAGGCCGACGTGCAGGCGGCATTATATAGTGTGGGGCGCGGACTTAGCCCCCCTGAGCCATGATTGGAAAAAGGTACCCTGATACTGTGTGAGGTGAGAGGATACCGCCATTTTAGCTGTGGGTCTACTCAGCTGTTCTTGTGCTTTTCCTGTCTTTAGTTTTGTTTTCCTCCCACTGTACATCATTTCAATTTGTGCCCGTGGGTATCAGTGATATACCTGTCACTGATAGATGTCGGTTTGTAAGCGAGGCTTGAAGTAATGGGCTGTTATGTCCCGGTCGGAGCGAAGCGTTTAGGCAGACATGTCTGTCTCAGTGAAGAGAGTGATATATTTAAAGCATTTTTTTTCTTTTAATTTTGATGATTATGGCTTACAGCTAATGAAAAATTCAGAATCTCAGAAAATTAGAATATTGTGAAAAAGTGCAATATTGGAGTCACTGTGTGGGAGGCTAGCACGACGGGCTATAGCTCCGCTCTGTGAGGGAGAATAAACCGCAAATAAAGGCAGCCCACGGACACAGAAACGGTAAAAATCTTATTACTATTCACCCTAGAAGTGAGGGGGACATTATTCAAGAATAATGGTGCTGGGAGGTGCCAGGAATAAAACCAAAACTAGCTCTAATAGCAGCACCCAGGCAAGACATACTATGAAAAAGGCACCAGTCTCCTCAGGTAATTTTACCTCAGAAAAGAAACTCAAATCCAAGCAGCCAAAAGTTATCTCCTCAGGGGATTCTGACTCTGAACCTGATTCAAATATGTTACATTCTTCACAACAAAACTCTGATATTCCTTCTAACATTTTGAAACAATTTGAAAAAATGTTACATAAAGCATTACAACAAACATCAGAGCAAATTACTAGTAATCTGACTAGAGAGATCAGAGAACTGGGGAGACGCACCGAAGCATTGGAAATGAAAATGGAAGATATAGAAAATTCTACACAGGATGCTTTCTCTGAAATACATGTCCTCAAAGAGGAAAATATTATTTTACAGAATAGACTGGAGGACTATGAGAATCGCGCCAGAAGATCGAATTTGAGATTCAGAGGCTTACCAGAATCAATCACAGATCTGCAATCAACAATCACAGCATTATGCCAAGAATTACTACCTGGCATTTCGGTGGAAAGGCTTAAAATGGACAGAGTACATAGGGCACTCATGCCCAAAAAAACTGAAGGCCCCCCCCAGGGATATTATAGCAAAATTTCATTTTTTTCGTTCAAAAGAACAACTTCTAGAAGCGGCTAGAGGGAAAAATAATCTAACATTTCAGGGACATAGTTATCAACTATTTGCTGACTTATCCCAGTTAACAATATCTAAGAGGCGTGCAATGAAGCCTCATCTACTGGAACTTCAACGTCATGCCATTAAGTATCAATGGGGCTTCCCGTTCTCCCTAAAATTTACCCACCAGGGGACCAGATTCGCATGCAAAACTCCTGAAGAACTACAACATGTACTCCAAGACCTCAAATTGATTGACGGTACAACTATAGCCTCCACCTCACGTAGGAGATCAGCTTCTGCCTCCTCCATTCAGAAAACATCCTCCTCTGAGACAAAAAATGGAAACCATCATACACACAAAAGAGAACGATTCGCATCCTCTCAACAAGAACAAGATGACGCCATGGACTGAGTAATATGCACTTATATAATATAGCCATTTCAGCTAAGACAGCACCTATTGGGAGAACAGAATTGTAATTACATTTTTGAATACTCTTCCTAAACCAAAAACTAATACTCCATCTAGCTCACTAGTGAGCAATTGGACTTACACTATGAACTAGATTATCTAATTGATTAATTTATACCTTATTGGTATAAGTTTATAATTAAATAACAACATTTTTATTATGATTTTAGGTTCCCTTTTTTGTTAGTTTTTATTTTATTTATTTATTTATATTTTTTTTATTATTTTTTTTTTATTAATTTATTTATTAATTTTTAGAAACATGGTATGGTATATGTTCAGGACTGATTAAAATATTATATATATATATATATATATATATATATATATATATATTTTTTTTTATGTATGTATGTGTGTATGTATGTATATGTATGTATGTGTATATATATGTGTGTAAATGTGTGTGTATGTATATGTATGTATGTATATGTATATATATATATATGTATGTATATGTGTGTGTATATATATATATATATATATATATATATATATATATATATATATATATATATATATATATATATATATATATATATATATATATATATATATATATATATATATATATATATATATATATATATTTATGGTCGTGGCCCTAAGACCGAGACAAATGTGGATCACATAAACACGCGACAAGACTCACAACATAAATAGACCTGAGGTGTGGCTTTTGGTCGTCTGGTAGGTATGGCAAGAAAAGGGGCCAAAAATAACCAGGTAGGGAAGTATCTTTATTGCCTCTAACCTCATTGAGTGAGCTTGGAGAAAGGGCCATCTTGAGGGAATATATATCTGGTAAAGCAGGCAGACTTTCACCTGCCTAGCTTCTTGGTCACATGGTCTGGTACTCTGTGCTGAGATGTGGCTGAGGCTGTGCCGATCCAAAGGAATATTCAGAATACCGCCCGGGGTCTAGGCCCAAGTTGACCAGTAGGACCCAAATATGTTTAATAAACTGATTTCCACTCAGGGGGTTGACCTGAAAAGGCAGTAACGGGCTGGAGACTGGCTGGCTGGGTAGGTGAAAGAGCAGACGGTCAAAAGATCGTTGCTGGGCACCAGGCATTGCTGGTTCGAAAGAAGTTTATATCCACTCTGGGTCCGGTTTGTTGCGTTTTCCGTAAGATTAAGGACATAGTGGCTTGGATACTGGCCGGGTACAGCCTGATAGGGGTATGAGGGAGAGCCAGCTGTGTGTGGCAACAGGATATAAAGGCTAGGACATGAGTGACGTCATCTACTGTGGTTCCGGGACAAGTGGCAAGGAACCTACGGTAGGTGTTCCAGGCCGTGGGATAAGCCTTTAGTGTGTTGCTAGACAGCGAGTGGTTGATGAGCCGGGTTGCATTGGCAAGGTGTGGCTTAAATCCATTGTTAGTTGAAACCAAGGTGGGATAGGAGTGGATGATGGGTCGGCTCCGGGTTCCTGCTGGAAGAATGAGACAAAATTGGGGCGGGACAGTGCTTCGGCTGCGGTATTGCACTTGCCAGGGATATGCTTACAGTAACTGTTAAATTTGGTGATGTAGTGACAATTGCAGCAGACTGCGCAAGAAGGACATGACGGGGAGCGACTTGGATCTACCCTTATTAATGATGTCAGCTGTAACCTGGTTGTCTGTGGTGAAGAGCTCTGTCTGATCTGTCCACGTGTGGCCCCAGACTTGGGCTGCTGCCACGATGGAGTACAGCTTGAACAATGACGAAGATCGAGGGAAGCCAGGAGTCAGGCAGATTTCCAGGAGCCAAGGTCTGGCAAACCAGTGATGGCCAAAAATTGCAGCAAAGCCAGTGGAGGCTGCAGCATCTGTGACTACCTGGGGCGACTGAGCTGATACTGAGGGAAAAACATTGATATGTCGTTCCAGTTGAAGAGGAACTCGTCCCACAAAGCCAAGTCTGCTATTGCGGCTGGGTCTAGTCTGAGGACTTGGTCGGGTCCTGCACTCGGGCAAGAAAGACTAAGAGCCTTGAGATGAATGACCGCCCCTGAGGAATTGTTCTCATAGCGAAATTGAGCATCCCTTTTAAGGACTGCAGCTGTCTTTTAGTACATTTCTGTGACCGGGTAAACTCCTGAATGACCAACCTAACACAAGCTAATTTGTCAGAAGGCAGGCTAGGCTGCATGGCGTGCGTATCCAGGACGATGCCTGAGAAACTTATGAAATGTGTTGGGCCTTCCACTATGTGTCCAATGAGATTGTTGAAGACCTCTCTTAGCTTGTCTAGATCTACCGGGGGGTATGTCTAGGTGTTCGATAAGCAGAAAATTGTCCGGATAATGGATAACCCTGTGACATTGGGCCTGGTGTGACAGGTTCAAGTGAGGGATTGGGCGAAACCGTCAGCTTTGTGGGTGAAGTGGCGACAAAAGAGTTCCGTGTCTGTGAGGCTCCAGTCAGAGCTTATCTGGAACTGGGCAAGTCTCGCTGCTGCTTTGGCTGAAAAATGACCGATGGTCGTAGACGGCAAAATCTCCATATTTGTAAGCAAGATCTGTCACTGCATGAAGGTATAACTCCCGCTCCTCCCTCCTGCTGAGGGTGGCTGAACAAAGTACATCTCTGAACATCCCGAAGGCCAGGGCGAACTCAGTGGCTGACAGCTTACGACTGAGGCTGGGGTCTCTCGACTTGACAACCACTGAGACATCCCCCCCAGGCGTATGATTTGTTGTCAGCTAAGTCATGGACTGAGATGAGCAGGGATGCCAATTGACATCTTTGCCCTCCAATATATCCTCCCTGATGCTGGTCGGGACAAGATGAACGTGGAGGACGATAGGTGCAGAGCCTGGTGTACCTGCAGAAGGAGAAGCTATCATCGGGACCATGACCAGGTCCGGGAGGGCCATGGATGGGCAAACTTTCAAAGGTGTGACTCTGGTCTGGACGTCCAAACTGTTGCGGCTAAGGGGGAGACCAAAGAGTGCAGCTGGGCCCCGTGGATGGATTGTAGGGATGTCTGTTGGGCCCAGCTGCAGCTGGAGGCGGGAAGAGGAGCCTGAAAAGCTTTGCCTTCCTGGCCGTTAGCAGGAAAGGGAATATCCCTGCGACTCAGCTATGAGTTTGGGCATGTTCCGTCCCCTGAGGGACTGCAGGCAGCCGCGCTCTGAGCCGTTTGGGGGGGGTAACAGAGGGGCGGGTGGGAAGTCCTCGCTGCCAGAAGACAAAAAAGTTGGCTGGGTGCTCATATTTAAGAGGAGTCACAGCCATAGGATAGAGAGCGGAGTGGTAAAGAGAAAACTCAGAGAGGAGGAAAAAGGAAGAAGTACAGAAAAAGGAATGATAGGCATAGACAGGAGCTGACAGAGTTCTGTTGTGCAGAACTTATGTTGAGTGGAAATTTAGAAAACTCAGAAGAGTGCGTGGTGACCGAGGTGGGCCAGGAGGTGACTGGCCAGATAACCGATAGCTCGGGTGCCTGTCTGTGGCAAGCACAAACCTGAAGACCAGAACCCCAGGGCGTACTGGGGCGAGAAGTAGAAGTCTGGTACGGCCTACATAGGAATGTTGCGGTCTGTAGGGGGTGACGTGTGCTCGGCCTGCTAACACTTGCACTGCCAGCAAGTCTACTGTTAAGCGACCTTGTCTGCGAGGTGAAGGGTTGCCCTTCGAAAACAGAGTGTCATGTATAGACATATGTGACAGAACTAACGCCTGGAGATCACGTCCAATGATGTATGTGAAGTAACGGTATAGTGAAAGGGTGCTGCAGAATGATGTGATAGAAAAGCCCATGGACTAGGCCCTGACTGACGCTCTAGTAGCGAGGTCCTGGTTATGATCGAAACTCGGTCGACCGGGAACACCTGCAGTAGGGGTGACATGAGTGCAACAAGATTTCTTTACTTTTTTTTTTTTTTTTTACTTTTTTTTTTTTTTTCTCTTTTTTTTTATGTGTCCCCCTTGTATGCGACTGGCCCTGGTGAAGATGCAAACATAGCGTTTTTTGTTTTTTACCTGGGAAATAACGTCCAACCTGGTACAGGATGGAACCTGAACTCGACTGACCTGAGGGAGAAAAGATAGACGAAAACGATGAGTGGCTCGTATGAATGCCACTGGAGACAAGTGACCGATTAAGTGCCACTAAAAAATGAAGTGGGCTGTATGAGCACCACTGAGTGTGCTTGCA
This sequence comes from Lithobates septentrionalis, assembly GCA_037952835.1. NCBI lineage: Eukaryota > Metazoa > Chordata > Amphibia > Anura > Ranidae > Lithobates > Lithobates septentrionalis. The sequence goes on along the minus strand of JBBDGP010000284.1, from coordinate 2,462,853 downwards.
GGGATTTCAAGGAGTATATGTTGAGATGCATGTTTGCAGCGATTGCAAATGGGTATATGCTGAGATGCGTGTTTTTGCAGCGATTGCAAGGAGTATACACTGAGATGCGTGTTTTGCAACGATTGCAAAAATGGGTAAATGCTGAGATGCGTGTTTTGTAGCGATTGCAAGGAGTTTATACTTAGATGCGTGTTTTGCAGTGATTGCAAAAATGGGTAAATGCTGAGATGCATGTTTTGCAGCGATTGCAAGTGGGTAAACACTAAGATGCGTGTATTTGCAGCAATTGCAAGGAGTTTATACTGAGATGCATGTTTTGCAGTGATTGTATATGGGTAAATGGTAAGATGCGTGTATTTGTAGCAATTGCAAGGAGTTTGTACTGAGATGCGTGTTTTTTGCAGCAAATGCAAGGAGTTATGATGAGATGCGTGTCTTGCAGAGATTGCAAGGAGTTATGATGAGATGCGTGTCTTGCACCAATTGCAAGGAGTTATGATGAGATGCGTGTCTTGCAGCGATTGCAAGGAGTAATGAGATGCGTGTCTTGCAGCGATTGCAAGGAGCTATTATGAGATGCGTATCTTGCAGCGATTGCAAGGAGCTATGATGGGATGCATGTTTTGCAGAGATTGCAAAATGGGTATATGCTGAGATGCGTGTTTTTTGCAGCGATTGCAAGGAGTTATCATGAGATGCATATCTTGCAGCGATTGCAAGGAGTTTATACTGAGATGCATGTTGCAGGAATTGCAAAAATGGGTAAATGTTGAGATGCGTGATCTTGCAATGATATTATACTGAGATGCATGTTTTTGCAGCGATTGCAAATGGGTAAATGTTGAGATGCGTGTTCTTGCAGCGATTGCAAGGAGTTTATACTGAGATGCATGTTGCAGCGATTGCAAATGGGTATATGCTGAGATGCGTGTTTTGCAGTGATTGCAAGGAGTTATGATGAGATGCGTAGCTTGCAGCGATTGCAAGAAAGGTCACCTACTGATAGGCGAAAAAGAAAAGGCTAGCAGAAATTGTATATGTAGGAAGGAACTGCGAAGTGGCATACGTAACGAATCGTAGATTTGTTATAGGGACTGTTACGTATTGGTGTGTGGGATACTCGTGACGCGAACCATTGTGCCGCTTGTGCGACTAGGTTCGGAGTGGACTGTGATGCATGTAGCTGCTGAGGTGATGTGAATCGGACAAAAAATAAATAAAATAAATAAATGAATCGTATGGTATGGTAAGAACCACTAGAAGTTGGTGTGCAGGATAAGACCGATGCAAAGCGTTGTGCCGCCGAGGCGACTAGTCTTGAATCCGACTGTGATTCGTATGACATGAAAGCAATACGAAACAGTCAGTAGAAAATTACATAAACAACAAACCATTTGTGGGGTACAACAGGGACTAATAAGAATCAGTGAGCGGGATGCATCCGATGCGAACCATTGTGCTGCTGATGCGACTAGGCTCGAATCGGATTGTAGCAGGTATGCAATATGAATCGGTTGTAAAGAGATGGCACTGATACAAATCGGTTGTAAGATGTATGAAGTGAATCCAATACAAATCGGTTGCAGCGTGTATACCACACCTTACTTCTAAAACCAAACACATTCCAACCACCCAGCCCCCCAGGCTAATCAAAGTGCAGACAAGGCCCCATGTGGGTCTAATTACCACCTCAATCAGACACAAAACCCATGCAAACAATACATGCTGATCTCCAAATGGATGAGACAGCAACCCCATAGACAGTGAATCCTATGAGAAAATGAAGCCTGTATCGAGTGATATCAGAGAAAAACCGACAATGGCTCAGAGGCTTGGATCTACAAACGAATCGTATGTTTGTGGATAGGATGACAAGCAAGGCAGAGTGAGCCTGCAAATCTAAGTTTGCAGGTATAGGAAACATATCCAATGGTAACATTGCATATGAACAAAAAGGTTTGAACCCTACCTGCAACAGCAAGCGAGAACCGCCGATGAAGACGCCGCAACCCACTTGTAATCAAACGCACAGACTTATGAACACAAGGTAAGCTGGGAAGAGCCAGCACAGTGACATGTAGTATCGTGCACTGAAACTGACAAAGAGGAAGGGGAAGTGGTCAGCTTAAATACCCTCCGGGCTCCTCCCATAAATTCAGGCCAGCACACTGGCCTTCTAACATATATATATATATATATATATATATATATATATATATATATATATATATATATATATATATATATATATATATATATATATATATATATATATATATATATATATATATATATATATATATATATATATATATATATATATATATATATATATATATATATATATATATATATATATATATATATATATATATATATATATATATATATATATATATATATATATATATATATATATATGTGTATATATATATATATATTATTATTTATTTATTTTTATATTACTATATTTCCTCCTCCTTTTTTGTTTCTCAATGGCTTTTTTGTTTTTTTGGTATTTTTTATTTTAGAAACATGGTATGGTAAGTGTTCAGACAATATTTATGCTTTCTGAACACCTAAACAATCCCTATTATATGGTGGACTGATTAAATTATTATATATGTATATGTATTTTTTTTTATTCTGTATGTGTGTATGCATATGTATATATAAATGTATATATATGTATACATTTTTTATTTTTTATTATTTATTTATTTATTTTTATATCATTATATTTCCTCCTCCTTTTTTGTTTCTCAAGATAAAATTGTGAAATAACAAAATTTTTATTTTGAATTTAAGTTACCTTTTTATAGTACTTTTTATTTTAGAAACATGGTGTGATAAGCGTTCAGATAATATTTTTACTTTCTGAGCACCTAAATGGTCCCTAATGTATGGTGGACTGATTAAGTTAGCATGTATGTATGTATATGTATATACCGTATATACTCGAGTATAAGTCGTTCCGAGTATAAGTCGAGGCCCTAATTTACCACAAAAAAAATGGGAAAAACGTATTGACCCGAGTATAAGACGAGGGTGAGAAATGCACAGCTACTGTAAGTGGAAAAGAGGGTCAACAATGCCAATTTGCAGCATCACTGTTCCCATTTGCATGCCTCACTGTGCCCATTTGCAAGCATAGGTCCCCTGAACTTCAAACTCGGTAGTTAAGGGTTCCTAGATGCCCCCTAGCTGCAGCCAAAATTTGGGGTCTCTGAACCCAAAGGGTCCCGAAATGACATTGCTGCAGATGGACACAGTTGACCGAATTTGGGGCCCCGTATCTCAGGGCCACTTAGTGCTAAGAACCCCAAATTTGGTGTGCAAACCCAGTGGAACTAGCACCATAAAATTTCCATGTTATAGAACTGGTTCCATAACATATCCAAAGCTGGGGTTTCTAGCACCAAGTGGCCCCGAGATACAGGGCCCCAAAAATCAGTTCAGAAAATGTCAAGCACTTTTTTGCAGCAGAGAATGACATTTTTTTAACCGGTTTTGGGGCCCCGTATCTCAGGGCCACTTGGTGCTAGGAACCCCAGCTTTGGATATGTTATGGAACCAGTTCCACTGGGTTTGCACACCAAATTTGGGGTTCCTAGCACCAAGTGGCCCTGAGATATGGGGCCCCAAAGTCGGTTCAGAAAATGTCAAGCACTTTTCTGCAGCAGAGAATGACATTTTCCGAACCGATTTTGGGGCCCCGTACCTCAGGGTCACTTGGTGCTAGGAACTTCAGCTTTGGATATGTTGTGGAACCAGTTCCTCTGAGTTTGCACACCAAATTTGGGGTTCCTAGCACTAAGTGGCCCTGAGATACGGGGCCCCAAATTCGGTTCGGAAAATGAATTTTTTTGCTGCAGAAAAGTGCTTGACTCGAGTATAATGCCGCGTACACACGGTCGGACTTTCCGGCATACTTGGTCCGGCGGACCAGAGTGTGCCGGACAATCCGCCCGTGTGTGGGCGCCGGCGGACTTTTCCGGCGGACTTCTTCCGAAAAGCCCGCCGGACCTAGATTTGAAGCAAGTTTTAAATCTTTCCGTCGGACTCAGTTTCGGGTGGAAAGTCCGCTCGTGTGTGTGCTGGTCCGACGGAAAGGCCGCTCGTGTGTAGGCTGGTCCGACGGACCAGATACGACGCGAGGGCAGGGTATTGCATCTCGCGCTCGCTGCAATAGGAAAAACAAATTTTCCTATTGCGGCGAGCGCGGGGCATACCAGGCCCTTAGGTCTGGTATGGAATATAAAGGGAACCCCGCTACGCCGAAAAAACGGCGTGGGGTCCCCCCTACAATCCATACCAGACCCCGATCCGAGCACGCAGCCTGGCCGGTCAGGAAAGGGGGTGGGGACGAGCGAGCGCCCCCCCTCCTGAACCGTACCAGGCCGCATGCCCTCAACATGGGGGGGTGGGTGCTTTGGGGGAGGGGGGCGCCTTACGGTGCCCCCCACCACAAAGCACCTTGTCCCCATGTTGATGAGGACAAGGGCCTCTTCCCGACAACCCTGGCCGTTGGTTGTCGGGGTCTGCGGGCGGGGGCTTATCGGAATCTGGGAGCCCCCTTTAATAAGGGGGCCCCCAGATCCCGGCCCCCCACCCTATGTAAATGAGTATGGGGTACATGGTACCCCTACCCATTTACCTAGGAAAAAAGTGTAAGTAATAAAACACACTACACAGGTTTTTAAAATATTTTATTAAACAGCTCCGGGGGTGGGGATCTTCCTCCGGCTTCGGGGGTCTTCTTCCGGCTTCGGGGGTCCCTCCGCTTCATCTTCTCCCGGCGTCCGGTTGGTTCTTCTCCGCGTGTTCCAGTTCTTCGGCCGGCTCCTCTGCTGTGTTCAGGTAGCTCTCTCGCCAGCAGAGGTCCGGACTTCTGAGCTGCTGGGCTTCTTCTCTTCTCTTCTCTTCTCTTCCCCCAGATGTTGACACGACGCTCTCTCCGGCTGGACTGGTCTCTGAGGGCTGCGTTGTGACTTATATAGGCGGAGACCCCGCCCCCATATGATGTCACAGTCCCTGGGCATGCTGGGACTGTGACGTTATAGGGGGCGTGGTCGACCACGCCCCCTAAACCGTCACAGTCCCAGCATGCCCAGGGACTGTGACATCATATGGGGGCGGGGTCTCCGCCTATATAAGTCACAACGCAGCCCTCAGAGACCAGTCCAGCCGGAGAGAGCGTCGTGTCAACATCTGGGGGAAGAGAAGAGAAGAGAAGAAGCCCAGCAGCTCAGAAGTCCGGACCTCTGCTGGCGAGAGAGCTACCTGAACACAGCAGAGGAGCCGGCCGAAGAACTGGAACACGCGGAGAAGAACCAACCGGACGCCGGGAGAAGATGAAGCGGAGGGACCCCCGAAGCCGGAAGAAGACCCCCGAAGCCGGAGGAAGATCCCCACCCCCGGAGCTGTTTAATAAAATATTTTAAAAACCTGTGTAGTGTGTTTTATTACTTACACTTTTTTCCTAGGTAAATGGGTAGGGGTACCATGTACCCCATACTCATTTACATAGGGTGGGGGGCCGGGATCTGGGGGCCCCCTTATTAAAGGGGGCTCCCAGATTCCGATAAGCCCCCGCCCGCAGACCCCGACAACCAACGGCCAGGGTTGTCGGGAAGAGGCCCTTGTCCTCATCAACATGGGGACAAGGTGCTTTGTGGTGGGGGGGCACCGTAAGGCGCCCCCCTCCCCCAAAGCACCCACCCCCCCATGTTGAGGGCATGCGGCCTGGTACGGTTCAGGAGGGGGGGCGCTCGCTCGTCCCCACCCCCTTTCCTGACCGGCCAGGCTGCGTGCTCGGATCGGGGTCTGGTATGGATTGTAGGGGGGACCCCACGCCGTTTTTTCGGCGTAGCGGGGTTCCCTTTATAATCCATACCAGACCTAAGGGCCTGGTATGCCCCGCAACGGGGCTCGCAAGGTGTCAATCTCGCCGATAAAAGCGGCAAGATTGACATCCTTTGCTAGTCCCGTCGCACCTGAGTCACGTTCAAAATGAACGGACTTGGCCGTGTGTGGGCAAGTCCGTTCATTCTGAAAGTCCGCCGGAACTCCGGCGAAAGTCCGTCGGAAAGACGGGCGGACCTAGCCCGCCGGAAAGTCCCGGCGTGTGTGGGCAAGTCCGTCCGTTTTAAAGTCCGGCGCACCTGGCGGACAAAGTCCGTCGGAAAGTGTGCCGGACCAAGTATGCCGGAAAGTCCGACCGTGTGTACGCGGCATAAGTCGAGGGGGGCACTTTCAGCACAAAAAAATATGCTGAAAAATTCGACTTATACTCGAGTATATACGGTATATATGTATGTATGTATGTATATATATATATATATATATATATATATATATATGTGTGTGTTACAATTTTTTGTTTAGTATATATATACATATACACATTTTTTATTTTTTATTTATTTTTTATTTATTTTTATATTATTATATTTCCTCCTCCTTTTTTTTGTTTCTCAATGTAAAACTGCGAAACAACCACCAAGGATGGAAAATCTTCCTTTAACTGAAGTTTATTTAAAATTCTTCATTAATTTGATTTATACAGTTTTTGAGTAGTCTTAATTTCAGTTTAATTTACATTTCTTTGGTCACCCCAATAGGAAGGAAAGGGTTTCCTATCCTTTTCTATTGGTTGGACATCCAAATATGTTTCTGATATTACTGCAATCTATTCCCATTCAATTTTTTCCCATTTGCTTTATATTTAATATAAACATGTACCCTTCAAAATAATAGACATTACCAATTATATGAAACTCGGGCTCTTAAATTTACAATTTTATACTTTACAATCTTCATATTTTTGTGATAAATTTTCTTTCTTTTTAAGGCGGATTCCCCCATGCGTGGAAATCACATGTGCCTCACCATGCCTTCCTCGGATTCCCATAGTAATATATGGGGACCAGACGAAGGCCTCCTTTCCCCTGTTGGGAAGTCCTTGACCCCAACTCGGGTATTCTTCGAATCTACTTACATTTTTACTATACTCAAATGCTTTATAATTTTTATTGTTTCTTATTTCCTCTCTAAGTTATCCTACTATGGATCTGGCTATCTATCTCTTTGTTTCAAATCCGCGCAGGTCAGGCCGAATAGTCGCTGCACCCAGACAACTGGTAAACGCATACTCTTGTTTCAATTACCATGGCTCCTTTAAATATTTTATCTCTGAATGTCCAGGGTCTTAATGTACCTCAGAAACGAGTAAAAGCCTTTCGGTCATTTCAGTCTAAAAAAGCACACATTGTATGTCTACAAGAGACTCACTTTACCCCGACTTCAACCCCTAAATTTTTTAGTACTTCTTATCCCCAAGTTTACACCGCCTCGGCGCTCACTAAAAAACGTGGAACTCTCATTGCGTTTCATCGCTCTACCCCATTTACCTTACATTCAGAAATTAAAGACCCTGAGGGTCGCTACCTAATTCTAATGGGATACATTATGGACACAGCTGTAACAGTGGTCTCATACTATGCACCAAATTATCGTCCTGTACCCTTTCTATCGCACCTATTTAATATCATTAACACCCACAAAATGGGATCAATCTTTATATGTGGAGACTCCAACCAGGTCCTCCTTCCATTTCTTGACAAAACCCTTATACCCCACCACGAACACAAGATGCTAGGTCTTTATCTCAACTTCTTTCTAGGCACGATTTGATTGACTCTTGGAGAGAATCTAATCCAGCTAAAAGAAATTATACATATTTTTCTAATCCACATCAAACTTTTAGTCACATAGACCATATCTTTGTAACAATAGGGATGGTTCCTGAAGTAATTTTATCTAAAATTATCCCTATACCCTGGTCAGATCACAATGCAGTTTATACCTCTGTGGCTTCTACTATACCCAAGGGGCATGACCCTTCATGGTATCTTCCAGATGTGCTACTTAAACACCCCTCCCACTGTTTAACAATCCAACAGGCTCTAAATGACTACGTAGAACATAACACAAGTGACGAAATCTCCTCACTCACAATTTGGGAGGCACACAAACCAGTTCTGAGAGGAATACTTCAGCAACAAGCAGGTATACTCAAACTGGATCGTGTAAAATTGGCTAGACAATTAGAAACTAAATTTAATGCATCATTCTTAGCTTTTCAAAAAAATCCTAACCAGAAAGGGAAAATTTGTTTAGAGAAAGCCCGCCTAGACAATAATCTTTTCTTAACTGAATCTGCTGACAAATCCCTCAGGAAAACTAAGCATATGTTTTACAAGAATTCCAATAAACCAAGTACTCTCATGGCAAGGGCATTAAAGTCTATCAACAAATGTTATAAACCTATTAGTTTTAAAATAGCAGACAATGTATACACCAGTAATCCTCTTAAAATCGTACAGAAATTTAGCTCTCATTTGAAAACTCTATACACAGAGACAAATAAAACTAACATTGAGGAAGCTGATGCCTTTTTTTCACGTATCAACCTACCCAAAATGACGGAATCCCAAAAATTGTCAATAGAAAAACCCATAACTAGCGATGAAGTAGCAGAGGCTATTAAAACATTAAAAATAAATAAAAGGCCGGGACCAGACGGATTCACAGCCCTTTATTATCGAACGTTTACAGACATTATCTCACCTATGCTTGTTGAAGCGTTTAATGACCTATTAACCACTTGCCGACCGCCTCACGCCTATACACGTGAGCAGAGCGGCACGGGCAGGCAAAATCACGTACCTGAAACGTGATTGCCTTCCCGCGGGTGGGGGGTCCGATCGGACCCCCCCCCCCGGTGCCAGCTGCGGTCGGCATTTGGTTGGAAGCGATGAGAGACGAGGGGGAGGCCATCCGATCGTGGCCCCCCCCTCGCGATCGCTCCCAGCCAATGACAAACATCCCCTGCCTCTGTATAGTACACAGAGGCAGAGGATGTGATGTCATCTCTCCTCGGCTCGGGAGTTTCCGTTCCAGCGCCGAGGGGAGATGACATGTAAGTGCACCAACACACACACACACAACACAGTAGAACATGCCAGGCATACATTACACCCCCGATCCCCCCCAATCACCCCCCCCTGTCACAAACTGACACCAAGCAGGTTTTTTTTTTTTGTTTGTTTTTTTTTTCCTGATTACTGCATAGTGTCAGTTTGTGACAGTTAGCAGTGTTAGGGTAGTGACTGTTACCCCCCTGTAGGTCTAGGGTACCCCCCTTACCCCCCCTAATAAAGTTTTAACCCCTTGATCACCCCCCGTCACCAGTGTCGCTAAGCGATCATTTTTCTGATCGCTGTATTAGTGTCGCTGGTGACGCTAGTTAGGGACGTAAATATTTAGGTTCGCCGTCAGCGTTTTATAGCGACAGGGACCCCCATATATTACCGAATAAATGTTTTAACCCCTTGATTGCCCCCTAGTTAACCCTTTCACCACTGATCACCGTATAACCGTTACGGGTGACTCTGGTTAGTTTGTTTATTTTTTATAGTGTCAGGGCACCCGCCGTTTATTACCAAATAAAAGTTTAGCCCCCTGTAGGTCTAGGGTACCCCCCTTACCCCCCCCTAATAAAGTTTTAACCCCTTGATTACCCCCTGTCGCCAGTGTCGCTAAGCGATCATTTTTCTGATCGCTGTATTAGTGTCGCTGGTGACGCTAGTTAGGGACGTAAATATTTAGGTTCGCCGTCAGTGTTTTATAGCGACAGGGACCCCCATATACTATCTAATAAATGTTTTAACCCCTTGATGGCCCCCTAGTTAACCCTTTTACCACTGATCACCGTATAACCGTTACGGGTGACGCTGGTTAGTTTGTTTATTTTTTATAGTGTCAGGGCACCCGCCGTTTATTACCGAAAAAAGGTTTAGCCCCCTGATCGCCCGGCGGTGATATGCGTCGCCCTAGGCAGCATCAGATTAGCACCAGTACCGCGAACACCCATGCACGCACCGTACACCTCCCTTAGTGGTATAGTATCTGAACGCATCAATATCTGATCCGATCAGATCTATACTGGCGTCCCCAGCAGTTTAGGGTTCCCAAAAACGCAGTGTTAGCGGGATCAGCCCAGATACCTGCTAGCACCTGCGTTTTGCCCCTCCGCCCGGCCCAGCCCAGTCCAGCCCACCCAAGTGCAGTATCGATCGATCACTGTCACTTTTTTTTGTAGCGTTTTGGTGAACTGGCAAGCACCAGCGGCCTAGTACACCCCGGTCATAGTCAAACCAGCACTGCAGTAACACTTGGTGACGTGGCGAGTCCCATAAGTGCAGTTCAAGCTGGTGAGGTGGCAAGCACAAGTAGTGTCCCGCTGCCACCAAAAAGACAAACACAGGCCCGTCGTGCCCATAGTGCCCTTCCTGCTGCATTCGCCAATCCTAATTGGGAACCCACCGCTTCTGCAGCGCCCGTACTTCCCCCATTCACATCCCCAACCAAATGCAGTCGGCTGCATGAGAGGCATTTATATATCCTCCCAAGTACCCCTACCCAACGAACCCCCCCAAAAAAGATGTTGTGTCTGCAGCAAGCGCGGATATAGGCGTGACACTCACTATTATTGTCCCTCCTGTCCTGACAATCCTGGTCTTTGCATTGGTGAATGTTTTGAACGCTACCATTCACTAGTTGAGTATTAGCGTAGGGTACAGCATTGCACAGACTAGGCACACTTTCACAGGGTCTCCCAAGATGCCATCGCATTTTGAGAGACCCGAACCTGGAAGCGGTTACAGTTATAAAAGTTACAGTTACAAAAAAAAAGTGTAAAAAAAAAAAAAAAACACAAACAAAAATAAAAAAAAATAGTTGTCGTTTTATTGTTCTCTCTCTCTATTCTCTCTCTCTATTGTTCTGCTCTTTTTTACTGTATTCTATTCTGCAATGTTTTATTGTTATTATGTTTTATCATGTTTGCTTTTCAGGTATGCAATTTTTTATACTTTACCGTTTACTGTGCTTTATTGTTAACCATTTTTTTGTCTTCAGGTACGCCATTCACGACTTTGAGTGGTTATACCAGAATGATGCCTGCAGGTTTAGGTATCATCTTGGTATCATTCTTTTTAGCCAGCGGTCGGCTTTCATGTAAAAGCAATCCTAGCGGCTAATTAGCCTCTAGACTGCTTTTACAAGCAGTGGGAGGGAATGCCCCCCCCCCCCACCGTCTTCCGTGTTTTTCTCTGGCTCTCCTGTCTCAACAGGGAACCTGAGAATGCAGCCGGTGATTCAGCCAGCTGACCATAGAGCTGATCAGAGACCAGAGTGGCTCCAAACATCTCTATGGCCTAAGAAAGCGGAAGCTACGAGCATTTTATGACTTAGATTTCGCCGGATGTAAATAGCGCCATTGGGAAATTGGGGAGCATTTTATCACACCGATCTTGGTGTGGTCAGATGCTTTGAGGGCAGAGGAGAGATCTAGGGTCTAATAGACCCCAATTTTTTCAAAAAAGAGTACCTGTCACTACCTATTGCTATCATAGGGGATATTTACATTCCCTGAGATAACAATAAAAATGATTTAAAAAAAAAAAAATGAAAGGAACAGTTTAAAAATAAGATAAAAAAGCAAAAAAATAATAAAGAAAAAAAATAAATAAATAAAAAGCACCCCTGTCCCCCCTGCTCTCGCGCTAAGGCGAACGCAAGCGGCGGTCTGGCGTCAAATGTAAACAGCAATTGCACCATGCATGTGAGGTATCACCGCGAAGGTCAGATCGAGGGCAGTATTTTTAGCAGTAGACCTCCTCTGTAAATCTAAAGTGGTAACCTGTAAAGGCTTTTAAAGGCTTTTAAAAATGTATTAATTTTGTTGCCACTGCACGTTTGTGCGCAATTTTAAAGCATGTCATGTTTGGTATCCATGTACTCGGCCTAAGATCATCTTTTTTATTTCATCAAACATTTGGGCAATATAGTGTGTTTTAGTGCATTAAAATTTAAAAAAGTGTGTTTTTTCCCCAAAAAATGCGTTTGAAAATCGCTGCGCAAATACTGTGTGAAAAAAAAAAATGAAACACCCACCATTTTAATCTGTAGGGCATTTGCTTTAAAATAATATATAATGTTTGGGGGTTCAAAGTAATTTTCTTGCAAAAAAAAATAATTTTTTCATGTAATCAAAAAGTGTCAGAAAGGGCTTTGTCTTCAAGTGGTTAGAAGAGTGGGTGATGTGTGACATAAGCTTCTAAATGTTGTGCATAAAATGCCAGGACAGTTCAAACCCCCCCCAAATGACCCCATTTTGGAAAGTAGACACCCCAAGCTATTTGCTGAGAGGCATGTCGAGTCCATGGAATATTTTATATTGTGACACAAGTAGCGGGAAAGAGACAAATTTTTTTTTTTTTTTTTTGCACAAAGTTGTCACTAAATGTTATATTGCTCAAACGTGCCATGGGAATATGTGAAATTACACCCCAAAATAAATTCTGTTGCTTCTCCTGAGTACGGGGATACCACATGTGTGGGACTTTTTGGGAGCCTAGCCGCGCACGGGACCCCGAAAACCAAGCACCGCCTTCAGGCTTTCTAAGGCCGTAAATTTTTGATTTCACTCTTCACTGCCTATCACAGTTTCGGAGGCCATGGAATGCCCAGGTGGCACAAACCCCCCCCAAATTACCCCATTTTGGAAAGTAGACACCCCAAGCTATTTGCTGAGAGGTATAGTGAGTATTTTGCAGACCTCACTTTTTGTCACAAAGTTTTAAAAATTGAAAAAAGAAAAAAAAAATTTTTTTTTCTGGTCTTTCTTCATTTTCAAAAACAAATGAGAGCTGCAAAATACTCACCATGCCTCTCAGCAAATAGCTTGGGGTGTCTACTTTCCAAAATGGGGTCATTTGGGGGGGGGTTGTGCCATCTTGGCATTTTATGGCCTTCAAAACTGTGATAGGTAGTGAGGAGTAAAATCAAAAATGTATGCCCTTAGAAATCCTGAAGGTGGTGCTGGGTTTTCGGGGCCCCGTACGCGGCTAGGCTCCCAAAAAGTGCCACACATGTGGTATCCCCGTACTCAGGAGAAGCAGCTGAATGTATTTTGGGGTGCAATTCCACATATGCCCATGGCCTGTGTGAGCAATATATCATTTAGTGACAACTTTTTGTAATTTTTTTTTTTTTTTTTTTTTTTTGTCATTATTCAATCACTTGGGACAAAAAAAAAAAATATTCAATGGGTTCAACATGCCTCTCAGCAATTTCCTTGGGGTGTCTACTTTCCAAAATGGGGTCATTTGGGGGGGTTTTGTACTGCCCTGCCATTTTAGCACCTCAAGAAATGACATAGGCAGTCATAAACTAAAAGCTGTGTAAATTCCAGAAAATGTACCCTAGTTTGTAGACGCTATAACTTTTGCGCAAACCAATAAATATACGCTTATTGACATTTTTTTTACCAAAGACATGTGGCCGAATACATTTTGGCCTAAATTTATGACTAAAATTTAGTTTATTGGATTTTTTTTATAACAAAAAGTAGAAAATATCATTTTTTTTCAAAATTTTCAGTCTTTTTCCGTTTATAGCGCAAAAAATAAAAACGGCAGAGGTGATCAAATACCATCAAAAGAAAGCTCTATTTGTGGGAAGAAAAGGACGCAAATTTCGTTTGGGTAGAGCATTGCATGACCGCGCAATTAGCAGTTAAAGCGACGCAGTGCCGAATTGTAAAAAGTGCTCTGGTCAGGAAGGGGGTAAATCCTTCCGGGGCTGAAGTGGTTAAATAATAAATCCTTTAGACAAGAATCATTATTGGCAATCATCTGCATGATTCCTAAACCTCACTCAATTGATACTCTATGTACAAATTATCGCCCCATATCCATGTTGAACATGGACATTAAAGTGTTGGCAAAAATTCTAGCAGCCCGCCTTAATATGATCATTGGTACCCTCGTACATTGTGACCAAGTAGGCTTCATGCCCTCCCGACAGGCAGGTGACAATGTACGGAGAGCAACCCTCTTGGCACACATAGCTAAAAAACGTCACATACCTATTTGCTTTCTCTCACTTGACATAAAGAAGGCTTTCGATTCTATTGCATGGCCTTACTTGAATTATACCTTGCAGAAATGGGGATTCGGTCCAAATTTTATAAATTGGATTACGGCTCTATATAACAAACCTAAAGCGTATGTCAAATACGCAGGTTATAAATCTGACTTCTTCAACATTGAGAGAGGCACAAGACAAGGATGTCCCCTATCCCCATTGATATTCGCCCTCCTAATAGAACCACTCGCACTAGTAATTAGATCTGACCCCACTATAACAGGGATAGAAATGGGAGGATTTCAACATAAGCTCTGTTTGTTTGCAGATGATATCCTCCTATTTCTTTCATCTCCACAAGTGTCAGGCCCAAACCTAATCCCAATTCTTAATAAATTTGCTAATATTTCTGGTTTATACATAAACCCTAAAAAATGTTTAGCATTGAACATATCTCTTTCTAACATTGAACTGACTTCAGCTAAAATTAGTCTTCCTTTCACATGGTCGAACAGATCAATCCCATACTTAGGCATACATCTTACAGCATCATTAGCAGATCTATTTTCAGTTAATTATCCTCCAATTTTAAAACAATTATCAAACTTAATGAAATCATGGTCTCATCTTCCATTATCGTGGTTCGGAAGAATCAACGCGGTAAAAATGACGATACTACCGAAATTACTGTACTTATTCAGAGTATTACCAATTCCTATTCCAGCTTATCACCTAAGAATATTACAAAGGAAAACATTGTCATACATATGGGGTTCCTCCAAACCACGCATACAACTACATACACTATACCTCCCAAAATTAAACGGAGGCATAGGTTGCCCTAATTTTGCTTATTACTATAGGGCTGCACACATAGCAAGCCTGGCTAAATATCATGCGTATCAGGAGACCCCTTTATGGGTACATATTGAAGCCACAGAATGCGATCCTATTCCAATATCAAACTTACTATGGATCACTCCAAAAGATCGCATAGACCTAAAGAATCCAATTACTAAACACTACATTTCCCTTTGGGATAGATTCAAAAAGAATAACCATTTACAATCATCTCATAACCCGATGTTGTCATTCTATAAGAATCCTGCTTTCTATCCAGCATGGATATTCCCTAATTCCTTTAAAGAATGGGTATCTAGAGACGTACTGTGTATTTATAAATTTGTACATTCCTTTGTGAGAGATATGGTCTTCCGCAGTTGGAATTATTTAGATACTTCCAAATTAAAAATTTCTTTGCACCCTTAGTGTCTACCACATCCCCATTAACACATATGACTAGTTTCGAAGAAGTTTGTAAAAAAGATCTGCATGCTAGAGGCACAATCTCTACTATATATTCTCACCCGCTGGTTCATTCCAGTAAAGACAAATTATCCTATGTCCAGAAATGGGAAGAGGACCTTGAGCGTACTTTTGATAATTCAGATTGGAAACAAATATGGTCAACAACAAAAACAGCTTCCCCTAATATATTGGCGGTTGAGGCTAATTATAAAGTTTTAACACGCTGGTATCTAGTACCTACTAGAGTAGCTAAATATGTGCAAAATTATTCGGCGCAATGTTTTCGGGGTTGTTTGGACCCTGGCACATACCTTCATATCTGGTGGTCGTGTCCATTAGCTCAAATATTCTGGAGGGGAATTTTTAACATTGCAACTAACCTTATTGGGAAAACGATCCCTTTCGATCCAGCAATGGCCCTTCTCAACTTAAAACCTGAATTCATAACGCATACCCAATTCAAATTGTTGGTATATCTCTTCACAGCAGCTAAACAGACTTTAGCAAAATCTTGGAAATCACCAACATTAGATATAAATGAAGCAAAAGCTAAAATGAATTACTATATGACTCATGCCAAGATGATAGCTATAGAATTGGACACGATCCCCAGATTTGAGGTAATATGGCAGCCTTGGATTACATATTCCATGCCAACCCTAGACAAGAGTGTTCTACTGCCATGGTAGTTGTGATAACATGATATAGGCTATATTTCAGCCCTAGTTGTTGTGGTGACTTTCGGCCTGACCTCGCGTATTCTTTCCCTTAACCTTCTTCTCTTCTTCCCTTCCTACTATACTTTCTATCCTTTCTTTTCCTTATACTATATTATTCTATGATATTGAAGCTCTAATTGATATTTAAATAATAGTCTCAATTATTGTCTAGAAATAGAAATAAAACAAGGCAAACGATGTAGCAGAACTTACATAACTCATTTAATTCTATTCTTTTGAAATGGACAAAGACTCCAAAGTTCTTTTTCTCTCCTATTTCTTTATTTCCTTTTAAAATATATTGCCTTGTGTTAGAATATATTGTCTTGTTTTACGATATTATTAATGAATTAACTATTCCTTAATTGTAAATGAGCTTCCTTATACTGAATGTATGTTATTATTCAATGTTATCTGTACATAATATCCGTACTCAATAAAACTATTTTGACAAGGAAAAAGTGCAATATTGTAGACTCATGGTGTCACACTCTAATCAGATAATTAACTCAAAACACCTGTAAAGGTTTCCTGAGCCTTTAAATGGTCTCTCAGTCTAGTTCAGTAGGTTACACAATTATGGGGAAGACTGCTGACTTGACAGTTGTCCAGAAGACAGTCATTGACACCCTCCACAAGGGAAGGTAAGTCACAAAAGGTCATTGCTAAAGAAGGGTGTGAACAATTAATTACAAATATACAAAATGCATCATTTCATAATCATAAGTGAACAATGAAAACAAAAATTAAAGTGCAAAGTGCATCAATAAACAGCCAGCAGATATATAAAAAAAAGTACATAAATTGTGTGAAGTTTTCTGATCTGTTACGTAACATATGTCAAGGCATACACCGGTCACATTATCTTTTCCAGCCACTTCCGGGTTTAGCTTTCCAGGCGGTGGAACGCAATCCACAACAATCGCGAGCAAGCGAGGCGGCTGCTTCTCAACTCACCTGATAGTGCTAAGCCTGTACCTTCAGTGCCGAGGAAAGGCACTGTTAAAGTAAGTGGCCATTTGGCCTGTTGTTTTTATATTTCTTCTTTTAAATAAATGGAATTACGCTATGGTATTGCCTTTTTCCATTTTTCTCTGAACATCATTGTGGCAGAGCATCTCCTGGCTTATCCATTTGGCACCAGTACAGATTACAGATTATTACCATACAAAGCCCCACCTGACCTATCTTTTTAATTAAAGAGGTCATGGTGGTCTGGTAAGTAGGATACTTACCTTCATTCACTGGGTGTCGCTGTATTCAGAATAGCTTTTGGCAGTGGTGATGGTGTAACAGATCAGAAAACTTCACACAATTTATGGATGTTTTTTTTATATAACTGCTGGCTGTTTATTGATGCACTTTGCACTTTAATTTTAGTTTTCATTGTTCACTTATGATTATGAAATCATGCATTTTGTATAGTTGTAATTAATTGTTCACATTGTTCATGAAATATTGAGCACTAGCACTTTATTGGTACACATATTTATTATTAGCGCCCCCTTATTATTATACACCCCCCACAGCTCAAAGCTTGTCTCCATTTGTGCTTTCTGGCTATTGCATCCCTCTTTGTGCTGATTGTTGGCCAATTTAATTGAATAATTTTTCAACTGTTCATATACATCATGGGCGTGGTACTCAGTCTGTTCCTGGATCTTTACCGCAGGTGTGGCCCGCTCCCCGCCTGATCGTCTGTCTTGGTGGGGGGTGACTTTAAGTGTTATTTCTCGTAAGTCACATCACTGGATTACTGCCCCACTTTGGTTGTTGTAGCAGTGGAGGTGCTTTGGGACCCATCGGGGAGAGAGAGAAAAAAATGTTTTTAAAGGGATCTCCATGTAGGAGGCTTTTTTTCTTGTTGGACATACATTATTGGGTAACTATATCACATGTCTGCACCATATATTATTTTCATTGTGTGTAAATAATTTTGACATGTGTACCTATATTATATATCTCTTAGCAGACTGACCCTCTGAAGAAGACACTTGGTATATGGGTTGAAACGCGTCAGTTTCACTTTTCATATTGTCAACATTTTTTCTTTAATGTTGCTATGGAATCATGTCTGTAAATGTATGTTTGGTTTAATAAGTTTTAAAGAACTTCCTACTGAAGCTCATACTTTTAATTATCATGTCATGCCATTTTTGTAAAAATAAAAACATCAACTTTTTCATACATCATTGACTCAATCTTTTCACCTTGCTGCCTAAAAACCCCACCTTGGCGGAACTCTGGATTTTAAGGGGAACCCCGCGCCAATTTTTTTTTAAAAAATGGCGTGGGGGTCCCCACAAAAATCCATACCAGACCCTTATCCGAGAACGCAACCTGGCAGGCCTCAGGAAAAGAGGGGGGGACCTCCTGAACCGTACCAGTCCACAGGCCCTCAACATTGGGAGGGTGCTTTGGGGTAGCCCCCCAAAGCACCTTGTCCCCATGTTGATGGGGACAAGGGCCTCATCCCCACAACCCTTGCCCGGTGGTTGTGGGGGTCTGCGAGCAGGGGGCTTATCGGAATCTGGAAGCCCCTTTAACAAGGGGACCCCCAGATCCCCGCCTCCCCCCTGAGTGAAATGGTAACAGGGTACCATTTCACAAAAAACTGTGAAAAGGGTAAAAATTACATGACACGGCTTGGGGACAAGTCCTTTATTAAAAAATAAAAAATAAAACTGTCCCATGAAGTCCATTCATCTTCTTCTCCTCCGTCGACAGACCAAAAAATAAAAATAAAAACGCGACCGACATTCCTCCATGTAAGGCACCCGCCATAATGACCGTCCTATCAGGTGACAGCTCTTTTATAACTGAGATAGGGGCCACACGGTGACGCCGCCGGGAGACCCCGCCCCCTCTGACACATGGGGACATCCCTATGGCTTTCCCGTAGTGTCAGAGGGGACGGGGCCACTGGTCCGCCCCCCTCTGACGTACGGGGACATGCCTATGGCTTCCTCGTAGTGTCAGAGGGGGGCGGGGCCCTGCCCCCCTGACTCTACGGGAGAGCCAAAGGGATGTCCCCATGCATCAGAGTTGGGTCACCCGGCGGCGTCATCGTGTGGCCCCGCCTTCAGTTATAAAAGAGCTGTCATCTGAGAGGCTGGTCATTACGGCAAGTGCCTCCCATAGAGGCAGATCCATGGCGGCCTGCGGCTTTTTTTTTTCTTTTTCGGTCTGTCGGAGCAAGAGAAGAAGAAGATAAATGGACTTCGTGGGACTCTTTTATTTATTTATTTTTTTAATAAAGGACTTGTCCCAAGCCGTGTATTGTGTTTTTTTACAATTTTTACACATTTTTTGTGAAATGGTAGAGTTATATTTGTACCCCATTACCATTTCACACAGGGGGGTCGGGATCTGAGGGTTCCCCTTGTAAAAGGGGGCTTCCAGATTCCGATAAGCCCCCCGCCCGGAGACCCCCACAACCACCGGGCAAGGGTTGTGGGGGTGAGGCCCTTGTCCCCATCAACATGGGGACAAGGTGCTTTGGGTGGCTACTACCCCAAAGCACCCTCCCCATGTTGGGGGCATGTGGACTAGTACGGTTCAGGAGGGGGGGTGCTCTCTCATCCCTCTCTTTTCCTGCAGCCTGTCAGGTTGCGTGCTCAGATAAGGGTCTGGTATGGATTTTTGGGGGGACCCCACGCCATTTAAAAAAAAAAAAATGGCGCAGGGTTCCCCTTAAAATCCATACCAGGCCTGAAGGGTCTGGTATGGATTTTGAGGGGGACCCCCATGCCATTTTTTTATTTTGGCATGGGGATCCCCTTAATATCCATACCAGACCTGAAGGGCTTTTCTAAACATGGGAAACATGCGCCACTTTACAGGTATACTATAGACACCCCCCAGGTATGAAATTTAAAGGAATATTTCACTTTTATTGTTTCACTTTAAGCATTATTAAAGTCACTGCTCCCAAAAAAACTGCAGTTTTTAAAACTTTGTTTTGCATTGATACATGTCCCCTGGGGCAGGACCCAGGTCCCAAAACACTTTTTATGACATTAACTTGCATATAAGCCTTTAAAATTAGCACTTTGTTCACGTGTTCACGTGTTCGAATTAATTTTTTTCCTGTTCACATGTTCTGCTGCGAACCGACCTGGGGGGTGTTCGGCTCATCCCTACTGACCATGATAACCAGGGCTACTCAGCATTATACGCTGCCCTGCCCTGCTCTGCTCTCCTCTCTCCCCCCTCACCCCCTTCTTCCTGCCTGTCAGTGCCCTCTCTGTGTCTGTAACTGCTCCACCCCGCCCCCCCCCGCTATTATAAAAAAAACTACAATGGTCACTGCCAGCTCCTCTATTAGAGGCTGGCATACCACACTTGTAAATATTTTCTAAAAACAAGAGTTCTAAATAGCTATATAGAGCTGTTTTCAGGCCAGTCATGTGACTTGCAGCCGCTTTACAGCTCAGAGACAGGGCTTCTGCGGGAGAAGCCGAGTGGCCACGTGATCTCCCACCCGGCTGACTTCAGAGGAAGATCACGGTATCCGTATATCGGAGCTCAAAATCGCCTGCGAGTCATGTGACCGGCCTGAAGACAGCTCTAAATAGCTATTTACAGTGCTTGTTTTTAGAAAGGATTTACATAGTGTGGTATGCCAGCCTCTAATAGAGCAGCTGACAGTTTTTAGGAAATAGGTTCTTACAAACCTATTACAAACAAATGCGGGGCCCCCCCACCACAAAGCACCTTGTCCCATGTTGATGAGGACAAGGGCCTCTTCCCGACAACCCTGGCCGTTGTGTCAGAGGAATAACAGAAACTTTGTTTGCCAATACCGGCATTTCCCTGTACGCCTGCGTGGCAGAATGGCTAATAGGCGCATGCGGGTACGCGATTCAGCGGACTGCATCACGGCGCAACGGCACACATAGACGTGCAAGTCAGCGGACGGTGAAACGGCGAAACGGCGTAAGCACGTACGCACTTACGCATCTTAGCCGCACACGTGAGTTTCCCTGGCGGCCCTATAAAAGGCAGCCCAGCTCTCTGGCTTATTGCTGGTTTGTCATTTCAGCTTCTGTGTTCCTGTTCCTTGTTCTGCTATTGACTCCTGCCTGTTGTGACCCGGATTGCCTTGACCACCCTTGAACTTCTCCTGCACCTTGACCTCGGCTTGCTTAACAGATTCCTCTTCAGTCTGCTCCAGTGTTTAACCCCCGGCTTCTCTTTAAAGACTTCGCTACTGCCTGCTCCAGTGTTTGACCCCCGGCCTGTCTTGGACTCTCCTATTGATTGATTCCTGTGTATGACCTTGGCTTGTTTAAACGGACTTCCTTCCTACCGGCTTGCTGTGTTTGACGCCCTGGCTTCTCTACATACTTTGTTCCAGTTATCTACTTCAGGACCAAGGTGTTGGAGCCCCAGTCTGATTCCTCTGCTAATCACCGTCCGGGTGTACCCTGCACGGACTACTACCAGACAGAAGTTCAACACGCAGGCTCCTACTAGTGCCTGGCGACCCGTGCCTCTCTGTGCCCGATACCCTCTGTGCCACCTCCAGGGGTATAGCACACTCAGCTGCAAGGGGAGCCGCTCCCAGCATCTCGGCCCTGGTGAGTACCCTGACACGTTGGTTGTCGGGATTTGCTGGTGGGGGGCTTATCGGAATCCGGAAGCCCCCTATAATAAGAGGGCCCCCAGATCCCGGTCCCCCCACCCTATGTGAATGAGTATGGGGTACATGGTACCCCTACCCATTCACCTAGGGAAAAAGTGACAAGAAGACCACGAGTCCGGACCTCTGCTAGCAAGAGGAGGAGCCGGACAAAGAACTGGAACACTGGGAGAAGAACCAACCGGACGCCGGGAGAAGAGGAACCAGAGGGACCCCCGAAGCCGGAAGAAGACCCCCGAAGCTGGAAGAAGACCCCCGAAGCCGGAGGAAGACCCCCCCAGAGCTGTTTAATATATTATTTTAAAAACCTGTGTAGTGTGTTTTATTATTGACACTTTTTCCCTAGGTGAATGGGTAGGGGTACCATGTACCCCATACTCATTCACATAGGGTGGGGGATCCGGGATCTGGGGGCCCTCTTATTATAGGGGGCTCCCGGATTCCGATAAGCCCCCCACCCGCAGACCCCGACAACCAACGGCCAGGGTTGTCGGGAAGAGGCCCTTGTCCTTATCAACATGGGGACAAGGTGCTTTGTGGTGGGGGGGCCCCGCAGGGAGCCCCTCCCCCAAAGTAGCCACCCCTCATGTTGAGGGCATGCGGCCTGGTACGGTTCAGGAGGGGGGGCTCGCTCGTCCCCACCCCCTTTCCTGACTGGCCAGGCTGCGTGCTTGGATCGGGGTCTGGTTTGGATTTTAGGGGGGACCCCACGCCAATTCCGTCGGACCAGCACACAGACGAGCGGACTTTCCGCCAGAAACTGAGTCCAACGGAAAGATTTAAAACCTGTTTCAAATCTAGGTTCGGCGGGCTTTTGGGAAAAAGTCCGCCGGAAAAGTCCGCCGGAGCCTACACACAGTCGGATTGTCCTGCAGACTCTGGTCCGCCGGACCAAGTATGCTGGAAAGTCCGCTCGTGTGTACGCGGCATAAGTGATTATTTGGGGAGCCATGTCATCAGCTGGTGTTGGTCCACTGTGTTTTATAAAGTATAAAGTCAGTGCAGCCCTCTACCAGGAAATTCTAGAGCACTTCATGCTTCCCTCTGCTGACCAGCTTTATTGAGATGCCGATTTCATTTTCCAGCAGGACTTGGCACCTGCGCAAGTCTGTGTAATGAATCTATATAATATAGGAGTTTCACTTTTTGAATTTAATTACTGAAATAAATTACTTTTTGATTATATTCACATTTTTGGAGATGCACCCGTATTTTACCCATGGATATATTTTGGTATATGTTACATATGTATTAAAATATATAATTTAGTGTATACTATGCTAGTTGTTACTACTGCAAAGAAAAAATATAAACTAAAACATGCAGCACTGATAAAATAGTATACATATAAACCCAAAAACTATAGAAACATAGAAAAGTGACAGCAGAAATCAGACAGAGTGGTCCATTGAGTCTCACTACCTCTGCTGGAAGTTTATTCCAAGCATCAACTACCCTTTCAGTAAAATACAGTAAAACGAAGGATTCGCCCTGGGACTTTAAATGAAGTGGGTACCGTTTCCGTCAGTAAACATAACAGTAGTAAATACAGTATATGGTTTATTCAAGTAGAATTGTTTACATGCATAGATAACACCAACAGTTGCGAAAAAAAAAATATATAAACAAGAAATATTGGTACATGGATGTAATAGCAGTCATAGTACACGGGCATCATACTACCCGACTAGTTTCGCGAGATCCAGCTCGCTCTTCAGGGGTGGATGTGTGTAACATTGTACCTAAGATAAAAAAGTATATAGTTGGCAAAATGGCACAGTATTAGTTATAAAGGCACAGGGTAGGAGGACATGGAGATGGTAAGAAATATAGGATAACAGAGGGATACTTATAGGTGAAAAGATAGAAAAGAAAAAGAAGTGAAAGAGGTGGACTGTGATTGTGTAATAGTAGGGTAGTGATGTATCCCTAGAAACCTCGTTAGTCCATAAAGAGTATAGGCTATAAACATGAGTATGTTTGTCAGGCATCTAAAGTAGTAAAGTAAAATCAATGAGCATTGGCATACAGATATGTATATATAAGTAAAAGGCCTGGGCCAAGGATGGTAGGGACATGGAGAAGTTTCAATCATGTCTCCCCTTTCCCTTCTTTTCTCCATACAGTATTAAGGTTACTGAAATCGCTCTTGATATGTTTTATCCCCCAGACCTTTCACTTGACACTAAGTTTTGGCCTTTTTCAAAAGTAATTGGCAAGCTATTGTCAAGGGTCGCTGGGCACTGCTATGAGGGACGTTTAACATTTACAAAGAAAACTATTTTTTTAAATACTGTGCGATAGAGAGAGAGTCATTTTAATCCAACTGAAAGGATGACATGGAAAAAACCACCAAATCATTACATGCTTGAGTGACTCTTTTAAGCTGTATGTGGTGATTCTAAACAGTACATATTTTTAAAAAAAGTGTTAGCAATAGCATATTCTGGCATCATGTACTATTGATACAGTACATGATTGAGGTTTTTTTTTTAATCCATTTAAAATGCTTTATTAGATAGTTTTGTCTGTGACATTTCCAGCATTAATAGCCTTGAGCTGACCATTAAAAGTAGCAGCCACAACAAACTTAAAGGCTATAAAAATGTTTTCCTCTCAAAAAATAAAGCTGAAGCCCCCAACTTCCGACCAGTGGCACAACAGTTTAAGGCTGGGTTCACATCTAAGCCACATGTGGCTCACAGCAGGGGTCTGGTGCATCCCTGTTCTCCGTTTCAGGGATGAATAAGGGATGCACAGGACCTCTGTGCAATCTGCTCCACAGCCGCCCCAGAGATATGTGAACCGGCTCAATAGAGAGCCAGTCACAATCTCCTGTCATGCAAATTTAATGCTGGGGAAACCCACATCCAATCCGCAGCCTTATAGTATGTTTGTGAACCTCTTTTTTTCACAATACAACACTGCATTGTCTTCATGTCAAAACAACGTCATATCAATGCCTCATGGACCAACGCCAAGCATGTGTTTGGGAAAAATTGGCTAGTGCCAGGACAGTATATGAGCACTTGAATGGGGACATGCAGGTTTTATCTTGCAAAACATTTGAGTGCAGTATCGGAGAGACAATGTTGTAGAATAGACCTAAAGGTCAACCTAAGTAGCAATCATTTTCCCACAACAATGTTTTCAACTGCCGGACAATATGTAAGCTGGTTGGTTAGGCTGCAATATGAAAGGGAAAGATGAGGCAGATTTTATCTTGAAATAAACATTAGAGTGTAATATTTATATGACAAGCAGCACAAATATTGTACAGTAAATGGACATCATGTAAGCAGCTTGGCTAGGAAGCAGTGGAAGTATAAAAAATGGAGTGTATTTTCTGAATACAGTTATCACAAATGTTGTACAGTGGCTGGACAGTATGTAAGAAGCATGATAGAGCACCAGAATAATCCTCAAAATTCAAGGGGCAACGGATTTACTCCACAGCAAGCATGATAAATTTGTTAGCTGAAGTTCCACTGTGAACACTTTTGTAACACTTATGCCTTGTACACATGGTCGGATTTTCCGATGGGAAATGTTCGATGTGAGCTTGTTGTCGAAAATTCCGACCGTGTGTATGCTCCATCAGATATTTGCTATCGGAATTTCCGACAACAAATGTTTGAGAGCAGGTTCTCAAATTTTCCAACAAAAAACTTTGTTTCGGAAATTCTGAGTGTGTGTACACAAGTCCGAGGCACAAAATTCCACACATGCTCAGAATCAAGTACGAGACGGAAGCGCTCCGTCTGGTAAAACTAGTGTTCGTAATGGAGATAGCACATTCGTTACGCTGCAAATTTTTTAATCTTTCAATGCAGCGCATTCTCTTCTTCTTTATAATGCTAGAATAATGAAGTTGCTTTGCTGCTGATATTCACACACAGTTCTGACAAACTGATTTCTTTATTATTTATTGTGATCTCCTGAATAATCTTTTTTATTTTTTTTTCGCCAGATCTCCAGAATAATGTTTATTTTTTTTTAGAGTGATCTACTTTTTTTATTTTTTTATTTTTTATCAAGATCTCCTGAATTTTTTTTCTTTTTTTTATTGTGATCTCCATAATATTTTTTGTAGTTTTGTGTGTCAAGTTACCACAACACCATTATTATCTTGTTTTTTTTAACCTCAAAGAGGTTGGTTGGTGTTGGTGTCCCTTGTTAATTTGACATTGTATTTTTGAAATGTGGCTGCCTACTCACAAACAAACTGTCCTTTTTGAACTGAAACACATAGCCAAGTATTTGTAAAAAAAAAAAATAGTAATTTATTAGGGGTCATAACAAACTAAAGAGGAAGGCAACGCTGGATAAACTGTTGAAATTAGCGAAGCCTTTGTACCCCAGGGCAGACATCATTTATTTGACAGGTAAAATTGGTAGCCTGAGGAGTCTATTTAATAGGGAGCACAATCCGGTCCAGGACTCCAAGAGATTGTGAGCAGCAGCAGATGACATATATGTCCCCAGGCTGTGGTCTTACAACAGCCTGCGTTTTTTGCCAGACCAGCCTGAACCCAGGCCATCACTCTCTTGACTTCCTTCCATGCTTCCTTCCAGGCTGTGGCTGTGGTGTTGGAGTGGTTGCAGGAGGTGGAGGAGGAGTATGGTCCAACTCACATACATGACTTTTATTTGTGAGTTGGCCCCTCACCCCCTTATTTAGGGCCTGAAATATGACCTCCTCACAGATGAGGCATTGGCCCTCCTCCATTTCTTGCATCTTACTGGCCGTCATACAGCCAAAAACCTCCTGGACATTAGGGGTGGTTGTAATGACCACAGTAGCCTGCCAAATCAAACCAAGCGCTGACTCCTCCACGTTCCTCCCCTTCCTGGGCCTTTTTGTTGGAAGGCGGAGGGGAGGAACCTGCAATTCAGTCAGGCTACTGGGCATGGCCACCTCCTGGCTGACACTTTCCCCCACCACCTCCTGGCTGCCACTTTCCACGGCCACCTCCTGGCTGAGACTTTCCTGTGTATGAAAATGGGACATAGTTTTCGTTTTTTGGTCATCAATCACACACAATTTAGAGCTCATGACTGTTGCAAATTGAATGTTAACAAATAACATTCTGACCCCAGCATTTTTCATTCTTGTCCCAATCATTTTTGGCTACTACTGTCTATTGATATGTAAACCACTTTGTTAAATCAGAAATGAGTGATCAACAATAGCATCTAATTAACATCATTAAAATTGTGAACAGAAATATGTTGAACAATGCTATACCTGGCTCAAGCTGGGCTCCTCCACATCTTCCTGGGTGAAAGGCCCAGGTTGTACATCGGAAGCCTCAACGGAGGTGGAAGGAAGAGTGGAAGGAAGTGTCGATAGTGATGGCCTGGGTTCACTCTGGTCTGACAAAAAACACAGTCTGTCGTAGTACCACAGCCTGGGGACATCAATGTCATCTGCTGCTCCTGATCTCATGGAATCCAGGACCTTTTTGTGCTCCCAATTAGACGTGCTCCTCGGGCCACAAATTTTGCACTTCAAATAGGTGATGTCTGCCATGAGAATCACCAGCTTTATCGATTCCAACAGTTGATCCAGCTCTGCCTTCCTCTTTAGTTTTTGTTATAAAATTGGTGTTTCACTTGCCACAGAGATGGCAGCTCCCTGTACTTATCAATGAAGTTGGGGAGGAAGTCATGGTCATTAAAAGTATCCATTTTATCTGCAAGACACAACACAAGACAAACCCTAATGTCAGGCTAAACTCTCCTAATCTTGTCCCAATATAGGCCTCAATCTATAAAAGCAGTATAGGCCACTAAGCACTGATGCCCCAAGTTAAATTGGTACCTTAGTTTGCACGATCGGCGCTTACGCTATTCCGACCTCCGCTCACAGATCGTACATACGATGCACGCGTGTTATGCTTTATCTACACTGTGCATGCATGAAACTCCACCCCTGACCTTCTTTCTAGTATATTCCCCGCCCCTTCTCTTTAGGCGCAGTGGGAGAGCACATGGCGGAGAGACAACAGGTGCATGATAATATCAGCAAGGAGGAGGAGGACGAAAGCCCAGAGCCACAAACGTCCTGATTAAGGAGGAGATTTAAGGCATCAAATATATCCTTTGTAGAGATGGTGGACATCTTGAAGAAGGCCGACTATGATGGGAAGTATGGGCTGTACAGCAACCCAAATGTGAGAAAGGCCAAGCTCATTACTAAAGTTGTGAGAAGTCTGCAGAAGAATTTTGGGGTATGATGATCCAAGGAGCAATTGAGGAAACGTTGGTCAGACCTCAATTTGAGGGAGCAGGATCAGTACAGAAGGATCAAGAGAGTGCTGCAAAAAAATACGTATTTTGTCGCGTGTTCCAATTATTATTACTTGCATGCTGCTCCATGTGCTTTTCTTCACTATAAGCAAAAGATTGCCGCTCCAATCTCTCAAATCCGTATCAAGACACCCGCCCTAATGGAACTCACAGGTGCTGGCTCTGCACAAGCTTGAGGAAAGAGAAAAATATCCTGGACGGCCGCACACCATAGTAGACATCTTTATTGATATGAAGAAATAAAATCCAAATGCAGTCACCTCATGTACAGGGAGGAACAGGAAAGATAGCTAACATGTTTCACGCCCCATCATGGCGCTTATTCATAGCTGAACGATTAAAGTTTGATCATGGGTATATATAGGGACTTTAGGTTTTGAGGGACTTCAGGTTTTGAAGTCCCTATATATAATCAATGATTTTTGATTATATACAACTGTTGGATCTAAGGAGGGGGGACATCTTCAAGTTCAGCTACACTTAGAAAATAATGCATGTGAAGGTCTTGATAATTGGGTATTTTACCGGTAATGGTATTTTATGTCATTAACAACAGATGGGGTCTAAAATTGTAACATCATAAGGGTCTGCATCCCATTAACCCTATAGTTATACGAACTTTGGGCGGTAAAAAAATGGGTAAAAAAATGGGGATTTATGTCAGCAGTGCGAACTAGGAGGACTCCATGTCTAGGCATAGAGATTGGGTTCAGACAGCCCACCTGACAGTCAATCAGATTTGAGTGTACTAAAATTTGGGGCAGGAATTACAAATATTAAAATTTGGGCGGTAATTGCAGGGATTAGCTGCAAATAATCCATGCTTCAATCAGTGATTGACTGCAGAGTTGTAGTCAACATCCTTATAGGTAGGTTGATTTATACAAGTCATTTGGAAAAACATTGGACGGATACCTGATCTCATGAGATGAGCAGAGGATGCCGATCCGAAGCGCGAGTGGAGAAAAGTTATTCAATAGTGATAGACATCAGAATTTGACTTTTTCACCACCAACTAATATGGTTGTAATTGGGGACGGTTTAGTAGAGATTAGATTTGAATGCACCCATGCACTAATCTCTATATATGTAGTTTTAAGAATTTTTAATATATTTTTATTCATTTTCGTTTTACAATAATTCTTTTTCCAAATATTAATCGATTTGAAGTCTGCGCTTAGGATGTTTACCAGGGCTGCTGCCTTCCCTTAATTAATTCCTAATTAGGAGTTAATTAGATGAACTGAAAAAGAGATTGGGGAAATTGGCGCTGCCCTATTCTAATATATTTGCCCAACCATTAAAAGTAATGATGAATATGTGAAACAAGCAAAATGGGGTACTGATGTGAATGACTTGCCCCTATTTAAGATAGCATAAAAAGGTATATATATATGAACCGTGAACGTGGGCCTGCTCTGCGTATCCAAAATAGATATAAAATTGTGCAGATTTGAAAGAATTGTGCTTCTAGAAATAAATATAAAATTGTGCAGATTTGAAAAAAGTTGTGCTCCACCTCTATTATATCATTCATAAAAGTGTCAATCAAATGCCCCAAATTTGAGGGTTACCATTAGTCATATGGGGATCTCCTCATAATCCCTGTGACTCCAGTAACAAAAGTGCACTGTGTAAAAAATAATAAACAAAGGTGCATTGGACTAGTAATTGCTAGGTTGCATAAACACTCAATTCATACAGACAAAATACTCAATTCATAAAAACAAAAACAAAACCATAGGAGCATAAGTCCAACCTGTAGTGTTCATATAAAGTGCAATAAAGTGCATCTGTGAAATAAAAAGCACCAAGAAAAAACTCTTAATAAAGTCTTATTAAAAAGGAATGTTTGAGTGCGTCAGGATTAATAGTGCATTTCCAGCTATCCAAGGAGTAATATTCGGTGACTTCTGTGCATACAGGAACTGGTGACTTCAGGTGCTCCCCCCCGTGCTCCCCCACTCACCAGATTCCGTCACCCTCAAAGGGGTATTAGGCAAAAGAGTGGGTGCCTCAGGATGGCCGCTGCTGCAGGGTGCCCCTCTGTCGTTCTGTTTATTCGTTCGTGGATCCCTCCTTCTGTGCTGATTTTGAAGCTTCCCTTATCCAGGTCTGGATGTTATGACTATTTGCCACCTCCGTGCTGTTTAAAATATAAATATATTAGAATAGGGCAGCGCCAATTTCCCCAATCTCTTTTTCCAAATATGTTGCCCCCAATTTTAAATATTATTTTATGTAGAATAGTGGGTTTTTCTTACATATAGCCAGGAATGTGCATGTGAGGGATGACATTGTCGGCCGTTTGGGTGGTCGGCGCTGTTTAATGTATTTTAATATTACACGATCTTGCACATAAGGGCAAACGAACAGCAGTGAATATGTTATTGCTATCGATCATCTAACGGTGTAATGCTGTTTGAGAGACTTGACTGTTATAAAGTGTTTAAGAGTAATCTTTCACATAAGTGTCTCCTGATGGATGTGATCGTCTCAGTATGGGATGTATCGCGACCGCGGGGACACTCGCTGAAGCAGAAGGGGAGTGTAGCCTTTAGCCGGGCGGAAGGGTATAAGAGTAGGAGGTGCCGTACCGTACAGCCAATCCCATGATTAAGTCCGGTGTGACGAAACATGTCGGGGCGTGGCTGTACGGCATCCAAACAGTAGCAGAGAGTGACGGAAAGTGACGGAGGAGGTACTGCATCTCATCTCCGTGCATGAGCGGAAGGAAGATCCTTATACGATCTAGACGAGATTTAGCTGGTGGGGTGAGAGCCTGGTTCCGCTAATCTTGGGTCCGCCGCGACCGCGCATACATTGGTGCTGGGAGTTTCACAGAAGTATTGAGAAGTTGATTTGCTGTGGTGGTTTTTGCTTGATTTGATAATTTACAATGTGAGTGCAATGATTGAAGGTTTCTGAGTTCAATAAACGTGGTGGTTTACAGTATCACACTATGTGCACTATTTTTATTCTTTACATGGTATGAAATGATAATGTGGCGGATGGGACGTGGAGTCTGATTACACTGTCCACAGTGTTTCATGCATTTTTGCCAAAACACGAGAGTGTGAGGCATATACATCCGGTGAGTGCTGAATTCAGAGGGAGAGGAATCACGGGCACGTTTGATGTGGTGGACATTTGTTCAATAATTCACACACTCCTTCACGGGGTTTTCTCCTATGGACACGTCTATGGATGCATTTTTTCTTTGATGGACTTTTTTTCTGGAACAATTTAATTTATCAGTGATACACACTAGTGTCATTTGATTCAACATATTGGTTTTATAGCTTTGGACACTGAAGCATGCTATATCATTAATCCTGTGATTTATCTTCATTTAAGGTTGTTTGATTCACTAATTAGAGTGAGACACAGAAGTAATTTATAGTAGTTTAAATACACTAATGTTACGGTTTGAACACTAGGATAATGGTACATCACTATTAAGAGCGCCGCTTATATTAATTTTTGTGGGAATTAATATTGATCCGATTTTGTTTATATTTAAAGTGGCAGCTCTGATTTCACTTGTGGTTTTTTCACATATGATTTGATTCACACTTAGTGTTGTAACAGACACTTTGTCCTGAGCGCAGTGGTGGGGACTCAAGGAGGGCGCAGTTTGTTTGAGCACCAGGGGCACCAAAGTATGTAGTCAAGCGTATGTTTGGGGATGGCCTGTCTTTCAATATACACCCAGTCTGGTTTTTCAAAGCGTGAGTAAATTGAGGACAATTGGGCTAGTCTAGCAGCCAAGTAGTATTTATGTAAGTTTGGAAGACCCAGCCCACCCTTGCGTCTCTGAAGGAAAAGAGTGCTCTGCGGGATACGGTATCCTTTTTTACCCCAAATAAAATGGAGTATTTTACTCTGTAAAGCTCTCAGGTGATCTTTCCTGATTGGGATAGGAAGGGAGCGAAAGAAGTAGAGGAGTCTGGGGAGTAAGGTCATCTTAATGGAGTTGATCCGGCCCATCCAGGAAAGCTCATGTTTTGACCATGTCTTAAGGTCTGCCTCCAGTTTTCGGAAGAGTGAAGGATAATTTCGTGCATATAGAGTTTCCGTTGTGGCCGTCAGTGTGATACCTAGGTAGCTAAGGGATGTGTCGCCCCATTTAAACTGGAAGGATTGTTTTAGAGAGTCAATTGTTTGTGGTGGTAAGGAAACATTAAGAGCTTGAGATTTGGCGAAATTCACCTCGAGTCCGGAAATGTTAGCAAAGTTCCTTAACACTAAGCAGAGATTAGGAAGTGTAGTGAGGGGGGATGTCAGGAAAAGGAGAATGTCGTCGGCGAAAAGCCCACATTTGTGCGTCTGGTCTCCACAGGTCACCCCTTTTATATCCGGGTTCTGTCGAATTGCGATCGCTAGAGTTTCTATGGCTATTGCGAAAATTAGGGGGGATAGAGGGCATCCTTGCCTAGTGCCACGTAAAATTTCTATTGGTTTGGAGTAATGGCCTTGTAGGCGTATTTGTGCCTTTGGATGTGAATAGAGAGCATGCAGAAGACCCAGAAAGCGGTCGCCAAATCCCCATCTCTCCAGCACTGTGAAGATGTATTGCCATGAGACCGTGTCAAAGGCCTTCTGCAGGTCTAAAAATAGGAGGAATCCCGATTGGTTTGGCCCCCCTACCCAGTTAGTTTGAAGAATCGAGGTGATATCTATCGCTCTCCTTATTTGGTCAGGGCCCTGTCTCCCGGGTATGAATCCAACCTGGTCTTTGTGTATATATTGAGGAATAAAGGACGATAACCTGTTAGCCATTATTTTGGTGAGTATTTTTAGGTCATTGTTTATGAGTGAGATCGGTCTGTAGTTGCTAACGTCTTCGTGGTTTTTGTCAGGTTTGGGTATGACCGTGATTAAAGCGGTATTAAGGTGGACATCTAGGGGGGTTCCATTGGTTTTGGAGTTAAAGAAGGAGGTCAGGTGAGGAGCCAGAACGGTTGCGAAAGATTTGTAGTATGCTACAGAGAGACCATCAGGACCCGGAGCCGATCCTCTTCTAAGATCTTTGATGACCCCCAAAACCTCCTCCTCTGTGATGGGTGTTTCCATCTTTTGTTTATGGACATCTTTTAGGGAGGGTAGGGGGATATCCTCCAGAAACTGAGGGATTAATTTCGAGTTTGGGGTATTTGTTTGGCTATATAATTTAGAGTAAAAATCCCGAAAGGCTTCTAGTATCTTTGATGAGTTGGTTGTGGGGGGTTGACCATGTATTCTGAGTTTTGGGATGGCGTGGGTCCTGATGGGGGGAGACAGTTTTTTAGCTAGGAGGGGACCTATTTTGTCTGCCTGAGTGTAAAATTTTTGACCATTCCAGCGAACGGCCTTTTCGGCTTTGGATGTGAGTGCTAGATTGAGATCCAGTCTAGCTTTATCGATAAGGGAAATGGGGGTCTTGGAGGGGTCTCTTTTGTGGGAGGCCTTCAGAGTGGTATATTCCTTGTCCAGCCTAATTAGGTCAGCTTTTTGTGCTCGTTTGGTTTGAGTGGCAATCTGGATGAGTTTACCTCTTATAAAAGCTTTATGTGCAGCCCATAACGTTTCTGGAGAAATGTCCTCCGATTTATTGAGTATAAAGTATTCTTGTAGGGCTTTTTCAAGTTCAATGACCCTGATAGGGTCAGATAATAGTGACTCATTCAGTCTCCAATATCCCCGGGATCCGCCCAGGGGGCCTATTTTGAGTGTTATGATGACTATGGAATGGTCCGAGAGGGCCGTATCCCTGATTTGAGCTTTGTGGATCAAAGGGAGTAGGGAGGATGAAGTTAAAATGTGGTCAATTCTCGCATAGGTGTTATGGGGGGGAGAGTAATGGGTATAGTCCCTTTTGTTGGGGTTAAGTTCCCTCCAAGTGTCAGCTAAGCCGTGTGCATGGATTATCTTTGCGATCCTGAGGCTCTCTTTGGTGGGTCGTGTTAGTTGGGACGGTCGGGGTTTAGACTTGTCCAATCCCTGATCGAACGCTGCGTTCGAGTCTCCGCCAAAGATGACCATTCCCTCCAATTTCTGAGCGAGGCTGCGCAGAAGGGTATCAAAAAATTTTGCTTGTCCTCTATTTGGGGCATAGTAGGAGACCAGGGAATACAGGTGGTCCCCCACTGTGCCTTTGACCATGATGAACTTGCCCTCTGGGTCAGCGAATTCAGAGAGCTTCACAAATTTAAGATGTTTGGAGATGATGATTGCAACTCCCTTAGTTTTGTTGTCAGCACTCGCTAAGAAAAACTGTGGGAAGTGAGGGTGAAGAAACTTAGGGCTATACCGGGAGGGGAAGTGCGTTTTTTGCAGCATAACAATGTCTAGCTTGAGATGCTTGTAGTAATCGAGGGCCTTTCTCCTCTTAATCTGGGAATTGATTCCCTGTACGTTGTGGGAGGCTATGCGGAGTTCAGCTGTAGGGTCGTTAGCCATGGAGCAGATGGAGTGAAGTGCAACGGTCCTCACTTACCCCTCGGTGCGTGGGAACCTGGTCTGTAGGATGACGGTCATTCATTCTTCTCGGTGGGAAGATTTCAGGAGCATCCGTGGGTGTGTGTGTGGTATCTGAAACACAAGATGAGGTTAGGCACATTGTGGTGATCGGGGGGGAGGGGTGGGGGTGCAGGATAGAAAAGAAGAGGTCTCCTAGAAAAGAAAGAAAAGACGTAGGGAAGGAGAAACCCCCTATGTCTTTAAGAAAAAAAGTAGAGTATGTCTGGCCCATCTGGGCTCAAACAGCCTAGCCCCTAGAGACCTACGGGTGTCCAAGGGTTAGGTGGGTGCGCAAGTGTTTCCTCACGAAACCGAACGCCCAACAGAAAACTTGTTCCCTTAAGGGAAAAAAAACATGAAAGAAAAAACAAAGTAAATTTTGAAACTAATACCAGGGTACACCTGGTTGTCTCAACCGTGTGACTAGCTATTGGTCCCAAGCCTCCGCACATTATAGTAACCTCCTAGGTCTCCATTCATGTACTATCACAGCAGAGCGTCCATAAATTAGACCTGAATAAAATCCCTAGTCATGGGGGTTAAGAACCCTCCCCCCCCCTTCATGGATAGGTGTGAGGATGTCGCCCCTCTCAATCCAGAAAGGCACGGCTTCCTGGAGCCTAATAGATATGGCATTGGGCCGGTAAAAAGTGGTAGAAAAAATACAAAAAAAGAAAAATTTTTGAGGGACAATTTGAACAAGAAACCCCAAAAAAAAACCCCTCCCGGGAACCAGAAAAACAAAAAACTAAAAGTTCTGAAAAGTCAGATAATGGAGCCCGGTTGGCTATCCTGCCTAATGACTAGGCACGCGGGATCACTCAAGTTCCAGGGGATGTTCAAATCAGTCCCTACTTCACAGTCAGGATAGAAGAGATGCAGTTCACATCATCACTAGCTTCAGGTTTGGTTGTTGTCTTTGGCCTTCTTTGCTTTTCCTGTTGACCACAGGGGAGATTGAGGGCTGGTGGGGGTCTGTCGTTTGTTGGAGTAGGTCCCGGCATTGGTTGTGGCCATTTCGGCTTCCTGGGAGATGATTTTCAGGTGTAGGAGCAGTTTTTCGCCTTCTGGGAGGGAGGAAAAGGCGTATTGTTTCCCTTTGACGGAGAATTTAACCGCGAACGGGAAGGCCCACTTGTATTTTATGTCTCTTTGGGAGAGAGCGAGAAGCAGGGGCTTCAATGATCTCCTCCTTTGGATCGTGGAGGGCGAGAGGTCTGCGAAGATCTGTACTGGGTGTCCCATGCACTGCACTGAGTGAGAGGACCTGGCCTGTCTCATTACTTCCTCCTTAACTGTGTAGTGGTGGGGCTTAGCAATAATATCTCTTGGAGTGCCGTCTTTTCTGGGGGGCCCTAGGGCTCTGTGTGCCCTGTCCAATTCAAGGCGTTGAGAGGAGATATTAGGGATTAGATGTTTAATCAGGTCCTGGACTGCTTCTGGAACATTGTGAATCGTTTCCGGTAGGCCACGGATTCTGATGTTATATCGTCTTGACCTATTCTCAAGTTCATCAATACGAGCCATTGCTAGGTCCAATTGATCTTGCACAGTGCTGATGTGCTGCGAGTGTTGGTTAGTGATAGCTATAGTGTCCTCCATTTTGTGTTCGATCGTATCGATTCGGGACCCCAAATTAATAAAGTCTGCTTTCAGGTCCCCTGTAATTTTAGCTGCAGTTTGAGCCAGGCCTCTGTCCAATAGTTCAGAGAATCTGTGGAATAGGGAGTCCATGTGAGAGGCAGGGTCACTGGCAGGGGAGGTATATGGAGGGAGGCCTGAGTGACCTGAGGTAAAACCCAGGGGGGACAGAGGGCCTTCACAGAGGGAGCAGTCCTGCAGGGATCCTGTAGAGGCTGGGGAAGGGGTCAGCAGAGGTGGGTATCCCGGTTTTCCCCCTGGGGTGAAGTGAGGAGGAGTGTGGGGTTGCTCTGACCTGTAGTCCGCCGGGCCTGTGGAGCAGAGACTGAGGCTGTGGCTGTGCCTGTGTAGCGGCGGCCATCTTGGGAGTCCCAGCCGTTCTTGTGATCTCCAATTGCGGCCACAGATTCCGTTTTACTGGGGCCCCGATCATATGGGGGTGTAGCTGAGGCCGTGGGGATCGTCACCGGGTGTATTAGCGGTGCGGAGGTGCGCTGTGGTCAGTGCTGTGGGCGCCGGTATTCCGTGAGGTAGCGGAGCTCTAGGCTTTAGCGGCCATCTTGCGAGCCCCGCGCACTCTGTCGCAAATATTTTTATGGCACTCTGGGAAGAGGATTTTGTCTTTGGTAGTAGGCTGGCACAGCTGGTCTGCTATCAAAGATATATTGACAATTTATTTATGATCTGGGAGGGGGACCTTGTTAGCCTTCAACTGTTTATGTCCCGGCTTAATGGTAATACTAAGAACATCCGTCTGTCATGGAATGCTGATGTCTCAAGCATAGCTTTCCTTGACTTGGAAATTTTCAAACACGGAAGCTCTTTTAGGACCAAGAACTATTTTAAGCCGACGGACAGAAATGGCTATATCCCCTTAGACAGCTGCCATCATCATTCTTGGCTACACAATATTGCTAGAGGGTAGTTAACTGTACTCTGGATAGTGATTATCATTCACAAGTCAATGTCCTGGCAGAAAGGTTCTTACAAAAGGGATATACTAAAGAACTAATAGCGGAAGGGATTGAGAAGGTGGGCAATATGGACCGATCTATTTTGATAGCTGATTCAAATAAAAATGAAAATAAAAAGAAAGAGGATTTTGAGTACAGTATCATTTTAGATTACAATATTCAACACAAGAAGTTTGAAAAGATCATTCTGAGATATTGGGATATTTTGAAAAAAGATAACATCCTAGTTCCAACCCTCCCAGCTCGCCCCAGATTTATCTACAGAAGACCACCAACCTTGAGGGATATTATAGCCCCTAGTGTGGTGGATCCTCCTGTGGTTAAAGAAAATAGACTTTTTAGTTTTATGTCTGGATTCTATGCATGCGGTAAATGCCCAGCATGCAAGCAATGTAAACATAACATCAAAAAAAGGAAGGAATTCATTGCCTCTGCCACCAACAGAACATATCAGATTAAAAATCTGATTACGTGTGACACTGTGGGCATGGTATACATGTTACAATGCAACTGCGGACTTCAATACATGGGGAGAACTTCCAGACCCATGGGAGTCCGTATAGCAGAACATGTTAATAATATTAAAAGGGGTGTAAAGACACATAATGTGTCAAAACATTTCAGGACCTTTCACAACAGGGACCCAGGAAAATTACAATTCTGGGGCTTAGAAAAAGTCACCAAACATTGGAGAGGAGGTAACTATATAAGGCAGCTGAGCCAGCGGGAGTCCCTATAGATCCATGAAACCAGGGTAGCAGTTCCTAGGGAGTTAAATGTTGAGTTTGACCTCAACTGTTTTATATCTGATAAATAGGATTTCATATGCGTGTGCCTTATTTTTGCTTGTTTATTTTCCTGTTTTATATATACAATTTTTTCCCTGTTTTGTACATATATTTTTTATGTGTATCTTAAATTTTATTAAATTTCATTGAGATGGCCGCGGGTACATAATACATATACGTTTTTCCTTCCTGGACACATATTAGATCCCTGCAGTTGTTTGAGATCATTGTGGAATTATTTGTATATGTGGGTTTTTTAACATTTATTTTTGGAATTAGCTGGTGTCTCCGCAGAGGAATTGACCCAGTTTTTGATGCTGTTTTCGCTTCCGGGTTTGGTACATACTCTGCTGACAGTCGGCTTGTATTTAAGGCTCCTGGGTGACATACTGACTCCACCTTCACTGACGAAGTCCTATTGGATGTAACGCCGCATATGGGGGTGGAGCTTCATTACACGCGTCACCCGCTGCCATCTCTCAGCTGTTCGGATGTGAACAGGCTGTTTTACCTGTGTTGTTTTTTTACTGTTTGCGCTGTTCAGCGCTTGTCTCTTTTTATTGAGTAAACTATCCAATTATACGGATAACACTTAGAGTATTCTTTTTTTCTTGGGGACTGCTGCATCTCCTTTCTACCTTTACTTTTGGAACCATCATCCATATAATACTACCAGACTGTCATCCTACGGTGTCGGATTGGATATCCATAGTGGTTGCAGAGTGCTCACCCATCTCCTAGCAGACACAGGCGCATATGACCTCCTATAACAAGAGGTCCATCCAATCTGTGGTTGCAGAGTGCTCACCTACCTCCTAGCAGACACAGGTGCATATGACCTCCTATAACAAGAGGTCCATCCAATCTGGTAAGCACATTTGTGTGTCTGTGGTGTAGGATATCCTCACCTAATACAGAAGAACTTGTTCCCCTTTTTTGTCATGAGGGATCTTCACTTTCTTACATTGCAGCAAGCATTAAACATTTGGCAGCTGAGGTCCAGCCATTGGATGGCACCTTTACAGTGCTGGAGATCTGGAATAGGCCGGAAAAGCTTTCAGAAGCCATTAAATGGTGGCAGGTATAATTTTTTACAGTATATTTTTTTGGACTTTGAAAATTCAGTCTATAGCATCAGCAGCAGGGGTTTTGAAGTCATTGGTAATCCATTGGTAATTGTGTTGGAATTGAAATCGTCCATGTTGTATTTGGACAGGTGGATTCACCTCTCCATAAAAAAATCCTCCTGCTGCACTGGAGGTTTTCTCAGATAGCACACTGGCTGCAGGGAAAGCAAAAAGCTTCAGCGCATACTGTGCACACTCAGGCCAATGGTTCAACCTGGACACCCAACAGTCCATGGTGCCCCTGAACCTGATGTAGTCAGCAACCATGTGGATCAGGCACTATTTGTGCTGTGTGAAGTCAGACCTGGCCACTGTGGTTTAAAAAACTCTTAAAAGTGGTGCAGAGGCAGCCGCCACTACTGCTCCTTCTTTCAGTGATCAGAGGATTGGAGGAATGTTGGTCACCAGAGATGATCCTACCACCAATAGGAAACGCAGCAAAAAAATCTTATGCAACACCCACTCAAAAGTGCCACATCTTGAGCTTCCTCTTGGATGCAGCAGTGCATCGACCATTTTACTGTTGTATAGGGGATCCAATAGGATGGCAACCTAATAGTGTTTCCTCTCCTTCATGACCCAAATCCTGGGGTCCTTGCACAGGAATTTAATCATAAAAGACCCCATTCACCACACATTTTTTACAGCAAAGGGCCCCAAAGTCCTCAGCACTCAGTACTCAACAATCCCACCCACGTACAGCCATCAGGATTTGGAAGGGATAAAATGTCTCGCCTAAATAACTTTGCTCTGAACCTCAATTTCTGTTTATATGACCACTGATGCAATATCCTGTATAATGTACACTTATACTGTAATATATATATATATATATATATATATATATATATTAGGGCTGTTACTGATTAAATTTTTTGTGTTCGCTTTTTTTTTTTTAAATCGATTAATCGACTAATTTCGATTAATTATAATGCACATACACATCCAACTACTTTTAGCTGATTTAGCACCGTTGTTATGGCAACGGCCGTAGCTGGACATAGCGGGGCATGGCTAGGACGTCACACTTCTTAAACCCAGCCTCACCGTGGCCATAATCTCAGCCTTACCGTGCCCATAATTGCAGCCTCATCGTACCCATAATCGCAGCCTTACCGTGCCCATAATGCAGTCTCACCGTGCCCATAATACAGTCTCACCATGCCCATAATCGCAGCCTCACTGTAGTCAGGGCATCTCCCGCTGTGTGTCTCGGAGCCGAGTGTGAAAACGTTGGCCGCGCTGTGAGAAAAGTCCAGCCCTCCTCCTAGATCAGCTTGTGTGATAGACAGAACACTGCGTCTATCACACGAGCTGATCTAGGAGGAGGGCGGGACTTTTCTCACAGCGCTGCCAAAGTTTTCACACTCAGCTCCAAGACACACAGTGGGAGATGTCCGCAGACTGTGTATGACATATAGTGGAGGAGGAGGGAGCGGAGCGATGCAGCCACAGCTTGGTCCAAAGAGGCCCCAGCTCAGATTTGATTGTATATTTGGTTCTGTTCTAAAATTGGCTGAGTTGTGCATTTCCCACTGTTGCCAGTAGGTGTCACTGGTACCACATGACAGTGTGAGAATTATAACTAGATTGAACTGTAATGAATATTCTTTTTCCGGAAACAGCCCAGTAGGAGGTTCCTGGCTGCTGTGCATTCTGGGAAGGGGTATTTATTGGACAGATGCCATGTGCTCTTAGTCATTTGTTGCCTTGGGGCCCTCCTGGTCCGAGGATGTGCTGCTGAAAGTTCTGCGAGTAGGCCCAGAAGCCTGTCTGGGGCCTACTAATCCTGAGGTGGTCTTTAGGCTGTCTTGCCTGTGTGGAAGAAGCTGAGCAAAGCTAAGGAGATCCAGGGGAGGACCCTTGCTGGAGAGAGCCAGGATGAAGGCTGGTCTCTCAGGAGGGCCTGGTGACTCATTTGGAGGATGCACCTATATCTAAACTACCCTTATTAACGATGAATGATGTCAATTTAATGAAAAGTGGTCAGTAGGACTCTTCATAAGTCTGTACTTAACTTTTTGTTGACCAAATACAAGTAATGTAACCATACTATAAGATACATGATTGTTACGGTTTATAGCCTATCTATGGTTTAAGGTTTGATTTCCTCTTTTTTTATGCTGTATCAAAAAACAAAACATCAGTAGTTGCATCTGCGATTTGCGAATTCTGCATGTTATTACTTTCACTTTTTCTTAAATAAATACTTTAATGAGAAAAAAAAAAGCAGTTGTCTTTACAAAAACGACCTGGTGTGGAAATCAATCATATTGAGTTGCCAATGTGGTATGTAAACCAAATAAAATTATTACACATGCAATTTATATGATGCCAGAATACAATGTCACTGATGCTGTTTCAGAAAGTTTTAGCTCGGGTTCACACCTATGCGAATTAGATGCAGCTTACAACGCATGCAATTTGCAGGACATTTTAAACTAGATTCATTTGAATGAGGCTGGTTCACATATGTGCGTTGCATTCGCACTGCGCATTGCACAAAAAAAGGTGTGCGTTTTTTGGGCATTGCGGTGCGAATTACAAGCCCATTGTCTCCTATGGGAACGCATCTGATTTGCATATGCATTGCGTTCTGAACAAGGATTTTCTCCTTCTCCTCACTACACCTCCCCCTCCCCCCTCCCTCCCCCTCTCCCTGCTCACTGATCTGCAGCTAGAACGCAGAGAAGCCATTGAACAACTGATTTTTATCTTCTCAGTGAAACCTGAGCTTCAATTCGCACCGCACATGTGTGAACTCGGGCTCAATGTTTTGTAAAATCATGTACAGGTTTAAGGCAACCTCCAAGCATGTTATTTGAAAGATTTTTGTATTTTCAATGTTGCCCTTTTAACCACTTCCTATTGTATGATAATTTATTTTATGTGATACATGTCACTAGCATAATAGCCTGGCAATTGATTTGATTTCAATCAGGCTTGGATTGACATCCCAACTTTCAAGCAATTCAGTGAATGTCCTGCAAACCAAACCTGGGCTTGGCTCATCCCCACTCCTGGATTGCACATTCTGTGGTCTGAAAGATCAGACAAAGGAGGCAAAGCAGAAGAAAGAAGAGGGGGACTTGCTGTAGATTCAAGGCCAGCAAGATTCTTTATCTGCCTCCACTCCTGTGAGGCAGCAGGAAGTTGTGAATAAATAAGAGAAGTTTTATTGATAAGTTTTATTGATTTTTTATTGTAAGCAGAATTACAAACAGTGCAAAAGTACCAAAAAACAACAAAGGAAGTTTATGGATGGGCAGTAAAGTGTAGAAACAGTGAAATAAATCCACATACGTTGTGACAACTTGAGGGTTGTTTAACTCAATGGTAGTGCATAAGAGTGAGTCCAGTTCACTTCAGCAAATCTTTTCAGGGCTTTTTCTGCCCAATTTTACCTAAAACACCAAAAGTTCAACAAAAGACATCAGTAGCACACACAGGGGTTCCCACTATCATTGTAACTTGTACAACAAAAATACTTCATCCTCGCAACTCACTCTATTTGGCAATCCTGCCACTCAGGCCTCATGCCTTGGTCCTCCTGCGCATCAAACACAAATGCCCAGGGCTCATACACAGACACTGTACCTCTGTCAGCTTGCCTCTTTCCTTTACCTGCAGCTCTCTGCTGTTCTGTCTTTCCCTCAGGCCCGGGCCTTGTCTGTCCTGGTGCACCCATGTACCTATTAACTCCCTTGCAACACACACAGGGTGGTGGCCTGAATTCTGATTCTGGCACTACTATAAACCCAGCACATGCCTGTGCCACCATTGTGCATGTTTTCTACAAATACTGGCCTGGACTACAATTTTACACAGTGGCATGTCCTCACCCTGCCATATTATGCTCATCTGTTATAGGTACCATTGCAAAATGTAGAATAAAAAGCACTGGAGCTCAGTTGAGATTTACAATACCCTGTTTTGTCACATCAAGTATATCCATATTGAAAAAGAGAAAGAAATGAGGCTAGAAGAGATACAAGTAGGAGAAAAGTACTAGTTAAGGTTATAGGAGAAGTCTCAACTGTGCCAGATATCCATAAGAAAAATGTATGTATGTAGCACCCCCTGGGTCTACTGGGAGCAAAGAGGTACCTCCAGAGGCAGGGAGCGAGCTTACATTCACCCCAGGGCTGAATCCATGGCTATAATGGGGAGTTAGAACAGAATTTAGGTTAGGCACCAGTCAGTTTAGGTATTTTTCCATGCTTTTATGAGAACTTGAGAAAGGTTGTAGGAAAGAGGGTTAGGTGAGGTTTCAGATACCCTTTCTAGCAGATCACTTACAGACTCCTTGAATCCAAAGGACAAAACATGTTTCTTTTAGCAGATCTTAAATACCTGGGTAGGTCTCTCACACAGACCTAGCAACCGGGAGAATGTCTGGACAAGCCTCTCTCACAGACTTAGCAGCCAGTAGAACTTCTGGAAAAGTCTTTCTCACAAACTTAGCAGCCAGGATCTAGTTACCTTGTTTAAATTATAGAACATCTTGACAGTACCAGAACCTTTAAGCTGACCCAGTGATACTTTAAGGGTAGTTTAGATATAGGTGCATCCTCCAAATGAGTCACCAGGCCCTCCTGAGAGACCAGCCTTCATCCTGGCTCTCTCCAGCAAGGGTCCTCCCCTGGATCTCCTTAGCTTTGCTCAGCTTCTTCCACACAGGCAAGACAGCCTAAAGACCACCTCAGGATTAGTAGGCCCCAGACAGGCTTCTGGGCCTACTCGCAGAACTTTCAGCAGCACATCC
Source organism: Lithobates septentrionalis (assembly GCA_037952835.1). NCBI lineage: Eukaryota > Metazoa > Chordata > Amphibia > Anura > Ranidae > Lithobates > Lithobates septentrionalis. Next base: position 2,419,079 of record JBBDGP010000284.1, on the reverse strand, counting down.
TCGGACCAGGAGGGCCCCAAGGCAACAAATGACTAAGAGCACATGGCATCTGTCCAATAAATACCCCTTCCCAGAAAGCACAGCAGCCAGGAACCTCCTACTGGGCTGTTTCCGGAAAAAGAATATTCATTACAGTTCAACCTAGTTATAATTCTCACACTGTCATGTGGTACCAGTGACACCTACTGGCAACAGTGGGAAATGCACAACTCAGCCAATTTTAGAACAGAACCAAATATACTATCAAATCTGAGCTGGGGCCTCTTTGGACCAAGCTGTGGCTGCATCGCTCCGCTCCCTCCTCCTCCACTATATGTCATACACAGTCTGCGGACATCTCCCACTGTGTGTCTTGGAGCTGAGTGTGAAAACTTTGGCAGCGCTGTGAGAAAAGTCCCGCCCTCCTCCTAGATCAGCTCGTGTGATAGACGCAGTGTTCTGTCTATCACACAAGCTGATCTAGGAGGAGGGCTGGACTTTTCTCACAGCGCGGCCAACGTTTTCACACTCGGCTCCGAGACACACAGCGGGAGATGCCCTGACTACAGTGAGGCTGCGATTATGGGCATGGTGAGACTGTATTATGGGCACGGTGAGACTGCATTATGGGCACAGTGAGACTGCATTATAGGCATGGTGAGGCTGCCATTATAGGCACGGCGAGGCTGCAATTATGGGCACGGTGAGACAGCATTATGGGCACGGTGAGACAGCATTATGGGCACGGTGAGGCTGCGATTATAGGCATGGTAAGTCTGAGATTATGGGCAGGGTGAGACTGCATTATGGGCACGGTAAGGCTGCGATTATGGGTACGATGAGGCTGCAATTATGGGCACGGTAAGGCTGAGATTATGGCCACGGTGAGGCTGGGTTTAAGAAGTGTGACGTCCTAGCCATGCCCCGCTATGTCCAGCTTCGGCCGTTGCCATAACAACGGTGCTAAATCAGCTAAAAGTAGTTGGATGTGTATGTGCATTATAATTAATCGAAATTAGTCGATTAATCGATTTAAAAAAAAAAAGCGAACACAAAAAATGTAATCAGTAACAGCCCTAATATATATATATATATATATATATATATATATATATATATATATATATATATATATATATATTACAGTATAAGTGTACATTATACAGGATATTGCATCAGTGGTCATATAAACAGAAATTGAGGTTCAGAGCAAAGTTATTTAGGCGAGACATTTTATCCCTTCCAAATCCTGATGGCTGTACGTGGGTGGGATTGTTGAGTACTGAGTGCTGAGGACTTTGGGGCCCTTTGCTGTAAAAAATGTGTGGTGAATGGGGTCTTTTATGATTAAATTCCTGTGCAAGGACCCCAGGATTTGGGTCATGAAGGAGAGGAAACACTATTAGGTTGCCATCCTATTGGATCCCCTATACAACAGTAAAATGGTCGATGCACTGCTGCATCCAAGAGGAAGCTCAAGATGTGGCACTTTTGAGTGGGTGTTGCATAAGATTTTTTTGCTGCGTTTCCTATTGGTGGTAGGATCATCTCTGGTGACCAACATTCCTCCAATCCTCTGATCACTGAAAGAAGGAGCAGTAGTGGCGGCTGCCTCTGCACCACTTTTAAGAGTTTTTTAAACCACAGTGGCCAGGTCTGACTTCACACAGCACAAATAGTGCCTGATCCACATGGTTGCTGACTACATCAGGTTCAGGGGCACCATGGACTGTTGGGTGTCCAGGTTGAACCATTGGCCTGAGTGTGCACAGTATGCGCTGAAGCTTTTTGCTTTCCCTGCAGCCAGTGTGCTATCTGAGAAAACCTCCAGTGCAGCAGGAGGATTTTTTTATGGAGAGGTGAATCCACCTGTCCAAATACAACATGGACGATTTCAATTCCAACAAAATTACCAATGGATTACCAATGACTTCAAAACCCCTGCTGCTGATGCTATAGACTGAATTTTCAAAGTCCAAAAAAATATACTGTAAAAAATTATACCTGCCACCATTTAATGGCTTCTGAAAGCTTTTCCGGCCTATTCCAGATCTCCAGCACTGTAAAGGTGCCATCCAATGGCTGGACCTCAGCTGCCAAATGTTTAATGCTTGCTGCAATGTAAGAAAGTGAAGATCCCTCATGACAAAAAAGGGGAACAAGTTCTTCTGTATTAGGTGAGGATATCCTACACCACAGACACACAAATGTGCTTACCAGATTGGATGGACCTCTTGTTATAGGAGGTCATATGCACCTGTGTCTGCTAGGAGGTAGGTGAGCACTCTGCAACCACAGATTGGATGGACCTCTTGTTATAGGAGGTCATATGCGCCTGTGTCTGCTAGGAGATGGGTGAGCACTCTGCAACCACTATGGATATCCAATCCGACACCGTAGGATGACAGTCTGGTAGTATTATATGGATGATGGTTCCAAAAGTAAAGGTAGAAAGGAGATGCAGCAGTCCCCAAGAAAAAAAGAATACTCTAAGTGTTATCCGTATAATTGGATAGTTTACTCAATAAAAAGAGACAAGCGCTGAACAGCGCAAACAGTAAAAAAACAACACAGGTAAAACAGCCTGTTCACATCCGAACAGCTGAGAGATGGCAGCGGGTGACGTGTGTAATGAAGCTCCACCCCCATATGCGGCGTTACATCCAATAGGACTTCGTCAGTGAAGGTGGAGTCAGTATGTCACCCAGGAGCCTTAAATACAAGCCGACTGTCAGCAGAGTATGTACCAAACCCGGAAGCGAAAACAGCATCAAAAACTGGGTCAATTCCTCTGCGGAGACACCAGCTAATTCCAAAAATAAATGTTAAAAAACCCACATATACAAATAATTCCACAATGATCTCAAACAACTGCAGGGATCTAATATGTGTCCAGGAAGGAAAAACGTATATGTATTATGTACCCGCGGCCATCTCAATGAAATTTAATAAAATTTAAGATACACATAAAAAATATATGTACAAAACAGGGAAAAAATTGTATATATAAAACAGGAAAATAAACAAGCAAAAATAAGGCACACGCATATGAAATCCTATTTATCAGATATAAAACAGTTGAGGTCAAACTCAACATTTAACTCCCTAGGAACTGCTACCCTGGTTTCATGGATCTATAGGGACTCCCGCTGGCTCAGCTGCCTTATATAGTTACCTCCTCTCCAATGTTTGGTGACTTTTTCTAAGCCCCAGAATTGTAATTTTCCTGGGTCCCTGTTGTGAAAGGTCCTGAAATGTTTTGACACATTATGTGTCTTTACACCCCTTTTAATATTATTAACATGTTCTGCTATACGGACTCCCATGGGTCTGGAAGTTCTCCCCACGTATTGAAGTCCGCAGTTGCATTGTAACATGTATACCATGCCCACAGTGTCACACGTAATCAGATTTTTAATCTGATATGTTCTGTTGGTGGCAGAGGCAATGAATTCCTTCCTTTTTTTGATGTTATGTTTACATTGCTTGCATGCTGGGCATTTACCGCATGCATAGAATCCAGACATAAAACTAAAAAGTCTATTTTCTTTAACCACAGGAGGATCCACCACACTAGGGGCTATAATATCCCTCAAGGTTGGTGGTCTTCTGTAGATAAATCTGGGGCGAGCTGGGAGGGTTGGAACTAGGATGTTATCTTTTTTCAAAATATCCCAATATCTCAGAATGATCTTTTCAAACTTCTTGTGTTGAATATTGTAATCTAAAATGATACTGTACTCATTAGTACAGAATATCTGTAGTATTATCTTATGCTATATATTCACCGCATCTGCATAAATATTAGTGCCGGATGTATAGGTGAAGAGAAAGAAGGAGAAAGGAAAAAAAAGTGATAAAGAAGCATAAATGTAGAAATGTTGTGCCAGTCTTAGGTTTACTTTAGGTTACCGTTACAGATATCAGAAAGCATGCTCTGACCTCAAATATTCTTTCTGTACCTATGGGGGTTTATTGTTTACAATTTCTTCATAAATTTGAGAGTATTTGAAGCTAAACCATGGTTGCCATGTCTTATGAAATCTTTCCACATTACCCTGTTCCTGGGCCAGGGTGTCCTCCATCTCACAAATATCACGTATTTTCAACAACCATTCCAAGATGGAGGGGACCCTGGGTGAATTCCAGTGCAAGGGAATTAGTGATTTGGCTGCACTGAGTAGGTGTTTGGTCAGGGAATGTTTATATCTCCTAAAAGAGAAGTTAGTCACATGTATTAGGCAACATGCCACATTTAAATTCAGGTTAGTATCTGTAATCAATTTGATTAAGTTTCAGACTTCTTTCCAGTAATCTTTGATCGGGTTGCATTGCCACCAGATATGTGTCAATGTTCCTGTTTCTTGTTGACACCTCCAGCACATCTCTGATCTCTGGTTATCCCATTTATGAAGTCTGTCAGGAGTATTGTACCAGTGCATCAACAATTTGTAACTCACTTCTTGCTGTCTCATGTTCATAGAGCATTTATGTTCCATTATGCAAGCATACCTCCATTGTTTCTCTGAAATCTCCATCTTCAGGTCCTCCGACCACCTCCTCCTATGTTCATCCTCCGCCATGCCTTTCGGATTTTGTAGCCATGTATAAGCAACTGAAGTGGCCCTGTCCAGTGGGGATTTGCCATGACAAACCGATTCTAATTCAGTCAGGGGTCTGATCAGATCTCTAGAGAGTGTAAATTTATTTAAGTAGCTCCTAATCTGAAAATATATCCATTGTCGAAGGAGAGGGAGATTACTCTCTGATTTAATGGATAACCAATATTTGAGTTTGTCTCCCTGGAAGCAGTCACCTGCAATCAGGGGAGATCTGTCGGTTATGTTTTGTAGAGTAGTGTTTTGTTCACCTGGAGGCAGGGGCGGATCCAGAGTCTAGTCTCGGGAGGGGCACTGCCAGAAAATAAGGCTACTTTCACACTGGGGTGGGCGTCTGCGTTAAAGCGGCGCTATTTTTAGCACCGTTTTAGGGCCGCTATTTGGCCGCTAGCGGGGTGGTTTTATCCCATTTATTTCTACTGAGACACACAGCCACTATATCCCAATATGACATGCTGGTGCGGGTCCTTGAATAAACCCTGCCTGCATTCTGGGATCCGCACGCATGACATATTGGGATATAGCGGCTGTGTGTCACAGTAGAAATAAATGGGATGCTGGCATTGGGATGCATGTAACACTTTATGCATCCCCAAGCCAGTAAAAGACAGCCCTGCATGTTAGACGCATGTCTGCTGCACGCCCTGTGTAAATGAAGCCTAAATATGAATTTTTCTGTCATTCTATATCAGGGGTCTCAAAGTACCGGCCCGCGGGCCATTTGCGGCCCGCGGACCGGTTAAAAATGGCCCGCAGGCAGGGCCGATCCAGGACTAGAGGTCGACCGATATTTGGCCATTAGGCCGATATATAGCACTGGCCGCTGTTCCTACTCCCTTCTCCACACTCAGCGCTTGATGCTTGTGTGAAACTGACACGTAACAGCAGGAGAGAGACAGAGGGAACTGTCAGATTTGAGGTTGATGTCGGGGGTGGGCGGGACCCAGCCGGGGTGGGCGGGACCCGGCCAATATCAAACACCAACCAATGGGATCTGGGCGGGCCGCTACGTGTATGTGGCCCGCCCCTTTTCTTAAGCAGCCCAATCATTGGCTGGTGTTTGATAGCTGCTGGTCCCGCCCACCCCGGCCAGGTCCTGCCCACCCCGACATCAACCTCAATTCTGACAGATCCCTCTGTCTCTCTCCTCTGTGCTACGTGTCAGCTTCACACAAGCATCAAGCGCTGATGCGTGCTGATGAGTGTGGACTGTTCCTTGTCAGTTTCACACGCGGTTACACTCCGCTCAGTGTGCCAACTGTCAGTGCCATCTCTCAGTGCCAGCTGCCAGTGCCACCGCCAATCAGTACCACCTGCCAGTGCCAACCAGTCTGCCAGTGCCACCTCCAACCAGTACCACCTGCCAGTGCCACCTGCCACCGCCAATCATTGCCACCGCCAACCAGTGCCCATGCCAATCAATGCCACCTGCCAGTGCCAACCAGTGCCACCTTACGCCACCTGCCAGTGCCACGCCAATCAGTGCCACCTGCCAGTGTCAACCAGTGCCTGCCAGTGCCACCTGCTGCCACCTGCCAGTGCCATGCAAGTCAGCGCCACCTGCCAGTGCCAACCAGTGCCTGCCAGTGCCACCTGCCAGTGCCACGCCAGTCAGTGCCACCTGCCAGTGCCACGCCAATCAGTGCCACCTGCCAGTGCCAATAGTGCCACCTGCCAGTTCCAAACCAGTGCCACCTGCCAGTTCCAAACCAGTGCCACTTGCCAATGCCTGCCAGTGCCACCTTCCAGTGCCACTGCCAATAAGTGCCACCTGCCAGTACCATTGCCAATCAGTGCCACCTGCCAGTGCCATCTGTTAGTGCCAATCAGTGCCACCTGCCAATCAGTGCCACCTGCCAGTGCCACCTGCCAGTGACAGACAGTGCCACCTGCCTAAGCCAACCAGTGCCACAGCCAACCAGTGCCATCTGTACTGAGGACATCAAGTGTGTGGTAGAGTGACAGGAGCAAGCAGGGAGGAGTGGAGTGGGTGAGGTTTTTTTTTAAATCGGCCTAAAATATCGGCCACAAAAATCGGCATCATATTCGGCCATCGGCCTCTTCACAAGGTGTTAACTCATTAACATAAGAATGCCTGCCGTAGCTCATTAACATAACAATGCCTGTCATAGCTAATTAACATAACAATGCCCACCATAGCTAATTAACATAACAATTCCTTAGCTAAGTGATCACTCACTTGCAGTGCACTGAGCTCTGGCTACAGGTCCATCTTGTCTTCAATCCTGCCGCCTCTGAATCGTGACGTCACACCAGCCGGGACTAGGAAGCTCCTGTCGGGTGGAGATCACTCTGCCTGACAGGGAAGTGAAGTGACACTCGCACCGCTGTGCTGCAAATCTGCCAGTGTGTAGCAGCGGCCCCGGTGTCACATCACTTCCAGACCCCCATAGTGATGCCACTGGCCCCCTCTAAATGAACTGATGGGGCCCAGGGAATATATTTTAGGCCACCTGGGACTTTGGGAGAGCCAGGGGAAGCAGAAATAAAGTCCCTGCAACTGCATTTAGAAGCCTCGTAACGCAAATCTGGTGAGGTGGCGGAGGGAGAAAGCCTTGGAGTCAGTACTATTTTCTGGGGGGGGGGGGGGGGCAATTGCCCCATTGCCCCCCCCTGGATCTGCCCCTGCCTGGAGGGAAGTCAGGGTTGTCCTTTAGTGGTGTTAATGGGCTGGGGAGTGTTGTAATGTCTTTTTGTTCTGCTAAGATATTTGTTATCTCTAAGGTGGTTCCTGTCAAGGGGTGATTTTTCAATACGCTTGGGTATTTTTTTCGCGGAATCCAAGGTGTATAGATTAGAGGGATGGGGCTTAAGTCTGCTTCTAAAGAAACCCAATCTTTCGCTTGTTCATGACAATGCCAGTCAATGACCCTCGCTAGGTGTGACGCGTAGTAATAGTGTTTGAAGTTCGGTAGTCCGATCCCTCCTAAATCTTTGGATTGTGTTAATTTGGCTAATTTTATCCTGGGTTTCCTATGTTGCCAGAGGAATCTCAGGATGGCTTAATTCAAAGTTGCAAAAAATTTACGTGGTATTTTCACTGGTAGAGTGCGCATAAGGTAAAGGAATCTAGGCAGTATCACCATCTTGATAATTGCTGCTCTCCCAAACCATGAAAAATAGCCTAAATTCCAATCTCTGAGGTCCCTCTCGCAATTTCTAAGGAGTGGGATATAGTTCCTCTCAAAAATAGATTGCAACTGAGGTGTCAACCAGGTTCCCAGGTACTTCAGTGCTGAGGGTTCCCATCTAAACGTTGAGTTTGCTGTGGTTTGTTTGAGAATCTTGTCTGGTAGTGATATGTTTAGGGCCTCAGATTTAGTGTAGTTGATTTTTAGGTTCGATAGGTATCCGTAGTGTGAGAATTCCTTTAGTAGATTAGGGAGGGATATTAATGGATCTGTCAGGAAGAATAATAGATCATCGGCTTAAGCTGCCACCTTGAATTTCCTGTCCTTCACCCTAAAGCCATGGACCGCCCCATTAGATTTAACTTTTCTGATAAAGGGTTCTAAAGCAAGGATAAACAATAAAGGTGATAATGGGCACCCCTGTCTGGTCCCGTTTGTAATATGCACTGTCCTTGACAGCGTTCCATTGATTTTCAAGTGTGCTGACGGATTGTGGTATAGCGCAGAGATCCACGACATCATGCGTGGTCCCAATCCTACGTGTTTACATACTGCCAGCATGTAATCCCATGCTACTCTATCGAAGGCCTTCTCCGCATCCGTGGAAAGGAGAAGGCCCTAGATATTTCGCGTTTTTGCTGTGTGGATCAAAAGTAAGGCTTTGATGACATTGTCTTTGGCTTCTCTGCCCGGAACAAAGCCCACTTGTTCCAGTCCTATCAGCCCCGGGAGGAGGGGACCCAACCTTAGTGCAAGGATTTTTGCGAATAATTTAACTTTGAGGTTCAGCAGGGATATGGGTCTGTAACTAGCACACTCCTTACCCTCCTTTGGTATAATTGCAATGTGTGCTGAGAGAAAATCGGGGGTTAATCCCCTTGGTAATGACATGGAGTTCAAAGCATTTCTGAGAGGATCTGTTAGAATTTCGGTGAAGGTTTTGTAATATATTGCAGAAAAGCCGCCTGGCCCTGGGCTTTTACCCGACTTGAGTTGAGCTATAGCTAGTTTCAGTTCTAGGGATGTAATGGGTTCTTCTAATAAATTAGAGTCAGAGATGTCAAAAGTTGGTAAGCCACTTTGTGTCAGGTATTCCTGGATAATGTGTGCCCTATCCCCTGTCATGTGAGGTTGTTTGTGTTGTTTTGGTAGATTGTATAGGCTGGTATAAAAGGCAGGAAAATGTTCTGCTATCGCTTTCGATGTTACATCAAGTTTTCCATTTTTGTTTTTACTATCCGCTATGTGATTGTTCCACGTGTGATCCCGCAGCGCTCTTGCTAGGTATTTGCCGGTCTTATTTCCCGATTCATAATACATTTTACGCTTGAAAAACAGCATTCGTTTGGCTTTTGTGTCCAATATCTGTTGCAGTTCTTTCCTATTGTCTAGGAGTTTCGTGGCTGAGTCAGTAGAGAGGGACTGTTTGTGTAGCCTTTCCAGAGTGTTGATCTGTGTTATCAGGGTTTTTTTTGAGTTTCTCTCTCTCTCTTACGCTTGGAGCCCATCTTAATCAGTATCCCTCTTATAGTACACTTGTGTGCTTCCCAAACCATCAGAGGATCTATATCTGGGGTGGTATTTTCCTGAAAGAACTGTGTCAGATTGGCGGTCAGCTCTTTGACTAAGGACGGGTCGGTTAGAAGCGACGCGTTCAGCCTCCATGTCGGTTGTCGTTTTGTGGGGCCCAGTAGATTCATGGTGAGGGATATAGGTGAATGGTCTGATATCGTCTGGACACCTATGTCGGCTCCCGTCACTTCACCTCAAGGTCTCTCTGCGACACAAATAGGTAGTCCAAGCGGGCATACCTTGAGTGTGGTACAGAGAAGTGTGTGTAGTCTCTTCCGTCAGGATTTGAAAAGCGCCAAGTGTCTATCAACTGCAGGGACTGCAAGAGGGATTTGATCTTTTTAAGAATTTTGTAGGAGATACATGTCTTTCCATTGGAGGTATCTGCTAGAGGATTTAACGGTATGTTAAAGTCTCCTCCTAAGATCAAGCATCCCGATGCAAACCCTGCAAGTTTCCTGACAATGTTTTGGCAAAAAGGTACATGTCGTCTATTAGGGAAATAGACGTTGGCTAGCGTTATCGGAGTACCTCCATAGGTTCCTTTCAAAAAGACAAATCTGCCTTCTGAATCGCACAGTTGTTCCGTTAATTCAAAGGGAGCCTCCCTACTAATCAAAATGGAGACCCCCTTGATTTTGAATCAGGGTTAGTGGCATGAAACGCCCTCGTAAAGTATGAGTCTGTGAGATTTGGTGTCTGTTGAGTTTTGAAATGAGTCTCTTGGAGATAAACAAAGTGAGGCTTACCTTTTTTAAGCTCTCTCAGAATGGTGGAGCGTCGTTCTGGTATGTTGAGCCCCCTTATATTGTGCGAGATTATCGATGGGCAGTGTCCCAAGGAGGAATAGGCCATGGCTGAAGGTTAGGAGGAGGTGCTCGGTCCACCAGTCTGTAGAGATAACACAACTTCGGTACAAGAGTCAAATTTAAATCGGGCACCTGAGACAACAATTCTACAGTAACACTACTGTGTACCTAGTAAAGAGACGTACAGTAAAAGTTAAAGAATTAGGAAGAGAGAGAAAAGGAAGGAAAATAGGAAAAAATATATAGAATCTGAGTAAAGTATTGGGAGACCGTCTCGCGGAAAAGCTAACCACTCTATCCGCGGACGTAGGCTACCAATTCTATCTGTTGTAACCCGCGTCTTTTTTCAAAGTTGCAAGGTACACTGTGGGGTTAGAGGGAGGCGCAAACAATCAAGTGTCAGCACACCTATTGTATAAAAAGAAAAAAGGGCAAAAGTTTTGACTAAGGGACTGGACTTGAAAAGAAAAAAAAAAAAAAAAAAAAACTCGTCCTTATTGCTGCACACGCAGCCGAACTGTATTAATGGAGTATAACAGAGCTAAAAGAAGAATCACACCCGACCCTGGTGTGTATATTAAACTTACGCTAACTTGTTAGATTTATCGGTCATCAAACCAGTTCTGCATGCGCTTTAAATGAGCCAGGGATACCATCCTATGTATTAATCTACTGTCTCTAAAGTGAGTAATAGAAATACATAACTTGCTCTCAAGCTCTTAGAAGATACCTAAACCTAAACAACACAAAATATGGTAAAGGTATAGTCTTAGGATCAGGAGGCGGTTCTCTTCATAACTTGTCAGCCACTCAACACAGTCTTAAAATGCGCCCATATATCCAACAGTTCAGATATTAAGTATTCAAGACTATGGGTAGTGTCCCGACCGTGAGTAGACCAATTATAAATTGTAACTGGGAACCGGACAAGTCAGTTGGTAATAGTTCCTTCAAAAGCAGAAAGTTTGTATGACTTAGCTGTAATCATTGGGATATGGCCTATGTCCCAGTGAGACATTCAACAGACAGTGCTGAGGCCACGGATGACCAGAAGTCAAATTCGACTATGTTTGATGGGTGCAGGTAAATTAGGATCAAGGGGGACCGCGCCAACCTGTAGAGATCCTGCACCACCAAACGTATGTTCGCTAAGTATGTCTTAAATTTTACTTTACCCAACCAAGGCATGAGCTCCTGTATTGATGCTGGGGGCCGAGAGCAAGCCGGAAGGAAATCCACCAGTCAACGGTAAAACATAACTTTGCAGAACAATGACCGTATAAGCTGGAGATTTAGTATTATGTGAGGCAGGAAAGTTTGGATACGGTGAAGTCACTCATCTTCTTATTCCCTCTGGCCCTCAATCAGTCTCTTTGGGGATCCCAACTTGGAACTTCTTGCGCGGCTACTTTTGTATTTTTTAGACTGTCTCTTGTCTGGTGTGGTGAATGGCGAGGGCGGAGGGGTCCTTTCCAGTGGAGGCTGTAGGTAGTCGGCATACCACTCTGGAAGGCTGATCTGGCCCAGATCCAATGCTTCACAAAAATCTGGGAGGTCCGCTGGGGTACGTAAGGTGCACTGATGACTATTGTACGTGACCGCAAGAGCGAATGGGAAACGCCAGGAATATCTCAGTTCTCTTTCCCTCAGCTTCTGCAACAGTGGACGTAATGCACGTCTATTTCTCAACGTGATCTGAGAGAGATCCTGGAAAAGCATTATCGTCTCTCCATTAAAAATGATTTGATCATTTCTCCTTGCCTTGCGCATTATTTCTTCTTTCAGCCCAAAGTTTTGCAGGCAGCAGATCACATCTCTAGGTGGCGCTGTGTAAGGTCCTTTAGGCCAGAGCGCTCTGTGTGCCCTTACAAATTCAATTTCAATGTCCTCCTGCCTTTCAAGTAGGCTGTTAAATACTCTTTTTAGTGCTGGTACAATCTGGTCAGTATCCACTGATTCAGGGATCCCCCTTACTCTTATATTGCACCTCCTGCCTCTGTTATCAAGGTCAGATACAGGCCGGAGTGATACCTGAAACACTGACGGCGCTTGAAAGCAGCCGTCCTGGCTTGCCCTCCCTGAGTGCCCGTGATGTCCGGTTAAGATACCTGGAGTTCTTTGCGGGTAGGGGGGCCATCAATATGACTTCAAATTTGTGAAGCCTTTTTCCAATAAAAATAAAAAAAAAAGAAATTCTTTGTGGACATTTACTGCTTGTGTTTGTTTTAGCTGACCCTGACAGCAATGTGTGGAGTCGTGAAAATGGCGTGATTGTGTAACCTTATACAAAGCACTGTTGGCTGTTATTTACTAAAGGCGTATACACTTTTTATACTACAAGTGCTCTTGAAACTGCCATGAAAATGCTCTTGTAGTGCAAAGAGGATTTGCCCATTGGAAATAACCCCCATTTTCTCTGAAAACAGCAATGACATCACCCCAAAAATGTTTTAGCGTTGAGACAATAATCCACACATTCTTGATTAACAAACTTTTTTATACCTGCACAATCACATGTGCATTTACCAAAGGTTTTTCAAACAAACCAACATGTTTGTTGTCTACTAGGGATGAGCTTCGTGTTCGAGTCGAACCCATGTTCGACTCGAACATCGTCTGTTCGCCCATTCGCCGAATTGCGAAAGATATGGGCCGTTCGCGCCAAATTCGTGTGGCGCGTCATGGCCCATAATTCACTGCGGCATCGCAGTGCAGCGCCGTCTGAACAGAGAGCCGTAATTGGCCAAAGCCAAGCAGGCTTTGGCCAATTATGGCTCAGGGGATTTAGTACACGCCCCACACTATATAAGGCCGCCTGCACGGCGGCCCTGTGTAGTGTGTGTTCCGGCGTTCATTGAGAGAGAGAGAGAGACAGACAGTGACATTTGATTTGAGTTAGATAGATTAGGCAGAACAGTCAGTCAGTTAGCTGCATTTACAGTGTATTGTGTATATATATATGCATCCCAGGTGTTGCATATATATATATATACACTGTATTTAGTTTAGCTAGATCCGTTCCTGTTATCTTCCTACTGACAGGCAGGCTTGTCTTGTTACAGTATTTACAGCTACCTGAAGAAAATTACTAGTGTTCTTTTGATACTATTAGTACCACAGTCAGGCAGCTAGACTATTTACAGTTAGTGCAGTGCGTCCTGCTCACAGTGTTCAGCTAGATTCGTTCCTGTTATCTTCTTACTGACAGGCAGGCTTGTCTTGTTACAGTATATACAGCTACCTGAAGAAAATTGCTGGTGTTCTTTTGATCCTATTAGTACCACAGTCAGGCAGCTAGACTATTTACAGTTAGTGCAGTGCGTCCTGCTCACAGTGTTCAGCTAGATCCGTTCCTGTTATCTTCTTACTGACAGGCAGGCTTGTCTTGTTACAGTATATACAGCTACCTGAAGAAAATTACTGGTGTTCTTTTGATCCTATTAGTACCACAGTCAGGCAGCTAGACTATTTACAGTTAGTGCAGTGCGTCCTGCTCACAGTGTTCAGCTAAAACTACAAGTTAGTGGGGTGCGTCCTGCTCACAGTGTTCAGTTAAACCTACAAGTTAGTGGGGTGGGTCCTGCTCACAGTGTTCAGCTAAACCTACAAGTTAGTGGGGTGCGTCCTGCTCACAGTGTTCAGCTAGATCCGTTCCTGTTATCTTCTTACTGACAGGCAGGCTTGTCTTGTTACAGTATTTACAGCTACCTGAAGAAAATGACTGGTGTTCTTTTGATCCTATTAGTACCACAGTCAGGCAGCTAGACTATTTACAGTTAGTGCAGTGCGTCCTGCTCACAGTGTTCAGCTAAACCTACAAGTTAGTGGGGTGCGTCCTGCTCACAGTGTTCAGCTAAACCTACAAGTAAGTGGAGTGCGTCCTGCTCACAGTGTTCAGCTAAACCCACAAGTTAGTGTGGTGCGTCCACCTCACAGTGTTCAGCTAAACCTGCAAGTTAGTGGGGTGCGTCCTGCTCACAGTGTTCAGCTAAACCTACAAGTTAGTGTGGTGCGTCCACCTCACAGTGTTCAGCTAAACCTACAAGTTAGTGGGGTGCATCCTGCTCACAGTGTTCAGCTAGATCCATTCCTGTTATCTTCTTACTGACAGGCAGGCTTGTCTTGTTACAGTATATACAGCTACCTGAAGAAAATTACTGGTGTTCTTTTGATCCTATTAGTACCACAGTCAGGCAGCTAGACTATTTACAGTTAGTGCAGTGCGTCCTGCTCACAGTGTTCAGCTAAACCTACAAGTTAGTGGGGTGCATCCTGCTCACAGTGTTCAGCTAAACCTACAAGCTAGTGGGGTGTGTCCTGCTCACAGTGTTCAGCTAAACCTACAAGTTAGTGTGGTGCATCCACCTCACAGTGTTCAGCTAAACCTACAAGTTAGTGGGGTGCGTCCTGCTCACAGTGTTCAGCTAAACCTACAAGTTAGTGGGGTGCGTCCACCTCACATTGTTCAGCTAAACCTACAAGTAAGTGAGGTGCGTCCTGCTCACAGTGTTCAGCTAGATCCGTTCCTGTTATCTTCTTACTGACAGGCAGGCTTGTCTTGTTACAGTATTTACAGCTACCTGAAGAAAATTGCTGGTGTTCTTTTGATCCTATTAGTACCACAGTCAGGCAGCTAGACTATTTACAGTTAGTGCAGTGCATCCTGCTCACAGTGTTCAGCTAAACCTACAAGTTAGTGGGGTGCGTCCACCTCACAGTGTTCAGCTAAAGCTACCTGTAGAAGGTTGGTGGTGTTCTCATACTACAGGCAGGCAGTTGATTTTGCTAGTATCAGTGCATATATATATATATATATATATATATATATATATATATATATATATATATATCCCAGCTTAGTGCAGCTACAGGCCATTAGTATGTCTGGAAGGCCAAGAAGGAGAGGCAGACAGTCACAAGCCAATAAGAGAGGGCAAGCAGGCTCTGTGTCTAGTGCTGGTCATGGAGACGGTGCATCCTCATCAGCACGTGGCCGTGGGACACGCTTGGCCTTTTTTTCGGCAGCTGGCCGTGTTGAGCCGCAACATGCGGAAGACTTGGTCGAGTGGATGACCAAGCCGTCCTCATCCTCCTCATCCTCTCTCACCCATGCTCAGGGTACTTTGTCTGGCAAAGCAGCGGCCTCTTCCCTCGGCTCAATGTCATCAGTGACTCCTTCCCTAACCCCACCATGTCCTCCTGAGGAGTCCCTCGAACTGTTTGACCACAGTGTTGGGTACATGCTCCAGGAGCATGCCCAGCGTTTGGAAGGCTCTGATGATGATACTGAGCTCGATGAAGGCAGTAATATGGGCACGGACAGAGGGGGTGCCCAAGAAGGACAGCAATCTGGCAGTCATGCTCCCCCTGCTGCAGCATACTGCCAGGTTTGCTCCAGTGATGAGGAGGGAGGGGATGATGAGGTCACTGACCCAACGTGGGTGCCTGATAGGAGAGAGGAGGAGGAGGAGGAGGAGGAGGCGGCACATCACCAATGAGGCAGGATGCCCTCCAGGGGCCAGCCTAAGGACAGCACATTGACTGCATCACACCCCAAAGCTCCACATGTGCAGGGCGCTGCAGTCTCTGCACGTTATTCAAAAGTTCTTTGGTGTGGGCCTTTTTTGAGATGAGTGCATCAGATCGCACCACTGCTTTTTGCAACATATGTCTCAAGTGTATCTCGCGTGGCCAAAACATCTCCCGCTTGGGTACCACATGCTTGACCAGACATATGTTGACCTGCCATGCAGTTCGTTGGCAAGCGTATCTAAAAGACCCACACCAAAGAACAAAGAGGACCTCTCCTTGCTCCTCATCAGCTGAGATTTCCAACCCCACTATACCTTCAGTCCTCTCTGAGACCTGCACTGAGAGGAATGAAGGTGTAGAATTAGGTGTGTCACAGCCAAGTACTTGTGGGCAATCTGCTTTTGGTACACCAACGTCAGATTGTACCAGGCAAATTTCCCTGCCCCAGCTGCTGCACCGCCGAAAGAAGTTTGCTCCCAGCCATCCACATGCCCAGCGGTTGAATGCTAGCTTGGCAAAATTGCTAGCACTTCAACTGCTGCCTTTTCAGTTGGTAGACTCTGCCCCCCTCCGTGAGTTTGTGGAATGTGCGGTTCCTCAGTGGCAGGTACCCAAACGCCACTTTTTCTCAACAGGGGCAAGTAATTACAATTCTTGATCTAATATTTCACAACAGGGCCCATTTCTGCACCCACCAAGAGCGAGTGAGGACTTACAGTGTTGTGGCACCAGCACCACCACCAAAGGCCCATTTTTTTTTGCCCTTGTTCAACAGGGGCATGTAATTACAATTCTTGATCTAATATTTCATAGCAGGGCCCATTTCTGCACCCACCAAGAGCGAGTGAGGACTTACAGTGTTGTGGCACCAGCACCACCACCACCACCACCAAAGGCCCAGTTTTTCTGCCCCTGTTAAACAGGGGCATGTAACTACAATTCTTGATCTAATATTTCACAGCAGGGCCCTGTGAGGTCTTACAGTGTTGTGGCCACAACAACACCTAAGGCCCAAATTTCTGCTGAGTATATAGGGCAGGCCCCTACTTTCAAACATCTAACTTACAAACGACTCCTACTTGCAAACTTAAGGAGACAACAGGAAGTGAGATGAAATCTACCCCTAGGAAGGGAAATTCTCTCCTGTAAGAGTTAATATGGGAAAAACTTTTCTCCTTTCCACTGATGCTTTCCAATCCTTGTTCCACAAAAAAACCCAAATTTTCAAAAAACCCTTCCCTATGTTTTCCAAAAAGCTTAAAAAAGATTTTTTGGCTGGAGCTAAACACGTTAAAAATGTACCCGTTCAAAATTACAAACAGATTCTACTTAACAACAAACCTACAGTCCCTGTCTTGTTTGCACCGCCTGTATACTGCTGTTCAGAGTATATAGGGCCTGGTGGCCCCACACCTTTCCTTATTTTAATTTGGGTGCGGGGTTCCCCTTAATATTCATACAAGACCCAAAGGGCCTGGTAATGGACTGGGGGGTACCCATGCCGTTTGTCTCACAGATTTTCATCCATATTGCCAGGACCCGACATTACATTAAACCCGCAAGCAGTTTTAAATGAGATTTTTTCCTTTAAAAATGACATTTGGTGCAGGGACTGTTCTAAACACGAGAAACACGCGCCACTTTACAGGCATACTATAGACACCCCCAGGTACGATATTTAAAGGAATATTTCACTTTTATTTTTTTACTTTAAGCATCATTAAAATCACTGCTCCCGAAAAAACTGCCATTTTTAAAAGTTTTTTTTGCATTGATACATGTCCCCTGGGGTAGGACCCGGGTCCCCAAACCCTTTTTAGGACAATACTATGCAAATTAGCCTTTAAAATGAGCACTTTTGATTTTGAACGTTCGAGTCCCATAGACGTCAATGGGGTTCTAACGTTCGTGCGAATTTTCGGTCCGTTCGCAGGTTCTGGTGTGAACCGAACTGGGGGGTGTTCGGCTCATCCCTATTGTCTACCAATTCTGGGGTGGCATTATCAAAAATAGAAATGTCCATTTACGATAAAACAGGCCTGTGTAAAACAAACAAGAAAGAGAAAAAAATTTGAACTTACAAAGTTCACATATGGTAAAACTTGAAGGCAATATCAGACATGAGTATTTAGGAACTGTGTTTGATATTGCGTTCAGATGGGGTCAAATCACCCCTTGAAAAGCCAAATTTGGAAGATGCACACCAATTTTTGAATGTCAACATGTGCTAGCTGCCATCACGGGGGATTAAGGGACGTGTTTTGTGGGAGCAACCCCTTCCTCACCGCTACTTTATTATTGAGGAAGGTGTTGCACCCCCAAAACACGTCCATTGATCTCCCGTGATGGCAGATAGCACATGTTGGCACACTGTGTGCATCCTCCAAATTAGACTTTTCGAAACATTGCTAAAAGATTAAAAACATTGTACCACATAAAAAAAGTGATTTTGTGGGGTTTTAAATTTGCCCCAAAACATCAATGATGTTATTATTATTTTTTATCACATCATTTATTTTTTTCTGGATGTTTTCCAATTCTAAATTACACCCCATGATCTCCCCGATCAGGATCTGGTCACTTTCAGATGTAAAAGGATCTCGATCCCTAACATCACGATCACCTAAAAAGAGAGAAACCAAACAAAAACAGGTATCAAAAATCAGCGGACATCCATCTCTTACCTGAGCCTGTGGTCGCAGACACTCACCTGTTGTGGTGCCAATTTCCACTACATCTTCTTCCTCCTCCTGCTCCGCTTGTGTTTGGGGTATTTCACCTTCTTCCATAGGTGGGGGGTCTCTGGTCTCCTCGGATGAGGGGTGTCCTCCGAGTCTTTTCTCCCCTATGTAAAACAAAAATGGTATAATTAGCACACAGATATTTGATGGCAGAACTATAAATAGGAAACATTGCTTGGAAGTGGGGTACAATTGTCAATTTTAGCAGAGTTCCAAGATGTAGCTTTTTTAGTGTCCTTTGTCAACCTGCAATACTTTACCTGTTTAGTACAAGCTTCACAGATGTAGCCCCCCCTATAGTATACACTGGAGCACCTGTGTGGCCCCCCTAATAAAAATGGTGTTCTGGTGTCCCACACTAGTGCTCCAGTGTCCAGATGTGAAAACAGCTGCTCAGTGTCCTCTCCTTACACAGAATCTAGTTTGCATTTCATTCTAGTAACAAACCCATCTACACAACCAAATATTTTGCATCCCGGTAGGCCTGAAAAAATTTAGGAAAATGCATATGGCCTAAACAATGGTGTTTTAGAGGGGAAAAAAAATGTTGGATACAAACGAATAATGGGCCCATGAACATTAAAATTGACATTTGAAACTGTACAATTAAGAAAAGCATATGGAGCAGCAGGAACGTAAGAAAGCCAAAAAGAATAGGAACACAGCACAACTACTTACTTTTTTGCAGCACTCTCCGGATCTTTCTGTACTGCTCTGGCTCTCGTAATTTGAGGTCCGACCACCGCTTCCTGAGCTGATCTTTCGATCGTCGTACCCCGAAATTCCTGTGCAGACTTTTGACCACTTTCTCCATGATCTTGGCCTTTCTGATATTGGGGTTAGGGTAAGGTCCATACTTTCCATCATAGTCGGCCCTCTTCAGGATGTCCACCATCTCCAACATCTTCCCAAAGGACATATTTGTGGCCTTAAATCTTCTCCTTCTGGATCGGGACGTTTCTGTCTCCGGGCTTTCCTCCGCCTCCTCCTCGTTGCTGCAATTAGCACGCACCTGCTGTGACTCCACCATGTGCTCTTCACCCACTGTGCCAAACGAAAAGGGGCGGGGAATAGACTAGAAAGAATGTCAGGGGCGGGCGGAGTTACACGCATGTGCAGTGTATATAAAGCGTAACACACGTGCGTATTACGTACGATCTGTGAGCGGAGGAAGGAGCATTGGACGCGCCGATCGTAAGAACGAAGGTAAGAGACAAACTTGTGCCTATACTGCTTCTAGATTGAGGCCTATATTGTAACAAGATTAGGAGAGTTTTGTCTGACATTAGGCTTTGTCTTGTGTTGTGTCTTGCAGTGAACATGGATATGCTACTGAAAGACAATGACTTCATGTCAGTATTCCTAGATATGTTAAGGGAGCTGCCCTGTCTGTGGGAGATTAACCACCCACATTACAAGAACCAAACAAAGAGGAAGGCAGCACTGGATCAATTGTGTGAAATTGTGAAGCAGGTGATCCCCACGGCAGACATCACATTTTTGAAGATCTTAATTGGTGGCCTGAGGAGCACTTATGTAAGGGAGCGCCAGAAAGTCCTGGATTCACAGAGATCCGGTGCAGCAGATGACATCTATGTCCCCAGGATGTGGTACTACGACAGGCTGCATTTTCTGGCAGGCCAGACTGAACCCAGGCCACCCCCCTCCAGTCTTCCTTCCACGCTTCCTTCCCCCCCGGCTGAGGCTTCTGATGCCCAACCTGGGCCTTCCAGGCAACATGTGGAGGAGCCCAGATTGAGCCAGGTATAGCATTCTTCTAAATATTTCTGCTTGTCCAATCAATGATGTTAACTAGATGTTAGTTGGGAGTACTAATTTAGGATTGTGATTGATGAAGCAAAAACGAAAACCATGTCCCTTTTTCATACACAGGGAAGTCGCAGCCAGGAGGTGGCCGGGCTGAGCCGGCTGCCTGATATGCCGGTCCCTCCACTCCCCCTGGAAAGAGAAAGTGGCAGGAGGAGGAGTGCCCTAGAGGAGGCTGCCAGAGGACTCTTTTGGAGGGCTACAGAGGTCATGGGAGCACCCCACACAGTGGAGGAGGACATTGCTGCCACCATTGCCTATAAAATGCAGAGGATGGAGGAGGGACAACAAGTCATGTGTGACTCATGTGAGACTCATATTGGAGGCTCTTAACAAAGGTATGAGGGGCCAAATTACATCTCAGACACACCTTTGCGAACTCACAGATGGTCCTCCTCCTCCTCCTGCAGGTCCTCCTCCTCCTCCTCCTTCTCCTCCAGGTCCTCCCAGTCCTCCTCCTCCTCCAGGTCCTACTCCTCCTCCTGCCACATCTCCAACAGCACAGCCACAGCCCGGAAGGAAGCGTGGAAGGAAGACCAGAAAGTGAGGACCCTGGATCCAGTCTGGTCGGCCAAAAGATGCAGCCTCTTGTGGTACCACAGCCTGGGGACACACATGTCATCTGCTGCTTTCCGGATCTCTGCGAATTCTGGACCAGACTGCCCTCCCTTACATATGGACTCCTCAGGCCACCAATTTTGATGTTCAAGAATTGATGTCTGCCCTGGGGGTCCCAGGCTTTGCTAATTTCTCCTGTTGATTCAGTGTTGCCTCCCTCTTTGTTTGGTTCTGAGCCTTTAATAAAGGATTTTTTGTTTGAATTATACTTGCCTATGTGTGTTTTACTTCAAAAAGAATAGTTGGTTTGTGAGGATTCAGGTACATTTCAAATATACAATGTGAAATTAACAAGGGACACCAACAACAAACAATCTCCTTGAGATTAAATAATAAAAGATATCAATGGTGTTGGGGTAACTTGACACACAAAACACACACAAAAATATTCTGGAGTCAAACTAAAAACAACATTAAACAAAGATCAGCCTTGGAAAAAATACAAACATAAAATCGAAACCAAAAATGGCTTAAAATCCAAAAAAAAAAAAAAAAAAAAAAACATTCTGTCAGATGTGACAAATAACAATATATTCAGGGAATCCCAATAAAAAAACAAAAAAAAAGTTTGTGAGAAGTGTGTGTGAATATGAGCAGCAAAACTCCTTAATTCTTCTCACATTATAAAGAAGAAGAGAGTGCGCTGTATTAAACCATTTTTTACATTGCAGCGTGACGAAAGGGCTGTTTCCATTGCGAACGCTAAGTTTACCAGACCGAGCTGTTCCGTGTCGGAATTTCATCTGAGCATGCGTGGCACTTTGTGCGTCGGAACAGGCCACACACGGTCGGAATTGACGCGATCGGATTTTGTTGTCGGAAAATTTTATCTCCTGCTCTCCAACTTTGTGTGTCGGAAAATCCGATGGAAAATGTCCGATGGAGCCCACACACGGTCGGAATTTCCGACAACACGCTCCGATCGGACATTTTCCATCGGAAAATCCGACTGTGTGTACGGGGCATTAGAGTTGTAAGCTCCGGTGTGGCTCCTGTCCCCTAGACAGACCAGCTGAAGCACTGCATGGCATCTTTTAGCCTGACTCATTCAAAAGCCCCATGGATGCTTAGGGGGTTGAAGATTGTCTTCTCGCGACGATAGATGTGAACTCCTTATATACCAGTATTATTCAAAAACATGGCCTAAAAGGAGTAGAGAAAGCACTTTATAAAGACGCCAATCTTAAACAAGAACAGATTAATTTTATTTTAGAAGCTTTAAAATTAGCAATGGAAAGCAATTATTTTTGGTATCAGAAGGACTATTATGTGCAAACTAAGGGTGTCGCCATGGGAGCCAGATATGCCCCAAGCGTGGCTAATTTATTCATGGATATGTGGGAAGAAGAAAATATATATAAAAGTCCACGCTCGGAGATTGAATTTTACCGTCGTTATATAGATGACGTGATTATAGTGTGGAGGGGCACGGCAGAGTCATTTTACAATTTCCTAGGAGCAATGAATCAAAATAAATATGGCATCACTTTTAGTGGGACATGCGACCCTCAAGCAATTGATTACCTAGACGTACAGATTTTCAAAGAAAATAACGAATTACACACAAGAACTTTTTTCAAGGCTACGGATCGTAATGGCTACATTCCAACATCTAGTTGCCATCATCCGAAGTGGAAGCAGAACATTCCGAAAGGCCAACTAATGAGGTTGCGAAGAAATTGCTATAGGATAGACGATTATTACAGCCAAGCCGACACCCTGATTAAAAAATTCATTGATAAAGGATACCACAAAGAACCCCTAATGAGATATAAGATGGAAATAGGGAGCTTAGATCGTGATCTCCTACTGAGAAAGAAAGAGAAAACTGATAACCACTGTAAGATGGATATGGCTTTTATCACTGGTTTTAACAATCAATATCGGTCAATTGAACATATTTTTAGGAAATATTGGCCTATTTTAAAATCAGACAGAACTTTGGTGAAGATACTCCCCAAAAAACCAAGATTTATTTACAAGAAGGCCCCCAGTCTGAGGAACCAGTTGGTACATAATGTGATCGACCCGCCTAAACCGGTTAAGTTATTCCCTGAATTAAAAGGTTTTTTCAGATGCCAAAAGTGTCTACCCTGCCGTGTAAGTAAGAGACAACCAAAGAAAAAATTGCTCTTTAAGTCAAGAACAGGGAAAGAGTATCAAATCAGAGAATTGATCACCTGTGAAAGTACTCACGTCACATATGTGATAGAATGCCCCTGTCGGCTTCAGTACGTGGGAAGAACCACTAGGCCTCTCCGCGTTAGGATTAGAGAGCATATTAACAACATTAAAAAAGGCTTCCCAAAGCACAATCTCTCCAGGCACTTTGACGAGGTCCACAATAGAAATCCCACAGGGTTAATCTTTTATGGCATAGATCTGATCAAAGATCACTGGAGAGGCGGTAATAAAAGAATAAAAGTGTCCCAGAATGAAACTAAGTGGATATACCGCTTAGGGAGCCTTGTTCCCAGAGGGTTAAATGTGGACATTGATCTGAACTGTTTTTTATCTAATTCTTAAAAACACTGTAGGTTTCCACGATCGGTTCTGAATTGCGTCTTAATCAAAAAGGTGGAATATATATGTGCCCCTATCTTATCCCCTGACTCCCGAAGATTTCAATATTTTTAGATGATATAGAGATACTTCAACACTACTTCTAGTATACTCTCAGATATTTATTGATAAATCAAGATATTTTGGTTCACAAATTAATATACCCATTGACATACCAACATATTCTCTTCTGATTCTGGTTTATACCAGCACTATTTATACAATGTATTCCTCTTCGTACATCTTTTTTTAAAAAGATTTTTAATATATCGTCCCTTTTTCATGTGCACAATATTTTATATATACATACATTTTTAAGAATTTTTTATATGTATATTTTTAGATATATATACATAAAACTCTTTTTTAAACTCTGCCTGAATACCTCTTGAGGTAATTATATGTTATATCTTTGGTTTTAGCTATTCGATTGTTATGTTATTTTTACCAGATAGTATCTGGTTTGCAAATTACAATTCCCCACGGCCGTTATTCCATATGAATTACAAGTACAATAAAACTTCCACCAGATGGCGCTCAAGGAGACTCTATCCAGTAATTTCTTTGGCCTAATGATATTGGGTCTTTGGCTTTCGTTTCCATAATTGAGCGAATTTTTCGATTGGATTTACAAGATGCCTGTCATTTAGCATCTAGTACGGGATTGGCCGCGGCATGTACTGCACCCAGATATAAGACGTTGAGAGGACCAAGATGGCAGCGCCTCCGATGACGTCCGTGTGACGAAACGCGTAAGGCGGGACTATCTTGGCACGCACAACGTCACTTCCTGTCACTGTGGTTTTCGATAGCGGACCGGTGAAACGCAAGCGGTAGCTGCACACTACGCTGCGTCCCGGAACGGCTAGGGGAGTTAGAGAGCTTGCAGGCTCCCTCTCCTTTTTAATAAGTGATTGGTTTTCAATTCCTTGGACTTAATGTGCTATTTTTGATTTTTTAAATAAAAACTATTTTATGGAGTCACGCTATGTGGAGCACCTCCTTTTTTTCATATAATGCTCTGGAGTGGATGTCCGACCGGAAATAGGACTACTACAGGGGATCGTCATCTTCCCCCATCCCCTCCATGAGTGGCTGATCCGGGCTGAGAGGATACCGACATACGGGGATCGGACCGACATCTAGATTGGATCGGGATCTGGCGTACACACTTCCTATGCCTAGACCCCTGCAGGGGTACAGCGTTCCGGTGAGTGGAATCACATCGGGGGGAGTGTGTTTGTTTTTAAAAAATTTTTGGAGGAAATCCTGTGGAAGACATGACATGAACTTCTCTGCCACCTTCATATGAGGCTTTATATTGGTTCACCAACTAGAGACTTACCTTTATATACATCAGGAAATTAGAGACTTACCTTTATATATCAACCATTTAATATTCTGGGTCTTAATATTTGCACATTTATTGTGTATTCTTTCACGTATCCATTTTTTATATTGTTTTTTTATATTGTTTTTTAGCACTTCATTATAGAGGGCTGTGGATACCCTTTACTTTATACACTATAGAGGATTGTGGACACTTTTTATTTTATTTATTTTTTATTTGCATCTCCATTTCTACCACCCAGGGGGTAGATGGAACACTGCACTTGACACTTTTTTCACAATACTAGTGGTTAACCTATTAATATTTGCACATGAGATTATAATTGTGTATTTTTATATTTATTCTCTGATTGATTATCTACTGTTTAGCACTTTATTATCATTATTTATTAATTAATAGCACTGCACTTTGAGGGTACTACTTACTGGTGTTCCTTGCAACATGTCACATTGGTGCACTTACTACTATTATTAGACACAAAATATACCAATATACCCCCTTTTTTGCACAGCGCCATTCCCTACTTTTTTACACGTATCTATCTAGGGTACACGTTAGTGTCCCTTGTTTACATAGGGGGGCTGCAGTTGCAAATATATCCTGTAGCGCGGATCCACTGACAAAATTGCTTAGGGGGTACTGGTGGTACATAGGACAGAGGAGAGGCATAGAGGAGAAGGGGGGTGGAGCTGACAAACCTCACATCATCACCACCAGCTGTATGGAGATGTGGTGGTAAGCTCCAGCACTGAGCCCTGTCCTGCACCCTTCCTAGTTGCAAGCAGAGTTACCCAATGTGCTGTGCAGAAATATAGCGTGCTTGACCATGCTTGCTGGAGCACGAGTCAGCAGTAACGTGGATCTTGCTGCTGACTGGCTTGCCCAATGATGCCCAAGGACCCCACACCATTTTTTTAAAAAAAATTTGGCCGGGGTTCCCCTTAATATCCATACCAGACCTGAAGGGCCTGGTATGGAATTTAGGGGGACCCCCCACGTCATTTTTTTTTAATTTTGATTCGGGGTTCCCCCGATGGGAATTCACATGCCGTTTTTATCAATGAACTTTTATATGTATTGTCGGACCGGCAATTCATTAATAGCCACGAGTAGTTTTAAATAATGTTTTTCCTTTGAAATGTCATTTTGCTGTCAGACTGTTCTAAACAAGGGAAACATGTGCCCCTTTATAGGCATACTATAGACACCCCCCAGGTATGAAATTTAAAGGGATATTATACTTTTATTGTTTCACTTTAAGCATTATTAAAATCACTGCTCCTGAGAAAACGGCCGTTTGTAAAACTTTTTTTTCATTGATCCATATCCCCTGGGGCAGGACCCAGGTCCTCAAACACTTTTTATGACAATAGCTTGCATATAAGCCTTTAAAATTAGCACTTTTTATTTCTCCCATAGACTTTCAAAGGGTGTTCCGCGGCTTTCGAATTTGCCGCAAACACCCCAAATTGTTTGCTGTTCAGCGAACTGGCGAACAGCCGCTGTTCGAGTCGAACATGAATTCGACTCAAACTCAAAGCTCATCCCTAGTCATTAGATGATCCCCAGTCTTCCACTTGGATGGTCGCACATCTTTTGGTATCCCACATGCAGGTAACATTATTTCCCCTATGTTTTTTGCAGTACCTGTGCAATTCACCGCACAACAGAGCCCCAGGACAGTGATATATAGATATACTCTAAAGATTCTTATATTCCAGATTGGTTGGCAATATATGGCCTACAATCTTAAAGGTTTCTTGGGATTTTGTTTGGGACCTCAAGAACTGGATATTCCTGGTAGACTATTAACCGCTCTATTTGCATCAAGATAACTACTTGCCAACTTTCCTGACCTTTCACATCCCTTTTCAATTCTCACTTTTTTACTTCTTTGTTTTCCTCACTTGCTGTCTGCCATCTCACTCTATTTCACACATCCCCCATTTCCTCACTTTACTATCCCCTCATTACTTATTCCATGCCATTCACTCCTTTTTTTTCGTCTTCCATTACACCACCTTGTTACCATCCCCACCCTCCATCCCTCATTCACACTATACTCACTTGTCCTTGTTTTGTTTTTGTTTTGTTTTGGGTTGTTTTTGTTCTGTTTTGTCCCCCCCCCCACTTTCCTCCACTCCTTCTCACCTCCTTTCATCCTATTTTTATTATCGTATACCCACATCCCCCTTCCTTCCCATTATTCACTGTTTGTTAGTCCACCCACTCTTCTCTCACATATATTCCCCACTTTTTAGCTCCTTCACTTTTTCACCCACACGCTAGGTCACCTTTACTTTTCATTCCCATTTTCACTGACCAGCCCATACACACACCCCCCCCCCCCCGTTCTTCCTATACATTTATTCCTTCACACACACCTTTTTCCACTTTAGGCTTTTTCACATCCTCACGTTAGTTTCCTACCCACTTACCCTTTTCCCCCTCTTTTTCCAATTTTCCTTCTCCTCCCCCATCCCTAGTTGGTTACCATTGATTACCAGATAGACACAATAGGCCCATAATAAGTATTGCCGGATCCCACACACATATTGCATGGGAGTGCCTGATGCGACTCAATATGCAATATGCATTCCTACTCACCATATTTGTGCCTACTGCCATACATGACATGTATATGTACTAGACCAATATGTGCATGTGGGCTTTGCCTTAAAGCGTGATTGACCGCCCATTTATAATTATATTATAATTAATATTTTGCACCCAAACCTTGAACCTTGTACTCTACAACAATGTCCCCTGCTGATTTACTACAGGTGCTGATTCTTTTCCCATTCCTCCTACTAATGTGATTCCTTGCAAGCCGCGCACGGATGGGTGGGACGCCCTGTTTTGGAGATGTTGTTTGGCCGGGGGACCCTTTGTGGGATCATGTGAGGACCCTTTAGAGGATCTCTGGTTAAGAAACCCCCTTCTATACAATGTGATTGGTAATTATGCATTAAGATGTTCATTAATACCAGTAGAATGTTCTTTAAATACAAATTTGAATTACTAACGTAATTCCTCCACAGCAAACCTAATCTCTGACGATGACCCTGAAGGGTCGAAACGTGTCAGGATTCATGTACTTACCAGCATTTGTTGACCTATAATGTTGTGTATTACATTATGTTTGCACCACATGTATTGATTTTTTCAGTTTTCTGTACTAGAGCTCATTTTTTAACTGTCAATGTCATTGTACTATGGTTTTCATCACTAAAGGTATAATGTTTTTTCTTTCCAACCCCTGATGCCTAGAATAACCCCATTGGGGGAAACTTCCCATTTTTTAGAGACTGGGAACCTGCCATTGTGGTACAACACATTCTGCAAATTCATGAAAGGGGGCAGAATCCACCAGATGAAAAGGCAGGAATTGTTAAGCCAGCAGCTTGTACAAGCTGGAATTTAGACGCTGGACAAATTGCCAGTTTAATGTCTGTATATTCACACAATTTTCTTTTATTTGCCCATATATTCTCACAATTGACCCTTTGTTGCCTGAGCATTGTAAGGATTGCCATTTGTTGCCTGTGTATTTTAACAACTGCACATGTTACTTGCAAAGAGAGTGAACTCCTTTTCCCCAGTGCCCTCAGCAAGCTCATTCAGAAAAATTGGTCTCTTGAAGTTCACTGGGAGAGAGTCATCCTCGAAAAATGTTGGTTTATACAATTTTTACAAAATGGAGAGTTATTTGGTGTTGCAGGTATTGGGAAAGATGAGCATACACTATCTTCTTTCACAGGTAGCAGGATTTTAATACAATTTGCAACAAACCTGCTTCAATTGAGGCTCGATTCACACAGGGGCAACACGACTTTAGCGCGACTTTGCAAGGCTACTTCAACGCGGCTTCAACGCGGCTTCAACGCGACTTCAGCGCGACTTTAAGCAATTTACAACGCAACTTCAAGTCGCCTCCAGGACAGGCGACTTTGGCTGTGGCCAATCACAGAATAATCAGCTCTCTGGGAGGGAGGGGTTTGCCTGGGCAAACTAATTTTTTTCCTGTAAAGTCGCTTCAATATAGATGGAGATCCGACTTGGAGGCAACTTCAATTGAATTCTATGGGTACAGGTCGCCTAGAAGTCGTATCCAAGTAGTACAAGTAGTACGCTCTGAAGTCGGAGCGACTTCAGTAGTGTCAATTAAGACGCTCTCATTCACTGTAATGCAAATCTCACAGTAAAGCGACTTGGGGCGACTTGAGGGCTTACAAGTCGGATCCCAAGTCGTCCTAATGTGAACCGACCCTTAGGAAAATCTGTAATTTTTTGCTCATGCATAATGGGACTGCAGGAAGTGTCATTTGTTTTGGTTTCTCTCAAAAAGAGCATTGTGGAATCAGAGCAAATTTTGAGAAATTTGCACATTCCATTTTGTGAATAAGGAAGGTCAATGTTTTGTTTATCAGAATAAAAGAGAAAATATATTCTAGCACATATGATGAGGGAAACAGTGGAAAATAAAAGCAACCTTCATTTTTTATTTAATGTGAAGGCTAAACCTGACAAACCATCAGCAGGAAGAAATCCATGTTGCCCTTCCATAGCTTGTTAAAATCAATTAAAGGCCATTAGATCACACAGAAGGATAAGATATAAGCCCCACAGCATTGCTATGTAGTCACTATGCATTTTTGCCATGCACAGAAGAAAGACCAACTCTAGCAGGTGCTAACAAGACCTTTTTGCAATTATCTAATTGTTCTTTGATCCCAATGTGTCTTATTAGTATTTGTAAACATTTTAGTTGGAAAAAAATTGCAGCATGTCCTTGTTATTGTGAACAAATAAACTAAAATTACTGAACAGTTGCATTCTCCTGTACTTTGCATGTATACAACATGGTAAAAACAAAAATTGTTTGATATTTAAATTGTTAAATTGTTCGATAATTAAATATTACATTTGAAAATTAAATAGCAAATCTTTAGACCACTTTCACACTGGGACCGCGGCCACGTTAGTGCTAAAGTACCGCTCGTTTTAGCGGTGCTTTAGCGCTGTTTAAGCGCTGCTTTTCAGCCTCTAGCGGGCTGCTTTTAACCCCAAAGAGGAGGTTAAAAGCTCCTGTGTTGCGACACTTCCAAATCGCTTTGTAGTCGCTTTGAAAGCGCTGCCCATACATTTCAATGAGCAAAGAATTTTGGCAGAGGTAAATACAGCACTCCCAAACCACCCAAAAGATGCTGCTTGCAGGACTTTTTCTAATGTCCCGCAAGCGCACCGCCCGAGTATTAAAAGTCACACCGAAATGAATGAGAGGCGGTTTTCAGAAGCTTTACAGGTGCTATTTCTAGCACTAAAACGCCTAAAAAACACCTCAGTGTGAAAGGGGTCTTAGTAGTGATACACATAATATGTCCCATGTAAAAAGGATGGCCTGCCCATCTGTTCTTGCCTGTTCTACCTAACAGCTCATAACAAGCTACTTACATCCTTTTTAAATAAGACATTTTTCAGAGTAGCCATTTCATATAAACTGCATGCAGAACATTAACCACTTGCCGCCCGCCCACAGTACATTTACTGCAGCAGGGCAGCAGCTCTAGACTGAGCAAAGTACTAGTACATCACTCAGCACATACATACTGGTGAGCCCCCTGGGGTGTGCAGCAGTGCGATCCCAGGGCCGCTGTGAGAAGCCAGATTACTGTGATCGTTATGACCAAACAGTGATCACATGGTTAAATGTAAGCAAAACTGGCTTTCACAGGGGGACCTTCGGACAGCAGAATTGTTAATTGGGGGAAGGGGAGTGTTAGAGGAGCTAGATGCAGTTATTAAACACAAGTGGCTACTGGGCTATTCACAAAGCATAGCACGCTTCGCGCATGAGCAGTAGGGAACCGGCTGAGAAGTCCTAAGGCTTCACTGCCGGTTTCTGTTACCTGAGATGGTAGCTGCAGCACCCGAGAGCCAATTGAAAAATATGCTCGGGTAAAGACACAGCTGGACTCCTGGACAGGTAAGTGTCCTAATATTAAAAGTCAGCAGTTACAGTATTTGCAGCTTTTTTTATTTTTAAAAAGGAACCTGGAGCCCTTCTTTAAGGCGTGTGTCTTTGTGATTCACACAAGGCAATAAATTCCAGAGTAAAGCAAGTTTATTAAATGAAATAACACCAAGAAAAACATTTCATGGTAATGGTATCTTAAAAGGTGTGTGGTGTCCACAAGAAAAGAAAGGGGGGGAAAGGACACCTTAAAGTCATCCAGTAGTAGGTTCTAGGGTGACAAACGAGGGGACTTTTGTTGTGTATTAGCACTTGCACTTTACCTACAAGGACCTAGTCTACCCACTCATGTAGCCAATCCAGCTCTGGAATTCCAGTGAAATAGTATAGACCCGGGTCTCTAGTGACTTTAATTGATGAGTGTGAGTGCATGAATGCATGAGATATATGTGTAATGTCTGTGGTGGCCACCAGCACACAATAGGACTTTTATTTGCCCTATTTTTAAATACACATGGTTGTTGGATTATGTTTCTACACATTGTGACACAATAAAGTTTTTGTAGGTTCAACTGTTTGTTCTTGAGCGGACCATCTTTTTTTGGGGGGATCTCCTCTTGACCCCTTCCTTCCCTTTCTTACGTGTGGTGTCCACAGCCATCAATGAAGAAGAGGGAAATAGCTCCTTTTTTGTCATCATTGGAAAATTGCTAACTATTTGCTAATACATCCAGTGTGCTGATTCTATGTGCAGCAAGTGGGAAACACACAAGCTTCCCTGCTCAAGAATGGTTGCTGGCAGCAGCAAGGATACGCATCACCAAGAACCAGAAGTCATTAGCTAGGATCTGTGGACACTCTTGACAGCACCAGGAAGAGGAGTAGACAACGCTGGTAACCAAGACAACATGTTTTGTGGCGTGGCCCCTTTCTCAAGTGCTATGTTAGATGAGCTAGAAGATTTAGATACACAAACTGAAGCTGAACTCTATCCCACACTTTATAAGCAGTTACAGCAAACAGTGTTTTTCCCTTTTGGAATAAAGGTTTTACACAAATGAATAAAAACAGATCATTGTAAGCATCTGGTATATTTCATCCCTATATCTGCTACATCTGCAGGTTAGCTTGTTTTGAAAAAAAAACTTTCTGTCTGGATCACCAGGTGAAAATATAAGAAAGAAAGCCTAAAAAGGAAAACTAATTCCAAAGGAAAAGGAAAACTAAAATCCAAAGTTCTCACTGAAGGCTTGTATGCAAGTTCTTTGCCATAAAAAGTGTATGGGGACCCGGGTACTGGCCCAGGGGACATGTATCAATGGAAATTTTATTTTTTAAAACTGCCGTTTTTCAGGAGCAGTGATTTTATTAATGCTTAACCACTTCAGCCCCAGAAGATTTGGCTGCTCAACGACCAGGCCATTTTTTGCGATACAGCACTGCGTCGCTTTAACTGACAATTGCGTGGTCGTGTGATGCTGTACCCTAACAAAATTGACGTCCTTTTTTCCCACAAATAGAGCTTTCTTTTGGTGGTATTTGATCATCTCTGCAGTTTTTCTTTTTTGCGCTTTGCGATTTTGAAAAATATGCAATATTTTGTACTTTTTGCTATAATAAATATCAGCAATTTTTTTTTTTAATAAAAAGCACATTTTTTTCCTCAGTTCAGACTGATATGTATTCTTCTATATATTTTCGGTAATAAAAAATCACAATAAGCATTTATTGATTGGTTTGAGCAAAAGTTATAGCATCTACAAAATAGGGAATAGATTTATGGCATTTTTTTTTTCTAGTAATGGCCGGGATCTGCGATTTTTATCAGGACTGCAACATTTTGGCGGACACATCGGACATTTTGACACATTTTTGGGATGATTGACAATTATACAGCTATCAGTGCTAAAAAAAATGCACTGATTACTGTGTAAATGTCACTGGGAGGGAAGGGGTTAACACTAGGAGGCAATCAAGGGGTTACTGTGTTCCCTAGTGTGTGTTCTAACTGTGGAGGGAGGGGACTGACTATAGGAGATGACAGATCGTGGTTCCTAGCTATTAGGAACCCACAATCTGCCGCTCCTCTCCTCACAGAACAGGGTTTGTGTGTTTACACACAACCCTAACCCTGTTCTGCCTCTCGTGCCCGTGATCGCGCATGGCCAGGAGTCATCGTGAAAGCCGGCCACTAGCATCGACACCGCAGTGCTGCTATCCCACTTAAAGGAGCCAACGTACAGCTACGACCGCTCGTGGGATCGCACCGACCTGCTGCAGTATAATGACGGCGGCTGGTCCGCAAATGGTTAAAGCTAAATGGTTAAAGTTAAAACAATAAAAATGAAACATTCTTTTAAATATCGTGCCTGTGGTGTCTCCTAAGTCTTCCTGAAAAGTAGCGCATCTTTCCCGTGTTTATTACTGTACAGCAGCAAAATGACATTTCTAAAGGAAAAAATGTCATTTAAAACTGCTCTCGGCTGAAATTTATTGTCGGATCCCGGCATAAGAGATAAAAAATCAAAGAAAAAAACGGTGTAGGTTCCCCCCCACCCTTTGAGTCTGGTATGGATATTAAGGGGAACTCCACGCCAAAAAAAAAAATGTGGCGTGGCGCCTCCTCCAGAACCATACCAGGCCGCTTGCTCTCAACATGGGAAGGGTGCTTTGGGGTCCCCCCCAAATCACCTTGATCCCATGTTGATGGGGAAAAGGACCTCATCCCCACAACCCTTGCCCAGTGGTTCAGGGGGTCTGCGGATGGGGGCTTATCGGAATCTGGAAGCTCTCTTTTCCAAGGGGGCCCCCAGATCCTGCCCCTACCCTATGTGAATGAGTATCGGGTACATTGTACCCCTACTCACTCACCAAAAAAAGCAGTGAAATGTGACAAAAGACAATAGCCAGTTTTTGACAATTCCTTAATTAAAAATGTCTTCTTTTTCCCCCCGCTTCATTCTCCATCTTCCTCCAGTCTTCTCCTTCTTCCTCCAGCTACTTCTTCCCCCCGCTTCTTCCTCCATCTTCCTCCAGTCTTCTACATCTTCCTCTGGCTTCTTCTTCCCCTGCTTCATCCTCCGGTCTTCTTTCTCCACCACTGCTGCCGCTCCCACTGAAGACTAAAAAAATGAACCTTCTCTGATGCTGCGATGGGATGGATGATTCCATTCCAAGACCCTGCCCCTTGTGACTTCACCGCCTGGGGCATGATGGGTCAGTGATGTCACAAGGAAGCGGGGTCTGGCTGACATCGTCCAGTGGCCATGCCCCATAGTTATATATGAGCTGTGCGCTATGGAAGCGGATAGATCGGCTGGCTGCAGTGTTGGAGGAGGGTCACTATTTTTAAGTTTAGCGGGTCTGTGGCCGAAGCGGCGGTGGAGAAAGAACGGAGGATGAAGCAGGGGAAGAAGAAGCCAGAGTAAGATGTAGAAGACCGGAGGAAGAAGCGGAGGAAGAAGAAGATCGAAGAAAGATGGAGGAAAAAGCAGGGGAATGAAGAAGACATTTTTAATAAAGGAATTGTCAAAAACCCGCTATTGTCTTTTGTCTCATTTCACTACTTTTTTTGGTGAATGGGTAGGGGTACAATGTACCTGATACCCATTCACATAGGGGGTGGGATCTGGGGACCCCCTTGTTAAAGGAGGCTTCCAGGCTCTGATAAGCCCTCTGCCCACAGACCCCTACAACCACTGGGCAAGGGTTGTGGGGATGAGGCCCTTGTCCCCATCAACATGGGGACAAGGTGTTTGGGGGGAAGAGTTAAAATGATGGAATAAACCAAACTGTTGTGCATTCACTAAAATGCTGAGTACAATGCACGTTTTCAGGAGGTGATGCCATCGGTGAGATTTGAACCCATGACGGGAACCTTTGAAGGTAGCAGGGCATACCACTATGCTACACCATACAATACTGTTATGCATTTGAGGCATTAATATTATGGTACCAACCATGCTCATGTGGCATTGGCTATTAGGTAAGGATGAGCCAAACACCCCCCGGTTCACACACACGAACACCGTTAAAGTCTATGGGACACGAACATGAAAAATCAAAAGTGCTTATTTTAAAGGCTTATATGCATGTTATTGCCATAAAAAAGTGTATGGGGACCTGGGTCCTACCCCAGGGGACATGTATCAATGCAAAAAAGTTTAAAAACTGAAGTTTTTTCAGGAGCAGTGATTTTAACCCCTTCCCGCCGACCGTACGCAGATATGCGTACTCGGCTTTCCGGGGTTATACCGGGATGATGCCTGCAGCTGCAGGCATCATCCCAGTACCGTTGTTTAGAGCGGGCGATCGGCTACCCGTATATAACAACCGATGCGGCTAAAAGCCGCTCGGCTGTTATACCGGAGGAGCGGGAGGGGACATCCCCCTCCCGCCGCCTCCCGCCGCTCTTACCGGGCCTCCCGTGCGATCGGGAAGCCCGGTGTCCAATCGGCTGTCTCCGGCGGCTGTGGGCGGGCTGGAACGAAGCCGTGGGCGGCTTCGTTCCAGCCTTCTCAATGTAAACGCGGAAGCGATGTCATGACGTCACTTCCCGTTTACTCGGCTGCCAATGGCGCCGAATTTAAAAAAATATACAGTATTCAGAATCGCTGTTTTCGGCGATCTGAATACTTTGAAGTGCAGAGAAGGGATCGGGGGTCTTCGCGCAGCGAAGAAAACGCATACGGAAGTCGTGCCCGCATATGTAAACGGTGTTCAAATCACACATGTGAGGTATCGCTGCGATCGTCAGAGCGAGAGCAATAATTCTAGCCCTAGACCTCCTCTGTAACTTTAACCTGGTAACCGTAAAAAAAATTTAAAGCATCGCCTATGGAAATTCATAGCTACCATAGTTTGTCGCCATTCCACGTGTGCGTGCAATTATAAAGCGTGACATGTTTGGTATCTATTTACTCGGCATAACATCATCTTTCACATTATACAAAAAAATTGGGGTAACTTCACTGTTTGGATTTTTTAAAATTCATGGAAGTGTCCCTTTTCCAAAAATTTGCGTTTAAAACACCGCTGCACAAATACCGTGTGATATAAAATATTGCAACAATCTCCATTTTATTCTCTAGATTCTCTGCTAAAAAATATATATATAATGTTTGGGGGTTGTAGGTAATTTTCTAGCAAAAAATATGGATTTTAACTTGTAAACACCAAATTTCAAAAATAGGCTTAGTCATGAAAGGGTTAATAATGCTTAAAGTGAAACAATAAAATTAAATATTCCTTTAAACATCATGCCTGTGGAGTCTCCTTAGTCTGCCTGTAAAGTAATGCATCTTTCCCGTGTTTATAACAGTACCACAGCAAAATTACATTTCTAAAGGAAAAAAATGTAATTTAAAATTGCTTGCGGCTGTAATGTTATGTCGGATCCCGGCAATATAGATTAAATTCATCTGGTGTGAGTTCCCCCAGTCCATTGCCAGGCCCTTTGGGTTTGGTATGAATATTAGGGGGAACTCCCACACCAAAATTTAAAAAAAAATAGCGTGGGGGTCCCCCCCAAAATCCATACAAGGCCCTTCAGGTCTGGTATGGATTTTAAGGTGAACAATGGGCCAAAATAAAAAAAATTGGTGGGGGTCCCCCCAAAATCCATACCAGACCCTTATCCAAACATGCAACCTGACAGGCCGCAGGAAAAGAGGGGGATATAGAGCGCTCCCCCCTCCTGAACCATACCAGGCCACATGCCCTCAACATGGGGAGGGTGCTTTGTGGTCCCCCCAAAACACCTTGTCCCCATGTTAATGGGACAAGGACCTCATCCACACAACCCTTGCCTGGTGTGCTGTCCGATATCAGATGTGATTTGCCCCGCACTGCAAATCACATGCGATGTCTTTGTGATGTGAACTCAGCCTTAC
This sequence comes from Lithobates septentrionalis, assembly GCA_037952835.1. Taxonomy (NCBI): domain Eukaryota; kingdom Metazoa; phylum Chordata; class Amphibia; order Anura; family Ranidae; genus Lithobates; species Lithobates septentrionalis. The sequence goes on along the minus strand of JBBDGP010000284.1, from coordinate 2,382,452 downwards.
AGATTTATATGGTTGAATCTGCATCGCATTTGGGCCAAACTCGCACAGGACCCTTTTTTTGGTCCGCAGCAGAATCAGCATTGAAAGCAGTGAAATGTGACAAAAAAACTATAGCCGTTTTTTGACAATTCCTTTATTGTAAAATAGCTCTGAACCGTCTTTTCCCCGAGCCGTGTCTCTCACCGTCATCTTCTCCTGGTGCTGTCCCTCTTGCCGCCATCTTCTTCCATTCACATAAGGGGGGTCGGGATCTGGGGGCCCCCTTGTCAAAGGGGGCTTTCAGATTCTGATAAGCCCCCCACCCACAGACCCCCACAACCACTGGGCAAGGGTTGTGGGGATGAGGCCCTTGTCCCCATCAACATGGGGGCAAGGTGCTTTGGGTGGACCCCAAAGCACCCTCGCCATGTTGAGGGCAAGCGGCCTGGTATGGTTCAGGAGGGGGTGCTCACTCATCCTCCTCCTTTCCTGGCCTGCCGTGGCTGATTATGGATTTTGGGGGGACCTCCACGCCTTTTTTTTACTTTTGGCATGGAGGGTCCCCTCTGGGTCCATACTAGGCCCGAAGGGCCTGGTATAGACCTGGTTGGAGGTAACCCCACGCCATTTTTTTTATTTTGGTGTGAGGGTGTCCCCTCCAAATCCATACTAGACCTGAAGGGCCTGGTATAGACCTGGGGGGAACCCCACGCATTTTTTTTGCAAATTTTTTTTGCTGGCTTTTGTTTTTATATTTTCAGTGGGGAAGCCGCTGACAGCTGATGACTCATTGGTTGTTAAGAACGCAGCAGCTGGCTTCCTGGCCCCCTGGTTAGCAACCAGCTATATACAGTGTTAAAATAATAACTTCAAAACACTTCAAAAATCACATCACAAATCCAACAGTTGCGTTTCTGGTGCGGTTTAGTGAGAATATTGATCTTACCCTCTAATTTGTGGGAATTACATTTTGATTTCTGATGTTGGTACACATATCACATTTTTTGGGCTCAAATTATGATTATTTGGAAATAATGAAAAACACCCAAAATTGTTTTTGTTTGCTTTTTGGACATCAATAAATTATTCTTTACAGCTTACCTAACAGCCTTATTTGAATATGGAAATATTTTCAATAAAACAATGTTAAACAATTAAATCTATAGTTATTTTGTGCACAGTGAAACTGTTATTAATTATGAATGATTGTAGCTTTATATTCCAATTTAAGCTAAAATTTGCAGCACTACACATTTCTGCAGAATAAAATTAAAGATGGCTTTCATATTAAAACTGTCAAGGTAAAATTGTTTGAGCATATGACCTGCCAAACTGATGATGGATGAATAACAAAATGGAAATTCATCAGAAGCTGACCAAACGGATGTATAAAAATCAATTTACTAAAAAGCTTTGTTCCAAAGCAATATTAGCCATAGGCTTGATATGACCTACTACTGCAAGTGCTTATACAGTGGACTTAAGTGAAGACCAGAGCTGATGACCTTGCCTTTTATATTGAACCTGCAAACATACAGTTCAGTGACTAACTTGCACAATGTAGTTCAGCAAACACGTTGCTTGTATGTACAAAAACAATATGAGAAAATACTTTATCTATAGAATAACTATATGATGAAAAAATAATGATGTTCTAGTAAACTTTTGATCTGTGCTGTACCATTGTATGTTATACTTTAAAAGCAATTCTAAAAACATTTACCATCTCCTTGAATGCTGCATTTTCATGTCACATTCTTGTTCTATAACATTAATAAAAACAAAATGAGAAACACATATTTACTGTAATGCTACTGCTAATGCAATAATAAATGATGTATTTTAATTAGTTTTTGCTGGAAAAAAAGATGTTACACTAACCTGCTCTGTACAACAATATTACACAGAGCGGATCCCTATCTCCTCTTCCATAGTCCCCTGCTGTCTCTCTTCTCCTTTTTCTTACGAATGCTCCCTTAGAAAGTCATGTGCTATGGGGCACCAGTACTGTTTTTTTGGCTGTGTGCATCCATAGACACACACACAGAATGGCTCAGCCACTCTGCTTGCTCCCTCCTCACATGATTTGATTGACAGCAGCAGCTCTTTGTGTATCCTGTGAACCCAGGAAGAGAGAGTAGCGCTGCTGTATCTGGGACAGTGCTTGGAGCATAAGAGGACTCGGGTAAGTGTTTAAGAATGGGGGGGTATTGGAAAGTTTTTTTTACCTTAATGAGTTTAGAACCACTTTCTATTTGAGTCTCTTGACATTTAAAGTGACTTTAAATGCTTTTTATTTAAAAAATAACAGGAGCTACTGGCTCCTCCTCTCTGGCAAGTGCCCCCAAAAAAAGCCACTTTCTATGGGTGCACTCGTGCAGGCTTACTTCTGAGCCTCGATGCCTGTCTCTATAGGCACAGACAGGGGGACTTGGTCCTACCCCCGCACCCTCATTAATGGCTTTATTTGACAGCCAATGGCTCCTGCTGCCTCAGCAAAGACTATGTGACCAGGAAGTGAGGAGAGAGAAGAGATGCAGATGAGCACAGTGCTGGCTCAAATGAGGGCTCAGGTAAGTTACCTAGTTACATAGTTAGTCAGGTTGAAAAAAGACACAAGTCCATCTAGTTCAACCAAAATAAAAAAAAAATACAATCCTTCACCCAACAATGATCCAGAGGAAGGCGAAAAACCCCAGCAAAGCATGATCCAATTTGCTACAGCAGGAGAAAAAAAATTCCTTCCTGATCCCCTGAGAGGCAATCGGATTTTCCCTGGATCAACTTTACCTATAAATGTTAGTACCCAGTTATATTATGCACTGAGCTTGCCAGAACCACTTCTGGAGGGAGTCACATTTTCACAGCTCTTACTGTGAAGGAACCTTTCCGTATTTGAAGATGAAATCTTTTTTCCTCTAGACGTAAAGAGTGCCCTCTTGTCCCCTGTGATGACCTCAAAGTGAATAACTCAACACCAAGTTCACTATATGGACCACTTAAGTATTTGTACATGTTGATCATATCCCATCTTATTCTCCTCTTCTCAAGAGGGAATAGATTCAGTTCCTCTATTCTTTCCTCATAGCTGAGCTCCTCCATGCCTCTTATCAGTTTGGTTGCCCTTCTTTGCACTTTCTTCAGTTCCCCAATATCCTTAAGTAAAGGGTTGGGTGTAAGGGGGGCAATACTGATGCCTAAAACATTTTATACCTTAATGCAGGAAATTAGTTAAGATAAAAAAATGTAGGCTTTATAACCACTTTAAAGGATATGGAAGTACTAAAAAGATTTTGATGTTTTATGAGGCTACTAGAAAACGTAAATTCTCCTTAGTAAAATTAATCTTTAGGGTATAAGTGATATCTTACATAAAAAAAAATGATCTTTAAAATATAAAAAGAAATCTGAACTTAGTTGTAATAACAATTTTTAGCATTGGGATTAATCCAAACTTGGCTAATGGTCACAGCAGGGAGGTTCTCAAAACTCAGAATGCAAGTTACTGGATGTTGTAAGAAGCTAATGAATGATTAAAGCTGAATTCCAAACACAAAAATGTTCATTAAAATACTGTATACCATATTTCTTTATCGACACAATAGACAAAATAACCTTGTATGCGCCAAATGCCTTTTCAAACTGAGATATTACATGGTAAGAGCAGCAATATCACCACTGTGCATTCCCACTACAGGCAACCTGAAGAACACTTTAAGAGGGGCAGATACAAGACCAGTCACCCTTTACAAGGAGAGTCTTTATTATAAGAAGCCCCCCTACATTGAGGCAACAGTTCACACTGGGTTACTGCACAGATCTGGAAAAAATAGACACAGCACACCAAGATTACAATAAGTATATACTTGGCTCCTATACTGTATTAAGACAATATTTGCTTTAAATCTAAACCTCAGAAAAATAATTGAACGAATATATATTTATGAGCTGTATTATGTGACAAATGATTTGTGCTCCTGCCAGCCCTGTCCTGAGATTTAAATAGCTATGCCAAATAGCATAGCCAGCCTGGTGACCTCAAAAATACAAGAACTAATGCGCAAAACCACAACCTCATATATAAAATAAACAACCTAAATACTAAAATACGGTACCAGATAAAAAAGCTGCCAACATAAATGGGTGCACTCAACACCCCAGTACGTAGATAATAAAATTGGATAATATGTGGCGCTATTCTACCCTCATGTACCACACTGCAGAGAGCAAATTCACTACTGTTGTATCAATCAGTAGTCCTTCTACTACAGATACCAGGTGTGTGGCAATATACCTTCCAACCATTCAAAAAGGGGATCTGGGAAGAACTCCAGTTTCTATCTGAATGATGGTAACAGAAACTTCCTTAATAATAAATACACAGTGTAATAATCTTAAATAAGTCCCAGTAAAAACCCTACGTATCAAATGTATTAATAGAGTGGCTATGTGCACAATGTAATCCCTGGTGCAATAACCAAATCAAATGAATGACGTATGTATCAAATAATAAAAAGGTGACATCAATATGTGGCTGCAAATACAGCCAAAACCACTTACTACAGTGCAAGAATACTAAATAAGTGTACAAAAAAATTCAGATGCTCCGTGTTATATCATAAAAAGAGTGAACTCATCTCCTCAAAAAATATAGCAATTGAAATAACCCAAATGTGCAAAAAAATGTCATAAGTAGCAAAAATGCAACTAGAGATGCGGAAAAATTCCCGCAGCAACACATAAATAGTATAAAGCAAAAAGTGACATAAGTGCAACAATGTTGTAATAATTATAATACTGTAGTCCAAAAAGTGACAATAGTGCAATATAGTCCACACCGATGCTATTGTCATGCAAATTGTGACTTCTGGTGTTCACACAAAAGAAAAGTCTATTTAAGAGGTGCAGATAGCAGTGACTTGTGCTGTTCTTCTATTTTACTTCTGGTGCACACACCAACTGTTCCCCCCAGCCTCTCACCTCCAGTAGCGGCCCCCAAATGGGCCGAGTAAGGCAGATGGATAATGCTATGGTAGAAGGGTTTCCTTCAGCAATACACCTTTCCTGAGGGATGTCCGTGGATCTGGCTCTCCGTCTCACCTCTCGCCTGTCACAGCAGTCCCACAGAAGTAGTTAAAAAGAAAGGAAAAACTCCCATAGTGTAGTAGTTAAAAATCCAATTTATTGAAGCAAACGTAGTAACTTACAATGAAGTAAAAAACGAGCAGTAAAAACAGTGTTGCGGCTTCCGGGTTCGGCCGTCCCCAGGAAGCGTCGGCACCTGGCTCCTCCTACTCTGACGCGTTGCGTCACACCACGTGACTTTCTCAAAGGTATTTGGTTATTGCACCAGGGATTACATTGTGCACATAGCCACTTTATTAATACATTTGATACGTAGGGTTTTTACTGGGACTTATTTAAGATTATTACACGGTGTATTTATTATTAAGGAAGCTTCTGTTACCATCATTCAGATAAAAACTGGAGTTCTTCCCAGATCCCCTTTTTGAATGGTTGGAAGGTGTATTGACACACACCTGCTAACTGTAGTAGAAGGACTACTCATTGATACAACAGTTGTGAATTTGCTCTCTGCAGTGTGGTACATGAGGGTAAAATAGCGCCACATATTATCCAATTTTACAGACTGGTGACCTGACTCTTTGCTACTGTTGCTAAGATACATAGCTAGGTCAATTTTGTACCTCTGTTCTGTGATTATGGACAGTAAAACCTAGCATTAGACTGATTGGGTCATCTATGTTTTTTTCCTTTTAATGTTTCCTGACATTGTACATGCATATAGCAAGGCCTCATAGGCTCACATTGCTGCCCTTCCCTCCTCTGAGGACTATTGTACAAGAAGCTGATATCAAGCTGAATTCAGCTATTTGTACTAGTCATATTTAACCTGTTCTTCCACGCCCACATTGTGATGTCTCTTGACTTCACATTTTGTGGGCTGTGTGGAACATCTCGGATGTAGGGATGGTGATTGCATCTGCACACCCCCTTTGATGGCTGGCACCTCAATGCAAGTCCGTCACCATCCATACATGATGCTGGGGGTGGAGCTTCTGGAGCCGCCGTGGGTATATCCAGATGTTCAGCATGGCTGCAGCTCGCATTCATGGTTTGTTGGTCTGGCGCAGTGGTCACAGGTTCGGGAGTGCACCATCCATGCTCGGGGTTGCTCAAACTCTTTTTAGGTAATACATCAAGTTTTCCACACTCGCTGTGTAGGTGGAACTATTTCCCCATACACAATAGATTTTATTGATCTATCTCATTATTACCTACTCACATATATTTCATAGTTTTTTTTTTTTGTTTCTTATTTTAGTCATTGCATCACCCTTAGCCTCCCAGCCCACACCACTTGTTGCTAGGACTGGGCATACATATTATATACCTTTTAGACTAGTCAATCATATATATATAGATGGACATGGAACACAATAGGCTTTGCCATTTTACTTACTAGTACATTAATTCTAATATGAAATTCACCATCTTATGCTTTCCCTGTGTTTCCATTTTGCCTTTCTGAGACCAATGCATCTCTATACACATGATATATATATATATTTTAGATACGTTTTTGGCCACATCTGAGACCTCTGACCGAATGCTTCATGCAGTCCGTGCTGTTCATCCTGATTTTTTCCTGCTGCAGTTTCTACTTGCTGTGTCCCCTCAGCTCCCGAGCTGGGCTTTCCCTTGCCACCATCTTGACAACAGCATCCAGTGACCCAGCACAGCGTATTGGTAAGTATGAGGTCTCCTTTTCCCTGACCTCTCCTGCCAACCACCACCCCCTCGCCCCCACTTTTTCATTTACCAATTCACACCCCCTTGTTCCATTACTTATTGTTTCAGACATAATAACCTTGCATCTGCCCCTGAAGAGCGAGCAGAGACTCGCGAAACACGTAGGAAACCATCGATGCTCTCTGTATGATTTTTTAAATTTTTTTATTTTTTACATTCTTTATTTTTCACATATTATATATTACACTCCGCATAGAGCATTTATCATATTCTTCATAACATCTCTTACACCTTACACCAAATCACTTTCACATATCTTCAAATTATAATATCATTATACATTGCATATTCGGTGCTACTCAATCCCGTCAACTCAATAAAGAAATATCATTTCCTTTTTCTCTTTTCCTAGCCCTATCCCCACCTCCCCCACCCTCTAAACCCACAAAAAATAAATAAAAAATAAATAAAAAGGAAGAAAAAAAAAAGGGGGGATACCCCCTCCCTTTCCCATTCGATCAAGCATGACCTACCTCTCTTCTTCTCCCCTTCTATAAGTAAAGTAGGGGGCCCATATCTTCCAATATTTCTCATCGATGCTCTCTGTATGTTCACACTGCTGGGTACCTTTGTTGTGTGCATTATTGCTCACATATTGCTTTATTTATGTATGTACAACTTTCTACCTCTTGTTATGTATAAATATCCACTGATTCAGCAATTTAGCTAACAGCGTGAGCAGAAAAATAAGCCAATCACCGGCTTCTGTTTGCTGGGACATCGGTCCCAAAGAGGAAGAGCCTCTGTGCCCACCAGTATCGCCTACCAATGCCAGCAATCAGTGCTACGAATCAGTGCCCACCAATCAGTACCCACAGTACATCAGTGCCACCTATCAGTGCCCACAAGTGCCACCTAACAATGCCCACCAGTGGTGCCAATCAGTGCCTTATCAGTGCCACCTCGCAGTGCTGCCTATCACTGTCACCTACCAGTGCTGATCAGTGCCCATCACTGCCACCCATCAGTGCCCATAACTGCCACCCATCAGTGTCCATCAGTGCCACCTATCAGTGCCAGTTATTAGTACCCTTCAGTGTCTCCCATCAGTGCCACCCATCAGTGCCCACCAATGCCACCTATCAGTGTTCATTAGTGCTGCCTATTAGTGCCCATCAGTGCCGCCTTATCAGTGCCCCTCAGTGCAGCCTTATCAGTGCCCATAATTGCAGGGTATCGGTGCCCATCAGGGCAGCCTCATCAGCGTACATCAATAAAGGAGAAAAATGACCTGTGTGCAAAATTTATTAACAAAATATAAAACGGTTTTGTATTTTTTTTAATCAGTCTTTTTTAAATTTTTTTAACAAAAAATGAAAAACCCAGAGGTATGCCACCAAAAGAAAGCATTATTTGGGTACAGTGTTGTATGACCAAGCAATTGTCATTAAAAGAGTGACAGCGCTAAAAGTTGAAAATTGGTCTGGGCAGGAGGGGGGTTTAGGTGCCCAGTAAGCAAGTGGTTAAACATACATTTAAAGGAACTTCAACTTGAGTTTTTTTTTTTTTAAGGTCAACAGCTCTAAATACTGACATTTAAAAATCAGGTACTAACCAGTGTTTGGGACCTAGCCTTGTCCTCCCACAGCTAGTTCTTTTTCCTAACGCTGTGGGTCACCAGCGCCACCCCAATACAAGAAGTGGCCTTGGCTTCCTTAGGAACCACGGCTGGTTTCTCACTGTGTATGTACAAGCTCACGCAGCGCTTTGAGTAAATCAGTACTTGCCTCCCCCCCCAAAAAACAAACAAACCTGTAACCCATTTAGAAACGGGGGGGGGGGGGGGAGGGAGCAAACCAGCAGGACTTTACTTTCTGAGTGTAATTCTGCGTTAATGATATTGTTAAAATATACATAACATAATTCATTCATTTTATTTTTTTTAATATCAGCATGGAGTTTAATGTTAAACTTACTGCTGTTCACCCAGATATGCAATGCAACCTTTGGGCTGGATTTATCACTTATTATTTATTAATAACAATATGGTAACATAACATCATGATTCAATTAACAGTAAGACAAATGTCTTTTTAGTAACATTTCCCAAATAAACTCTTTTTACACTGGATACATTTTGAGACCAGGGATCACAACAATTGTCCCTTGGGGAATACGTGTTTCTGCATATACAGCTTAAAGAGGTTGTAAACCCTCAAGGTTTTTCACCTTAATGAAATCTATGCATTAAGGTGAAAAACCTTCTGTAGTGCAGCAGCCCTCCAGAGCCCCCCTTTTACTTACCTGAACCCGATCGTTCCAGCGACGGGGACGAGCACAGCAGCTCCAGCCACTATTTCGGGTCCTCATTGGATAGATTGATAGCAGCAGGAGCCATTGGCTCCCACTTCTGTCAATCAAATCCAGTTACACGGGAGCCGGGGGCGGGACCTAGTCCTGCTGTCTGTGTCAATGGATGCAGCAGCAGGACTCGAGAGCATGCCCACATTAGTGCCCCGAGGGAGAGCGGCTCCCCAACGGGGCACTCGAGAAGAGGAGGAGCCAGGAGTGCCAATAAGGGATCCCAGACGAGGAGGACCGGGCCACTCTGTGCAAAAACCTTGCACAGAGGAGGGAAGTATGACATGTTTGTTTTTTCTTTTAAATGAACCTTTACAACCCCTTTAATTGCATTCCAAAAATATGCATGCATATTGCAGGATAACAGAGTGGGAGATGCATTTCTTAGAAAATTCTATTTCACAGATAATGTACAATATCTGTCATTTTTGCTATAAAAACAGATTGGTTTATTGAAAGGCCTAACCTTAGACTGTGCAGTGCCAGCAGTGAGAGAAACATAATACACATTTGTTCTTGAGCATAGAATATCCATCATTCTATCAAAGTAAAAGAGAAAGAAAGAGAGAACTATTTCTTCTTGACTAAACAGAAAGACAATGACAAACACTGAAAAACAGTATTGTTCTATGTAATCATTTCAAATTGTAAATATATTTGTATCCTCCTATAAGAATAATGCACTTACTGTATATCTTGCACTCATTTGTCAAGCTCTCAGAAAAAAAGCAACAACAGTATATTGTATATTGGAAAAGATGAACAACAGTAAAAATAAATGCCAAACTTTGTATTCTAATCTTATGTGCCTTGATATGCCACATACAGGCTAGGATAAATAATTATCTTTGGAGGCAGTGTACACTAACAAAAAAACACAATTTTAACAAAAAAAAGGTTAAAAGGTGATCAGTGGTTGTTACCTATCTCTAGCAGCCTGTGTAACTCACTACCATTCAATGTGAATTCAAGGATGGTATGCTGAGTTATATATGAATGATATCCTTGAATGCCCATAGATACAAGTACAAAAATTCAACATTTGATTGGGATCTACACTACATATAATTATTTATGGATTTGTGAGCACAGATCTGAATGCCAGCTTTGATGATTGTCTATTTATTTAAAACTTTGGATGCTAAAGCAACAAAATTATGATACATTAAGTGTGTGCAGACAGCTTCAGTTTGGAATGACTGGTAGCTTATATACGATCTTGATATTTTTTCACTTGCTACTACATAAAAAGCTCAACATAGACATTTTCAGTAAATGTTTTAAATCATGAATCAAGCATACCAATGTTGTTTTCTGCAATGTTTTCCCTTTCATTCTGCATACTAACACATGTGCAATGTATGCTACATTTAAGGCATGCCTCTTGTGATAACTGTCACAGTTGCCAGTGTGCTTATTTCAGCTCTTGACCTGTCTTTGATGCCCTCAAGTGACTGGTGTCATAGCTGGTCAAGTGTGTAGCACCATGGCAACTGCATAACTCAACAGTGGATAAGATGGCACCATTCTCAGCAGAGGAGGGTTTAGTTCAGCTTTATATTGACATTATAGGGGGCTGCACATGCAGGGGGTTCTTCCAAAGAAGTGGGGTTCTTTAAATAAGTGGCACTTCCGCTCTTGCACCATCCATCTGAACATTTTCTTTTCTCTTCACAGGTAAATCTGCGTTTATACTTCCATATACCATAAACTGAACATTGACTGACTGCTTACATGCATATTTGGTAAATCTGCGTTTATACTTCCATATACCTTAAACTGAACATTGACTGACTGCTCACATGCATATATGGTAAATCTGCGTTTATACTTCCATACACCTTAAACTGAACATTGACTGACTGCTCACATGCATATTTGGTAAATATGCTTGTCACTAGGGATGAGCTTCGTGTTCGAGTTGAACCCATGTTCGACTCGAACATCGGCTGTTCAATCGTTCGCCGAATTGCGAACGATACGGGCCGTTCGCACCAAATTTGTGTGGCGCGTCACGGCCCATAATTCACTGCGGCATTGGAGTACATTGCTGGCTGATGATTGGTCAAGCATGCACTATGACCCGCATGCTTGGCCAATCACAGTGCCATCTGTAGAGAGAGCTGTAATTGGCCAAAGCCAGGGTGGCTTTGGTCAATTATGGCTCAGGGGGTTTAGAACACGCCCCACACTATATAAGGCCGCTTGCACGGCGGCCCTGTGTAGTGTGTTCCGGCTTGACAGAGAGATAGACAGAGAGAGAGACAGTGTCATTTGATTTAAGTTAGATAAATTAGGTAGGACAGTCAGTCAGTTAGCTGCACTTACAGTGTATTGTGTATATATATGCATCACAGGTGTTGTATATATATATATATATATATATATATATATATATATATATATATATATATATATATATATATATATATATATATATATATATACACTGTATTCAGTTTAGCTAGATCCGTTCCTGTTATCTTCCTACGCCCCCCCTGTGTGAAATGGTAAGGGGGTATTTACCCCTACCATTTCACTAAAAAACTGTCAAAAATGTTAAAAATGACAAGAGACACACGGGGGGGGGGCGGGATCTGGGGGTCCCCTTGTTAAAGGGGGCTTCCAGATTCCGATAAGCCCCCTGCCCACAGACCCCCACAACCACCGGCCGGGGTTGTAGGGATGAGGCCCTTGTCCTCATCAACATGGGGACAAGGTGTTTTGGGGGGCTCCTAATGTTGAGGGCATGTGGCCTGGTACCGTTCAGGAGGGGGGGCCGCACTCTCGTCCTCCCCTCTTTTCCTGCGGCCTGCCAGGTTGCGTGCTCGGATAAGGGTCTGGTATGGATTTTTGGGGGGACCCCACGCCATTTTTTTTTTGGCGCGGGGTTGCCCTTAAAATCCATAACAGACCTGAAGGGTCTGGTATGGAATTTAGGGGGAACCCCACGTCATTTTTTTTTTAAATTTTGGCCAGGGTTCCCCTTAATATCCATACCAGACCTGAAGGGCCTTGTATGGAATTTAGGGGGATTCCCACATCATTTTTTTTTTAAATTTTGGTTCGGGGTTGCCCTGTGGGGAATTCCCATGCCGTTTTTATCAATGAACTTCTATGTGTATTGTCGGCAATGCAATAGCCGCGGGTAGTTTTAAATGGGTTTTTTCCTTCCAAATGTCATTTTGCTGTCAGACTGTTCTAAACACGGGAAACATGCACCACTTTACAGGCATACTATAGACACCCCCCAGCTACGAAATTTAAAGGGATATTACACTTTTATTGTTTGACTTTAAGCATTATTAAAATCACTGCTCCTGAAAAAACGGCCAAACACTTTTTATGACAATAACTTGCATATAAGCCTTTAAAATTAGCACTTTTGATTATTCATGTTCGTGTCCCATAGACTTTAACGGTGTTCGCGTGTTTCGAACAAACTTTTTTCCTGTTCGCATGTTCTGGTGCGAACCGAACAGGGGGGTGTTCGGCTCATCCCTAGCAGGCAGTTGATTTTATATTCCAGTTTAGTGCAGCTACAGGCCATTAGTATGTCTGGAAGGCCAACAAGGAGAGGCAGACAGTCACAAACCAATAAAAGAGGGCAAGCAAGCTCTGTGTCTAGAGGCAACAGTGCTGGTCGTGGAGACGGTGCATCCTCATCAGCACGTGGCCGTGGGACATGCTTGACCTTTTTTTCGGCAGCTGGCCGTGTTGAGCCACAACATGCAGAAGACTTGGTCGAATGGATGACCAAGCCATCCTCATCCTCCTCATCCTCTCTCACCCATGCTCAGGGTACTTTGTCTGGCAAAGCAGCTGCCAACGTGGCCTCTTCCCTTGGCTCAATGGCATCAGTGAGTCCTTCCCTAGCCCCACCATGTCCTCCTGAGGAGTCCCTCGAACTGTTTAACCACAGTGTTGGGTACATGCTCCAGGAGGATGCCCAGCGTTTAGAAGGCTCTGATGATGATACTGAGCTAGATGAAGGCAGTAACGTGAGCACGGACAGAGGGGGTGCCCAAGAAGGACAGCAATCTGGCAGTCATGCTCCCCCTTCTGCAGCATACTGCCAGGTTTGCTCCAGTGATGAGGAGGGAGGGGATGATGAGGTCACTGACTCAACGTGGGTGCCTGATAGGAGAGAGGAGGAGGAGGCACATCACCAACGAGGCAGGATGCCCCCCAGGGGCCAGCCTAAGGGCTGCACACTGACTGCATCACACCGCAAAGCTCCGCATGTGCAGGGTGCTGCTGTCTCTGCTCTTCTAAAAGTTCTTTGGTGTGGGCCTTTTTTGAGACGAGTGCATCAGATGGCACCGCTGCTATTTGCAACATATGTTTAAAGCGTATCTCGCGTGGCCAAAACATCTCCCCGCTTGGGCACCACATGCTTGACCAGACATATGTTGACCTGCCATGCAGTTCGTTGGCAAGCGTATCTAAAAGACCCACACCAAAGAACAAAGAGGACCTTTCCTTGCTCCTCATCAGCTGAGATCTCCAACCCCACTATACCTTCAGTCCTCTCTGAGACCTGCACTGAGAGGAATGAAGGTGTAGAATTAGGTGTGTCACAGCCAAGTACTTGTGGGCAATCTGCTTTCGGTACACCGACGTCAGATTGTACCAGGCAAATTTCCCTGCCCCAGCTGCTGCACTGCCGAAAGAAGTTTGCTCCCAGCCATCCACATGCCCAGCGGTTGAATGCTAGCTTGGCAAAATTGCTAGCACTTCAACTGCTGCCTTTTCAGTTGGTAGACTCTGCCCCCTTCCGTGAGTTTGTGGAATGTGCGGTTTCTCAGTGGCAGGTACCCAAATGCCACTTTTTCTCACGGAAGGCTATTCCAGCTCTCTACCGGCATGTGGAAGGCAATGTCTTGGCCTCGTTGGACAGGACGGTCAGTGGTAAGGTGCATATTACCGCTGACTCATGGTCCAGCAGGCATGGACAGGGACGTTACCTAAGTTTCACGGTGCATTGGGTGACTCTGCTGGCAGCTGGGAAGGATGCAGGACAAGGTGCAGTAGTGTTGGAGGTTGTTCCGCCACCACGCCTCCAAAATGCCACTACTAATGATTGTGACACACCTCTCTCCTCCACCCCCTCCTCTTCTTCTTCCTCCATGGCCTCTTCCTGTGCTTTGTCCTCGGAACCAGCGGTGCTCCGTAGGCGTTCAAGGGGCTACGCAAGTACGCAGGCCAAAAGATGCCATGCGGTGCTTGAGCTGGTGTGCTTGGGGGACAGGAGCCACACTGGGGCAGAGGTTCTGTCAGCTCTGCAGGGGCAGGTTCAGAGGTGGTTGACGCCACGCCAACTTAAAGCAGGAATGGTGGTTTGCGACAATGGCACCAACCTCCTCTCTGCCCTCCGACAGGGACAACTGACCCATGTGCCCTGTTTGGCTCACATCCTTAACTTGGTGGTGCAGCGGTTCTCGGGCAGGTACCAGGCTTACAGGATGTCCTGAGGCAGGCCAGGAAAGTCTGTGTGCATTTCCGCTGGTCATATAATGCCAGTGCTCAGCTGGCAGACCTCCAAAAGGAGTTTAACCTGCCCAAGAACTGCCTAATCTGTGACATGCCCACCAGGTGGAACTCAATGGCCATGCTGCAGCGGCTGCACACGCAGCAGAGGGCCATAAATGAGTACCTGTGTGACTATGGCACCAGGACAGGGTCAGGGGAGCTTGTTTTTTTTCCCCACGCCAGTGGGCCATGATCAGGGATGCATGCACTGTCCTGTCACCATTTGAGGAGGCCACAAGGATGGTGAGCAGTGACAGTGCATGCATCAGTGACACTGTCCCCCTTGTCCACCTGTTGGAGCACACGCTGCGTGGAATAATGGACAGGACACTTGAGGCAGAACAGAGGCAGGAAGAGGAGGACTTCCTTAGCTCTCAAGGCCCCCTTTATCCAGACAGTGCCTGCCGATCATACAGGAAGAGGACGAGGAGGATTGTGTCAGTATGGAGGTGAAGCCTGGCACTCAGCATCAGCAGCAGTCTTTAAGGGATCAGTCCCAAGGATCACATGGACTTGTACGTGGCTGGGAGGAGGTGGCTGAGTATCTGTGAGGGGTTGCAGTGTTGTGGCACCAGCACCAGTGACTAAGGCCCAGTTTTTCAGCCCCTGTTTAACAGGGGCGTGTAATTAGAATTCTTGATCTAATATCTCACAGCAGGGCCTGTTTCTGCGCCCACCAAGATTAACTGTGAGGACTTACAGTGTTGTGGCACCAGCACCACCACCACCACCACCAAAGGCCCAATTTCTCAGCCCCACGTAATTACAATTCTTGATCTAATATTTCACAGCAGGGCCCTGTGAGGGCTTACAGTGTTGAGGCCACAACAATACCTAAGGCCCAAATTTCTGCTGAGTATATAGGGCAGGCCCCTACTTTCAAACATCCAACTTACAAACGACTCCTACTTGCAAACGGAAGGAGACAACAGGAAGTGAGATGAAATCTACCCCATAGGATGGGAAATTCTCTCCTGTAAGAGTCAATATGGGAAAAACTTTTCTCCTTTCCACTGATGCTTTATCACCAATCCTTTGTTTCACTAAAAACCCCAAATTTTAAAAAAACATTTGTCATTGGGACAAAAAGTGAGGTGAAGTCTTCTGAAGAGGAGCACAGACAGCAAAACAAATGTCACAGAGGTGATAACCCTTCCCTATGTTTTCCAAAAAGCCTAAAAACAGATTTTTTTGGCTGGAGCTACACTTTAAAAATGTACCAGTTCAAAATTACAAATAGACTCTACTTAACAACAAACCTACAGTCCCTGTCTTGTTTGCACCGCCTATATAATGCTGTTCAGAGTATATAGGGCCTGGGGGCCCCACGCCTTTCCTTTTTTTAATTTGGGTGCGGGGTTCCCCTTAATATCCATACAGGATCCAAAGGGCCTGGTAATGGACTGGAGGGTACCCATGCCATTTGTCTCACTGATTTTCATCCATATTGCCAGGACCCAACATTACATTAAAGCCACAAGCAGTTTTAAATGACTTTTTTCCTTTAAAAATGTCATTTTGTGCAGGGACTGTTCTAAGCACGGGAAACACTTTACAGGCATACTATAGACACACCCCAGGTATGATATTTAAAGGAATATTTCACTTTTTTTTTTTTTTTTACTTTAAACATTATTAAAAACACTGCTCCCGAAAAAATGGCCTTTTTTAAAAAGTTTTGTTTGCATTGATACATGTCCCCTGGGGCAGGACCCGGGTCCCCAAACCATTTTTATTACAATACCATGAAAATTAGCCTTATGATTTCGAACGTTCAAGTCCTATAGACGTCAATGGGGTTCTAACGTTCGTGCAAATTTTCAGTCCGTTCGCAGGCTCTGGTGCAAACCGAACCGGGGGGGGTGTTCGGCTCATCCCTACTTGTCACCACTGTTTCAACTCCATCTGTAGCCATGCTCACATTATTTCAATGTTTATTTAGCTATTAAGTCTTACCTAAATTATGGTTTCCCTTATCTTTACAATTTTGGCCCTTTAGTCCCCTTGCAGTTTGATTGTGGTGTGAAAGTTTTGCTCTGCTAGCTGTGTGCCTAATATCACCTCCTGATTGATTAATTGCTAGATTCTATCCACACCCAACACAGTATAAAAACAAGGCCTTCTTTACGGGGGAACACATACAGGGGGCTGCACATACAGGGGTTCTTTAAATAAGTTGCACTTCAGTGTTTTGCACAAAGCAAACCACAGCAGACTGCAGGTGACCTCATTTCCAAATTATCTCACCTTCCTCTCTGAAACATGCACTCTTTACCTCTCCTCCTTTTCACAATTGCAGCCTCTCTCCTCAAACTCTCTTTTCTTCGCCCCTCTGCTCCACCCCAAAATCTGTACATATCACCCTCACTTCTTCCCTCCCCCTATTACTGCACTCATCACCTCTTTCTAACTCTAAGCCCACTTGCAAACAAACCCCCCAGGATACTGAAGCATGTCCCCTCATACAAATCGTATTCTCATATTACCTCCCTTACTCTTTGGCTACTCCTAACCACTGGAGATATTTCCCCAAACCCTGGGCCTCCCTTATTTAACTGTACCCAACACACCCATCACCCAACACCCTCTGGCAGTAGTCGCTATTTACGCAATTTAGTCTCCATTCCTCTTCTTCCCAACGCCAGCCTCCCCCTCTCCTGTGCCCTCTGGAACGCTCGCTCTGTCTGCAACAAACTCACCACTGTTCATGATCTCTTTGTCACTAATTCCTTTAATCTACTTGCTCTCACCGAAACCTGGCTCCATAAATCTGACACCCCTTCTCCTGCTTCCCTATCCCAGGGTGGCCTTCACTGGACTTACTCCCCTAGGCCTAATGGACTCAAGGGAGGTAGAGTGGGATTCCTCCTATCCCCCAGAGCACCTTCCAGGTTATTCACTCTCCTCCCTCTTTTTCCCTCTCATCATTTGAAGCCCACTGTATACGTCTATTCTCTCCAACTTTCCTAAGAATTGCTGTGATCTACCGGCCCCCTGGACCATTATCGACTTTCCTTGATGAGTTTTCTGCCTGGCTACCCTACTTTCTCTCTTTGGAAATTCCCACAATCCTTCTCAGTGATTTTAACATCCCTGATAATACAAACACTCCTGCTACTTCTTAGTCTAACCTCTTCATTTGACCTGAAGCAATGGGTACAGGCTTCTACTCACTCTAATGGCAACACCCTCGACCTTGTATTCTCCTACCTATGCACTCCATGAAACTTCTCAAACAATCCTTTTCCTCTCTCCGACCACCACCTTATTAGTTTCTCTCTCCCCCTGTCTTCCACCACCTTTCCCTCCAATCGCCTAACCATCACCCATAGAAACTTTCGCAACTTCAACTACTCTCTCCTCTATTCTGCTACTGACCACCTCTATGACAAAATCTCTCCCCTGTCCTGCCCCAACCAAGCCACGTCCATCTACAATAAATCCCTGTCCTCCATCCTGGACAAGCTCGCTCCCCTTACTACACGCAGAATCATGCCTCGAACCCTATAACCCTGGCAAACAGATGACACTAAAATTCTCAAAAAACCTAGTCGCGCTCTTGAGCGGCTGTGGCACAAGACTAAGTCTCGCAAAGACTTCAACCAATACAAATCTGACCTCCAAAAATACTATTCTTTCCTCCACACTGCCAAGCAAACCTATTTTACAACTCTTATTAACACCTTCTCATCCAGTCCTCGTAAACCCTTCTCTACCTTCAACTCTCTACTTCGTCCTCCACCGCCTCCACCCACTGACTAACTCACTACCACTCGCCCAACAAATTAAATTCAAAATACTGACAAATACGTTACAAAGCCATCCACAACTCTGCCCCAGCTACATCACTAGCCTAGTCTCAAAATACCAACCTAATCGCCCTCTCCGTTCCACCCAAGACCTCCTGCTCTCTAGCTCCCTCATCACCTCCTCCCATATCTGCCTCTAGGACTTCTCCCGAGCCTCGTCCATCCTCTGGTATTCCCTACCCCAATCTGTCAGACTGTCTCCAAATGTATCCACTTTTAAGCAATCCCTGAAAACTTTCCTCTTCAAAGAAGCCTATCCTGCCTCCATCTAACAACTGCTCTATTTTCTCCATTAGCTCATCCCCAACAGCTATTACCCTTTTGTATAACGACCCTCCCTCCTAGATTGTAAGCTCTACAAGCAGGGCTCTCTGATTCCTCCTGTATTGAATTGTATTGTAATTGTACCGTCTGCCCTAATGTTGTAAAGTGCTGCATAAACTGTTGGCGCTATATATATCCTGTATAATAATAATCAATTATATTGACTATATTGACATTATATTGACTTCAATGGTTCAAGTTCATATTTGTGTTGAAACAAATCATAACTACTGTATGGTTTATATGAGATTTCCTTTTACAACCAAAAGGGTGTACAAAAAAAAATTTTCTTGAGTTTTTCTCCTATCACTTCTGGTAGAATCTACAATAGCCCTTATTTGTAGTATTGTAGTTTCTAGGGGCTTGTATATAAGTGGACATAAATGTACAAAGAGACATATAACATCCAATGAGTTTGTATTTATTGTCCATTTTGACCCAGAAAATGTAGGGAGATGTGCATTTTAACCACCCTGGTGGTATGATTATGTCAGATTTTTGCATCTCAAAGTTGTTTTGCATAGAAATTTGATATTTTATATTGTAGGCCTGTAATTCTTAGTAATAACACACTTAAATCTGTCCAAATAAGAGTCTAGTAGACATCCCATGTATGATAAAGTTTGAAGCATGAAATCATAAATTATAATATAATAAATAACTATTGGGCACTTTTGGCCACTCAAAGGAGAGCATAAATGCGGCACGCTATTCCCACCATAGTAACCAGAGGGTGTGGTCAAATTGCATTAAGAATGGGAGGGGCTTAAATGGGCACAGTTAAATAAACACCAAGCCTAGTATCCATTAAATATGTTTTGCTTGCTGGACCGCAAGCAAGAGTCTGGCAGACATGTATACCCCTGTACACAATCATTTTTAAACGATGAAATACTTGCATCATATAAGATTTTGTCCATCAAACATTTTGCCTGAGCCTACATTAACTGCTTCCAGCCTGGCCACTGTACATATATGGCCAGGCAGGACAAGTTCCATTCTGCAAAGACTTTCCACCTACCCCACTGCATGTTCATCCTGTTTTGGGGGATATAGTCTTTTGATGGGAAGGATGGCAACTGATCACTTTTAATTGTTTTTATGAGATCTGTCTTTGTTTCACAAACTAGGAACATTCTGAAAGTATAATGTATGGAATCTGCTCTTTGTAACTTGTGATGCCATTTTATATGCTTTAATATGCTGTGATTTTTACTACAGAGTACATCATATTACCCTGTTTCCCTGAAAATAAGACCTACAAGGACTTTAACTAGGGCTTATTTGGGGGGTAGGGCTTATATTGCAGCCATCACCGACAATCACGCTAGGTCTTATTTTCGGGGAAACAGGGTATCTGCAGAGTTAGCCCTGAAGAAGGAGCTATTTACCTCCAAACGCATTGGATACCTATATGTACTCTTTGCATGTATAACCAAAAACCGGCACATACATGCTGTATTCTGTGATTTTTGTCTCTATCCTACTATGTCAAACTTTTTATGTTATTTGTATACTACTTTTTTATGGAATTAAAATACAATTTATGGATTTTGAGATAGCAATAATTATTTTTTGCGCCTTTACAGTCCCACTTAAAACTAAACCCTTGGTATAATTGTAAATTAGGGCTGTGGCCAGTACAGCAGAAAAAACTCTAATTTATGTTATTCTGGGAAGATGTACCCATACCCATGAAAGTATGTAAAAAAGAATAACAAAAACACACCAGATCAAGTTCAGTGTCACTATACTGACATCTATGGCGGTGACCACATACAATGGCTGGCTGCTCTAATATCACTGCATGCCAGGGCTGTCAGCCATTGTCTTTGATCACTGCCACAGCAATACAATGTTACCAGACCAGTGCTGCCAGTCAGTATCCTTAATCATCACAGCACTAGTCAGTGTCCCTAATCACTGCTGAAAAATTGATATAGTCCCCAACCACAGCCACACCAGTCCCAGTGTTCCTGATCACCCTCATGCCATAATGTCTCCATAAGGACTTGTTCACATGTTTGATGCTCTCTGAAGAGCCACCCATGTTTGGATGGCTATTCAGAGAATATTTTACAGGCAGTGAGAAAGGGTTACATCACCTCCTCAACACCTGCTTTAACCCCTTGGACCCTGCAAAAGCACCCGCATTTACTTGAATGGTTCATGATTGATGGATATAAAGGGGGTAAAATTCCTGCCACAGCTGTAAAGTAAAGCATTGCAGCTGTAGCATGTGTACCCCCCTGGCCATTGCATCTGCAGCTTAGGAGGGTAGTGGTTGAGGGGGGGGGGGTAAAACCGCCCCCCTAAGCTCACATGTGAGCAAGTTCTAATAGAGCAGCCAGTCACAGTTATCTGATCACTACCACACCAACCATAGTATCACCAGACCAGTGTAGATAGAATCAGTGTTTCTGATTGCCACTACACAAGACCAATGCAGCAAGCAACAGTTTTCCTGATCATTGCCACACCAGGCAGAGTGCCACCACACCACTGTAAGCCAACAATGGTGTCCCTGATTACCCCCACACCCGTGTCACCAGATCAGTGTAAGTCAGTAGCAGTGTTCCCAAATGCTGTAAAACTATTCCCCAGTGTCATTAGACCAGTATAATTCAGCAACAATGTTCTTAATCACCACTACGTAAATCCCTTGTCGCCAAACTAGTGCAGCCAGCAACAGTGTTCCTGATAACCACCATACCAGTGCAGTTTTGTCTCTGCTGCCACCTGTACTGACCCTGGCCTGTTTATTGACCACATTTTTGTCTACTGCCTGGACCAATCCTTTGCCTGTTTGCTGACCATGTCTCTGCCTGCTTCTTGAACTGACCCAAATGCACGTCTGACTATCTATCTTCCTGTGAGGCACCATTCACAGCTATCCCCTGCAGACAACTGCACTCCTTGAAGCACAGAAACTCTTTTGTTCTTCCTTTCGTCAGCTTCCTGTACTTCCTGGCCAGTGAACATGGCATTCCTGGGGGCAGCCATGCACCAGTCGGCTAGGCTTGCTTGGTTTATAGGAAATGGGACTGCTTTAGGTGATGCTATACTAAGCTATATTCCTTGATCACTCATAGAGGTGATTATTACAGTACATTGGTTTTGACACAATTGGTTAATTTTTGTGATACACAAAATACAATGTCTGGTACATAATCAGTCCAGACAGTGAACAAGTCTAACACATATGGTATCACCATACTTGGGAGGAGTAGTAGAAAGCATTTTGGGTTGTAATTCTAAGTATGCCAATGCTATGTGTGAGAAATACATTAGGAATTTTTTTTTTGGGGTGTGGCTTGGCACGCAGTGGAGATGGAACTCCAGGGAGAAACATAGCCTAAAGCCTGACACCCTGCTTGTAGCTGGAAATGGGCAAATGACTGCACCAGACCCCGCACTTGAGATCCCGCCGTGGTACAGCGATCACCTCGGCCAGGAACATCACGGACATATTCAGGCCACAATCAGTCACAAGGAGCAACGTGGCTGGGAACAAAATGGTGCGGGCTCAGGGGGAAGAGGAGGACTTCAGCGAGGATTCCCAATCCGTCGCGGAGGAAGCAGGTAGGGGTTATACACATTCATATACAAAAAAAACGGGTTGTCCTAATCAAGACTGAAAAGGAACCAGAAGACCAAAATGAGTGACACAGTATACAATGTATAGGAAAGTGAAAAATTATTAGAATTTTATTGATAAGTAAAAATCACTGTAAAACTCCTCAATAGGAGAAAATAATGGGGATACTGAAAATGAAAAACAAATAAAAAATCGTCTGGACGCCAAGAATCTGTATATGAATGCACATGATGTATAAAATAAACCACAATTGTGAATGATATGGCATGGGCATCCATATAGGGGTCCCTGGGAGGCTCAAACCCACTGTATAAATGGGAAGGAAGGGGGAAGGGGAAAAGGGAAAAGGAAAGGGAAAGAAACTGTGCCTTGAGAGAGAACCTGACTAATATATAAGGGAAACTCCAGTAAAGTCAGTATCTGCTGATGATGGGAAAAACAGCCTGGATGAAAAATAATTGCATCTGGAAAAAAAACTTAATTGCTGAAAAAAATAAACAGAAATGGTCCGTGATCATTCTATATAGATTGCCAAAAACAGAGTCCTGTGTCAAAGTGATGGGGCAAAATCCTATAATGACAAAAAAGGAATAAAGTTAGGACCAGTCCGTAATACACCTGGATGTTGGGGGATTGAGGCAGTTCATAAATACAGTCACTTCCTGGTATGCTTTTGCATTAAATGTATCATGGATTGCAATCAAACAAACCAGTGTATGATGTACACAAAAACAACTCCAGGGTCTGTTGCCGACAATCTTTGGCCAGGGGTGTGACAATGTTTGAATCTTGTTTTCTGATCTTTGAATTTGCTTCGAACCAGCATGTCTCTGAAGGAAGTGGCCCTCCTAAAGGTTATTGATGGTTGTTTTGGAAGAAGAGTTTTTAATTTGGGGTCATCTGTTAGAATGCTCCAATGCTTTTGCAAGATATTTTTTATGGCTACATGTTGGCGTGAATGTCACATAATGATGCAAGTAATATTCGAAGCAGTGGGATCGCGAGATTGAGGTTTGTGCAGCAAAGTGGACCGAGATTGTATCATTGTTTTGTTGTATGCCTTCTTTAGGCAAGCTCTACTATAACCACGTGACAGAAGGCGGCTCTGAAGGAGTCCAGCCTCTTCTTGAAAAAGCGCATCAGTAGAGCAATTGCGACGAACAATGATACAATCTCGGTCCACTTTGCTGCACAAACCTCAATCTTGCGATCCCACTGCTTTGAATATTACTTGCATCATTATGTGATATTCACGCCAACATGTAGCCATAAAACATATCTTGCAAAAGCATTG
This sequence comes from Lithobates septentrionalis, assembly GCA_037952835.1. Classification (NCBI taxonomy): domain Eukaryota; kingdom Metazoa; phylum Chordata; class Amphibia; order Anura; family Ranidae; genus Lithobates; species Lithobates septentrionalis. Next base: position 2,358,781 of record JBBDGP010000284.1, on the reverse strand, counting down.
GGGCATTCTAACAGACGACCCCCAATTAAAAACTCTTCTTCCAAAACAACCATCAATAACCTTTAGGAGGGCCACTTCCCTCAAAGACATGCTGGTTCAAAGCAAATTCAAAGATCAGAAAACAAGATTTAAACATTGTCACACCCCTGGCTCATTTCCTTGTGGTCATTGTACATTCTTCCTACTTATTAGGAAGGCCAAAACATTTCGTCTCCCCAATGGAGAAATCTTTAAACCGTTGCATTTCGTGAATTGCCAGACCCGAGGGATGGTATATTTTATGGAGTGCGAATGTGGTGCCTATTACATCGGCAAAACCAAACAAGAGTTTTGGCGATGAATATCCAAGCATGTTTACAGCATGGAAACTGGGAATATCTCCCAATTGGGTGACATGTCATTTTCGATCACAACTACAGGGTGCCCAATGTCACCTTTACAGCACTTCACAGAGCACAAATACCGGATAGGGGGGCGACTGGAACAAAGTCCTACTCCAGAGGGAGCAAAAATGAATTTTCCAGTTACAGGCCACGTCACCCCCTGGACTCAATGAATCGGTCTCCTTTGCCCCCTTTCTGCAAGGTTTTTCCTCAGGCAAGACACACTAATTATGCCCTTATTGTGGTAGCTACATTTGCTGTTATAATTATAATTTAATTGGTTGTACTCTATATCATGTCTCCCCTCCACGGATACATTTCCATTCTTCCTACTGTGTTCATTTATATGTATATATTTTTCATTCCACACTATGAATGGATATGGTGATGAGAATTAGGAGACTTTCTGAGTGCACTTCAAACAGCTCTCAGCTCTAATATAGCTCTAATCCATAAAAATACAGTGTGGGTCGCTGTAAGTATTGACACATTCTCTATCTCACGGATGGAAGGTGCCAATCAAAGCACAATGTGGTTCCCACACTGTTTTTTAGGGATACTTTATGTTTGTTATTACTCATTAACTATTATTCCTTATTAATTTTTTGCGAATTTGCTAACATGTTCTGTGGTTTTCATCTTTTCCCTGCCCAGGTCCGGTTCCCCTGCTTTGCCGTCTTCTTTCTGGGGGGATCCTCCATGCCACTGTGTTTCTTCCTGGCAGGGGGAGACAAGCGTAGGGCGCCCTGCGCTTTAATCACACGTCCACTAGAGGGCTGGTACCGCTTGGACGTGACTCCCCCTGCCAGCGGCATTCCTGATCATCCTGGGCGCCGTGACTGTGCCCGCGCACTTGCGCGCATGCGCGTGACATCACGACGCCACGCAATTGTGGCGGTGATGACGGCGGATGCTGGGATGGTATGTCTTCCGTAACACCTGGTAGACTACACGTGGAGTGCCAATACTCTCTGCACTGTCTCTGGAAGGATGGGTGGGATGGGGGTGGCTGGTGCGCACCTGTAGCCAGTTTCAGCTGCAATCAATGTCCAACCCCCTGATATTTAATGTGAATGGTAGTCTATGGGATCCTTCATTTGATCCCCACCATACTAACAGGATACCTATTCATTGAGGAGCATCTCTGTTACAGGTAATCTTGGCTATTCCCACATACTTCTCTAAATCTAGACCATGTTGCTTTTTTAGGCATTAATGGTCCACATATAACATACATTTTTTCTCTTTTCAACATCTGATAGGAATATAAATATTTTATAATTCAGGGATCACCTGGATGGCTGCCAACAGATGCAGGAAGGGTCAGAACCAACAAGTGCCTCGCCCTACACCTTCCCCACTGGGTTCAAATGCGTGGCTCCTTGCAAGCCCCGTGGACTATGGACGCGCCCAGAGGCGACAGGGGGAATGAGCAAACATTGAGGGACCACCGCACGCAACGGTTTTTAAAACTATGCGACACAAGCCCACTTTCCTATTCCCAAATGGTGCCTCGCCCTACACCTTCCCCACTGGGTCCAAATGCGTGGCTCCTTGCAAGCCCCGTGGACTATGGACGCGCCCAGAGGCGACAGGGGGAATGAGCAAACATTGAGGGACCACCGCACGCAACGGTTTTTAAAACTATGCGACACAAGCCCACTTTCCTATTCCCAAATGAAGTTAAAACTCCCCTGAAGAAGACCAGAAAAGGATAAAGGGTCGAAATGCATTGGGGTATTCATGGGGATTCATATTGATAGCATTGATAGCATTGATACAATGTAACTGTACAATTAGAACTTTTTCAATGAATTGATTGCCATGGGAGATGGTCCTTTGTTGTTGCTGATGTCGACTACTGGAAATTTTATGTGATATTGATTGTATTTATGTAATGCATTCTATGTCTGAATTAAATAATATTTTTACTAAACATGGTTACTAAACATTGTTTCAGAAATATTTTGCTGCTTAAAAGGCCCCTGGGGAAATTTTTCCACTACGGTAATTTTGCACATCTCTAAGGTAATCCAATTATGGGTATTATCAACTGTCCTTTGCACCATAGTCCACATTCACATTTCATTGCACACTTTCACTCCCCCACCACAGCCCCCCTCCCCCTTTCTTTTTCACCTTTCACTTGTTCCTCTCACTTTTCACTTTTCACAACATTTATTATGCTTTTCATCACCGGTGCTGTTTTGTTTTGTTTGGTGTGTTGTTTCTTATTTCTTGTTTCTTTTCACGCTTGTTCGCTTTCCACTTCTTCTGTTCCCCATTCACTCCTCACTTTTAGCAATGCTCACATTGCACATCAATCCTTCACTCTTTTTTCTTATTATCACCCCTATCCAACCCTCCAATCAATTATATTCCCTTCTTTTTTATTCTTTTGTATTCTTTTCTTTACTTGTCCTACCTTTTCCTTTTCCCTTTTCTTCTTTCCTTCTTCTTTCTCTCTTTTTTACTCTCCCCCTTGTTCCCTTTTTCCTCACCTCTCCCCACCTCCCAGGTCCCTACCCTTTCATTCCGTTTTTTTTTTTTTCTTCCCCCTTCCTTGCTCTCCTTTAACTATTCTTCCTTGTTTTCTCTTCCCTGTTATGGGAGTCATTACCCACCTGGATATACGATATAAAATTCTTATTATAAGCATATAATTTACCTGTATGTTGCTTATCACGAGGGTTGGACATAATAGCCTGAATTTGATTATATTGTGACTATTATTATTAATCTATTTACCTAATCCAAGTCCATCAAGTTATAATTAAATCTTAGTTATATATCATTATAAGCACTGATTAGTGCTGTTGTTTGATATATAGGTTGCAGGTGCTGCCGGCCCACATGCTCCCACGGATCACAGGGCTTTCTCCACAGGTGTAGTCCATCGTAAGTTGCGCAGCTGTTGCGCGGCCTTCCCCCCTTTGGGGTGTCGGCAGGCAGGGAAGACTGGGCCAAGATCAGGTGGTGGAAACTTTTTGAGGACCTCAGAATCAGGAGAAATGGCCATACACATGTGATTAGTAACTATACTTTAAATTGTCTTGTATTTTTATATTTATCATTCACAATTATGCACATTTGTACTCATGTACATTTTTATGCATGCAATTTTTTCTACAGCGCATACATATCCTCTGAAGAAGACCCAATGGGGTTGAAATGCGTCAGACCTTATCCAAGCGCTTGACCATTTTGTACAATTGTGTGTAGTTATACATGCGTTTTTATGCTTTTGTATCTCCTGTACCACAGCTCATGTTTTTACTTACTGTCAATGCGTTTAAAAAAAAACTAATAATTTTTAACTGAGTGTTACCCATATACATCTTCTGCTGCCTAGAAAACCCCATTTTCTTGGGGGACAATTCCCTTTTACATGATGGAGGAATTGCCTTTCCTTTTTGCCTACATGCTTAGATGAGGCAACCCTTAGTTATACTCACCTACCGAGCTAGAGGGGCTACCAAAGGTTGACTCGATCACATAAGTTTCTCTGCCCAAAGAGGATCCCTCACCCTCTAGCGACAAAAATTACTCTCAGTAGCCCAAACCTGAGTTTGACTGTGGTTAGAGCCTATCCATTGCATTCACCTGGAACTTTCTGACGATCACATACTCACCACAGGGAGACGTTTGCTCTAATTGACCGTTTGTTCCTCTCTACTCTCAGGACTCCTACTTATCCTACACCCTCAGGCCACAGACACTAGATCCATCGTAAGGTCGGGATAGTATTCATAACAAAAAGGAGAACCTTGCACCCTTACACAGATGGTTGCCTGCCTAAGGTTGACTCAAGAAGTATGTTGCAGTTCCACCACAGGGTTGATTTAGCTTAAAATGACAGTTTATAGTTACAGAAATTTTATAGGCTGTTTTTTCTCCCTTTGCCTAGCTGTTTTCAAATAGACTATGGTTACCTTTTATAACATTTCTTGGTCTTACATCAAGAACATACACAACGCTGTTATAGTCTACCCATGTCTCCACAAAGCGACCTTGATTCTGGGTTTATTACCTGGCTTCAAGTTACGCTACATTGGTACTTTAGTATCTAGGCTCATTTACTAAAGTGTACAAATAACATCTCTGCAGTCTTTCCTTACTATTAACTCTTGTTTCTTCTCTTTTCTTTTCTTTTCTATCTCTTTTCTACGCATTTTAAATCTTCCCTGTAAATACACGCAGATATTACCTAACAAGATATCTTTTTTTTTTTTTATCCATTTTGAGCAACTCTTTCTACAGCTTTAGACGTGAATCGACTCCTCCTGAAAACTCCTGTTGAAGTACGCCTCACTGGGGCAGTCCCCTATGGTAATTTCACATAACGTGAAAGGTCTGAATGTCCCAGAAAGACAAACCACTTTATTGAGGGAACTGAAGAAAGGTAAGCCTCATTTTGTATTCCTTCAGGAGACACATTTCAGAATTCATCAGATACCCAGACTGACAGATTCGTACTACACTACCGCTTACCATGCCACTAACAACACAGCCAAATCAAAGGATGTCTTGATCTTGGTAAACAAAGAGGCCCCCTTTGTTATTTCAGACTGCATGACAGATACAGCTGGGCATTTCGTCGTCATAAAAGGTGAAGGCTCGCCCATTACATTGGCGAACATCTATTTTCCCAACACAAAGCATATACAGTTTTGCCAAAGAATAGTCCGGGAGCTACATAGGCTTGCCTCGGGGTCTTATTTCCTGGGAGGGGATTTTAATATCCCCCTGAACCTTTTAGTATATACCTCATCCGGAAAATAGTACGTCACCTATAAAATACTTAAGAAAATCAAAAACCTTCTACACTCACCACAACTAATAGACTAATGGAGATTTCTCCACCCATAAGATAGGGACTACATGTTCCACTTTGTACCCCATGATAAATTCTCGCGCATTAATTATCTCTTTGTATCCCAGAGGGATCTGTTGGCTATCCTGGAAGCCAAAATCAGAAGCCAAACGATCTCGGACCATGCTCCGATAGCATTGACTATGAACTTACTCACACCCAGGCCCAAATCTAACACTTGGAGACTGAACTTGTCCCTATTGACTGACCCCACATTACTACCCAGGATAGATACTTCTCTCACTAAGTTTTTTCATCTTAATGAAACACCTGACATGGATCCTTTGATGCTCTGGGGAGCTCATAAATACTCCATCAGAGGCAAATTGATTAAATTAGGCTGCCACCATGAGAAATATCAGGAAAAATAACTAAAAAATGAACAGACAAGATATTCAAATTAGAATCCATGCACAAACATACCTTAAATGCACAGTCAGCTGGGGAACTACTAGAGAAAGCACTACAACAAATACTGGCAGTTAAAACTAAACGTATGCTATTCTTCAAATAGAAGATTTATTATAAAGCTGAAGATAAAATGGGCAAGTTGCTGGCCAGAGCTTTAAGGGATACTAAATTGACTCAAAACATTATAGGCATAAAGAAACCTGACGGCTCCTTGGATGTAACTACAGAAGCCATAGCCACACACTTCCACAGATATTACACCAAATTATATAATCTTCTATTACAACACAGACCGCCAGATTTAATTGGAGACAGGAAACACATTATCCAAGACTTTTTAAGTGACAGTGGCCTACCTACACCAAAAGATAATGACATAACCCCCCTTGAAGAACAGATCACCACCGTAGAAATTAGACAGGCCATTAAAGGACTAAAATCAGGTAAAAGTCCAGGCCCAGATGATTTTACAGCCATTTATTTTTATGAAGACTTTTATGAACACCCCGATGGACCCACTGGTTAAAGTTTTAAAGTCTCTCTCTAAACCGAGAACAGTCACACCTGATTTTTATTGGCTTACATCATGGTGATACCCAAGCCGAACAAGGATCCTACTGATTGCTCCAGCTATATGCCAATTTCACTACTGAATCTGAAAAAAATACTGACAAAAATTCTAGCCACCAGACTGAGCCTACTCTTGTCTGATTTTATTGGACCGAAACAGGTAGGCTTTATGCCAGGAAGAGAGGCCAAAGACAATATCATTAAAGCTCTCTTGCTGTCGCATACGACACATACAAGAAAGATCAAGGGTCTTCTTCCACGGATGCGGAGAAAGCCTTTGATCGGGTTGCATGGGACTTCATGTTAGCCACCGTTGATCACGTAAGGATGGGCTCATGAATGATGGCTTGGATATCAGCTATTTACCAGAATCCTTGCGCTAGATTAAAAATTAACGGATCTCTATTGGAGAGGGTTGACATAACCAATGACACCAGATAGGGATGCCCCGTGTCTCCCTTACCGTTTATTTTGTCACTGGCGCCATTCATCAGAATGGTTAATAGGGACAGAGCAATCAGCGGATTTAAGCTAATAGACAGAGAGTTCAAAATTGCAGCCTATACGGACGATCTACTGTTTTTCTTGACTAAACCACATACCCAACTTAATCAAGGCATTTATAAACTTTGGTTATGTCTCAAACCTTAAAATAAATTATTCTAAGTCAGAAGCTATGAATATTACCCTGACTGGTGACGATTACCTTGGAACTAGAGGGAAATAAAAAAGTAGAATAAAATCAGCGCAAAATGGTAAATATGTAATGCAGCAGCTGAACACTAGGGTCAAAATTCAAATCCATTAACAAAAATCAAAAAGGCAGTGCTAAAACCAAACAAATACACCACAGTAAAATCCACCACAGTATAAAATCAATTAGTCCATAAGACTAAGTGTATTTGTTTGGTTTTAGCGCTGCACTATCTGCCTTTTTAACTAGAGGGAAATGCCCATTTAAATGTGAAAAAACGGCATTCAAGTACTTAGGAATCTGACTGACACCCAAAATATCTGCGGTTTACGAATGATAATAGAAAAGGATCCTAAATCCTGGCACACTGGCTATTTCTCATGGTTTTATCCACGCAGCGATTTTGAAGATGTCCATACTACCCAGATTATTATATCTACTACGAGCACTATCCCAATCCACAAAACTTTTTTCAACAAATCCATGCTTCTGAAATTCTTATGGAATCACAAAAGGGCCAGAATGAAATTCTCTCTTCTGACTAAACCAAAAGAGCATGGGGGAATGGGCTTACCTGACTTTAAGAATTACCACCTGGCATCCCACCTGACAAGGGTGATTGATTGGCATTGCCATGGTAACTCCAAAGACTGGGTAGAATTAGAAGCAGGGTTGAGCCCTATCCCATTGCGCTTTTCCCCATGGATCCCATGGAGTAGTTACAGAAGACAGTTAAAACAACACCCATTGATGGATGGAGACAACTATGACTGCCTTCCACACAATAGCAAGACGATCCAAAAAGACTTTGCCAATCAGTCCCTTGACGTCTCTAAGAGACAGCCCAGACTTCACCCCCGGCGTAGAGAACCTGTCTCTCCAGAATAAAAATACTGACACATCATTGCTAGCTGGAGACTGTTTCCTCAACGGACAGATTACAGACCTCTCTACCATTAACCACTTGCTGACCACTGCACACTGATATACGTCGGCACAATGGCAGTGGTGGGCAAATGGGTGTACCTGTATGTCTCTTTTAAGAGGCGGGGATAACAGGTGTGCGCGATTGTGTCACGGAGCCGCAGGATGGGGAACTGCCTTATTTATTTTCAAATTGATAACAGAAACTAAGAAATCCATTTTCTTTTCAAAATGTTTAGTCTTTTTTCACTTGTATACAGGGGCAGACTGACAACACTCAGGGCCCCATGGACCAAAGAAAGCAAGGGTCCCCTGTCAGGCCCCACCCATGACCTGCCCCCAGGCCCCGTCCATGACCCGCCCCTGGCCCTGCCCCTACATTTTCATATTTAACAATAAACAAGATACAGTAAGTGAAACAGACAACTCCAATGGGACCTGGAAGGGGGGGGGAGTCTCTCTCTAACGGAGGCCCTCTCTGTGTCCATTAGAGAGTTTGTTATAAAGCGTCCCCTCTAGGCCCCATTAGGGACTACAACAGAGTCTAATTTGACCTGGAGGGGGGTCTCTCTCTAACAGTGTCATTAGAGTGTCTATGTTAGAGAGAGACCCCCTCCAGGACACATTAGAGACTACAAAGGACTCTAATGGGACACGGAGGGGGGTCTCTCTCACAGAGGTGCTGTTACATACCGTCTGGGAGAGCCTGACAAGTAGAGGGAGACCTCTCGTACAGCCCCAGCTCAAGGACCACTGGAGTTGCAACAGTGACCGCAAGAGCATGGTGAGGTAAGAGTGCCTGCAAAGTCCTCCGTTGGTAGCAGTAGTGGCAGCTGATGAGTAGCAGGACCAGACTGGATTGCTGAGCAGCAGAAGGTAGCAGGAACAAATGGATGCAGGTATTCTGTGGATGCAGGACAGCCGATGCATGTAAGCTATAGATGCAGGATGGCAGTACTGGAGCTACACAGGCTGGAAGCAGAAAGACTGGAGCAGAGTCAGGCAAGCCAGGTCATACAGGGAGGATAAGTCTATCATAAACAGCAGGCAAAGAATGGTCAGAGTTCAAGCTGGGTTTGGCAACAGGAAATCAGGCAGACAGGCAGGAATACTGGATCAGATACAGGCACAGGATCAGAACACAGGGTAAAGCTGCAGATCAGACAGCAGCTGCACTAGTGCAGCTGCTGTCTTTATATAGGCCAGTTGGTGCCAGCATTAATGACTAATGCGTGCGTGTATTTTCGCGCATATGCGTTCGCCTGTTGGTGCTAATGTGCGTTTGCCTGTTGTCAGTACTAGGATCCCTTTAGGACCCAGCACAACTCACCTGACACAGCCTTTACCTGGGAAACAACAATGATTGGCCAGCTCACCTTTAAATAACATGCATCAGCATTCAATCATTGCTCGTGTTAGAGTTTACCTGTGTTTGATCCAGTTGATATCTGCTCTGTGTATTTCGTGTATGACCCGGCTCGTTTGACCCTGTTTGCTTGCTTCTGATTCGGTACCGTTTGGACTCTGATCTTCCTGTGTATGACCCAGCTTGCCTAGACTACGTTTTTGCCTGATACCACTAGTACCTTCATCTGCAGCAGTGAACTACAAGCACCAGACATCTATCCTCCACCTGCAGCGGTGAACTACAAACACCAGACACCATCAATCCTCATCTGCAGCGGTGAACTACAAGGTCCAGCAAACATCTACCTACAGCTACAGCGGTGAACTACAAGTCCCAGCTGACCTGCTCTGCTCATGGTATGTGCTCTTGTTCTTTGAACTCTTTGCATAATCAGAATACCTGAACTGTTACCTGTTATATGCTCTACCCTGACATTAACACGAGCCATACATAATAAAGGAAACCTATCATGGATCCTGAGCAGGCTCAGTTGTTTGCACAGGAACTTTGCCGCTTATCCCATCAAGTTCAGGAAATGGCCACAGAGCTCACCAAGGTGCAATCTCCTTCTATTAGCACTGCTACAAAAACTCCATCTGAACCAAAAATTCCTTTGCCTGACCGGTTTTCTGGTGACCGTAAAGGGTTTTGCAACTTTAAAAACAGCTGCAAATTATATTTCAAGTTAAGGCCATCCTCGTCTGGCCCTGAAACTCAGAGGGTTCAAATCATTATCTCTCTACTACAGGGTGACCCCCAGGCTTGGGCCTTTAACCTGGAACCAAACCATCCAGCCTTGCTAACAGTAGATGCCTTCTTTGAAGCCCTAGGGTTGCTTTATGATGATCCAGATCGTGCTGCTACTGCAGAATCAACTCTGCGTAACTTAAAGCAAGGAACTACCACAGCTGAAATGTATTGCTCAGAGTTTCGCAGGTGGGCCCCGGAATCTGGCTGGAATGATGCAGCACTCCGCAGCCAGTTTAGAATGGGCCTTTCAGATGCAATTAAGGATGCTCTGGTCAACTTCTCCTACCCAGCCTCACTGGAGGAGGCTATGAGTCTAGCCATTAGAATTGACCGCCGCCAGCGAGAGAGGAGACGAGAACAAACTACAGCTGTGGCAAACTATATACCTCCCTTGCCGCCTGACTATTCCACCTCCAGTGCCAAATCTGAGGAAGAACCTATGCAGATAGGTTCCACCCGGTTATCTGCCCAGGAACACACGCGCCGGCGTAACATGGGTCTCTGCTTGTATTGTGGCCTCAAGGGTCATATGCTCCGTTCGTGCCCTACACGTCCGGGAAACTCCAGGACCTAGGTAATTGCGGGGAGGTTACCTTAGGTCTGCTCTCATCTCCCCAGGGGGACAATCGTATTCTTTTACCCGCTGTCGTTCACTTTGGGACAGGAGCTCATGAACTGCTGGCCTTGGTAGATTCTGGAGCCGCTGAGAATTTTATTGATAAGACTCTGATTACCTCTTTGTCCTTGGAAACTCATGCTCTAGATTGCCCAGTCCGCCTGATTTCCGTGGATAATCGTCCTCTCTCACAAGATCTAGTGCTCCAAGCCACGAAGCCTTTCCAGTTACAATTGGGGGCTTTGCATTGGGAGAAGACTTCATGTCTTGTTATTGACTCTCCATCCACTCCTTTGATCCTAGGCCTCCCTTGGCTTCAGAAGCACAATCCTGTAATTGACTGGCGAACAGGAGATATTCTGGCTTGGTCCAATCAGTGTAAAAAGAACTGCATCCAGCACCCTGTTCGACTGGCTACCTGTCAAGTGGGAATGGAACAGATTCCACTTTGTTATAAGGACTTTCGGGATGTGTTTTCTAAAGGGATTGCTGACACTTTACCACCTCATCGCAGTTATGATTGTCCCATTGACCTCTTGCCTGACACTACACCTCCACGAGGGAGAGTCTTTCCACTGTCTGAGCCAGAGAATCTTGCCTTACAAGAATACATCCAGGAAAACCTAGCTAAGGGTTTCATCCGTCCCTCCACTTCTCCCGCAGGAGCAGGATGCTTCTTTGTCCCAAAGAAGGATGGGGGACTGAGACTTTGTGTTGATTACAGAGGTCTAAATAAAATAACTGTTCCCAATCGGTATCCTCTTCCTCTCATCACAGAATTGTTCTCTCAAATCCAGGGAGCCAAAATCTTCTCCAAACTGGACTTAAGGGGAGCTTATAATCTGGTGCGCATACGTGCAGGCGACGAGTGGAAGACAGCCTTTAACACCAAGGATGGTTATTATGAATGTCTTGTCATGCCTTTCGGTCTCAGAAATGCACCAGCTGTCTTTCAGAACTTTATGAATGACATTTTCCGTGACATGTTGGGTCGCTTCATGCTTGTATATTTAGATGACATTTTGATATATTCTCCCAATCTTGAAATACATCAGAAACATGTCTGCTCAGTATTGGCCCGATTAAAGACTCACTCCCTTTTTGTAAAGCCTGAGAAATGTTCATTCCATGTTAAACAAGTACCTTTCCTAGGCTACCTAATTTCTGACACAGGCCTCACCATGGATCCAGCCAAGATTCAAGCCATTTTAGACTGGGCACCACCTTCAGACCTGAAGGCAGTTCAGCGCTTCCTGGGCTTTGCAAATTTCTATCGAAAATTCATTAAGAACTTTGCCACCATTGCACATCCCATCACCTCTCTCACCAGGAAGACTCCGACTACCTTTAAATGGACTACTGAAGCCCAGGCAGCCTTCACTCAGTTAAAGAAAGCCTTTACCTCTGCACCAATCCTACGCCATCCTGTTCCTGAGCTACCTTTTATTGTGGAGGTAGATGCATCTGAAGTAGGGGTAGGGGCACTTTTGTCACAAAAGGATCCTGTAAATGCCGCCATCCACCCCTGTGCCTTCTTGTCTCGGAAATATTCCCCAGCAGAGCGCAATTATGATATAGGCAACAGAGAACTTCTAGCCATAAAGCTCGCTTTGGAGGAATGGAGACATTGGCTGGAGGGAGCTCGCTATCCATTCATAGTTCTGACTGACCACAAAAACCTTGAATACATCCGTTCTGCTAAAAGACTGAACTCACGTCAAGCCAGGTGGTCATTGTTCTTCTCCAGATTTGACTTCACAATTTCATATTTACCAGGACCAAGAAACATTAAGGCTGACGCCTTGTCTCGCAGCTTTCTTTCAGAGTCTCCTCCTCCGCTTCCTCCACAACCCATTATCTCTGAGGATAGGATTTTGGCTTTCACCCAGACTGACATCTCTGAGGCCTTGTTACCTGCACAGGCTGAAGCCCCTCCCTCCACTCCCTCCGGTATGCTTTTTGTGCCCCTGGCTCTTCGTTTGCAGGTATTGCAGCAGGTACATGCATCAAAACCTGCAGCACATCCGGGGTTTAGACAAACTTTTGAGATTATCTCTCGCAACCTCTGGTGGCCATCGATTAGGCAGGATGTGTTAGCCTTCATCCAGGCCTGTGAAGTTTGTGCCAGAAGCAAGAGCAGTACCTCTAAGCCGCCTGGTCTCCTACGTCCTCTACCAATACCTACCTGTCCCTGGACCCATTTATCTATGGACTTTATCACTGACTTGCCTCCGTCCCAGGGATGTTCCACGATCTGGGTGGTGGTAGACAGGTTCAGTAAAATGGCCCACTTTGTTCCGCTTCCGAAACTTCCATCTGCTAAAGAACTGGCATCTTTATTCATTAAACATGTTTTCAGGCTCCATGGGGCACCAATCAACATTGTCTCAGACCGTGGCTCTCAGTTTATAGCCCAGTTTTGGAAGGCCCTTTGCTCTCAGCTGGGGATTAAGTTATCATATTCTTCAGCATATCATCCTGAGACAAACGGCCAAACAGAAAGGACTAATCAGACTCTAGAGAAGATGGTACGTTGTCTGATGGCCAATGATGAGGTGGAGTGGGTCAACGTCCTGCCATGGGCAGAGTTTGCCTTTAATAATTGTGCCAGCACATCTACAGGGACCTCTCCTTTCTTCTGTGTTTACGGGTTGCATCCTCGTGTGTGCTCCTTTGATCTTCCACCCTCTGATGTGCCAGATGCCAACACCACAATAGAAAATTTCTCCAAAATCTGGTCCGATGTTAATCATGCTATTTCTCGCTCTGTGCTGGCTTTTAAGAAAATGGCGGACAAGAGGCGCTCAAAGGCACCAGGATATAAAGTTGGTGACAAAGTGTGGCTATCATCCAGGAATCTGTCCCTGCATGTTCCATCTAAAAAACTTGGCCCAAAATTCATCGGGCCCTATGAAATTTCGGAGATTGTTAATCCTGTATCCTATAGATTAAAACTCCCCCCATCCATGCGCATTCCAAATGTCTTTCATGTTTCATTGTTGAAACCTGTTCATTCCAGCCTCCAAGTAAATGAACCAGAACCTGTGGATGTGTTGGACAGTCAGGAATATGAAGTGGCATTTATTCTTGATTCCAGACGAGTGCGCAATTCCTTACAATATCTCGTTCATTGGAAAGGTTTCGGCCCAGAGGATCGATCTTGGGTCCCAGCTCGTGATCTTCATGCTGACCGACTTAAGAAGAAGTTTCATCTTCGTTATCCAAGTAAGCCTGGGGGTGCAGGAGCAACCCCTCGAGAAAGGGGGGGTACTGTCAGTACTAGGATCCCTTTAGGACCCAGCACAACTCACCTGACACAGCCTTTACCTGGGAAACAACAATGATTGGCCAGCTCACCTTTAAATAACATGCATCAGCATTCAATCATTGCTCGTGTTAGAGTTTACCTGTGTTTGATCCAGTTGATATCTGCTCTGTGTATTTCGTGTATGACCCGGCTCGTTTGACCCTGTTTGCTTGCTTCTGATTCGGTACCGTTTGGACTCTGATCTTCCTGTGTATGACCCAGCTTGCCTAGACTACGTTTTTGCCTGATACCACTAGTACCTTCATCTGCAGCAGTGAACTACAAGCACCAGACATCTATCCTCCACCTGCAGCGGTGAACTACAAACACCAGACACCATCAATCCTCATCTGCAGCGGTGAACTACAAGGTCCAGCAAACATCTACCTACAGCTACAGCGGTGAACTACAAGTCCCAGCTGACCTGCTCTGCTCATGGTATGTGCTCTTGTTCTTTGAACTCTTTGCATAATCAGAATACCTGAACTGTTACCTGTTATATGCTCTACCCTGACACCTGTTAGCGCTAATGTTCCTGCACATAGGCTTTAGCTTACGCCTGGCAAGACGGGCACTCGCTAATGCACGTCTGCGCATGCCATGTCTCTGACAGGTGCCCCTTTTAGTGTGCACTAGAAAGTCTCTGTTAGTAAGAGATTCCCCTCCAGGCCCCATGAGAGACTACAAAGAAGTCTAATGGGACCCGGAGGGGTTCTCTTTCTAACAAAGTGTACAGTGAACACCTTCATTCACTCTGGTCCCGACGGGACCCCCTCTTTGTGCCATGACTCATGAGTCCTCCTCCACTCTCCCCATATCCCCAGTCCCAGCACAATCCCCCCTTCTTCCGCATTCTAGCACAAATCCTCCTTCCCCCAGTACCCCTTTCAGAATAAATTGTCTTCCAATCCCCAAATCCTCCCTCCCAGCACAACTCCACATTCCAGTACAAATCCTCTCCCACCCAATTCCCCTTCTCCAAATCTCCCAGCACAAATCCTCCCCCCATCCCCAAATCCATCTTCCCAGCACAACAAATCCCCCCAAATTTCTTCTCCCAGCAAAAATTCTCTTCCCCTCAAGCACAAATGCTTTTACTCCCAGCACAAATCTTTTTACACCCCTCAAATTCCCCCTCGCAGCACATCTCTTCATCCAGTACAAAGCCATCCTACCCCTCCATCCCAACACAAAACCTTTTTACCCCTTGTCACACTAGGACGGGGTTTGGGAAACCTGTGTTACATGCTCTTTTGTTCCGCACTGTGCTCAAAATGCACTGCAGTTGCGACCTGCAGCGGGTGTCAATGTCAACTCATTGATACCCCAAGCGTCGGTTGCAAATGCAGTGTACAGCAATAGCATGCAATCCGGTTGCTGTGCACTTTTTATAGTTTCACATGCATTTTTAGTATAGTCTGGCATGATTTCAGCCTATTCAAATGAATGGGCTGAAATCGCACTGCACCTGGGTCACATGCTAATTTTACAGAAATGCACAGATCGTTCTTGTGCGATTCGTGTGAACCAGTCCTGTGCCAGAACAAGTTCTGGCACTTGGCTCTACTAACTTGCCTGGCAGGGGCCACTAGCTTGGGCACCTGGGGCAATTGCAGAGATTACTTGGAATGATTTGGGGGGCGTGGGGAGGGAAGAATATGTGCTAGGGGGCGCTCTGTGAGAGGAGAAGACTTCTGCTGGGGGGGGGTCGAGCCAACCCCATTCTAAAACAAATCCTCTCCCCTAAAAAAGTGCCCCCTAGCACATATCCCCCCCAATCACTCCAAGTGATCTCTGTAAACTTGTTCCCCTCATGCCCTTTCCTATGTCCTCCTCCCAGCAAGTCACATGTATGGTACTGCATATTATCTACAGAACTCAGAACAGTACAGATCAGGCTGACGGGTGTGCCTCCTCCTCCTGTCTGTACACAGAAACACATCACAGCAATGGCGTGGTCAATGCGCTTGGCTTTGTCTGTATGTGAGAGATACCGGCTGCCATAAAGATGTGCACGCAGTGCATGGGACTTCAAGCACCCCGCTATAGTGCGTGCTGGGGCACGAGCACAAAAAAGATGGTCACCGCAAGTTCCAGCAGCTAGCAGGCCCCCTTCTTGGGCTGGGCCCTCGGACCACGGCTGAAGTGCCCGATTGGTCAGTCCGTCCCTGCCTATATAGCAAAGAATAGGAAACTCAGTGGTGATTAAATAAAACCAAAAGAAAGCTCTATCCATCTAACAAAAAAGTCCTAAAATTTCATTTTGGTACAGTGTTGCATGACTGATTCATTTTCGTTCAAAAGTGTGACAATGCCGAAGTCTGAAAAAAGGCCTGGGAAAGAGGGTGGTGCAACAGTCTGGCCTTGAATTGATTAAATAAGAACTTCATTAAAATAGTCAAAGACTGTTTAGCTTCCAGAAACTGTTGAGAAAATTTACACTTTGGTCATAAGTATGTAATGTACAATATAGTACAATATAGTGTATATAATGCAGTAGTGCAGGGGTCAAGGGTGTGTAATGCAAAGAGTGCAGGGGTCAAGAATATGTTATGCACAAAATGCAGGATCAAGAATAAGTACTGCAAAGATTGCAGGGTTCAGGAGCATGTAACACACAGAATGCAGGGATCAGGAGTATGTGACACAACAAATGCTGTGGTCAGTGCTGAATTCAGGAGTACCTAAAGCAAACAGTAAAGAGGTCAGAAATATTTCACTCAAAGTTCAGGGGTCAGAAGCACATAATGTCAGGTGTCAGATGTTTGTAACATTCCTTGTGCAGAGGCCAGGAGAGTATACACCCCTCCCAGCACCAACCAATCACCCAAAAATCCCTCACCTAGCATAAATCTTCTCCCCTAAAAATCACTCCTCCCAGCACAAACCATGTCCTCCCTTAGAAACTCCCTCCCAGCACAAACTCCCTTCCCAATCATGTCTCTCACGACCAAATGGGTGAGATTTACCAAAACCGGGGCATTTAGTAAATCTCCCTCATTGAGTTAGATGTTGGCATTTTTTTCAAGTGGAGATATATGTTGTTGTAAAATATATGTTTATTTACTGTCTCATTACACAAATTACTGTGTGGCACTAGTTAGTATATGATTAGATAGATCTTGTAGGTGTCAAAGCCTGGGGGGAGTTTTTCTAACATTTTGTTGATAATTTTTATTTTAACATTTCCAACTCTTGGGGAGGGGACAGGGCGGTGTAGGAGACAGTTGGTGTGTCTCAGTGGAGGAACCTACGACCTCAACATGTTCGCAGCTTTTTTTATGCTTTGAATAGAGCAGTGCACTCAGGGTCGATCCCAGACAGGGTGCACGGGGTGCAGTGCACCCAGGCGCCAGAGAGGTTGGGGCGCTGGAGCGCCAGAGTGCTCCCTTCCCTCCTCCTCCTCCTCTTGTTTGTGTCCGTCGGCGGCTCTCCGCCGGTGTTCCAAGAAGAAAGGCGCCGCTGTGTTTGCTGCTCAAGCCCCTCCCTCCTCCTGTCAGAGAAAGAGAGCAGCTGCCAGCCGGAGATGACATCGGAGGCAGAGCGGCTGGTCTCTGTGTGGAGAGAGACAAGCAGCGCAGTGATGTCGCGTGCGGTGGGGGGCGGTCCGTGCCTGACACATTCTCCTCTCTGTGTCTCCCACTCCTGCCTGCTTTGAACTGCTCTGCTCTCCACCCAGGCGGTGCGGCTGCACACTGTCCTCTCCTCTCCAGCTGCTGCCCGGGTGTATTTATGTACCCTAAGGGAGGGGGGTCTGTACTACTGGAGGGGGGGTCTGTACTAATGGAGGGGGGGTCTGTACCAATGGGGGGGTCTGTACTAATGGAGGGGGGTCTGTCCTGGGGGGTCTGTACTAATGGAGGGGGGTCTGTACCAATGGGGGGGTCTGTACTAATGGTGGGGGGTCTGTCCTGGGGGGTCTGTACTAATAGGGGGGTCTGTACTAATGGAGGGGGGGTCTGTACTAATGGAGAGGGGGTCTGTACTAATGGGGTCTGTACTAATGAAGGGGAGGTCTGTACTAATGGGGGGGTCTGTACTAATGGAGGGGAGATCTGTACTAATGGGGGGGTCTGTACTAATGGGGGGTCTGTACTAATGGAGGGGAGGTCTGTACTAATGGGGGGGTTTGTACTAATGGGGGGTCTGTACTAATGGAGGGGAGGTCTGTACTAATGGGGGGTCTGTACTAATGGAGGGGAGGTCTGTACTAATGGGGGGGTCTGTACTAATGGAGGGGAGGTCTGTCCTGGGGGGTCTGCACTAATGGGGGGTCTGTACTAATGGAGGGGGGGTCTGTACTAATGGAGAGGGGGTCTGTACTAATGGGGTCTGTACTAATGGAGGGGAGGTCTGTACTAATGGGGGGGTCTGTACTAATGGAGGGGAGGACTGTACTAATGGGGGGGTCTGTACTAATGATGGGGTCTGTACTAATAGAGGGGGGTCTGTCCTGGGGGGGTCTGTACTAATGGGGGGGTCTGTACTAATGGGGGGTCTGCACTAATGGAGGGGGGTCTGTACTAATGGAAAGGGGGTCTGTACTAATGGGGTCTGTACTAATGGAGGGGGGGTCTGTACTAATGGGGGGGTCTGTACTAATAGAGGGGGGTCTGTCCTGGGGGGTCTGTACTAATGGGGGGGTCTGTACTAATGGGGGGGTCTGTACTAATGGAGGGGGGTCTGTACTAATGGAGAGGGGGTCTGTACTAATGGGGTCTATACTAATGGGGGGTCTGTACTGGGGGGGGTCTGTACTAATGGAGGGGGGTCTGTACTAATGGAGAGGGGGTCTGTCCTGGGGGTCTGTACTAATGGAGGGGGGTCTGTACTAATGGGGGGGTGGTTTGTCCTGTGGGGGTCTGTACTAATGGAGAGGGAGATCTGTCCTGGGGGGGTCTGTACTAATGGAGGGGGGGTTACCTGGGGGGATCTGTACTGAGTAAGGTCTGTACTGAGGGAGGGGTTTATACTTAGTGCGGGTTCGGCACTGACGGAGGGGGGTCTATATGTAGTGGAGGGGGGTCTGTACTGAGGGGCGACTATAGTTGGTGGAAGGGGGTGACCCCAACCCTAGTGAAGCCAATGCAGCTGCTGGCTCTCCTTTCCCCCCTCCCTCTCCTTTCCCCCTCCCTCTCCTCCTGCGTGCTGCTGTTCTAGTGAGCGGTGCTTGCCAGCACAGCTGCCCACTATGTTTCTTCCCCTGCCTTCATATCAAACAGGGAGGAAACAGAATAGAAAAAGGAGCAGAGAAGAGGATTGTGGGACATATAGTCCCAAGGACTGGCAGCCCCACTGTAACACGGAAACTGCTATCCACACAGCATGCTCAGCTGAATAGGAAAGAGAGAGAGATACAGGAGCCCGGGAAAGCTTTCAGGGAAGTACACCCAGGACTCCAGAGGGAGAGGACAGTGCTGAGAGAACACCATCAGAGAGAGAACCCCGCTGCCCTGCGCCACCAGAGGGAAAGCCACACAGCCTGGCGCCATCCCTGGCAGAGAAAGGAATGGAGTCATTGCCGGAATACAGATCTGGGTGCTACCCAGCGGAGTCACCATGGGCAATTCAGAGTGAGCTGACTCCTGATCAGAGGAACCGTTGCTGTATCGCTGGGTCAGGTGAGAGGGCCGATCGCCATTATATACTAACATCCATAGGAACTGTAGTCTCTGACCATCTCTTGTAACATGTCTGCAGTCTCTGACCATCTCCTGTAGTATGTCTGCAGTCTCTGACCATCTCCTGTAGCATGTCTGCAGTTTCTGACCATCTCTTGTAGTATGTCTGCAGTCTCTGACCATCTCCTGTAGTATGTCTTCAGTCTCTGACCATCTCTTGTAGTATGTCTGCAGTCTCTGACCATCTCCTGTACTATGTTTGCAGTCTCTGACCATCTCTTGTATCATAACTACAGTCTCTGACCATCTCTTATTATGGCTGCTGTCTCTGACCATCTCCTGTACTATGTCTGCAGTCTCTGAGCATCTTCTGTACTATGTCTGCAGTCTCTGATCATCTCCTGTACTATGTCTGCAGTCTCTGACCATCTCCTGTACTATGTCTGCAGTCTCTGGGCATCTCCTGTACCATGTCTGCAGTCTCTGACCGTCTCCTGTACTATGTCTGCAGTCTCTGATCATCTCCTTTATTATGTCTGCAGTCTCTGACCATCTCCTGTTCTATGGATGCTTTCTCTGACCATCTCCTGTTCTATGGATGCTTTCTCTGACCATCTCCTGTTCTATGATTGCAGTCTCTGATCGTCTCTTGTATCATAACTACACTCTCTGACCATCTCCTGTACTATGTCTGCAGTCTCTGACCATCTCCTGTACTATGTCTGCAGTCTCTGGGCATTTCCTGTACTATGTCTGCAGTCTCTGACCATCTCCTGTACTATGTCTGCAGTCTCTGGGCATCTCCTGTGCTATGTCTGCAGTCTCTGACCATCTCCTGTATTATGTCTGCAGTCTCTGGGCATCTCCTGTACTATGTATGCAGTCTCTGATCATCTCCTGTATTATGTCTGCAGTCTCTGATCATCTCATGTTCTATGATTGCAGTCTCTGACCATCTCCTGTTCTATGATTGCAGTCTCTGACTGTCTCTTGTATCATAACTACAATCTCTGACCATCTCTTGTAACATGTCTGCAGTCTCTGACCATCTCCTGTACTATGTCTGCAGTCTCTGGGAATCTCCTGTACTATGTCTGCAGTCTCTGATCATCTCCTGTAGTATGTCTGCAGTCTCTGGTCATCTCCTGTACTATGTCTGCAGTCTCTGATCATCTCCTGTATTATGTCTGCAGTCTCTGACCATCTCCTGTTCTATGATTGCAGTCTCTGATCATCTCCTGTATTATGTCTGCAGTCTCTGACCATCTCCTGTTCTACGATTGCAGTCTCTGACCATCTCCTGTACTATGTCTGCAGTCTCTGGGCATCTCCTGTACTATGTCTGCAGTCTCTGACCATCTCATGTACTATGTCTGCAGTCTCTGACCATCTCCTGTATTATGTCTGCAGTCTCTGGGCATCTCCTGTACTATGTCTGCAGTCTCTGACCATCTCCTGTACTATGTCTGCAGTCTCTGACCATATCCTGTACTATGTCTGCAGTCTCTGGCCTACTCCTGTACTATGTCTGCAGTCTCTGATCATCTCCTGTATTATGTCTGCAGTCTCTGACCATCTCCTGTACTATGTCTGCAGTCTCTGATCATCTCCTGTATTATGTCTGCAGTCTCTGACCATCTCCTGTATCATGTCTGCAGTCTCTGACCATATCCTGTACCATGATTGCAGTCTCTGACCATCTCCTATAATATGTCTGGGGGCTCTTTCTAACAGACTCTCTAACAGAAGCCCTCTTTGTGTGCATCAGAGAGACTCCCCTCCAGGTCTCATAAGTGTACGTTCTTCCTGTATTTTTTTTATTGTTAAACGATCATGGGAGGATCCTAGGGTAACAAAGACTTCTTAGGGGAGCATCTCTGTGTTTGAGTCATTGCCATAGAAACATTTGTAAAGGGGAGGAGTTGGTAAGATGAACACGCCCATGTGGGGGCCCAGAAATATTTCTGCACCCAGGCGCCGGTGACCCTAGGATCGGCCCTGAGTGCACTCACACACCAGACCCATGTGAGTACCCTGTATTGGGGCCTTCTGTATAATACGTTTTGTGATTTAAAAACAATATCACTATTGAGCCTTCTTTCCTACTGTTTACATATGAGGAAACAGCGTTATTGAGCAGCCCGGGACCCCACAGTTATCATAGAATCCAAAGGTGATTTATATGCGTGTTTTGACTGAGCTTAAATGTGAGGTCACACGCTCAGATATGAGCGGCTTTTACCTAAGGGGGGGGGGGGCACCAGAGTGTGGACACTTACACGTTTTGATCACTTTGATCAATGGATTTACTTATTTATGTCTGATAAGGACTTTATGATATTTATGTGCCACTGATCCATGTGATATATGGTTAGTGCATCACAGTTTATTGCACTATAGCACTTTATCTTTCACCTTTTTTCACTTTTATTTATTTAGTATTAACTTTAATGACCTTGTTTTTTTCTTTCTCTATCATGTCAGTTTGACTTGTGAGATCTTAAAGGGAATTAATTTACATATCACAAGAATATATTACCTTACCATATAATTTCATTATTTCATTTTTATTTAAGCAGTGTTATGCATTGGATGTATGTGATTTTGCACATTATAGTATCATATAACTCTATTGACACTTTATTCAGTCACTGCTGTTATAGCAGTATAATATGTACATGTGCGGCACAAATTTCTTTGATTTTTAAACATTTCCAACTCTGTTCTAAACGAAACACTAGGATTTTAGCTTTAGATAAGGTTTAATGTTGTATACTAATAAAGCAGGTTTGGTATTTAAAATTCTAAGACAAGTTTTGTAATTAAATGTTTTTTTTTTTTTTTTTACGTTTGTAAAAATAGATTCTCTACACACCAGTACTGTGAAGGTGAGAACATTATCTTACGGTAATAACTTAACAAAACAGATGCCTTGTAATGCCACATTAAACTAATCCTTGAAAATAGGAAGGTGATACACTTTGTGTTTATTCCCAATATCAATCAGTAAGTTGGTGATCGACAGAATGTTTCCATGGTAGAATGCATTAAAATGATAAAGGTGGCTATCATTACATTCTTCAGGTAACGTTTTCCACATCTTTTCATTGCACATCTGAGAGCAATATGACATTTCAAATTAATTTATTTCCATTTTTACCTGCTTCTTTCACAGTAGCCTGGTTGTTTTCTAAGCAATAAAACTGATAGAAGTGCTGTTTTATACAATATTTCTCACCGTATGGGCAAACGGGTCCCATAGTCATCCATCTAAACAGTCTGCAGAATGAGCAAAACAATTTTCATTTCAATTAAATCTGAATTTTGAATGACAGGATTTCAAAGTATAATTGATTTTCGGATCCCAAAGTGAAATAATGCCAATAAGATTATAAAAAAAGCCATGACTTTCCAAATGGAAAATATAATGCCTTCATGAAACATTTTAGCAGTATTTCCATCCCGTCTCTAAATAAAGTCCTATTCAAGAAATATTTTTCTGGTAAGAGGTTGTCAGTCATAGATAGATGTACTTTGTGTGTTCTCTATACCGTATGTGGAGGAAAGTCACTGTTTTGCAAGTTCTAAGACAGCTTAGGGATAAGCAAAATTGGGAGTTTTTGCTTTCAAGCTAATTTTAGGATGCTGCAACACAATTTTGAAGCTGAACACGCCAAGTTTTAACCCTTTCCCTGCCAGGCCCTGCAATGTTTAAAAAAATATATTTTTAGTCATTTTTTTTTCCCTTAAAACATTCAGCGTTTGTAAAAGACACCACAAACCATACATTTTTTAAAACATACATTGGGTACCATAAAAAAAAGATGGTGCTACTGACTGTTTCATGTGTCAGGGCTGGGCTCAGCTCTTCCTTCTCTGAGCTGGCCGCCCAGCTGATGGCTAATTGCCAGCTCCCATCTCTCTCCATAGTTACTCAGCTGTTGTACATATCCTGCTCATCAGTCCTGCTTACTTAAGCCGTCCAGTTCAGAGGGTCTCTGCCTTTGCCTTGGTCAACATCACAAGAAACACCTCCTTCTGGTTCCAGATCCTGCTTGCTGTTCCACTACTTTGATCCCTGACTTGGCTGACTATCCATTCCAGTCACTGAACTTTGGCTATGTTTTGACTACGTTTGTTCTTTTTACTTTTATTATTAAACAAGTGTGATTTAACTGTACTTCTGCCTCGGTCTGATTTCATGGTTTCTGACACCGTGATAGTTAAGCAAATGTTTCTCAAAAACAATATTTTTTATACAAATACACTAAAATCATTATTAGCACTCACAAAACACAAAACTCAGAAAATTCCTCCTAAATTTATATTAAATCTAAAAACGAAAATTGTATAAACTTTATAAAAAACTAATATTTGTAAATTTTAAATTGTACCTTTTTGAAACACAGTGAAATTGAAGGTACATGAACTGTAAATAAGCAATTTATGTGAAAAATTTGGAGAATGGATTCACAACTATGTGTTATGTAATGCAAGGCATAATGTCGCAACATGCTGCTGCACATTGGTGCACTGCAGTATGCAGTGTTGACAACGTCAGCGTATGATGAAACGCGTAGGGAGGAGCTTGAGGCGTGATGTGATTGTATTCCGGGATACGGTGGCCATTTTGTTGGCAGTAGTAGCCAGGAGCTGTATGTTTGTATCAAACAGCAAAGCGATTATCCTTTATATGGAATGTGACTGCAATATTCCCTTGTTTTAAATATTAAATCTGTAAAAGAATTACTACACCATGAGGATTTTTCTTTTATATTCTATGGAATGATATTTTTGTGGATCTAATGGTGTGATCATTGGGAACAGAGCGTGGAGATTTATATATCTGTGTCCATCCTGTTTTATCTGTCGTGCCTGACGGATTGTGGACGATCGTGAATAAGGGTGTTCATTCCATCTATTTGCTCATTTGACCCCTGTGATAAGGGTCCAAAGAGGAGGGTAAGAGGCAGTGTGTTTGGGTGCCAGTGGTGGCTATCTTCCCTCTTTCACTCTTCAAATATACCCCATGAAGTGTTCGAACACTATTTACATCTGAAGACCAAAGGGTCTAAGGACATTCCATTCTGAACGCTGCACCTTTAATTTTTTTTTAACATACATATAAGCCCTTAAAATGAGCACTTTTGATTTTTCATGTTCGTGTCCCATAGACTTTAACGGTGTTCGCGTGTTCGAACAAATTTTTTGCCTGTTCGCAAGTTCTGGTGCGAACCGAACCGGGGGGGGTGTTAGGCTCATCCCTAATAGCCACAATAGGCCATAACCAGTTACAGGTGTTTGTGTAAAGCCATGGGTAGCAGTTTGTACAAATCAATGACCTGCTGACAGACACTGCTGTTATATGCATACAACCGCACATCTGGGCATTTAAATGTGTATAATAATGTATGAACAGCCCAGTTTGTATTGAGGATGTACAGTTATATGTGTACAACCTACTGTATCTTTCAGCCTGTCATTGAATTATACAGGCTGCTGCCGGGGACTGTAAACAATCACCTGTGACTCCTGAACCCAGACATACACTCATGTGTGAAGGCCTTATTTCTGTTTTTTAAATGTATTTTGAATTACTTTTTACATTTTTATTTTTGTTATCATTTTCTACTTTTCTTTTTTTTTCTCTAGGGGGACTAGGTGTGAAATATCAATAGTCTAAACATCCCCTTGCTGCTTCACTTCTTTAGCTGCACTCAGTGAATGAATAGGAAGTGCTCTTTAAAGAGTCTTCCCATTCAATCATTAAAATGGAAGTCAATGCTAAAACTCAAATCCCTGCATCTGTAGACACCCACGATCTAACAGAAAGGAGGGAGAGATGAGGGCGCTCTGGTGAGGCTGGGTATCCGGTCCTTAGTAGCAGTGGAGAGATGGCACTGAAGGCAGCACTTTGGTCAAAAAGGAAAGAGAAAGGTGCCTCTAAGTGCAGTGGTTAAAAGATTTATTACAGGCACAAGGGGATTAAAAACACTTACAAGATAGTAAGAGATCATAGGCAGATAATGATTTGTCCTAATGTGGATCGCTGTAATCCTCGTCTGTCTGGGGGAGAGAGAGTGAAGTCCTGCAGCTGTCAGAGTCCCTGGTGACGTGGATTGGCGAGGAGGCGAAGATGCGATGAGGTGGCCCGGGTTCTGGAACCAAGCTGGAACACATGTGGCCGATGTGACATCAGGTAAAGGTGGTGGGCCAAAACACGCTTCGGAGCATGCACAACTCCTTCGTCAGAGGAATGTACTAACATTGGCCATTCAATATCGAATATACTCAACATTTTACATCGAATGTATTTGACTCTCTCTATTACCATACACAATCCCTATTCTGGTTTCCTCCACCAAATCCAGTAAACTATGATCAGCCATGATGTAATCTAATCTTGAGTATGTCCCGTGCACAGGGGAGAAGAAGGTGTAGTCATTTACCTTTGCATGCTGCACTCTCCACACATCCATAATGTGGCATTGGTGCAGCTTACTCCCAATTTTCTTTAGTTGAACCCCGCTTGTCCCCTGTGCCCGGGACGTACTATCCAGAACAGGATTAAGACAAAAATTAAAGTCTCCTGCCAAAACTACCTCCCCTGTTTTAAACTCCATCAAATTGTCCAACACCTGCTTCAAGAAAACAGTCGGGTTTTTGTTCGGGCAATGCACATTGGCTAAAGTCATTACTTTACTGCCCAGCTTACCCTTCAGAAACAGAAAACATCCCTCCGGGTCAGCTAATCTGTTAATTAGGGTGAAATTAACCGACCTTGAGAAACCAATTGCAACCCCCTTAGCTCTCCTTATGGGAGAATCACTATAATACCAGACTGGTAAAGCAGAGGAGTATAACCTAATGTTTGTATCCAGGGCAAGGTGAGTCTAATGGACGAATACCACATTCGCTCTATAATGATGCAACTCTTTTAACACTTTGTGCCTCTTCACCGGGGAATTCAGGCCCTTCACATTATAAGAAAAAAAGTTTAACTCCATAATTGTTTCCGATCTATTGGGGGGTTTTGTCTACCTACCACCACCAGCTTTACTAAGGAAATTTGTTCACATCCCAGCAGGGTACCTCCCCCTCCCTTCCACCCTCCCTCCCACCCTCCCTCCCCATGCCCTCCCCCGCCCCCCCAAAAAACCCCTTCCCCAAACCCTCCCCCACCCCCTCCCACCCTCTCCGGCCTAGGTCCGGCCCTGCGCCCGACAACGTGGATCTTAGCTGATCCCATGCCATGCGCTTCCATACCCTGGGTGCGGCTCTACCTACGGCAACCAGTGCCCCCCCACCCCGCCACAAACGGGCGGTGGGGGGGGGAAAGGGGCCGGGGCGGGCATTCCGAACCACACATCGTCCTACCCCGTAACCCCCCACACCTGCATCACATTTTGCCCGTATTAGTCCCCCCCTCACCCCCCCCCCGGACCCCAACCCCCTCCCCAAGCCATATTGATTATTAAGAACTGAGAGAGATACAAGCCCTATGCCAATAAACCCCCCAGTCCGAGACATTCTCCTCTGTAATAAAAAAAAAAAAAAAACTGAGTCCCTTTTCCCCTTTAGCTAGGGATGTCCGGAACTGGAATGCCCAACTTTTCACAGAAATCCTGTAGGTTTTCCATGGGCCTCAGTCTAATTGATCTTCCTTCTTTCATAACTCCTAGGAAAGAGGGAAATCCCCAACTGTACTTTATGTTAGACTTTCTTAATTGATCAAGCAGCGGTCTTAGCTGTCTTCTCCATGCCAGAGTCCCAGCTGATAGATCCGAAAAAATTTGTAATTCCGTATTCTCAAAACATACTGGGGAAGCCCCCCGAAGACCCCTCCAGATCTTTTCTTTTTCTTCATATGAGTGGAATTTGATGATTACATCTCTAGGTACCTCCTTCCTCAAATTTGGGGGCTTTCTGATTCTATGTACTCTGTCGATCTTTAGTACCTCTTCTTCCCTTCTACCCAAGATTGGGTTAAAGATTTTTTTCATTTTGATCGTCAGATCTTCATTCGTTTGTTCAGGTAAAGATCTAATCCGCAGATTTTGGCGGCGGCTCTGATTTTCCTGCTCTTCAACTTTGTGTAACAGGGTGCAATAATCGCTCTGCATCTTCTTCATCTGCGACTTTAAATCTAGTATTTCTTTAGCCTGAATTCCTGATGCTTCTTCTGCCTCCTCAACTCTTTGCAGCAGGTGGCCCATGTCAGTGCGTACATTCAGAATCTCTGACTTTATAGAGTTTTCTAACTTGGAAAACATTTCAAGCATTTCAGGCTTGGTGGGTATTAACGCAAAATTTCTCTGCTCCTCCATCATACTGCGTTCAAGCACTCTGAGCTGTTCTGGGTCGTCCCTGATATTCTCCCCCGTTTCCCCCTTTTGTTTCGCCAGTTCTTTCTTTTTCTCTTTTGTCCCTGTTTGTTTCTTATCCAGTCCTGGGCTCTTTGTGCTAACGTCTTTAAGATATTTCTGTATTGTGCTAGAATTTAGGCTTTCTCTTGGGGTCTTGGGTTCAGCTGCTTTTTGTGATCGACCTTTCATATTACCTCCTTTATCTTATACCCCGGCCTCTTTATTTGCCCCACACTGCGACTTGCGTTTTAATCAGGGGGGCGCAGATTTTCCCCCTAGGCCCCCTATTAACCAGGGGGGCAACGCTGTTATAGTAGTATGATCTTGTTAAAGGATCTATCAAAGAACGCTAGCAAGTGTTATATTTGGAAGTGATTAGTGACTTTCCATCACAATGACCATCTCAGTCTCTTTTAACTTGCCCAACACAGGTAGAGAGGCAGATACACACTCAGGGAGAGAAAAAATAAATAAATTTTTAGAGTGCCATACCAATGTACCAAGTGTTATATTTGGAAGTGATTAGTGAGTTTCCATCACAATGACCATCTCAGTCTCTTTTAACTTGCCCAACACAGGTAGAGAGGCAGATACACACTCAGGGAGAGAAAAAAAAAAAACATTTTTTAGAGTGCCATACCAATGTACCAAACAGTCAGTGGGGATCATTTATCTGAGGCAGTCTCTTGTGGAGTCTCTGAAAAGCTGTAAATAGACTTAATAACTTTCAAAAGCATAATACTGCAGTTCTTTGAGGTAAGAGAGGGTTCATTTTCATACCTTGAGATGAGTCATTATCTTATCTCAGTACCTTCCATGCTGTTCTAGGAAACAAACTTGTTATCTGCAGGCTGCTGTGCTTAGCTGATAATTGCTCCGTGTCAGGGCGTCCAAGTTCGCCTAAGGCATAGGCTGTTCACCCCCTCTTCCTCCGTTCCTCTTATCTTCACTTGTCTTTGCTCGGGCTGATATCAGCTCTGGATGGCTTATGAATGGCTTATGGGGAGTGAGAAGGGCTGCAGGGGGGGGGGGCATCTCACAAGGGGAGAGACGTTCTCCCAGCTACACAGGGACAAGCTTCCCACATGGAGGGATCGTTAGCCTCCAGCTTCTCCCAGCGGCTGCAGTAGCTCTGAAGTGACGCAGAGTGAGGTGGTCTGTCCCAGGGCTTCCTCTGTCAAACCCTCTGCAGGCTCTCACCCTGCACTACATCCTCACTGCTCGGTCCGACCATCCGTCCTCAGCTCCCACACACCAGCCCCGTCGGCAGGCCCCTCCCCACGCTCTGACGTGTCACGTCAGCATCCTCCCTCCTGATCCAATTGCTATTACCCTTATGATCCACAATCTAACACTATCCTACCCTGTTTCCCCGAAAATAAGACCTAGCGTGAGTGTCAGTGATGGCTGCAATATAAGCCCTACCCCCCAAATAAGCCCTACCCTGTTTCCCCAAAAATAAGCCCTACCCTGAAAATAAGACCTACAAGATCTTTAACTAGGGCTTATTTGGGGGGTAGGGCTTATATTGGAGCCATCACCGACAATCACACTAGGTCTTATTTTCGGGGAAACAGGGTATCAAGCCCTGTAAAGAAAACATCAGTATACATACCTTTTTTGAAGGAGATCCAACCCGATCTCCAGCAGTGGAAGCTCTGCAGAGCACACAGCCAACAACGGCTGTGAAATGAATGGAAAGTGATGTCACCCATAGACTTACTATGGGGTTCAATTATCCTCTGTGTCCTCTGCACCTGTCTCCACAGCAAAGCCATGGCTGACAGCTCAGTGTGGGATCGAGTCGGATCGCCTGCAGAAAAGGTTTGTATACTGATTTTTTCCGTACAGGGCTAGATAGGTTAGTGTTAGATCCTGGGTGGCTATAGATGTAGGGATTTTAGTTTTAGCATGGACTTCCACTTTAAGTGAAACTGTAGGACATTGTAAAGACTGTTTACTATACTGCAGGTATGAATGAACGCAGTTCTGGTCAGTACTGATCATTCAATGTGTTCAATAGGCAACGTAAGTCACGATTACCAACCCACCCACCCAGCTCTCCATCCTAAAATGTTATCCTCTCCCTATGTTCCTGTAGCTGCTGACAGGCAGCAGGGAGGGAGAGCAGGGACATGGACCGCTACAGGGGATCATCCTTGGGGGATTGTGTGATTGGAGAGATGAGGGAGAAACCTGAGGAAATTGGAGGACACATGGAGGTGGGGGACAGAAATAGGTACATGTGGGACACAGGCATACACCCTGCAGCCACATAGGGCAGGAACATTAGATGCAATACAGGTGGTCAAGCAGTGGTAGTGCTTGATGGGGGGGGGGGTTACATTATTCTTCATTATTATTCTTTTGTTTAGCAGCATCTGGGGGACCATTCTGTCATAAGTTAATAGTCAAAGCATGACACACAGTAGCATTTACAGTAACCTGCCATCTTGGGCATTAATGATATAGAGAGCACTTCTGCAACATAACTTCCAGTATCAGGGTAACATGCAACATGCACAAACAGTTCAAACAGGAAGATTGCAAGGAATAATATGGTATAACATTTTCGGAGTGTCTTTTAGCCCAATACGAAGCTCTAGTACTTCATGTTAGGCACTGTGATTAATTCAAATATTTTGCTGGCACTGAATTATATTTAATAATAATGATTCCACATAGCATGAGTCATCATAATGAGACACCTTGAGCTTGCCCAGCAAGCTGAAAAGTTGCAATAATGCATTTATAAAATTAAAACAGTGCTGCAACTGTCTATACTAAGCGTAGACTAAAGTGTATATTGTACAGCTCTAAGTCAGCCTGGCCAAACAGTCATGTAAAGCAGTGTGTAATATCAGGTGGTGTGGCATGCATCAAACTTTGCATTCATATTAATGTCATTGTGAGTTATATATGCCATTCACTCGTAGCATGCATAGGAAGACAGGTACAATGCCAACATGGTCACATATTAATCCATTGCTTTGAACATAGCAAAATGTGGCATAATAAACCCCGCTGTCCTATAT
The DNA here is from genome assembly GCA_037952835.1 of Lithobates septentrionalis. Classification (NCBI taxonomy): domain Eukaryota; kingdom Metazoa; phylum Chordata; class Amphibia; order Anura; family Ranidae; genus Lithobates; species Lithobates septentrionalis. Next base: position 2,327,823 of record JBBDGP010000284.1, on the reverse strand, counting down.
GTAAAGGAAGTTAGAGCCGCAATAATTTAAAATGACAGATTGCAAAAGAGAGCAGGACAAATCTCAAATTTAAACAAAAAAAATATGTTAATAGTTAAAAGGTCAGGTCTGAGCATGTAGGCCCTTTACAAAATAATCTAGAGTGGGTGACAAAGAGAAGGAAAATGTATGAAATACCTTCTTGAGCTTTGTGTATACAAAGAAGCATGGGGTAGCTCAGATGCATAATGGGGATGATATTCGCATAGTCCCAAAGGAGCCACTATAGCGCAAAATTGATATGGTCCAGACATGCTTAGACAGAATAAAGGTAAATAAAGCACCTGGACCAGATGGCATATACCTATGTGTCCTAAATGAAATGAGCTCTGTCATTTAAAAGCCATTGTTTCAAATTTTTAGAGACTAGTTGATGACTGTCATAGTACCGCAGAATTGGCTTAAGGTCAATGTGGTGCCTATATTTAAAAAGGGATCAAAGCCTATACAAAGTAACTAAAAACCTGTTATGCCCCGTACACACGGTCGGACTTTGTTCGGACATTCCAACAACAAAATCCTAGGATTTTTTCCGACGGATGTTGGCTCAAACGTGTCTTGCATACACACGGTCAGTCGGTCACACAAAGTTGTCGGAAAATCCGATCGTTCTAAACGCGGTGACGTAAAACACGTACGTCGGGACTATAAACGGGGCAGTGGCCAATAGCTTTCATCTCTTTATTTATTCTGAGCATGCGTGGCACTTTGTCCGTCGGATTTGTGTACACACGATCGGAATTTCCGACAACGGATTTTGTTGTCGGAAAATTTTATATCCTGCTCTCAAACTTTGTGTGTCGGAAAATCCGATGGAAAATGTGTGATGGAGCCTACACATGGTCGGAATTTCCGACAACAAGGTCCTATCACACATTTTCCGTCGGAAAATCCGACCATGTGTACGGGACATTAGAGTAACTTCTGTAGTCTGGAAGATACTGGAGAGTTTAATAAAAGACCACTTAGATTTGTTTTTCTAAAAAAAATATATTTTAAGCAATAGACAGCTTGAATTTATGAAAGACAGGAGTTGTCAAACATATTTGATTGCTTTTTATGAGGGGGTATGCAAAAACAGAAGACAAAAGAGTGGCTAAGGATATACCCTGTTTCCCCGAAAATAAGACCTAGCGTGATTGTCGGTGATGGCTGCAATATAAGCCCTACCCCCCAAATAAGCCCTACCCTGTTTCCCCGAAAATAAGCCCTACCCTGAAAATAAGACCTACAAGGACTTTAACTAGGGCTTATTTGGGGGGTAGGGCTTATATTGCAGCCATCACCGACAATCACGCTAGGTCTTATTTTCGGGGAAACAGGGTAGTATACTTGAATTTTGCAAAAGTGTTTGGCACAGTTCCCCACACAAGGGTATCAGACAAAATATGGCTAAAAGACCAAATTCAGAGATTAGTGGTAGATGATTTATACTCTGAATGGTCTAAGGTTATTAGTGGTGTACCCCAAGGTTCTGTGTTGGGACCCTTATAAATGATATAGAGTCTGGGATTAAAAGTATTATTTCAATCTTTGCAGATGACAAAAAGCTATGTGTAAGGTAAACCAGATTTCCAGCACCAGAAAACCAATGCAGGCTTATGCTCATATTTGTGTGTGTGTCCATTGCTCACATGCTCATACTTCTAGGCAAATAAATTTACTATTTCAGTTCATTGTGCTTGCATTTGTGCACACACTCGTACACGCACACTTGCGCATATGAATTAGCATGCATACTTGCCGCCCAGCGGCCTATTTAAACTGGTCTGTCACCATGAGCAGTTGCCGAATGGTCTTTGGCTTGTACCTGTATTCCTGTGACCTGATCCATTAAACCTGCTTACCTGTGTGTGACCCGTCTTTCTCCTGGAACTTGCCTTCGCTCCTGCATCAACCTTGTTCATCTGATCTCTCTGACCTCGGCCTATATACTGGACTCATCTTTGCCTGCTGATTCTGTACTGTGCTGCCCGGCTGTTACCGACCTTGGCCTGCTTCCTGGACTTGCTCTGCCTGCTGACTCAGTCCCTTGTTGACCAGATGCCGGTGGTCAGATCCCAATATGTACGCCTACCTGTCGATAAACTGGTGCTGTTCTAGCAAGAGCCCAAAAACCAGAGCCTTAATTAGCCAACAACTCCTTCCATTGCGAACATGTGTATTACCAGTGGAATGCAGGATACTGGAACTATAGTTTTACCCTTTCAATTTGGGTAATCTGTTTGAAATATTAGTTAAAGTAACTCCCAAATACACATAAAATATATAATATGCACCTTGATGGCCCAAAATTGACCACAGTGTAGCTGAAAAGAGAAGCAATACAGCTGGCTGAACACATAAAAAATATACTGTATATACTATATACAAATAAAAAAATACAATAATTAAAAAAATATATAAAAACACTTTCTTTAAATTGTAAATGTATTAAATGCATAAACCTTGGGTGCAAGGGGTGGAGGGAAGAAAAAGAAAAAAGCACTAATTACAAAAAAAAACGCACAAAATTACTAGCATCATTTAAGCCAGGAGGTTGAGTTGAACCATGGTATCCAGCTGATTTCCAGCAGAAGAAGATTCTTATTCCAGTTCCCACCGCTCTCATTTTGATGTACATTAAGTGCCCAAAACTGCATTTTAGTGTTCTTATCATCATGCTATTTTTGAGTTATATCGGCTCCTATATCCGTACATGCAAAACCTATCCATTCTGTACTCCATTCCATTAAATAATGGGGATCCCCTCACTTAGCAATAATGGATAACAGGCACAGGGGAGCTAGGACCAATGGGCTGAATACAAGCATTCTTTGGACAGCCTAAAGAAAACTCAAAACACCACTCAGGGTAATAACTGTTCTTTTGTCCTGGAGCAATGTCCTATTGTGATTTTTTTTATTTATTATTTTTTTATTTATTTATTTCAGGTACTTATATAGCGCCGTCAATTTACGCAGCGCTTTACATATATATTGTACATTCACTTCAGTCCCTACCCTCAAGGAGCTTACAATCTAAGGTCCCTAACTCACATTCATACATACTCGGGACAATTTAGACAGGATCCAATTAACCTACCAGCATGTCTTTGGAGTGTGGGAGGAAACCGGAGTACCCGGAGGAAACCCACGCAGGCACAGGGAGAACATGCAAACTCCAGGCAGGTAGTGTCATGGTTGGGATTCGAACCAGTGACCCTTCTTACTGCTAGGCAAGAGTGCTACCCACTACACCACTGTGATACCACTCCCCCCGTCTGATTCTAGCTCTTTCTCAGCCATGTCTGATAAAAGCAGATTTCTTTGCTAGTCTGTGTGAGTTCTTCAGGAAACATTTGACAATTGTAGAACCTTTGGTTTCCAGAGGCCAGAAATGCTACATGTCCTCAATATTACCCAAGCCTATTCAGAAATCAGAGGCAGCATCTTCTTTAGTTCAGGATGTTATGGTGTACAGTATTGAGAACCCTGATTTTGTAGCACATACTGTACTACAGAGGATTTACCATTCCCTGTATTTTATGAACCTCAAACCACAACCAAATGCTCTCTACTCCTGACACACTTATTGATGTTGTGCTCATGAGTCTTTGTCTAGTAGCATCTGATTCTACACAATCAAAACAAGCCCCTATGGCCACTAAAATGTTGACTAACTCAGAAGAGACTTTTCCCTTTGGTGCACTGATTGATTGTGCGCTTTATGAAGACCAGCCCAATACTAAAAGGGTATTCACTGCTCCCAAGCTTTTCACTGCAATGTATTCTATGGAAAAGGCTTTTAGGAAGAAATGGACTGTTCTTGTAGTGGATCCTGCCATCTCAATTCTCAATAAACATTGTACAGTTCATATTGAGAATATTCCCTATTTTAAGGATTCTGCTAATAAACATTTGAAACCCTGTTAGAGGCATCCTTTGCCCTTGCAGCAAGAATTGCCACTGTGTCTATTTGTCAGACTGTTGCTAACTGGAAAAAAAAACTGAGATAAGGAACCTGTCTTTCAAGACCATGTTGTCTGAATAATTACAGATGATACTCTCAGACTTATTGTTTTGTTTTGAACCTCTACAGAATGTAATTTGCTATGTCTCTAGAATGTACCTTCTTATACAGTATGCAGGATTTTGTGGCTTGGTCTGCTGAACCTGTTAGTAAGAAGTGTACTCTATGTATGCCTTTTGATGGTAGTAGCCCATTTGGGAAATCCCTTGATAAATTCCTCAAGAAAGTCACAGGGGAAAAAAAGGTTCTCCTAACCCACAAGAAAAAGTCTTTTACTGCTACAACTGCTACTTTTGCTTAGCGAAAGTGGTCTTTTTGCAATCTCTCTACATCAACCACAAAACCAAGGTATAATACTTCCTTTCATCATACACCCTGGACTCCTAAGTCCATAAAGCCTGCCCAAAAACCCTCTTTATAACAGAGGGATGCCCCCACTTCTCATACTCGGTGGATGTCTGTTGGTGTTTGTGCCAGTATAGATCCAATTGTCTCAGTCCTCTGGGTCCAAACTGTCATTTTAAAGGGTTACAGAATAAAGTTTCTATCTCTCCTTGCTTCTTGTCTTGCTACTCCCTCATTGCTTTGTGTCTTCCAATCTGCCCACTTCAGGTCAAATAAAAGCAAATTTAATAAAGTTTCTATCTCTCCTTGCTTCTTGTCTTGCTACTCCCTCATTGCTTTGTGTCTTCCAATCTGCCCACTTCAGGTCAAATAAAAGCAAATTTAATGACCATCTTTAGCCAACTTCAGGCTGCTTGTACCAGTTTTTTTGGAACAATGGTTTCGAGGTTACTATTCAAACCTATTTACAGTTCTGAAACCAAATGGGGTTATCACTCCAAGACTCAATTTTAAAATTTATAAACATATGTTTCATTGTTCCCAAATTCTGGATGGAATTAACAAGATCTGTCATTGCTTCACTTAGACAAGGGACATTTCTTGCATTACTAGATATTCAAGATCCCTGTTTACAGATTCACATTTTGTTTCAGCGTATCAACATTTTTCAAATTTTTCTGTGGGAGGGGCTCTCATTGGCACCCTGAGTGTTCAAAATAGTGTTATCCTTACCGCTGACTTTTTGCTGACCTAGAGCAATTATGTCACAGGGTACCAGGATGATCTTTTCCTGAAAGCTTCCTCAGCCACAACCTGTTCTGCCAATATCCAAAGAACGATTCAGTTCATTCAAAACTTTGGCTGGATAATTAACTTTCCATGAGTTCCTTAAACCTTGTGTTGTTTGTGGGCCTGTTGGCAGTTCTGTTTGTTATGTTTCTGTCCACCCCTCAGTTTTTATTTTGGTATGTCCCATGACTTATAAATACAAGTTCTGTGTTTTATAGCGTGAAATTAGGATAATAGTAATTTTGATTTACCTGTAAATTCCATATCTTGGTGTACATTACAGGAAACATGCCCCTCCCCACTGTGTCATGATCACTCCTTTTTGCATGATTAAAAAAAAAATCATAGAGATTGGGGTTATATGATTGCACACTATTACAATTATTAAAAAAACATTGTTTCCTTTGAAAGCTTCATACACAGGAAATACCCAAAATACCGTATATACTCGAGTATAAGTCGTTCCGAGTATAAGTCGAGGCCCTAATTTACCACAAAAAAAGGAAAAACGTATTGACCCAAGTATAAGACGAGGGTGAGAAATGCACAGCTACTGTAAGTGGAAAAGAGGGTCAACAATGCCCATTTGCAGCCTCACTGTGCCCATTTGCAGCCTCACTGTGCCCATTTGCAGCCTCACTGTGCCCATTTGCATGCCTTACTGTGCCCATTTGCAGCCATAGGTCCCCCGAACTTCAAACTCAGTAGTTAAGGGTTCCTAGATGCCCCCTAGCTGCAGCCAAATTTTGGAGTCTCTGAACCCAAAGGGTCCTGAAATGACATTGCTGCAGATGTACACAGTTGACCGACTTTGGGGCCCCATATCTCGGGGCCACTTGGTGCTAGGAACCCCAAATTTGGTGTGCAAACCCAGTGGAACTAGCACCATAAAATATCAAAAGCTGGTGTTTCCAGCACCAAGTGGCTTTTCTTCAGCAAAAAATTTCATTTTCCGAACTGACTTTGGGGCCCCGTATCTCAGGGCCACTTGGTGCTAGGAACCCCAAATTTGGTGTGCAAACCCAGTGGAACTGGTATCACAACATATCTAAAGCTGGGGTTTCTAGCACCAAGTAGCCCTGAGATACAGGGCCCCAAAAATCGGTTCATAAAATGTCAAGCACTTTTATACAGCAGAAAATGCCATTTTCCGGACCTGATTTGGGGCCACTTGGTGCTAGGAATCCCAGCTATGTTATGGTACCAGTTCCACTGGGTTTGTACACCGAATTTGGGGTTCCTAGCTTCAAGTGGCCCTGAGATACGGGGCCCCAAAGTCGGTTTGGAAAATGAAATTTTTTGCTGCAGAAAAGTGCTTGACTCGAGTATAAGTCGAGGGGGGCACTTTCAGCACAAAAAAATGTGCTGAAAAATTCGACTTATACTCGAGTATATACGGTATGTAAAGGAAGGCAAAAAAAAGGGGACTAATAAGTTAATTGTTAAAGTTAACTAACACACATTTTGACAGATTTTCCTTAGAACCTCAATATTAACACCAACAACAGAGTAGCAATACTGTATCTTGACATACTGTATCTGTTAAAAAAAACACCTGAACTGTAACATTTTAGTTTTAGTGAACTAATAAGAAAAATGTAACATAAGTATGTGAATGCGCAGTAGGGAGAACCTCATATACTGTATGACATGCTTTTTGTTAATTATCGCTGTGGTCTGCACATACAACATTATTGTCTGTTAAAGCAGAGTTCCACCCACTTTTAGAACTTTGTCTTAAAGGAAAGATGACCCCTTCACCACTCGTTTTTGGCTAACTATTTATTTTTTTCTAACTCACCTTTTCTGAAGTACTTAGTGTACTTATGCTCCAGCCGGGCAGTGGCGAGAATGTTATGTCCTCTTGTGTTGCAGCAAGTCCCCCCACTGTCTTCTGGGACCTCTGTGTGTCCCAGAAGACAAGCTGGTTGTTCACAAAGCGCCGTGCAACTCACGCATGCGCAGTAGGAAACCGGGAGTAAAGACGCAAGACTCCACTCCCGGTTCCAACCAGTTAGAATGGCAGTGCCAGCACCCGATTTGATGGACGCATCGGCCTCGAGGGGACCGACATTGCGGGCTCCCTGGACAGGTAAGTTTTCTTATCAAAAGTCAGCAGCTACAGTGTTTGACTTTTTAAAAAAATGTTTGTGGCTGGAACTCAGCTTTAAGATGAAGTCTGCTGACAAATGAAAGTATACCATACTGTGTTGTAATTTGCTGTTGTCTTTGCCTCACTGCTATTCTGTTTATATGTCTATATGTCAATCTTTATGTACTGATACCTTTATTATGAGGACTGTATGATGTTCTTGCTATCTTGGTCACTTATCAATATCACCAATTTGTGATATTTTATAGTTTAAATGGCTGCATTGTAGCTGATTTTCTTCTCTTGTGTCTATTATACTCTTGAGCTCCTTGTTATCCTTTCAAAACTCAATAAAAATTCAATTTTGAAAAAAAAAAAAAAAAAAAGATGACATCTGCTAAGATAATTGGTGCTATTACTGCATTTATCTTCAAACTGTAAATGTTTCTTCTTGTTCCCATTGACCAGAATCTACATACTCTAATGTTTATCTAAAATCCTGTAGAGAGGTACTGTTAACAGTTGTTTAGGAAAAACAAGAACAGCTATTGGATATTCTTGATAGTCAAACATTGATAGTAATTCTCAGTCACATTCCAGTTATTTGTTCTCTGCTCCAGGTTTGCAATTGGACTTAGAACTGATTGCTTCTTATGGAACTATACAGTGCCTTGCGAAAGTATTCGGCCCCCTTGAACTTTTCAACCTTTTGCCACATTTCAGGCTTCAAACATAAAGATATCAATTTTTTATTTTTTGTGAAGAATCACCAACAAGTGGGACACAATTGTGAAGTGGAACGAAATCTATTGGTTTGTTGAAACTTTTTTAACTAATAAAAAAATGAAAAGTGGGGCGTGCAAAATTATTCGGCCCCCTTACGTTAATACTTTGTAGAGCCACCTTTTGCTGCGATTACAGCTGCAAGTCGCTTGGGGTATGTCTCTATCAGTTTTGCACATCGAGAGACTGAAATTCTTGCCCATTCTTCCTTGCAAAACAGCTCGAGCTCAGTGAGGTTGGATGGAGAGCGTTTGTGAACAGCAGTTTTCAGCTCTTTCCACAGATTCTCGATTGGATTCAGGTCTGGACTTTGACTTGGCCATTCTAACACCTGGATACGTTTATTTGTGAACCATTCCTTTGTAGATTTTGCTGTATGTTTGGGATCATTGTCTTGTTGGAAGATAAATCTCCGTCCCAGTTTCAGGTCTTTTGCAGACTCCAACAGGTTTTCATCCAGAATGGTCCTGTATTTGGCTGCATCCATCTTCCCCTCAATTTTAACTATCTTCCCTGTCCCTGCTGAAGAAAAGCAGGCCCAAACCATGATGCTGCCACCACCATGTTTTACAGTGGGGATGGTGTGTTGAGGGTGATGAGCTGTGTTGCTTTTACGCCAAACATATCGTTTTGCATTGTGGCCAAAAAGTTTGATTTTGGTTTCATCGGACCAGAGCACCTTCTTCCACATGTTTGGTGTGTCTCCCAGGTGGCTTGTGGCAAACTTTAGACGAGACTTTTTATGGATATCTTTGAGAAATGGCTTTCTTCTTGCCACTCTTCCATAAAGGCCAGATTTGTGCAGTGTACGACTGATTGTTGTCCTATGGACAGACTCTCCCACCTCAGCTGTAGTTCTCTGCAGTTCATCCAGAGTGATCATGGGCCTCTTGGCTGCATCTCAGATCAGCCTTCTCCTTGTCTGAGCTGAAAGTTTAGAGGGACAGCCAGGTCTTGGTAGATTTGCAGTGATCTGATACCCCTTCCATTTCAAAATGATCGCTTGCACAGTGCTCCTTGGGATGTTTAAAGCTTGGAAAATCTTTTTGTATCCAAATCCGGCTTTAAACTTCTCCACAACAGTATTATGGACCTGCCTGATGTGTTCCTTGGTCTTCATGATGCTCTCTGCGCTTTCAACAGAACCCTGAGACTATCACAGAGCAGGTGCATTTATACAGAGACTTGATTACACACAGGTGGATTCTATTTATCACCATCAGTTATTTAGGACAACATTGGATCATTCAGAGATCCTCGCTGAACTTCTGGAGTGAGTTTCTGCACTGAAAGTAAAGGGGCCGAATAATTTTGCACGCACCACTTTTCAGTTTTTTATTTGCTAAAAAAGTTTGAAATATCCAATAGATTTCGTTCCACTTCACAATTGTGTCCCACTTGTTGGTGATTCTTCACAAAAAATTAAAATTTTATATCTTTATGTTTGAAGCCTGAAATGTGGCAAAAGGTTGAAAAGTTCAAGGGGGCCGAATACTTTTGCAAGGCACTGTATTTTATCTATCTTTCGTGTTTAAATAACCCTTCTTGTAAATTAGATTTCTTGGTATTAATGGTATAAAAGAATATTCCCTTTGGGAAAATTATGTGGGTGAGGGCCTTAGGCACAGTCTGTGCAAAATAAACTTATCGGCTGCTGGAAGACTACCCAGCCAGGCTGATAGTTGGAACTGGGAGAATGGCTAGGGGGCTAGATGAAGAGATTGAGCTATCAAGAGACATGTGATGTGTGGAAAGAGAAATGGCAGACTGATAGCATGAAAAAATCAAGGTTTACAACCTTGGAAATCTTAGATAGAGGAAAGAGAGAAAGATGTTGAAAGCTACAAAGCTAAATCTGTCCATACACATGGCCCACAATCTGAATGAAAAACATCTAACAGATTCCTCCATATATGCTAAACAGCATAGATGGACAAATCTCCTGCTGCGGTTACTGTATTCTGGCAGCCGGCACCGCTGGCTGTCAAAATACCTGAAAGCACTTGCATCTCATTGAATCATGCAATAGTTGTACAATGTCCTTTAGATTTACTAAAACTATGTAATATGAGGATCTTAATTATCCATCCAGTCTACAATTCATTTTACCCTATTTTTAGTTCCACAGAAACTTTATTGGAATGTTACCCTATTTTATATAAATTCTACTTCCAGTTATCATCGCAAATGCATCAAGTTTTTCCAAACAAGGACTGCTGATAAACATTTACCACAGCACAGATACAGAGAGAGAGGCAACCAGGTTCCAGAACTTTCTCAGTGGGCAAAGAAAGAGCAGCAGTCCTTTGTTCATCCTTTTAACAACCTTAGCTTTTGTGCACTTATGAAGGTTAACTAAAAGGCTGACTGCAGAGAAAAAGATTGAAGAGCTTTGCTTGGGAATTTCATATCTACTATACAAGCAAGGCCTTCAACAGCTGGTAAGCAGTTAATTAGGCAAGTTGGAGGCAAAGAAACTTTGCTGACACAAAGTACTGCATTGATGCTGTAACATCCTTCTTGTTTCTAAAGTATTATTTCACTTTTGTTTCCCTTCTTGAACTTTTCTGCTGCAATAACTGCTTTCTTTACCATAAAGCTCTATAGGCCTCTTCTCATCTTTAATTAACATCTAGTGACATTAGCAAAGTTGTGGTGTAATCCACCAAATAAAGTCAAAACAGTAAAAAATTAAATTTATCATGTACATGTAGCGCCACCCCAGTGAGGGCCACTTGAAGATAATTGACCCCAAAGATTGCCCTGACCTTGCAAGTCTCCTTACACTTCTGAAACCCTGACATTTCTGAATAACAATGCAATTAGACAGACACCAGATTATGACACATTTATCAAGTAATACTACTAGTTCTGTAGTCAAACAGATCAACAAAATGTGGCTTAGGCAAGTATCTGTATATTGTTAATATAAAGCTCTTAGCACAAATAAACATAAGCATTATGATTATAGAGTTTTAATAGAATAGAGGGCAGCAACCAGTAAACGGAATAAGGCCCATGGCCACAGGTAAGAAAAGGGAAGGAGAATGACTGTCCTTTATGTCAGACGACTCTCTTTTACGCCTGACGCCACAACCCCAAACCAAACACAAATATTAAAAAATATTCCAACAGAGTACTCAAAAAAATAGATCCTGGTCTCTGAAAGAGTTTCTTGATAATATGGACAGGTTTTATGCTCAATGTTTAGTGGGTGGGGGGGGGGGCAGAGGAATCCTTGTGTTGTAGAGGTTTTGTATTTTCAGCTAGCTTAAACAAGGGCTGTGGAGAGTTCCTGTATAATGGCATCCAATGTTGCAAATAGTGAATGTAATCTCCTGATTAAGAATTTAGCAAAGAGAAACAAAGTTAAAGTGTCTGCATGCAGTGTCTCTTGGGGTTTAAAGAGAGTGGGTGTCTGCACGTTCACCAATCCAGATGATACCAGGTTAAAAGCAATAGCGGGAGGATCCTGAAGCAGAAGATTCTATGATCAGGGAAAGGATGCTCGACCACACACCCTGCATCGCTGTGGTTAAGCCAGATCTGTGATGCAGGCAATGAGGGTGACCCCCGATTGTCATCCAAAAAAACCAAAGCTGCTGATGATGAATGCATCCCCACACACCCGCCGTAGGCATTCCCTTGCTGCCTAGGCCACAGTGCAAGCTCACACTCCTCTGACCATCCAGGTCTCTCATCCCAGCTGAAGGCCATGGTCCTCCTCAGCACAAGCTATTTATCACCTCTCCCAACATTCTTTTCTTTCTTGCCAGCCAGCTGGAACTTGTAGTCCACAATGATCAGTCCCCAGTGTAGACTTGGCCCTCTGGACTACATGTCCAAAGATCCTTTGCTCCTCCGTAGATTCTCACTCTGCATTCAGGATATGACACCGTAGGATCTAAGCTAAACAGTGGAGGGAACAGCCTCACTGTGGCTAAAGTTGTATAGTGTCCCCCTTACCGGCACAGTCAATTTAGCTGGCACTAGGCTACATACAGCATGTACTTTAACCAGTTCTATACCGGGCCATAGTATTATGACGCCAGCAGGAACACTCTCTCCCTTTGGGTGGACATCATATGAAGGCCTGCGCTCCTTGCTGCTACTATTCTTTACCATGTGACCTGCTGTGTCCAATCACAGCTGGTCACTTTTAAGCTTGTTGTTCACACCGTTCGTGCTCTCCCCCGGGGGTGCACAGCGCAGCGATCAGCGACGAAGCGTGTCCCTCGGACACAGCTCATCTCTGATCAGGGTAAAGAGCCCTCTTTACCATGGGACTGGCTGTGTAAACAAATCAGGAGTAACAGGTGTTATTGAGTTCCCCTCCTCACACACCAATCAGTATGAGGAGGAGAAAGCGGAACAGTGAGTTAGTGTTACAGTGTTACTGTGTATTACTACTGTGCCCAGATTGCCCCCCTCAAATAAAGAGTACCTTTAACCCCATCAGGAGAACCTGTCACCTCATCAGCGTACCTGTCACCCCATCAGGAGTACCTGTCACCTCATCAGAGTACCTGTCACCTCGTCAAAGTACCTGTCACCTCATTAGAGTACCTGTCAGCACATCAGAGTACCTGTCACCTTGTCAAAGTACCTGTCACCTCATCAGAGTACCTGTCAGCACATCAGAGTACCTGTCACCCCGTCAAAGTACCTTTCACCTCATCAGAGTACCTGTCACCTCATCAGAGTAACTGTCAGCCCAACTGAGTACCTGTCCCATGAACCCAGCAGTGCCTGTCGTGCAGCCAATTTCTACCTGACATGGAGCCCATTAGTCCCTGTCGTGCAGTCCATCAGTGTCACCTGTCATACAGCCACCATGTCAATAAAAGTATACACTCCAGAAGAGGCATATCAAATGCTAAGCCTGACCAATGAGAGCAGCGGGGAGCTCTCACCTCCCCAGTACAGTTCTGATTCCAGTTCCGATTCTGGTCTGCAATACGAGCCTGCCAAAAACAGTATACATCAAAATCAGAGGAGGAAGTAGTCCGTCCTAAAAGAAGACGGACTGAATACTAGGCAGCTACCAGCAGCACCAGACACCCCAATGGCCAATTGGCAAATGCCAACTGCACTAGACCACAGGAGGAGAGGCCCAGTACAAGCGCTGCTGGACCCCAGGAGGATAGGCCCAGTACAATGGCTACTAGACCCCAGGAGGAGAGGCCCAGTACAAGCACTGGAATTTCACGCCAAAGAAGTAGGGCCCAAACCCATCTTCCAGATGCCTTCTAGCACAAGGTCAGCCACAATCCCCCCTTTCACAGCACAGCCAGGTGTGCAGGCCAACACCTAAGGTTTCTCTGAAATTTTTTTTTTTAATCTATTTTTCCCTGATGAGTTACTTCAAAGCATTGTGGTCCAAACAAATCTTTTTGCATGTCAGTACATAGAAAACAACCCTGACTCATACCATGTCCACCCTTTTGAATGGCAATCCCTAACAGTGGAGGAGCTTAGATTATTTTTAGGCCTTACGCTTACTTTGATAAATTGTATAAAATTCGCCCCTAATTTATTTTTTTAATAAGAGGTTTGCCGAACTTTACATCCCTGACCTTGAACATCTCTGTGGACAAAACCCTGGTCCATTTCACAGGCCAGCTGGGATTTAAGCAGTATATCCACAATAAGAGGGCGAGGTACGGATTGAAGCTCAACAAGCTCTGTTAAAGCTCCTCCGGATATGTGCATGCTTTTCATGTGTACGAAGTCAAAGACTCCCAGCTCCAGTCCCCTGAGTGTCCAACGTACAAGGAAATAAGCAGGAAAATTGTCTGGGAGTTGGCATTCCCACTCCTCCCAAAGGGGTATCACATTTACATGGACAATTACTATACCAGTTTGGCCCTTTTTTACCACCTATACCTGAAAAAAACTTTGGCCTGCAGTAGAGCAAGAAAAAACAGGAAAGGCTTCCCACAGAGTCTAGTCAGAAGGCTACAAAGGGGTAATCGGCAAGCCTGAGGAACGAGGAAGTGCTGGCTGTGAAGTGGAGGGATAGGAAAGATGTTTACATCATGTCCACCATCCACGATGACACCTCGGTGGAACTTCACAGAACACGTGGTCAAATGCTGCAGTCCTATCTATCAACACAAAAGTCCCTCTCCTGGTATAAAAAAGTCACAATATACTAGTTCCATTTGGTCATTTATAATTCATACGTCACCTATCAAAAATCAACGGAAATACCCAACCCCTTCATCAAATTTATCGAAGATATTGTCACTGCTCTGATCTATCAGCAAGGATCCCCGCCAGAAAGCATTTGCTCCGATTGTGTCAGCAGACTGCATGAGCGCCATTTTCCTGACAATATTCCACCATCAGCAACCGGAAAAGGAGGCGCCAAAAAGAATGTTAGCTGTGCAGCAAAAGAGGAGTTAGGAAAGACACCAGTTTCCATTGTCCCCAATGTCCCTCCCAACCTGGCCTATGCATCGGAGTATGCTTCAGGCGCTATCACACTCTCATAAACTATTAGCCCAAATTTTTAATACACTGCCATTTCTCCATTTTCAATTTCTGTGCTGATTATTTTCCTGGTGCCTCAACCAACCATATGACTGCCTTCCATGTGAACTGACCCTGGCCTGTTTATTGACTTTGCCTGTGTCTGCCGTCTGCATTGTTTATCCGCCATATTTCTGCCTTTCACGTTAACTGACCCTGGACTATCGACTATGCCTCTGCCTACCGTCTATTTCTGCTTTTTACCTACACTGACCTCGGCCTGTTGACCATGTTTTTGCCTGCCCCTTGGACTGATATTTCACCCTGCTACACAGGGATCTCACATATGTGAGGGGCTCCAGAATAGTGTTCTGAGTTGAAAAAAACTGTTTTTGGTTTTCTATTTGTTTTGTAAGTCCCAGAACAGGGTCTGGAGTCAGGAGGCTTCAAAGTGATTTGGGTGGGAGAAGCCTCTACCCCTGTCCCCATTCATACTTACCGAGGCCCTAAACTTGATAGTCCTGCCTGCTGCCTGGACCAATACTTTGGCCGTGCTGACAGTAAGTCTGCCTGCACTGACCCGGGACTTTTCATGGACCATGTGCCTTTTGCCATCGACCAATACTTTGGTTGAACTGACCATATTTCTGCCTGCTGCCTGTACTATGGACAGTATTACTGCCTGCTGCATGGACAAACCTTTCACTGCTGCTGACCACATCCCTGCCTGCTACCTGGACCAATGCTCTCTTCTGTGGACCGCTGCACTACTAAAACCACAGGTAATCTTTTGTTTACTCTTTACTCAGAAGAGTGTATTTTGGTTTGTAATTGGTATGTACAGTACATGGTATGTGTTAGAAATATGAAGAAAAAAAATGTGATAGGTCGGCAGGAATTTGTGTGTGTAATTTATGCTCCTAGAATACCCGGAGGTGCTACTTGGATGTTGAGCCTCTGTATGTGGCCAGACTGTGTAAAAGTCTCACACATGTGGTATCACCATACTCGGGAGGAGTAGCAGAATGTATTTTGGGGAGTCATTTTTGCTATGTACATGCTGTGTTGGAAATATCTTATAAATAGACAACTTTGTGTAAAAAAAAATGTGTTTTAATTTTTTTTCCACATTTTCCAACAACTTATGGAAAAAAATTAACCATTCAAAAGACTCATTATGCCTCATAGATTATATGTTGGGGTGTTTGCATTACAAAATGGGGTCATTTTGTGGCTGTTTCCATTGTCCTGGTGCTCCCGAAACTTAAAATGTGTGATAGGTTGTCATTAAATTAGATGTGTAACTTGTGTTCCTAGAACGCCTGGAGGTGCTACTTGGATGTTGAGCTTCTCTATATGGCCAGGCTGGGTAAAAGTCTCACACATCTGGTAAAGCCATACTCGGGATGAGTAGAAGAATGTATTTTGGGGTGTCGTTTTTGCTATATACATGCTATGTGTTGGAAATACCTTATAAGTGGACAACTTTGTGTAAAAAAAATGCTTTTTCATTTTTTTACACATTTTCCAACAACTTATGGAAAAAAATGAACCATTTAAAAGACTCATTATGCCTCATAGATTATATGTTGGGGTGTTTGCATTACAAAATGGGGTCATTTTGTGGCTGTTTCCATTGTCCTGGTGCTCCCGAAACTTAAAATGTGTGATAGGTTGTCATCAAATTAGATGTGTAACTTGTGTTCCTAAAACGCCTGGAGGTGCTACTTGGATGTTAGGCCTCTGTATGTGTCCAGGTTGTGTAAAATACAAACAAGATATTTGGGGGGCACACTCTAAAAAATGCATCAAAGATGGTGCAGCCATAAGACCGTACAGTAGAAGAAAATATTACAGCGCACACATGCAAAAAAACATTTACCCCAAGCAAGGCTAGTTTAAAACACCTAAGCATTTCTAGAAAAACATTTTCAAAAAATATGGGGATTTGGTCACACCATATTGCTATATGGTGCTAAGCCCACTTACTGCGACAAAGTACCCCATAATCAGTGGGTCCTACACTATCTATGGAGTGGGAGAACCTGCATCTCTGAACCATGAGAGCATTGCACTCTTCTAAATGGGAGAATCATAAGGTCTCCACCCATGACACAAGTGGACACTAATTAAAGGTACGTATGTTATGTAGTGAGGTGCTCCGCACCCAAAAGGATTTGGTCAGAATCCATACAAAATACAAACAAGATATTTGGGGGGCACACTCTAAAAAATGCATTAAAGATGGTGCAGCCATAAGACCGTACAGTAGAAGAAAATATTACAGCGCACACATGCAAAAAAATATTTACCTCAAGCAAGGCTAGTTTAAAACACCTAAGCATTTCTAGAAAAACATTTTCAAAAAAATGGGGATTTGGTCACACCATATTGCTATATGGTGCTAAGCCCACTTACTGCGACAAAGTACCCATTAATCAGTGGGTCCTACACTATCCATGGAGTGGGAGAACCTGCATCTCTGAACCATGAGAGCATTGCACTCTTCTAAATGGGAGAATCATAAGGTCTTCACCCATGACACAAGTGGACACTAATTAAAGGTACGTATGTTATGTAGTGAGGTGCTCCGCACCCAAAAGGATTTGGTCAGAATCCATACAAAATACAAACAAGATATTTGAGGGGCACACTCTAAAAAATGCATTAAAGATGGTGCAGCCATAAGACCGTACAGTAGAAGAAAATATTACAGCGCACACATGCAAAAAAACATTTACCTCAAGCAAGGCTAGTTTAAAACACCTAAGCATTTCTAGAAAAACATTTTCAAAAAATATGGGGATTTGGTCACACCATATTGCTATATGGTGCTAAGCCCACTTACTGCGACAAAGTACCCCATAATCAGTGGGTCCTACACTATCCATGGAGTGGGAGAACCTGCATCTCTGAACCATGAGAGCATTGCACTCTTCTAAATGGGAGAATCATAAGGTCTCCACCCATGACACAAGTGGACACTAATTAAAGGTACGTATGTTATGTAGTGAGGTGCTCCGCACCCAATGGGGCCAGGTTGTGTAAAAGTCTCACACGTGTGGTATCGCCATACTCAGGAGGAGTAGCAGAATGTATTTTGGGGTGTAATTATGCATGTGATGCATGTGCTGTGTGAGAGGAATAACTGGTTAATATGACATTTTTGTGTTAAAAAAAAAGTCTTAATTTTCCCAAGAATTGTGGGAAAAAATTACAACTTCAAAAACTTCACCATGCCTCTTACTAAATACATTGGATTCAAAAAGGCGGGGAGAGAAGTCCTCAAAGGTATTCTTCAAAAAGGATACAAAAGTAATAAGGACTAATAAACTTTATTAATAATCCATCTCTATCAAGACAAAAATAGAAAAACCTCTGATTGACATCTAGAAAAATTATGATATAATTTACAAATACCCTCCTCCAAAACATTTATTAAAATTAAGACAAGAAAGTCTTAATGGAACACCGGTGTCCACAACAGAATCAGCCATACACTACAGTCATCCATCCCATACACATGAATCAACCCTGTTACAAAATATTCACTATAAATTGGCCTACTCGGTCTGTGAAGACAATGGTCACATTTAACCAGATTGAAATCGCCAAAACGTGACTCTATATGAGAAGTTCACGGGTTCCATTCAGAAAAAAAGAGGGGGATTTTGAGAAAATAATAAGTTAACTACGTAACACTCAAGCATATTAAAGAGAGATGCAGTAGAAAAATCCAGATTTGGTTGCTCAGCAGAGGAACATCAGATCGATGGTTCGTCCTATGTGTGAGTGTGGATTGCAATTTAGGTTAATCAGGGATTACATCAGACAGGTATGAAATTCATACAGGCGGTCCACTCACTCTGCGATAAAGTCCATGAAGCATCGAGATAAACTCGTCAGTGGGAGTTAGGACAAAATCTCTTTCTGTTTTGAAGATGAATAGTAGTCCAGACGTTCCTCCCAGTTCCTCCCGGTTAAATATCCTAAATTAGTATCTCAGGAACCCTGTACATCATGCAACCACTGCACAGTTGTCCAAACCAAGCCAGCCCGATTGGCTCATAAAGTGCTGAGTGCTGAGTAGATATGCTGAACGGAAAATCAGGGTAAGTAGACTGGGTTCGCCATGTAAGTGGACAGATCAGTGCTCACATCGCTAGAGACATGTGAGTGTGTCTTACTTGCTTAAATGTTTCGCTTGTAAACCAAGCTTCCTCAGAGCATGCGTAGTTGTTAAGGCTGTATCCTTAACCACTTCAGCCCCGGACCATTATGCTGCCTAAGGACCAGAGGACTTTTTCCAATTTGGCATTGCATCGCTTTAACTGCTAATTGCGCGGTCATGCAATGCTGTACCCAAACGAAATTTGCGTCCTTTTCTTCCCACAAATAGAGCTTTCTTTTGATGGTATTTGATCACCTCTGCCATTTTTATTTTTTGCGCTATAAACGGAAAAAGACCGCAAATTTTGAAAAAAAAATGATATTTTCTACTTTTTGTTATAAAAAAAATCCAATAAACTAAATTTTAGTCATACATTTAGGCCAAAATGTATTCGGCCACATGTCTTTGGTAAAAAAAATGTCAATAAGCGTATATTTATTGGTTTGCGCAAAAGTTATAGCGTCTACAAACTAGGGTACATTTTCTGTAATTTACACAGCTTTTAGTTTATGACTGCCTATGTCATTTCTTGAGGTGCTAAAATGGCAGGGCAGTACAACCCCCCCCCCCCCAAATGACCCCATTTTGGAAAGTAGACACCCCAAGGAAATTGCTGAGAGGCATGTTGCACCCATTGAATATTTTTTTTTGTGTCCCAAGTGATTGAATAATGACAAAAAAAAAATATTTACAAAAAGTTGTCACTAAATGATATTTTGCTCACACAGGCCATGGGCCTATTTGGAATTGCACCCCAAAATACATTCAGCTGCTTCTACTGAGTATGGGGATACCACATGTGTGGGACCTTTTGGGAGCCTAGCCACGTACAGGGCCCCGAAAACCAATCACTGCCTTCAGGATTTCTAAGGGCATAAATTTTTGATTTCACTCCTCACTACCTATCACAGTTTTGAAGGCCATAAAATGCCCAGATGGCATAAACCCCCCCCCAAATGACCCCATTTTGGAAAGTAGACACCCCAAGCTATTTGCTGAGAGGCATGTTGAGTCCATGGAATATTTTATTTTTTGACACAAGTTGCAGGAAAGTGACATTTTTTTTTTTTTGCACAAAGTTGTCACTAAATGATATATTGCTCACACAGGCCATGGGCATATGTGGAATTGCACCCCAAAATACATTTAGCTGCTTCTACTGAGTATGGGGATACCACATGTGTGGGACTTTTTGGGAGCCTAGCCACGTACGGGGCCCCGAAAATGTACGGGGCCCCGAAAACCAAGCACCGCCTTCATGATTTCTAAGGGCGTAAATTTTTGATTTCACTCCTCACTACCTATCACAGTTTTGAAGGCCATAAAATGCCAAGATGGCACAAACCCTCCCAAATTACCCCATTTTGGAAAGTAGACACCCCAAGCTATTTGCTGAGAGGCATGTTGAGTCCATGGAATATTTTATATTTTGACACAAGTTGTGGGAAAGTAACACATTTTTTTTTTTTTTTGCACAAAGTTGTCACTAAATGATATATTGCTCAAACATGCCATGGGCATATGTGGAATTACACCCCAAAATACATTCTGCTGCTTCTCCTGAGTACAGGGATACCACATGTTTAGGACTTTTTGGGAGCCTAGCCGCGTACAGGGCCCCGAAAACCAAGCACCGCCTTCAGGATTTCTAAGGGCATACAATTTTGATTTCACTCCTCACTACCTATCACAGTTTTGAAGGCCATAAAATGCCAATATGGCACAAACCCCCCCCCCCCAAATGACCCCATTTTGGAAAGTAGACACCCCAAGCTATTTGCTGAGAGACATTTTGAGTCCATGGAATATTTTATTTTTTGACACAAGTTGCGGGAAAGTGACAATTTTTTTTTTTTTTTGCACAAAGTTGTCACTAAATGATATATTTCTCACACAGGCCATGGGCATATGTGGAATTGCACCCCAAAATACATTTAGCTGCTTCTCCTGAGTATGGGGATACCACATGTGTGGGACTTTTTGGGAGCCTAGCCGCATACGGGGCCCCGAAAACCAAGCACCGCCTTCAGGATTTCTAAGGGCGTAAAGTTGGGATTTCACTCCTTACTACCTATCACAGTTTTGAAGGCCATAAAATGCCCAGATGGCACAAAACTACCCCAAATGACCCCATTTTGGAAAGTAGACACCCCAAGCTATTTGCTGAGAGGCATGTTGAGTCCATGGAATATTTTATATTTTGACACAAGTTGCGGGAAAGTGACAACTTTTTTTTTTTTGCACAAAGTTGTCACTAAATGATATATTGCTCAAACATGCCATGGGCATATGTGGAATTACACCCTAAAATATATTCTGCTGCTTCTCCTGAGTATGGGGATACCACATGTGTGGGACTTTTTGTGAGCCTAGCTTCATACGGGGCCCCGAAATCCAATCACCGCCTTCAGGATTTCTAAGGGCGTAAATTTTTGATTTCACTCCTCACTACTTATCACAGTTTCGAAGGCCATAAAATGCCAAGATAGCACAAACCCCCCCCCCAAAATGACCACATTTTGGAAAGTAGACACCCCGAGCTATTTGCTGAGAGGAATGGTGAGTATTTTGCAGATCTCATTTGTTTTTGAAAATGAAGAAAGACAAGAAAAATGTATTTTTTTTCTTTTTTCAATTTTCAAAAGTTTGTGACAAAAAGTGAGGTCTGCAAAATACTCACTATACCTCTCAGCAAATAGCTTGGGGTGTCTATTTTCCAAAATGGGGTCATTTGGGGGGGTTGTGCCATCTGGGCATTCCATGGCCTCCGAAACTGTGATAGGCAGTGAAGAGTGAAATCAAAAATTTACGCCCTTAGAAAGCCTGAAGGCGGTGCTTGGTTTTCGGGGTCCCGTACGCGGCTAGGCTCCCAAAAAGTCTCACACATGTGGTATCCCCGTACTCAGGAGAAGCAACAGAATTTATTTTGAGGTGTAATTTCACATATTCCCATGGCATGTTTGAGCAATATATCATTTAGTGACAACTTTGTGCATAAAAAAAAAACATTTTCTTTTTCCCCGCAACTTGTGTCACAATATAAAATATTCCATGGACTCGACATGCCTCTCAGCAAATAGCTTGGGGTGTCTACTTTCCAAAATGGGGTCATTTGGGGGGGTTTTGAACTGTCCTGGCATTTTATGCACAACATTTAGAAGCTTATGTCACACATCACCCACTCTTCTAACCACTTGAAGACAAAGCCCTTTCTGACTTTTTGTTTACATGAAAAAAAATTTTTTTTTGCAAGAAAATTACTTTGAACCCCCAAACATTATATATTTTTTTAAAGCAAATGCCCTACAGATTAAAATGGTGGGTGTTTAATTTTTTTTTTTTCACACAGTAATTGGGCAGCAATTTTTCAAACGCATTTTTTGGGGAAAAACACACTTTTTTAAATTAATGCACTAAAACACACTATATTGCCCAAATGTTTGATGAAATAAAAAAGATGATCTTAGGCCGAGTACATGGATACCAAACATGACATGCTTTAAAATTGAGCACAAACGTGCAGTGGCAACAAACTAAATACATTTTTAAAAGCCTTTAAAAGCCTTTACAGGTTACCACTTTAGATTTACAGAGGAGGTCTACTGCTAAAATTACTGCCCTCGATCTGACCTTCGCGGTGATACCTCACATGCATGGTGCAATTGCTGTTTACATTTGACGCCAGACCGACGCTTGCGTTCGCCTTTCCATGAGAGCAGGGGGGGACAGGGGTGCTTTTTTTTTTCTTTATTATTTTTTTGATTTTTTTATCTTATTTTTAAACTGTTCCTTTCATTTTTATGTTTTTTAATCATTTTTATTGTTATCTCAGGGAATGTAAATATCCCCTATGATAGCAATAGGTAGTGACAGGTACTCTTTTTTGAAAAAAATGGGGTCTATTAGACCCTAGATCTCTCCTCTGCCCTCAAAGCATCTGACCACACCAAGATCGGTGTGATAAAATGCTTTCCCAATTTCCCAATGGCGCTGTTTACATCCGGCAAAATCTAAGTCATGAAATGCTCGTAGCTTCCGGTTTCTTAGGCCATAGAGATGTTTGGAGCCATTCTGGTCTCTGATCAGCTCTATGGTCAGCTGGCTGAATCACCGGGTGCATTTTCAGGTTCCCTATTGGGACAGGAAAGCCAGAGAAAAACATGGAAGACGGTGGGGAGGGGGAGGGGCATTCTCTCTCACTGCTTGTAAAAGCAGTCTAGAGGCTAATTAGCCGCTAGGATTGCTTTTACATGAAAGCCGACCACTGGCTGAAAATAATGATACCAAGATGATACCTAAACCTGGAGGCATCATTCTGGTATATAAAAAGGCTCAAGCGCTGACGTGGTAAAAGTTACTACTAAAATACTGATATGGAAACCGAATGGTTAAGATGAGATGATCAAATAATATAGCTGCAACTAAATAAGTGATAAATCAATAAATAATAAAGTGGTCAGTTGTGCTTATATTAACCTCATCTGCCCATTAAAATAGTGAAAGGAGGAAATAAACTACTAAAAAACACCTCCCAATAATCTTAATCTACAAATTCTTTCAAAACTGATTTAAAATAAATAAATAAATATATAAATGAATAAATTAATCAATCTAATCCCACCATTATGCATATAATTAACTCATAAAATGCATTAGTGATAAAACTTGCTCAAATGTGCATGTGCTCTTCAACATATGTACTATTTATATTAAATACATGGCATATGTCTGATTAAATATATTAAGCCGTGCTGCTTGAACTTCCAGGAATAAAATAAATAAAATATAAGTGTGCCAAAAAAATGTGCAAGAAATCTTTCTTTTATCTAAAAAATCCTTCCTGTGAACTGTGGACAATACAACAGTATTATGTAACCAAACTCCTCAGTGTCAGATATAATGTGAAATTGAAACAAAATATATAAACTAAATGAAAACAAATGTGTTACTTTCCTTCTTTCACATCTTCTTAAATCGCTCCTCCACTCAGATTGCGGGCATGTGAAAAGATAAATTAAAAATCCATTGCGCAGAGATCAACCACTGATTAAATGCTATCTAACAGATAAGGTTGTTCCACTCACATAACCTCCTAGTAGGGATCGCTTTTATTGATCAGCTGCAAAAACCGGAGCACAGCAGTGAGATGCTTCATTCACCACTGCTGCTATCTCACACACTGCAAATGCTAGGGACTTCCAAGGGTTCCTCCTACATGTTATGTCACTGCCACGTGACTTTTTCATGAAGGGAGGTGAGAACGAAAACATTCTTCTCATCCCTCCGCTCCAATCTGCTGATCAAACAAGTGACTAAAAAGTGGCACGCTCGTGTAATAATTGTCCACATACAAGTGGTACCCCTTTCCGAATAAGGGTGACACCAAGTCCCACACTATCTTGCCAGCACTTCCTATGTAGTCAGGGCAGTTTGTCGGCTCTACGTGACTATCTTTGCCCTCGTAAACCATAAAACTACATGTATAGCCTGTGGCCCTGTCACAGAGCTTATACATCTTGACCCCGTATTTGGACCGCTTGCTGGGATGGTACTGTTTGAATGACAAGCGGCCAGAAAATTTAATCAGGGACTCATCAACGCAGACAACTTGATGGGGAGTAAACAAGTCTGCAAAACATTGGTTGAAGTGGTTTATGAGGGGCCGAATTTTGTAGAGCCGATCATATTCAGAGTCTTTACGAGGACGACAGAGTTCATTGTCGTTGAAGTGCATGAACCGCAAAATCTGCTCGTATCATGCCCTGGCCATGGAGGCAGAGAACACTGGCGCATGGTAAATTGGGTCAGTGGACCAATATGACCGCAACTTACTCTTTTTATTCAAGCCCATGTTGAGGGAAAGGCCCAGAAAGAGCTTAAATTCGGAGAACGTAATTGGTCTCCAATCTCTGGCAAGGGAGGACTGGGGATTAGCGGCGATGTGTTGACCAGCGTATAAATTGCTTTGGTCCACAATAGATCTATAGAGATCTTCGGTGAAAAACAGTGAATAAAAATCCAGTGGCGTAAAATCAACTGTTTCCACCTGAATTCCGGGTTGGCCAGTGAATGGGGGAAGTAAGGGTGCTGCAGAAGTGGTGGGTTCCCAATTCGGATTGGCGAATGCAGCAGGAAGGGCACTATGGGCACGACGGGCCTGTCTTTGTCTTCTTGGTGGCAGCGGGACACTACTTGTGCTTGCCACCTCGCCAGCTTGAACTGCACTTATGGGACTCGCCACGTCACCAAGTGTTACTGCAGTGCTGGATGTACGACCAGGGTGTACTAGGCCGCTGGTGCTTGCCAGTTCACCAGAAGGAATAGCGGCGCTAGTACTTCTCTGCTCCATAGGAGAGCCCTGCGGTTCTTGCACTTCAAGGACAGAAGAAGAAGATTGGGGTCTGGTACGCCTGACCTTGGCAGGGACCACAACTCCGTCGCCAGAGCTATCTGTCATGGAGCCGCTGTCGTCTACAGGATCGTATTCTGAGCCTGAATTTGACAGATGAGTGACTTCCTCTTCACTATCTGTCATGCTCAGAAACGTGTAGGCCTCTTCACTAGTGTACCTTCGATTTGCCATTTTGGGCTCTAAATTTAGGGGTACACTAGTGAGACTCACAGGCAAAAAAGCTCCTGACTGTCAGCGACTATATCAAAACGCTACTAAAAAACTGTTAGCGATCGCAGGGATCAGGCCCGACTCTGCGAACACTGCAGTTATGCGTTTAGTGTTTTGTAAGTGTCAGTGATCGATCGATACTGCACTTGGGTGGGCTGGGCTGGGCTGGGCCGAGGGGCAAAACGCAGGTGCTAGCAGGTAGCTGGGCTGATCCCGCTACCACTGCATTTTTGAGGACCCTAAACTGCTGGGGATGCTAGTATAGATCTGATCGGTTTAGATATCGATCCGTTCAGATACTATAGCACTAAGGGAGGTGTATGCTGCGTGCGTGGGTTTTAGCGGTACTTGCGCTAACCTGACACTGCCTGGGGCAATGCAGACCTTATCTGACCCTAAAAACTTAACTTATATCACCGCTGGGTGCTCAGGGGGTTAAACCTTTATAAGATAATAAACGGCGGGTGCCCTAAAACTATAATAAACAAACTAACTAACCAGCATCACCCGTAACAATTATTTTTTTCTCATAAAGTAGTTTATTGAAGAAGATTAAGCATATATAAACATACATGAGTGCAGATAGGATTTGATATACATCAATCAATTGGTGTCAGACTTAAAAGCAAGGTCGTATCTAACATGTCAGTGAGTCATAGCTACGCATTCTGACAGTTAAACAAGCTGTCTTTAAATATGAACTTCTATGCGTTCTGGGAACTATGCCCACCTGTAGGTATCTTTTTGAAATCTGCAGTTGTTTGGTGAGTAGGGAAAGAACAGAGTGGAGATAAGAAGAGAGGAGGTAAGAAAATTAGCGGGAAGGATAGGTGTTATAACCTATACGTCACAGTGACTTGAGGGAGCTATTAAGAGCTTATTGGGCTCCAACTTCTAATGTACTTTCTCAGGTTCAGTATAACAGAGTGGTTCAGGTTGTTACATGGTTATGTGTTCGGTCAAGTAATGGTAAACATTGACCAGTTATTTAACCAAATTTTCATAATCTTGGGAATATCTATATATGAACCAGGGAGACCAAGTTTCGTGATAACGTTCTACCTTTTCTTCTGACTGTGCCCGTGTGTCTTCCATTTCGCAAATATCTGAAATTTTTTTCAACCAGTCTTTCAGAGAAGGAACTGTGGTTGATTTCCAAAACAGTGGAATGAGAGACTTGGCCGCATTTAGTAGGTGTCTGGTGAGAGAGTTTTTGTATCTTTTAAAGGTGAAATTTGTAATGTGAAGCAGGCAACATGCTGTGTTAAGTTCGAGCTTGGTCTCTGTGATTCGACAAATTATTTCTTTAACCTTATTCCAGTACGATGTTATTCGTTCACATTGCCACCAAATGTGCATTAGAGTTCCTTTTTCTTTGTTGCACCTCCAGCACGTGTCAGGTGTCTGGGGGAACCATTTGTGAATCTTTGCTGGGGTTGCATACCAATGCGTGAGCATTTTATAAGCCGTCTCCTGTATTCTCGTGCTTAAGGAGCATTTGTGCGCCATAATACAGGCTCTCTCCCATTGGGTATCTGAAATTGTCATGTCAAGGCAGTCCGACCATCTCTCTCTGAGCCTGTCATCTGTGGGTTTTTTCGAGTTTTGTAACCATTGATAAGCGACTGATGTGGTCTTTTCGACCTGTTCTCCTTTTAGGCACACCGACTCCAACTCAGTGGGCTCTCTAGTGAAGTGTCTCCTATGGGTGACATTGTTAACGTAACTTCTGACCTGGAAGTACGACCACAGGGGGAGGGAAGGTATATCATTGTCAGTCTTTAGATTAGTCAGGTCTTTCATTGTCTTGTTGTCAAAGCAATGGGAAGTCAGAAGTGGTAGTTTTTGATCTGAGGAGCGCAGAAGGCGGTTCCCCATTCCAGGCGGGAAGTCTGGGTTGTTTTGCAGTGGGGTGAGAGGGCTGAGAGGTGAAGAAAGTTTGGGTTTTTTAGTTAGATGGTGAAAAATTTCTAGAGTGGTCCCTATCAAAGGGTGGGCTTTCAGAGTCGGGGGGTATTTGAGTTTTGGTATCCAGGGGGAGAACCGTAGGGGGATTGGGCTCAAGTCGTTTTCTAACGACACCCAGTCTTTTATGCCGCCATGGCAATGCCAGTCTACGATCCTGGCAATATGTGTGGCATGGTAGTACATTTTAAAATCTGGTATCCCTAACCCACCCACTGCTTTGGCTCTTGTTAGTAAAGAGAATTTAATACGTGGTGGTTTGTGTGCCCAGATGAATCGCATTTGTAGGGCCTGAAGCGATTTAAAGAAGCTTTGTGGGATTTTAATAGGGAGTGTGCGCAATAAATATAGAATTTTAGGCAGTATGGCCATTTTGCAAACGGCCACCCTGCCAAACCACGAGAAGAACCCCGTGTGCCATGTTTGTAAATCTTTTTCTATGATTTTGAGAAGGGGAAGGAAGTTTCGGGAGAAGATTGCGGACAACCTAGGTGTTAGCCAAACTCCTAGGTATTTGACAGCCTGTGTTTCCCACTTGAATGGGCTATTGTCTTGGAGTGTCTTTAGTGTTTGTTCTGGGAGTGAAATATTCAACGCCTCCGATTTCGAAAAGTTTATCTTAAGGTTAGAGATATAACCAAATAAAGCGAACTCTCTCAGGAGGGAGGGGATGGATATATGCGGATCAGTCAAGAAGAAGAGTAGGTCATCGGCATATGCCGCTACTTTGAATTCACGCTCTGTGACCTCAAATCCCTTTATGGCCGTGTTCGCTATAATTCGTCTAACAAATGGTTCTAGTGATATTATGAATAGCAGGGGCGACAATGGGCAGCCCTGTCTCGTTCCATTGTTTATGCTTACTTTATCGGATAGTGAACCATTTATTTTGAGTCTAGCTGAGGGGTTTTGGTACAGGGAGGTTATCCAGCCCATCATTCCTGGTCCCAGGCCTATGTGTCTGCAAGTTTCAAACATGTAATCCCATGCTACTCGATCGAAGGCCTTCTCCGCGTCCGTAGACAGGAGAAGACCCTCGATCTTTCGCCCATGGGCAGCGTGAATCAGGTTTAGGGCTTTGGTGACATTATCCCTTGCCTCTCTTCCAGGCATAAAGCCCGCCTGTTCCGGTCCTATCACATTATGAAGTAGAGGTTTCAGTCTGTTGGAGATGATTTTGGCCAGTATCTTCACGTCTAGATTTAGTAGCGATATAGGCCTGTAGCTAGAACAGTGAAGTGGGTCCTTGTCTGGTTTGGGTAACACTGTAATAAAGGCCGATAAAAATTCTGGGGGGATCGTTCTAGGTTTTGAAAGGGTATTTAATGCGTCTTGGAGGTGTGGGGACAATGTGTCGACGAATGTCTTGTAGTATATGGCCGTGAATCCGTCAGGGCCCGGGCTCTTACCTTGTTTTAGGTCTTTAATGGCGAGTTTGAGTTCCGACAGGTCTATGGGACTCTCGAGTGACGCGGCGTCCTCCGCTGTGAGCGAAGGAAGGTCCGAATCCCTCAAGAAGTCCCGCATTACCTGGAGCCTTTCTCCTTGTAAGTCATGTGGTCTATGTTGGGTTGGGAGATTATATAAATTGGAATAAAAGTCCTGGAAGTGTTGTGCTATTTTGTCCGTTGTTCTGTCTACCCTACCCCCCTTATTTTGAATGCCTGGGATGTTATATTTAGTGGTGGGTCCCCGCAATGCCCTGGCAAGCAAATGGCCGGGTTTGTCGCCTTGCTCGTAGTATATTTTTTTCCTAAAGAAAAGGAAGCGTTTCGTTTTATATTCTAGAAGCTGTTTAAGGGTCAGTCTTGTCTCGAGAAGGGCAGTCGCCGAACTGGATGTCAGGGATTGCTTGTGTAAGGTTTCTAAGCGGCGTATTTTTTGTGTTAGTTGGGAAATTTCCTTTTCTTGGTCTTTCTTTTTTTGTGCCCCCATCCTAATTAGCTCTCCCCTGATGGAGCACTTGTGGGCCTCCCAAACCATCAGCGGGTCCATGCCCGGGGTCACGTTATGCCTGAAGAACTCTTTCAAGGCTGCGGTCAGTGTAGACAGCAGACCTGGATCTGTTAACAGAGAGGAATTCAGTCTCCAAGTTCCCGATCCGACCGGGTAGTCGGTCAGGTTTAGGCCAATGGAGACTGGGGCGTGGTCAGAAATTGTCTGTATCCCTATGTTTGCCTCTCTGACTATATGGAGATCCCTCTGTGTGATAAAGATGTAATCAATCCTAGAGTGACGATCATGGGGGATTGAATAGAAGGAGAAGTCTTTATCCTCAGGGTGTAGGAAGCGCCACATATCAACTAAGTCTAAAGAGTGGAGGAGAGTTTTGATTTTTTTTAATATTTTATAGGTGATGAAGGTTTTCCCTGTTGACGTGTCTACTAACGGGTTTAAGGGAATGTTAAAGTCTCCCCCTAAAATTAGACGACCTGTGCTGAAACCCTCTAACTCCCTCATCAATTTTTTGCAGAAGGACAAGTGGGCAGTATTGGGGAAGTAAACATTTGCTAATGTGGTGGGTACCCCAGAACACTTCCCCTTGACAAAAACATATCTCCCCCCCGGATCAACCAATTTGTCTGTGATCTCGAATGAAGCCTCCCTACTGAGTAATATTGTCACTCCCTTAGATTTGGAACTGTCGTTTGTGGCGTGGTGTGCCTCTGTGAAGTAGGAGTCGGTGAGCCTGGGAACCTGGTTTGTCTTAAAATGGGTCTCCTGCAGGAAAACAATTTTAGGCTTACCTTTTTTTAATTCCCGCAAGAGAGTAGTGCGTTTCTCCGGAATATTTAGGCCTTTGACGTTGTGAGATACCACCGTAGGGGTCCGACCCAACGCAGAGTAGGCCATTATTCAGGATCAGAGAGAGATCTCAAACAGTACCTGTGATCACAACTAAAAAAGACGTACCTGTTAGAGTTTAAATACTAAAACGTCGTTGTACCACCTCAATCAGTGACTAAGAAAAGTAGAAAGAGATAGATTGAAAGATGTGAGTATAGTAGGAAATTAGAAGTAAGAGTACGGAGAGTGAGATTTACAACCCTCCCAGACAATGACAACGTCTGAGTGGATCAATATTTAGTGTGTGAAAGTGGGTTTATAACCCCTCTGACACACTCTGTGGGGACGTAGGAGGCTCGCGGTCAGATACCAGACCCAACTTTAACAAAAAAAAGAATGAAATGAACTGTCAGGGACTTAGGATAGCCAGACCATGGCCTCTTTCAGCTAGTGGATAGTGCCTGATGGTCTTTTCTGCCGCTTGAGCTGTTAGAGCGGTGCTCCAACCAGTGGAGCGGGACAAGCAGTATCTATTATAACTTGTAGAAATATGTGGGGTGGTGGGGTTAGGACGTGAAAGGCATAGTCGCCTCCCCTCCTTTCCCCTCCCCCTTCCCATACGGGAATCATTTAATGCAGGAACCAAAAAACAGAGTAAACTTAAAAAAAGGGAATAAAAAACAGAAACTCTCTGCGGTAAGTATATGCAGAAACTTTACAGTGAGCTAAAAGTCCCCATCCGGCATGTATAAACATTTGAAATGTATAGGAGGTTTGAGGATCTTGTTAGGTCTCTAGGTGGGCCGAGCCCTTACCATAATCCAACAGGGCTTTTCGTGGAGACAAATCTTCCATCAAGCTGTGTCATGTGTTCTGAGTGGAAAACATGTCAACGCCCTGGGCAGCGACCTTTTCCCCCATATTCCCGTTAGGCTGACAAGTTCACCGGGAGTGGGGCAAAGGTTAGCGTGTTTCACCACAGGGATCTTGTAGTACCCCCTATATGTGTGGTTGGTAGGTGCCCAGTTCTCTGCCTTACGGACATTAATAGTGGTGGGCCTTTTCCTCTAAGTGTCCAATAATCCGGAATGGGGGGTCCTTGTGTGAAGCCTTAACTGTAGCATAAACAAAGCGTCTGCTCAATTTAGTACATATGCTAAGGTGTGAGTTGGAACCTGAACAAAACAAAACAACAGTTTGCGATGGTATCCTCTCACTCACGCATCTATTAGCATCCTGGAGGAATGTGCTTTGCCCCTTGGAGTGCCAGCGATTGATCCTTCCTGCCGATTCTGCTTCTGTTTCTTGGCTTGATGCTTCTCAGGTGTCCCCGTAGGGGAGTATGGTGGGCTTCTGTCTCCGGTTGGGAGTAGAAACTCCTGATACCACTCCGGTAGGTCAATCTCACCTAGCTGTAGGGCGCTGCAGAACTCCTGAAGATCACTTGGAGTGCGGAGAAAGTGTTGTTTGCCATTGTGCGACACTGAAAGGGCAAAGGGGAAGCGCCACGTGTACCGAAGATCTTTTGCCCGTAGCACCTCTAACAGGGGTCGCAGGGCCCTGCGATTTTTCAGCGTAATTTGGGAAAGGTCTTGAAATAAAGTTATGTGGGCACCGTTGAAAATAATCTGCTCATTTCTGCGCGCCTTGTGCATGATCTCTTCTTTCAGGGAGAAGCTTTGCAGGCAGCAAATGATGTCACGAGGGGGAAGTGTGTCTGGGCCTCTGGCTCTTAGGGCTCTGTGCGCTCTGACAAATTCAATGTCCGTGTCCTCTGGTCTCTCCAGGAGGCTATTGAAAACCCTCTGCAGTGCATGAGTTATTTGGTCTGTATCAACCAATTCTGGTATACCTCGAACTCTGATGTTACACCGTCTCCCCCTGTTATCGAGGTCTTCCAGGTGTCTGTTCATCTCGATAAAGTGGTGTGCGTGAGATGAGACCACTCTGTCCAGTCTGTTTATGGCTTTATCTCTGTGTTTTCCTGCTGTTTCAGCGGTGGCCATTTTCTCTGTGAGAACTAACAGGTTGGTTTTGAGGTCCGTGATAGCTGCAGAGAAAGAGGCTTTAATGTCAGCTGCGAAGACTGACATGTCTGCATAAGTTAGTGGATGGTCAGGACGTGTCTCTCTCCTACCATTATCCTCTGTAGCAGACAGGGAATCTTCGCTGAGATCCTCCTCACGCTGCACCGGCGCCATCTTCCCTCCTGCAGTCACTCTCTGTATCACGGCTTGGTTCTTGAAAATCTCTGAGATATTCCTCCCAGCTGATGCAGCGGTAGAGCGGCGGGAACGGGTGTGCTGTGGGAAACGATTCTGTCTGCTCATCGTCGCTTGTAGTGCGGCAGAAAAGACTGGTTTGGGCCGTTAGTCTGACGGAGCTCCTCGTTTAGGCTGCCATCTCCGTCGCGCGCCAAGCCACGCCCCCCACCCGTAACAATTATATGGTGATCACTGGTGAAAGGGTTAACTAGGAGGCAATCAGGAGGTTAAAACCTTTAGTAGGTAGTATATAGGGGTTCCTGTCACTATAAAACACTGACGGCGAACCTATATACTTACCCCCCTAGCTAGCGTCACCTGTGTCACTAATACAGCGATCAGAAAAACTATCACTTAGTGACACTGGCGACGGGGGGTGATCACGGGGTTAAAACTTTATTAGGGGGGGTTAGGGGGGTACCCTAGACCTAAAGGGGGGTACCCCAGATCCTAAAGGGGGCTAACCCTAACTGCCCTAACACTTATAACTGTCACAAACTGACACCAATGCAATAATCAGAAAAAAAAACTGCTTTTGGTGTCAGTGTGACAGGGGGTACAGGGGGGTGATCAGGGGGTGACTGGGGAGTGATGGGGGGGTGACAAGTGTGCCTGCGTGTTCTACTGTTAGTGTAGTGTTGGTGCAAACTTACTTGGATGTCTTCTCTCCTCTGCGCCGGAATGAAAAGACCGGCTCGAGGAGAGGTGACATCACTTCTTCCGCTTCTGTTTACATTACAGAAGCCGAGGAAGTCTGTCATTGGCCAGGAGCGATCGCGAGGGGGGAGCCACGAATGAGTGGCCTCCCCTTCACCTTTGATCGCCCCTGACCTGAATCCGACTGCCGTTGGCACCGGGGGGTGTCGGACCCCCCACCCGCGGGAAGGCAAGGACGTAAATGTACGCGATTTTGCTTGCCCGTGCCGCTCTGCCGACGTATATCGTCGTGCACCGGCCGTCAAGTGGTTAAGTATCAAAAAGGCTTAATTAGTTAACATAGATATCAGTGTTAACACCTTGTTCAAACTGCAATGAATTGACAACCAGCCTCACAACATACAGTACATACAATAGACTTTCACCCTGTGTAGTCACCCATTGCCTAAATATATATAACACACACATACAACGGTAATAAAATCATTTGCCCATACTTAATGGACAGGGTTAGATACCATAAATAAAGGTATTCCCATACCGTATTCAGAAGGAAAAAATGTGTTTATACCCCAGGGTAGATATTAATTTGATTATTACTGCTCTAGAAAAACAGACAAGTTACACTCGTTGTTTAACCTTGTAGGCTGCATACTTCTCAAATTAAATATCCAAATTTTTTCCTTTTGGTATAGTATCTTGTCAAAATCACCTCTCCTTGGGGGTAGATTAAGTTTATAGATTCCTTTACATTTAAGGCCAGTTGGTTTTCCACCATGGAACTTCAGGAAATGCAAAGATAATGGACGCTCGTCCTCTTTCTTAATTATACTCTGAATATGCTCACCAATTCTTATTTTAAGCTGTCTCTTTGTTTTTCCCACACAAGGGCAGGTGAGCATATAGATAACACGCTCCGTAAAGCAGTTAATAAAATTATTTATCTTATAACATTTCCTACCATCTGAGTCAGCAAAGGTATCTGTTTTATCTACATATTTGCAGATATGGCATTTACCGCAAGCAAACATGCCTTTCAATGGTGGAAGATCAGTAAGGCAATTACGTTTTTTTGGTCTCTGATACTCCGAATGCACCAACTTATCCTCAAGATTTGGTGCTCTTTTGGCAGTCAAGAGGGGTCTGTCACCAACAAAGTCACCAAGAATGGGAGCCTCAGCTAGAATATGCCAATGCTGGTTAAGAATGTTTTTAATTTGTTCCCTCTGTGCTCCATATCGGGTGATTATTCTTAATGGAGTAGAATTCATGTTTTAGGAGAATAGGAGAAATAGATCTAATACTACCCGTGAAACTCCCTTCTCTACAGATAGTGAGACTGACTATCAGAACAGGTCTGTCACTTTTTTAGAGAAGGGAGAGGACAGCGAAGATCCTCCTGTCCTCCTAAAAGACGGGCACAAACAGGCCCCTCGGGGGAGATCAGTCTCAAGACCACAGACTACACAGCAGGGAAAAGGAAAAGAAAAGGAAGTAGGATTAAACTAAAGAGAACTAAGATCGCGACAGAGGCGACCTTAGAGGGCAACTTACATAATCCTAATATTGACTTCATTGCTGATTGTAGTCAGGATATGAAGGTAGTTAATCTTTCGGACTTCCCTCTCAATCAGCATCACATTTCCCTGCCGCGGAAAGGTCTATAATTTTCACCCAAAGCAATGATGAGTGGTCTCCAATCTCTGGCAAGGGAGGACTGGGGATTAGCGGCGATGTGTTGACCAGCGTATAAATTGCTTTGGTCAACAATAGATCTATAGAGATCTTCGGTGAAAAATAGTGAATAAAAATCCTGTGGCGTAAAATCAACTGTTTCCACCTGAATTCCGGGTTGGCCAGTGAATGGGGGAAGTAAGGGTGCTGCAGAAGTGGTGGGTTCCCAATTCAGATTGGCGAATGCAGCAGGAAGGGCACTATGGGCACGACGGGCCTGTCTTTGTCTTCTTGGTGGCAGCGGGACACTACTTGTGCTTGCCACCTCGCCAGCTTGAACTGCACTTATGGGACTCGCCACATCACCAAGTGTTACTGCAGTACTGGATGTACGACCAGGGTGTACTAGGCCACTGGTGCTTGCCAGTTCACCAGAAGGAATAGCGGCGCTAGTACTTCTCTGCTCCATATGAGAGCCCTGTGGTTCTTGCACTTCAAGGACAGAAGAAGAAGATTGGGGTCTGGTACGCCTGACCTTGGCGGGGACCACAACTCCGTCGCCAGAGCTATCTGTCATGGAGCCGCTGTCCTCTACAGGATCGTATTCTGAGCCTGAATCTGACAGATGAGTGACTTCCTCTTCACTATCTGTCATGCTCAGAAACGTGTAGGCCTCTTCACTAGTGTACCTTCGATTTGCCATTTTTGGGCTCTAAATTTAGGAGTACACTAGTGAGACTCACAGGCAAAAAAGCTCCTGACTGTCAGCGACTTTATCAAAACGCTACCAAAAAACTGTTAGCGATCACAGGGATCAGGCCTGACTCTGCGAATGCTGCAGTTATGTGTTTAGTGTTTTGTAAGTGTCAGTGATCGATCGATACTGCACTTGGGTGGGCTGGGCTGGGCCGAGGGGCAAAACGCAGGTGCTAGCAGGTATCTGGGCTGATCCCGCTACCACTGCATTTTTGAGGACCCT
Source organism: Lithobates septentrionalis (assembly GCA_037952835.1). Lineage (NCBI taxonomy): Eukaryota > Metazoa > Chordata > Amphibia > Anura > Ranidae > Lithobates > Lithobates septentrionalis. Next base: position 2,292,171 of record JBBDGP010000284.1, on the reverse strand, counting down.
AAACTGCTGGGGATGCTAGTATAGATCTGATCGGTTTAGATATCGATCCGTTCAGATACTATAGCACTAAGGGAGGTGTATGCTGCGTGTGTGGGTTTTAGCGGTACTTGCGCTAACCTGACGCTGCCTGGGGCGACGCAGACCTTATCTGACCCTAAAAACTTAACTTATATCACCGCTGGGCGATCAGGGGGTTAAACCTTTATAAGATAATAAACGGCGGGTGCCCTAAAACTATAATAAACAAACTAACTAACCAGCGTCACCCGTAACAATTATATGGTGATCACTGGTGAAAGGGTTAACTAGGAGGCAATCAGGAGGTTAAAACCTTTAGTAGGTAGTATATAGGGGTTCCTGTCGCTATAAAACACTGACGGCGAACCTATATACTTACCTCCCTAGCTAGCGTCACCTGTGTCACTAATACAACGATCAGAAAAACGATTGCTTAGTGACACTGGCGATGGGGGGTGATCACGGGGTTAAAACTTTATTAGGGGGGTTAGGGGGGTACCCTAGACCTAAAGGGGGGTACCCCAGACCAAAAGGGGATAACCCTAACTGCCCTAACACTTATAACTGTCACAAACTGACACCAATGCAATAATCAGAAAAAAAAACTGCTTTTGGTGTCAGTGTGACAGGGGGTACAGGGGGGTGATCAGGGGGTGACTGGGGGGTGATGGGGGGGTGACAAGTGTGCCTGCGTGTTCTACTGTTAGTGTAGTGTTGGTGCAAACTTACTTGGATGTCTTCTCTACTCGGCGCCGGAACGAAAAGACTGGCTCGAGGAGAGGTGACATCACTTCCTCCGCTTCTGTTTACATTACAGAGGCCGAGGAAGTCTGTCATTGGCCAGGAGCGATCGCGAGGGGGGAGCCACGAATGAGTGGCCTCCCCCTCACCTTTGATCGCCCCTGACCTGAATCCGACCGCCGCTGGCACCGGGGGGGTGTCGGACCCCCCACCCGCGGGAAGGCAAGGACGTAAATGTACGCGATTTTGCTTGCCCATGCCGCTCTGCCGACGTATATCGTCGTGCACCGGTCGTCAAGTGGTTAAGTATCAAAAAGGCTTAATTAGTTAACATAGATATCAGTGTTAACACCTTGTTCAAACTGCAATGAATTGACAACCAGCCTCACAACATACAGTACATACAATAGACTTTCACCCTGTGTAGTCACCCATTGCCTAAATATATATAACACACACATACAACGGTAATAAAATCATTTGCCCATACTTAATGGACAGGGTTATGGAATCAGATATAAGATACCATAAATAAAGGTATTCCCATACCATATTCAGAAGGAAAAAATGTGTTTATACCCCAGGGTAGATATTAATTTGATTATTACTGCTCTAGAAAAACAGACAAGTTACACTCGTTGTTTAACCTTGTAGGCTGCATACTTCTCAAATTAAATATCCAAATTTTTTCCTTTTGGTATAGTATCTTGTCAAAATCACCTCTCCTTGGGGGTAGATTAAGTTTATAGATTCCTTTACATTTAAGGCCAGTTGGTTTTCCGCCATGGAACTTCAGGAAATGCAAAGATAATGGACGCTCGTCCTCTTTCTTAATTATACTCACCAATTCTTATTTTAAGCTGTCTCTTTGTTTTCCCCACATAATTTAAGCCACAAGGGCAGGTGAGCATATAGATAACATGCTCCGTAAAGCAGTTAATAAAATTATTTATCTTATAACATTTCCTACCATCTGAGTCGGCAATGGTATCTTTTTTATCTACATATTTGCAGATATGGCATTTACCGCAAGCAAACATGCCTTTCAATGGCGGAAGATCAGTAAGCCAATTACGTTTTTTTGGTCTTTGATACTCCGAAAGCACCAACTTATCCTTAAGATTTGGTGCTCTTTTGGCAGTCAAGAGGGGTCTGTCACCAACAAAGTCACCAAGAATGGGAGCCTCAGCTAGAATATGCCAATGCTGGTTAAGAATGTTTTTAATTTGTTCCCACTGTGCTCCATATCGGGTGATTATTCTTAATGGAGTAGAATTCATGTTTTTTGGATTTTTCTGAATATTTTGAGTTTGTACTTTATTGTTGGCCAGGAGTTCACCCCTTTCTGTCTGAAATTCTCTTTTCTTTGCTCTTCTAATGGAAGTATGTGAATAGCCCCTATCACGGAACCTTCCATAGTTCCCGTGTCTCATCTTTAAACTCATCCAGGTCTGAGCAGTTTCGCCTTATACAGAGAAACTGACCAATGGGAATTCCTTGTATGAGCAACTTTGGGTGATGGCTCGAGGCCAACAAAAGCGTATTGGCCGCCGTTTCCTTCCTCAAAGTTTTTGTCTTGATTATGCCATCCTCCACATAAATAGTGAGGTCCAAAAACGGCAAGTTTAACAGATCATAAGAGAAGGTAAGGCGGATGTTACGGTCATTATCATTGAGTTCATCAATGAAAAGATTTAAATCCTGGGGTGTGCCCCCCATATAATAAACATGTAATCGATGTACCTCAACCACAGTAAACAGTGGCCGAGGTACATCGACGAGGGGTAAACGAGATCCCTCTCCCAGAGACCCAGGTGTAGACATGCGTAAGAGGGAGCCCAGGGGACTCCCATCGCCGTGCCTCTTATCTGCCGATAATTAACACCCAAGAATTGAAAACAGTTATTTTCAAGCATAAATTTAAGAATATCCACAATAAATTCATTTTGTGAGGCAAGCAACGGGAATTTGGATTCCAAAAAATGATAGACTGCCTTAAGACTCCATTGGTGTAGAATTGAGGTATATAGTGATTCCACATCAATACCCACTAGAAGGGCTTGAGGTGGAAGAGTGAAGTTCTCCAAATTGTGAAGAACATCGCGAGTATCTTGTACAAAAGATAGTGAATCTTGCACCATTTCTTTTATCAGTGTATCCACATACTTGCCAATTCTCTCTAAATGACCTTTTATTGCCAAGATAATTGGTCATCCTGGTGGTTTAGACATGGACTTGTGAAGCTTTGGGATCGTGTAAAATGTCGGGGTATTGAACTCCTGTACAGTCAAGTAGTCATGTTCTTTCCTTGTAATAAGTTGTTCTTCTAAGGCATATCTCAATTTAAAGTTCAAGTCTATTACAATCTCCTGAAAGGGATTGGAAGAGAGCCTCTGATATGTAGTTTCATCTTGTAAGAGACGTAGTGTTTCTCCCTCATACAGGGCCTGTGAAAGAAGGACTGTATTGCCCCCCTTATCGCTACTTTTGATTATAATATCAGTGGCCTCCTCACATTCCCTGCAGGCCGTTCTCTCTTCTCTAGTTAAATTATCCAAACCTCTTCTTTGCCAGTCTATTTTAGACAGATCCTTTTTAACCTGTTCTAAGAACAGGTTAATCCACTTACGTTTTGAGAGTGGAGGCATTTTGAGTGAATTAATGGACATGTTTGATTTGCGCGGATTAGTCTGTGACTGGGTAGATGGTTCTGTGTCAGAGTTGAAGTCAGGGTTCTCCTGCAGGAGAGCCACAAGGGCGTCCAGGGACTCACGTTCTTCCTCACTAAAGTCAGTTGTAGTTTCTGTCATGTTCTTACGGTCAGTATGCCAGTACCTAAAAACCACTTTTCTCAAAAAAAGACTAACGTCCTTAAACACCTCAAATTCACTCATCATTGCTTTGGGTGAAAATGATAGGCCTTTCCGCGGTAGGGAAATGTGATGCTGATTGAGAGGGAAGTCCGAAAGATTAACTACCTTCATATCCTGACTACAATCAGCAATGAAGTCAATATTAGGATTATGTAAGTTGCCCTCTAAGGTCGCCTCTGTCGCGATCTTAGTTCTCTTTAGTTTAATCCTACTTCCTTTTCTTTTCCTTTTCCCTGCTGTGTAGTCAGAGGTCTTGAGACTGATCTCCCCCGAGGGGCCTGTTTGTGCCCGTCTTTTAGGAGGACAGGAGGATCTTCGCTGTCCTCTCCCTTCTCTAAAAAAGTGACAGACCTGTTCTGATAGTCAGTCTCACTATCTGTAGAGAAGGGAGTTTCACGGGTAGTATTAGATCTATTTCTCCTATTCTCCTAAAACATGAATTCTACTTCATTAAGAATAATCACCCGATATGGAGCACAGTGGGAACAAATTAAAAACATTCTTAACCAGCATTGGCATATTCTAGCTGAGGCTCCCATTCTTGGTGACTTTGTTGGTGACAGACCCCTCTTGACTGCCAAAAGAGCACCAAATCTTGAGGATAAGTTGGTGCATTCGGAGTATCAGAGACCAAAAAAACGTAATTGCCTTACTGATCTTCCACCATTGAAAGGCATGTTTGCTTGCGGTAAATGCCATATCTGCAAATATGTAGATAAAACAGATACCTTTGCTGACTCAGATGGTAGGAAATGTTATAAGATAAATAATTTTATTAACTGCTTTACGGAGCGTGTTATCTATATGCTCACCTGCCCTTGTGTGGGAAAAACAAAGAGACAGCTTAAAATAAGAATTGGTGAGCATATTCAGAGTATAATTAAGAAAGAGGACAAGCGTCCATTATCTTTGCATTTCCTGAAGTTCCATGGCGGAAAACCAACTGGCCTTAAATGTAAAGGAATCTATACACTTAATCTACCCCCAAGGAGAGGTGATTTTTACAGGATACTATAACAAAAGGAAAAAATGTGGATATTTAATTTGAGAAGTATGCAGCCTACAAGGTTAAACAATGAGTGTAACTTGTCTGTTTTTCTAGAGCAGTAATAATCATATTAATATCTACCCTGGGGTATAAACACATTTTTTCCTTCTGGATACGGTATGGGAATACCTTTATTTATGGTATATTATATCTGATTCCATAACCCTGTCCATTAAGTGTGGCCAAATGATTTTATTACCGTTGTATGTGTGTGTTATTTATATTTAGGCAATGGGTGACTACACAGGGTGAAAGTCTATTGAATATATGTTGTGAGGCTGGTTGTAAATTCATCGCAGTTTGAACAAGGTGTTAACACTGATATCTAGTTAACTAATTAAGCCTTTTTGATACTTAAGGATACACCCTTAACAACTGCGCATGCTCTGAGGAAGCTTGGTTTACAAGCAAAACATGTAAGCAAGTAAGACACACTCACATGTCTCTAGCGATGTGAGCACCGATCTGTCCACTTACATTGCGAACCCAGTCTACTTACCCTGAGTTTCCGTTCAGCATATCTACTCAGCACTCAGCACTTTATGAGCCAATTGGGCTGGCTTGGTTTGGACAACTGTGCAGTGGTTGCATGATGCACAGGGTTCCTGAGATACTAATTTAGGATATTTAACCGGGAGGAACTGGGAGGAACGTCTGTAAAGGACTACTATTCATCTTCAAAATGGAAAGAGGTTTTGTCCTAACTCCCACAGACGAGTTTATCCTGATGCTTCATGGACTTTATCGCAGAGTGAGTGGACCGCCTGTATGAATTTCATACCTGTAGGGAATGCAAGTACAAGGAACAAGACGTCATAATGGTGAGCTGTATCGGGTGAACCCTTTGCTTTATACTGTTATTGTTTTCCTTGACTGATGTAATCCCTGATTAACCTAAATTGCGATCCACACTCACACATAGGATGAACCATCGATCTGATGTTCCTCTGCTGAGCAAACAAATCTGGATTTTTCTACTGCATCTCTCTTTAATATGCTTGATTGTTACCTAGTTGACTTATTATTTTTTCAAAATCCCCCCCTTTTTTTCTGAACGGAACCCATGAACTTCCCATATAGAGTCACGTTTTGGCAATTTCAATCTGGTTAAATGTGACCATTGTCTTCACAGACCGAGTAGGCCAATTTATAGTGAATATTTTGTAACAGGGTTGATTCATGTGTATGGGATGGATGACTGTAGTGTATGGCTGATTCTGTTGTGGACACCGGTGTTCCATTAAAACTTTCTTGTCTTAATTTTATTAAATGTTTTTGGAGGAGGGTATTTGTAAATTATATCATCATTTTTCTAGATGTCAATCAGAGGTTTTTCTATTTTTGTCTTGATAGAGATAGATTATTAATAAAGTTTAATAGTCCTTATTACTTTTGTATCCTTTTTGAAGAACACCTTTGGGGACTTCTCTCCCCGTCTTCTTGAATATTTATACTTTTGTATTCAGAAGATCACCACCCGGTGGCTGCAGTCCCACTCATAGGGAATGTTTTATAAGTAACTGTTCTATTGGTCAATTTTTTCAGTGACGTAGGCAATTATCTGCTTCCCTGAGACCCCCTGTTTAAGTAGGACTTTTCTTTAGATGAGCTATAGAATCCACTGTTTTGTGTTTTCATAATTACATTGGATTGTCTACTTTCTGAAAATGGGTCATTTGGGGGTATTTGTACTGTCCTGGCTTGTTAGTATCTCAAGAAATGAGATAGGTCAGTACCTCAAGTGTGATCAATTTTCAATGATTTGCACCATAGCTTGTAGACTCTATAACTTTCACACAGGCCAAATAATATACACTAATTTGGGTTATTTTTACCAATGATATGTAGCAGTATAAATTTTGGCACAAATTTTACAATAGAAACTAAAAAAAAGTGTTTTTTTTTTTCAAAATGTTTTTTCACGTATATTGCAAAAAATAAAAAATCAAGTGGTGGTTAAATACCACTAAAAGAAAGCTCTACTTGTGAGAAAAAAATGATAAAAATTGTGTTTGGGTACAGTGTAGCATTACTGAGTAATTGCCATTCAAAGTGGGAGAGTGCTGAAAGCTGAAAATTGGTCTGGGCAGGAAGGGTGTATAAGTGCCCTGTATTGAAGAGGTTAGAAGCCGCCATTTTTGTATAATGCTTCTTTATTAATTAGGTATATACGCCACCATGTGTAATAGCACAACAAAGTAAGGCCCTGTTGCATTAGAAATGGGCATTTGAGGTGCATTTTTGCCACTCCCAAAATGCCTACCAAAGCAGCCTACAATGCATAAAATGGGCAGTGGGCAATGCTGCTCATATCTGATAAACATAGAAACATTTGTGTCGCTTTGCATCACTGTGTGGCAAAAATAAGCTACCTGTCAAGTCTGGGAGGAGTTGACGTTTGCCAATGCCTTCCATTCAAATCTATGGTAATGAGCCATAAATGCACCTGTAGCATTTACAGCACATTTGACAAGCGTTGATCAAATATCAGTGGGTTGGAAAAAAAACAGTTTCCCTTTGATAAAAAAATTAGCTTGGAGGGCATCTGGGGTGTCTTTTTTAATGCGCCTTAAACTTGTTAAAAAAAAACTCTTGTTAAATGCCTCCAAAAATGTGCATTAACTCTACAGACAAGTTTGTGTCAATGTCAGAATTAGAATTTTTTGCAAGTGTGAACTTAGCCTAATTGTGCGTTATTATACTTCCAAAAATAAACCTGTGTTTTGCTTGCGTAGAATTAGGCAGGTTCTCAGGAACATGGTGCCAGCCATCAGGCTAAGACATGCTCTCTGGCATAGGCGTAGACATAGGCGCGCCCATTTCAATGAGCATAGAAGATTTATTGCACGTACATCACTGTCCACAAATATGAGTATGAACATGCATGCCACCACATGGCCTATTTAAACCTGAAATCTGCACTAGTTCTTTGCTGTAAGCCTTGTTCCTGTGATCCAATTCCTGACGTGCATCATTGATTCTGTTACTGAACCTGCTTCCTCCCTGACTTTGCTTTTGGATTACCCTTGTCTGCTCATGTTTGCTGTCTGCTACCGACCCCAGCCTTAGCATGCTTCTGCCTAGTAAATCTGTACCTCCCTGGCCAATTGTTGATGGCTTCCACCTGTTCCTGACTCTGATTTTGCTTATGTCCTGTGTCCTTCCATTAGGCTGTAACTTGACTCCACCATCAACTCTATTTGGCATCTCCACGATGTACAAGGGGGTGTTAAGATTGGGTGTGGATAAAGTATAGAAGTATCAGAAAGGCTAATGAGTTAGGGAAGGTTCAGACACTTAGGGTATTTGAGTCAAAGTTCCCATTGTTTTTGAAATGCTGAGATTTGAAGGTATGCCTTAGCTTACGTATATTCCATCAAAACATGGTTGTTTAAGACAGAGATCTTTTCCAAAATGGAGGAGGAGTGAGGGCTATATAGTTTGTGGCAATAGCCAGATGGGTGGCTATAAATGCTTGAGAGATGACGGTTTGGGAGAATCGGTGCCAAGGTATCTACAGTGGCTTGCGAAAGTATTCGGCCCCCTTGAACTTTTCAACCTTTTGCCACATTTCAGGCTTCAAACATAAACATATAAAATTGTAATTTTTTGCGAAGAATCACCAATAAGTGGGACACAATTGTGAAGTAGAACAAAATCTATTGGATATTTTAAACTTTTTTAGCAATTAAAAAACTGAAAAGTGGTGCGTGCAAAATTATTCGGCCCCTTTACTTTCAGTGCAGCAAACTCACTCCAGAAGTTCAGCGAGGATCTCTGAATGATCCAATGTTGCCCTAAATGACTGATAGTGATAAATAGAATCCACCTGTGTGTAATCAAGTCTCTGTATAAATGCACCTGCTCTGTGATAGTCTCAGGGTTCTGTTGAAAGCGCAGAGAGCATCATGAAGACCAAGGAACACACCAGGCAGGTCCGTAATACTGTTGTGGAGAAGTTTAAAGCCGGATTTGGATACAAAAAGATTTCCCAAGCTTTAAACATCCCAAGGAGCACTGTGCAAGCGATCATTTTGAAATGGAAGGAGTATCAGACCACTGCAAATCTACCAAGACCTGGCTGTCCCTCTAAACTTTCAGCTCCGACAAGGAGAAGACTGATCAGAGATGCAGCCAAGAGGCCCATGATCACTCTGGATGAACTGCAGAGAACTACAGCTGAGGTGGGAGAGTCTGTCCATAGGACAACAATCAGTCGTACACTGCACAAATCTGGCCTTTATGGAAGAGTGGCAAGAAGAAAGCCATTTCTCAAAGATATCCATAAAAAGTCTTGTCTAAAGTTTGCAACAAGCCACCTGGGAGACACACCAAACATGTGGAAGAAGGTGCTCTGGTCGGATGAAACCAAAATCGAACTTTTTGGCCACAATGCAAAACGATATGTTTGGCGTAAAAGCAACACAGCTCATCACACTCAACACACCATCCCCACCGTGAAACATGGTGGTGGCAGCATCATGGTTTGGGCCTGCTTTTCTTCAGCAGGGACAGGGAAGATGGTTAAAATTGAGGGGTAGATGGATGCAGCCAAATACAGGACCATTCTGGATGAAAACCTGTTGGAGTCTCCAAAAGACCTGAAACTGGGACGGAGATTTATCTTCCAACAAGACAATGATCCCAAACATTTAGCAAAATCTACAAAGGAATGGTTCACAAATAAACGTATCCAGGTGTTAGAATGGCCAAGTCAAAGTCCAGACCTGAATCCAATCGAGAATCTGTGGAAAGAGCTGAAAACTGCTGTTCACAAACGCTATCCATCCAACCTCACTGAGCTCGAGCTGTTTTGCAAGGAAGAATGGGCAAGAATTTCAGTCTCTCGATGTGCAAAACTGATAGAGACATACCCCAAGCGACTTGCAGCTGTAATCACAGCAAAAGGTGGCTCTACAAAGTATTAACGCAAGGGGGCCGAATAATTTTGCACGCCCCACTTTTCATTTTTTTATTAGTTAAAAAAGTTTCAAAAATCCAATAGATTTCATTCCACTTCACAATTGTGTCCCACTTGTTGGTGATTCTTCACAAAAAATTAAAATGTTATATCTTTATGTTTCAAGCCTGAAATGTGGCAAAAGGTTGAAAAGTTCAAGGGGGCCGAATACTTTCGCAAGCCACTGTATATCCAAACCTTACTAGAGACATCTGTGGCCAAAGATAGAAACTTAGTGAAAGTGGCCAAAATTGAGTGAGTTCCACCAAATGTGTAGGGAAGATCCTGGATTTCCACAGTCTCTCCAGCATAAGTTAGTGGTAGAGGGGTAAATGCGGGCAAGTTTAGATGGGGTAAGATACCAATTATGAAACATTTTCTGGATGGATTCCCAGTGTAATATGCAGCAGGAGGTCTTTAAAGGCATTTGAAGGGAACAATACCATTGTTGGGGAGTGTAGGTGCATTGTAATAGTTGTTCCCAGTGTAGCATTGATGGGGTCTTCAAGTTGTGGGAAGCATGAGTGAGAATTTTGTAGATATACTGTAAGAGATTTCTCAGCAGTGGGGAGAGACCTGTTCATAGAATTTGATTAGATGCCAGAGTGAGAGATCGTCAGACCATGTTGCACGAGAAAGGGCTGAGTGGAGTGTAGCATATTTGAAGAAGTTTTTGGAGGGGATGTTTTGGCTAGCCTGCAGATGCTGAAATGAGAGCAGTAGAGAGTCTCTAAGTTTCCAACAGTGGAGAGGCTTGAAGTGATCCATTCAAAGAGAGAGATGTCAGGTGTAATAACTTGCAATGCAGCCAGAGGTATAGAGGAAAGCAGACAATGTGGTATGGCTCTTTATGTTTTGATGGTGGCATTGATAGTATTAAAGTAAGAATGTACTCCATGACATTGTAGGAGTAAGGCTCTGAGTATCAGCTTAGGTTGAGAGGCTAAGGCCACCTTCCTGATTAAGAGCCAGGTAGTTTTTTTGGGTGGGTTTCCACCAGATTTAAGCTTGGTCAAGAATGGTTGCTTTATAGTAGGCTTTGGATGTTCAGTGCACCCATCCTTCCTGAAGAAACAGGTGTGCATAGCATACTAAGTTTAAGTCAAGATCGTTTTCCATTCCATGTGAATGTGGTTATGATAGTTTGGAGTTTATGAAGTTGTGATTGTAGATAAGAGAGTGGGATAGTTTGAAAGATATATAGTATGTGCTGTAGTAGATACTTCTTAGACAATGCAATTCAACCTGCCCATGAGGCTTGGATATGTTGAAGATTCTGTATTGCCTTTTGGAGTTTTGAGATGAGATTGGAGAAGTTAAGAGAAATAAATCGAGAGGAAGAGGATAATAGTTGGATGCTCAGATAAAAGATGATATAGTTAGGGGTCCACGAGAAATATATACAGGCAGCAATGTTACGTTTAGTGGCTTGTCAGGGCCTATGCCCAACATACTAGATTTTGAGTAGTTGATCTTATATGGGGAGGCTTTACTGAATAAGTTTAGGGTATGATGAAGTTTGGGAAGTGACTTTACAGGGTTGATCAAGGATATGATTACATTGTTGCATTCTCTGCAGTGAGGGAAATGAGCAGAGAAGGCATTCAATGATGCTCTGTTCACTGTAGTAAGTCAATAAATCTATGAGGGCCACTCAACACTTGCCTGCCAGCCACAAAACCCACCTGATCAATATGCACTAAGTGTAGGATGATACCTGCGAGCAGTGTGGCTAAAAGTTTGGCATAAAGCTTAGTATTAGTGTTCAGTAGAGAGATGGGAGTGTCAGAAACCATGAAATCAGACCGAGACAGAAGTACAGTTAAATCACACTTGTTTAAAATTAAAAGTAAAAAGAACAAACATAGTCAAAACATAGCCAAAGTAGTAACCGGAACGGATAGTCAGCCAAGCCAGAAGTCAGGGATCAAAGTAGTGGAACAGAAAGCAGGATTCGGAGCCAGAAGGGATGTCAGCAAAGCCAGTCTTTAAACAGGAATGCAGGAGATGTTTCTTATGATGTTGACCAAGCCGAAGGCAGAGCTCCTCTGGACTGCTTAAGTAGGCAGGAGTGAAGAGCACGATATCATCAATAGATGAGTAACTGTGGAGAGAGATGGGAGTTGGCAATTAGCCGACAGCTAAGTGGCCAGCTCAGAGAAGGAAGGGCTAAGCCCAGCCCTAACAGTACCCCCCTCCTCAACAACCCCTCCCTCTCAGAGGACCACCAGGCTTGAGAGGAAAACATCTATGGAAATCACAGAGGAGGGCAGGAGCATGTACATCCGAGGATGAGACCCAAGAGCGTACCTTCGGACCGTACCATTTCCAATGCACCAGGTACTGTATGCGCCCATTGAACCTACGGGAGTCAACAATGGACTATACTTCATACTTCTCATGGTTCTCAACCTGTACAGGGTGAAGACCTGGCACCGAGGTGGTAAAGCGGTTGCAGACCAAAGGTTTTAATAAGGAGACATGAAATACATTTGAAATACGCATATTAGAAGGAAGGTTAAATGCGTAAGCCACTGGGTTAATCCTGCGAAGAATACAGAAAGGCCCAATAAACCGAGGTGCGAACTTCAGTGAGGGAACATGAAGTTGGAGATTGCGAGATGACAGCCAGACCCTGTCCCTAACCTGGTAGAAAGGCGCAGGCAGGCATCTGCGGTCAGCATGGAGTCTGTACCTATCATTAGCATGACGCAAAGCCTCCCGGACTTGTGCCCAAGTGGAACGAAGACCACGGAGATGCTCCTCTAATGCAGGAATACTCTGCAGAACAAAAGAGTCAGGCAACATGGAAGTTTGGAAACCATAATTCGCCATAAATGGGGACAATCAGGAAACAGAATTCAAGGCACTGTTGTGAGCAAACTTTGCCCACGGTAATAGGTGATATCTGACCAGTTGTTATGATGGTCAGAAATATAGCAACGTAGGAATTGCTCCAAGGACTGACTGGCTCTTTCTGTGGCCCCATTAGACTGCAGGTGATACGCAGAGGAAAAAGAAAGCTGAATTCCCAACTGTGCACAAAAGGCTCGCCAGAACCGGGGCACAAACTGACTACCCCTGTCCGAGACAATCACCTTGGGTAGCCCATGTAAGCAAAAGATCTCCCGAGCAAAAATGGAAGCCATTTCCTTAGAAGTGGGCAACTTCTTAAGTGGAATACAATGACACATCTTTGAGAACCAGTCAACCACCATAAGATAACTGTGTTGCCCTGGGAGTTGGGTAACTCCACAATGAAATCCATAGACAGGTGGGTCCAGGGCCTCTCTCCATTGGGTATGGGTTATAGGAGGCCCACTGGAAGGTGTTGTGGAGTCTTACTCTGAGTACACATGCAACAGGCAGCTACGAAGGCAGTTACATCAGCACGTAGACTAGGTCACCAGAATTATTGGGAAATGGCCCAAACCAGTTGATTCTCCCCAGCGTGGCCAGCTGCCTTGGGAGAATGGTAAGTCTGGAGCATGGCAGTACGGAGACTCTCTGGAACAAAGCAGCAGGGTCGGCCTGCAACATAGGTTGTATCGGGCGGCCACAGTGGGAGATTTCAGGTGAGCCATGTGACACAGGAGCGTTTGTAACGCCATGGCAAACTGATCCATGCGGTGATGCAGTTCATCCAATCTGGAAAAAAAAAATACACAAAAGTGGATTGACTGCATCTTCTGAATTCATGGCCTTCGCCTACTGTCAGAAACCATGAAATCAGACCAAGACAGAAGTACAGTTAAATCACACTTGTTTAATAATACAAGTAAAAAGAACAAACATAGTCAAAACATAGCCAAAGTAGTAACTGGAACAGATAGTCAGCCAAGCCAGAAGTCAGGGATCAAAGTAGTGGAACAGCAAGCAGGATCCGGAGCCAGAAGGGATGTCAGCAAAGCCAGACTTTAAACAGGAACGCAGGAGATGTTTCTTGTAATATTGACCAAGGCGAAGGCAGAGCTCCTCTGGAATGGACGACTTAAGTAGGCAGGACTGACAAGCAGAATATCAACAACAGCTGATTAACTGTGGAGAGAGATAGGAGCTGGCAATTAGCCAACAGCTGAGCGGCCAGCTCAGAGAAGGAAGGGCTAAGCCCAGCCCTGATAGGGAGTTTAGTTGGCAGGGTCATCGGGCGGTTTACCTGGCTTTGGAATTGTGGTAATAGTGGCTTGCAAGGATTCTACAGGGATGACGCCTGCAGAGTCAATATGATTAAAAGAGTGACATAAGTGACATAATACTTTATAATACTCATTGCTGATGCTGTCAGGCCCTGGAGCCCTATGAAGTGGTAAGGAAGTGATAGCTGTATAAACTTCTGATAGAGAGAAGGGGGAGGTGAGAGATTTTATCTGTTCCTCTGATAGTGAGGGTAAGTGTAGGTTGTTTACAAAAAGCTCAATATGATCAGTAGAGATGAGCTGAACACCCCCTGGTTCAGTTCTAACAAATTTGTGCGAACACCATAAAAATGTATAGGACACAAACGTGAAAGATCAAAAGTGCTAATTTTAAAGGCTTATATGCAAATTATTGCCATAAAAAGTGTTTGGGTACACGGGTCCTGCCCCGGGGACATGTATCAATGCAAACATTTTTTTTTAGAACTGCCGTTTTTTTGGGAGCAGTGATTTTAAGTGAAACAATAAAAATGAAAATTCCTTTATATCGTGCCTGGGGGTCCCCTTAGTCTGTCTGTAAAATAGTGCATTTTCCCTTATGTTTAGAACATTACCACAGCAAAATGACATTTCTAAAGGGAAAAATGTCATTTAAAATTGCTCCCGGAAATATACATAAAAAATCATTGAAAAAAAAGCGTGGGTTCCCCCCAGTCAATACTATGGACAGGGGAACCCATGCCGTTTTTTTCTTAATTCTGTCATAAGGCTCCCGCTAAACCACTTCAATACACTATATTATATATTGTACACCACTATATGCCCTGCATTGTATTATATATACTACACTGACGGCACTATATACTCTGAATTGCAGTATATATACTGAATTATATATTCTACTGAAAAATTGGGCCTTAGGTGTTGGTTGTGGCAGAACACGGTAACTCCTCCTACTTGTTGGGTGCAGGAATGGGCCCTGCTGTTAAATATTATTTCAAAAATTGTAATTACATGCCTTGTTAACCACTTGCTGCCCGCCCACCGTCATGTGACGGCGGGACGGTGCAGCTGTTATCCTGGGCCGCCGTCATATGACGGCGCTGCCTTCCAGGATCCCTAGGGGGCGTGTGTCCGCCGGCCCGGTAACCGAGCAGGACCGAGCAGGACCATGGATCTGTGTGTGTAAACACACAGATCCACGTCCTGTCAGATGGGAGGAGACCGATGGTGTGTTCCTTGTACAGAGGAACACCGATCAGTCTCCTCCCCTTGTGAATCCCCTCCCCCCACAGTTAGAATCACTCCTTAGGAACACATTTAACCCTACAGTGCCCCCTCCTGGTTAACCCCTTCCTTGCCAGTCACATTTTTACAGTAATCAATGCATTTTTATAGCACGGATCGCTGTATAAATGTGAATGGTCCCAAAAATGTGTCAAAATTGCCCGATGTGTCCGCCGCAATATCACAGTCACGATAAAAATCGCAGATCGCCACCATTACTAGTAAAAAAATAATAATAATAAAAATGCTATAAATCTATCCCCTTATTTTGTAGACGCTATAACTTTTGCGCAAACCAATAAATATACGCTTATTGTGATATTTTTTACCAAAAATATGTAGAAGAATACATATCGGCCTAAACTGAGGAAAAAATTTGTTTAAAAAAAAAAAATTGGATATTTATTATAGCAAAAAGTAAAAACTATTGTGTTTTTTTCAAACTTGTCACTCTTGTTTTGTTTATAGCGCAAGAAATAAAAACCGCAGAGGTGATCAAATACCACCAAAAGAAAGCTATATTACTGGGGAAAAAATAATAAAAATTTAATTTGGGTACAGTGTTGTATGACCGCGCAATTGTTGTTCAAAGTGTGAAAGCGCTGAAAGCTGAAAATTGGCCTGGGCAGGAAGGGGGTGAAAATGCCCTGTATGGAAGTGGTTAAACAGTGGCAGAAACATTAAGCCTTAGGTGTTGGTGGTGCTAGAACACAGTAACCCCTCACAGCTACTGTTGTTGGGCGCAGGAACAGTCCCTGCATGTTATCTCCAACATCCATGCTGACACAATTCTCCTCCTCCTCCTCTTCTTCCTGTGTGTTTTGGTGGCCCTGCAGAAATGCTATCTGGATAAAGGGGGCCTTGAGAAGAAAGGAAGTCCTCCTCTTCCTCCCGCTGTTCTGCCTCAAGTGCCCAGTCCATGATTCCATGAAGTGTGTGCTCCAGCAGGCGGATTAGAGAGACAGTGTCACTGATGCGTGCATTGTCGCTGCTCACCATCCTTGTGGCCTCCTCAAATGGTGAGAGAACAGTGTATGCATCCTTGATGAGTAGCCACTGGTGTGGTGAAAAGAAGCCAAGCTCCCCTGACCGTGTCTTGGTGCCATACTCGCACAGGTACTCATTAATGTGTGTGCAGCATTGCCAACGTTGAGTTCCACCTGGTGGGCATGTCACAAATGAGGTGGTTGGTGGACAGGTTGAATTCGCTTTGAATGTCAGCCAGCCAAGCACTGGCATTGTATGACCGTTGGAAATGACCACAGACTTTTCTGGTCTGCCTCAGGAGATCTTGTAAGCCTGGGTACCTGCTCAAGAAATGCTGCACCACCAAATTCAGGACGTGTGCCAAACATGTAACATGGGTCAAGTGTCCCTGTTGGAGGGAGGAGAGAAGGTTGGTGCCATTTTCACATACAACCATTACTGGCTGAAGCTAGCATGGCGTCAACCACATCTGAGCCTGCCCCTGCAGAGATGACAGTATTTCTGGCCCAGTGTGGCTCCTGTCCCCTAGGCAGACCAACTCAACCACCACATGGCATCTTTTAGCCTGACTGCTTGCTTAACCCCTTGAGCACTTAGGGAGCACTGCTAGTTAAGAGGACAATAAGAAGAGGAGGGAGGGGAGCATACAGATGTTGTGGCAGAATCACCACTAGCTTTTTGGAGGCGTGGTGGTGGAATAAGCACCAACACTGAACCCTGTCCTGCATCCTTACCAGCTGCCAGCTGAGTTACCCAGTGCGCCGTGAAGGAAAGGTAATGTTCCTGCCCATGCCTTCTGGACCATGAGTCAGCGGTAATATGAAGCTGACTGCCCTGTCCAATGAGGCCAAAACATTGCCTTCCACATGGCACTAGAGAGCCGGAATGGCCTTACGTGAAAAGAAATGGCATTTGGGAACCTGCCACTGTGGTACAGCACATTCCACAAATTCACGAAAGGGGCTCAGTCTACCAGCTGAAAAGCAGCAGTTGCAGTGCTAGCAATTTGGCCAAGCTAGCATTTAGACGCTGAGCATGTGGATGGCTGGGACCAAATTTTCTTTTTACGGTTCAGCATCTGAGGTAGGGAAATTTGCTTGCTGAAATCAACTGGTGGTATACTGTTAGCAGATTGGCTGCAAGTACTTGTGACACCTATTGCTATACCTTCATTCCTCTCAGTGCAGGTTTTTGAGAGGACTGGAGGTATAGTAGGGTTTGAGATCCCAGATGAGGAGCAAGGAGAAGTCTGCCTTTTTCTATGATGTGGGTCTTGCAGGTGCTGCTGCCAATGGACTGCATGGCAGGTCATCATATGTCTGGTCAAGTATGTGGTGCCCAAGTAGCTGCTGTTCTGGCCACGCTTGATCCACTTCAGACATAGGTTACAAACAGCAACGGTGCGATCTGCTGCACACGTGTCGAAAAAGGCCCACACCAAGGAACTTTTAAAAGTCAGCGGGGAGTCAGCAGTGCCCTGCACTTGTGGAGCTCTGCAGTGGGATGCAATAGGGTGGCTGCCCTTAAGTTGACCCTTGGAGGACATCCTGCCTCATTGGAGTTGTGCCTCCTCCTACTCACTTTCCTCCTCTCTTCTCTCAGGCACCCAAGTACGATCAGTGACCTCATCATCCCCTCCCTCCTCATCACTGGAGAAAACTTGGCAGTATGCTGCAGCTTGGGGAACAAGACTGACAGTTTCTTGTCCTTCTGTGGCACCCCCTCTTGCTAGGCTCACGTTACTCCCTTCCTCCACCTCGGAACCAACATTGGAGCCTTGAAATTGCGGCGCATCCTCCAGCAGCATGTAATCGACACTATGGTCGAATAATTCTAGGGACTCCTCTGTGCATGATGGTGGAGCTATGGAAGGAGTAACTGTGGACAAGGAGCCAGTGGAATAGGCCTCTTTGGCAGCTGCTTTGGAAGGCAAACTACTAAGAGCCTGGGTGACAGAGAATGAGGAGGATGAGGACGGCTTCGTTATCCACTCCACCAACTCTTCTGCATGTTGACGCTCAATAACACGGCCAGCAGCAGAAAAAAAGAACAAGCATGCCCTACGGCCACCTGCAGAGGTTAGTGAATCAGGTACCAAATTGGTTAGTGAGGTAAGGAATTTTAGTGTGAGTTAGACAGCGTTTAAGCTGTTTGGCCAAATGGGCTCCAGGTTTTTTGTTTTGTGAGTAAAATTGTAAACAAAGTAGTTTGAGATGGAGAGCCAAGGAAAGGAGAGAGTTGGGGTTTGTTGACCCATTTAAGAATGCGTATGTGATCTAAAAGATGGTCAGTAGTAACTTTGCATTATCTTTTCTTGTGGGCCCCTAGTTTGATGAGAAGGCCTCTGATGTCGGCTTTGTGGGCGGTCCAGAGTACAATGGGCTTATTGACAGACCCAGTATTTATTTTAAAAGAATTCTTAATTTTGGATACAATCTGTTTTAAATAATGAGGGCGAGATCTAAGGGAGTTATTAAGTCTCCAAACCGTGGCTTTTTTGACGTAATGAGCTCAATTTCATTGAGATAGGAACATGGTCAGACCACGTGATAAGAACTATTTTGGTTTCCTGGACTGATTAAAGGGTATACTTGTCAGTCAAAAACAGATCTATTCGAGAGTACACTTTTTGCGTCTGTGAGTAGAAGGTATTATCCCTTTCTGTATCGTGGAGACACCTCCAAGGGTCATAAAATCTTTTGTGTGTAGTAGGGAGGACAGAGCAGTGGACCTTTTTTATGGGCAGAGTTTGAGGAATCTAGGGTTGAATCTACTATTTGGTTGAAATCGCAACATACTGTATGATAAAAGGGCCTTGCCTGAAATGTTCCAATTTCCCCATTACAGATTTGAAGAAATGCTTTTGACTGATATTTGGGGTGTAAATATTGACAATGGTCATGGTGTGATTGTTTATTAAGGCGTTCAAGATTATGTATCTGCCATTGGGGTCTACCTCAGTGTTAAATAGCTGGAAGGAGACCAAAGAGCATACAGCGATCACGACTCCAGCTTTATTTTTAGTGGAGTTAGCAAAAAAAAGCAGTGCAGAAACTGTTTGTGGGAGCAGGAGAGGAGATTGCAAGAAGAGAAATGTGTTTCCTGTACACATATTAGGTGAGAGGTATGAGCTAGGGCTTTCTTTTGTACAAATTTATCTTGTAAAAAACAAAGTGATAAAGCGTGAGAAGGTGCCTAGCACCTTTTCCTTCTCGAGGGAAAGAGACTATAAAGCATAACTAGCATAGCTAGGACATTTGTTGAGATAGGAAAACATTTTTAAAAAGTAAGGTTACACTATGGTGGAGATAACAAGAGTCACCTTGCAACTGGAAGGTATTTGAAGGCAGGATCAATTACCGTGGGGTTGGAGTAGTGCGCCAAGGGTCCTGGATGCGCGTAGGAGGCCGTTGTGATTTAGGGTCAGGCGAAGGTGAAGTGATCAGGCCCCAATTTAGCAGCCGCTTGATGCCTTCTTTGGAAAGAAATTGGTAGCTTGATCTGGAAGGTCACCACTAGTTTAGCAGGGAAACCCCATTTATATGGGACATTGTGATCTCAGAGAACTGCAGTGACTTGAGAGAAAACTCAATGCTTTTGAACCACGGCGGTGGAGATGTCTGTGTATAGGAAGACAGATGAATAAGGATCTGGTAGTGGAGATACGGATTGAGCTGTGGCCATGATCCGCTCTTTAAGAAAGAAGTAAATGTGTGGTAATACATCTCGTGGGACAGCAGCACAAAAATAGGTATGGCAATTCTGTGAGCACGATCAATGATTATGTCAACTTGACTTAGCTGGGGGAGGAGTATGAGAAATAGCTGTTGGAGGTAGGAGATCAGGTCCGGGGGTTTAACGGTTTCTGGTATACCCCTAAATGTAATATTATTCCTCCTGGAGCAATCCTCTAGGTCAGAAACTTTTACTTGCAGGAGACAGATTTCTTCAGCATGATGGTCATAGGCATCCACCATTTCTTTGTAAACCATGGTGTGTTCAGTCACCAATCTTTCTAAGTCATCTGTGTGTTCTTCTACTTGGTCGATTCTTGAGTGTAGTGTGGAGATAGTGGACCAGAGCTCATTACAAAGGTTCCTTTATAGGGAGAGCAGCATGAACTTTAGAGTGTGCTCAGATGCTGGTTGCTCAGTGGCAGGGAGGGCAGCTAGAACATCTGAGCAATTCTCCTCCAAGCCTGTTTCTGCTGGGGCATCCCAGTGTTGTTTTTCTGAACAGGGGTGCCTTGATTGCTGACAGGAAGTAGGGTCTGGTGCCAAGCTGTCCATCTCCTTAAGGTTGCCAGCATGCCCCTGCGAACTGCCGGTATCTAGAGAGGAGGTGCAGGGAGTTGCTCCAGGGCCATTTTTGGATTGCTGCATGGCCCGCTAAGAGAAGTAGTTGGCAAGGCAGGTTTTGAGGTTTTGGAGCCTGGTGGTTTTTTTTTTTTTACATAATGCCCAGGTGCCACTTGTGGGTTCTCCCCTCTGGTGTAGCAGAGAAGAGAGAATTGCTGTCAGGGAGCGCTGAGAGCTGATGCATGTCCGAAGGCTTAGCAGATCGTATCACCAGTTTTATCTATGCACATCAGATACCAGCATTCCCCAATTCCTGCTCACATTATCAACATTATGGCATTTGTACCTTTCCTTCACCCTTACAGGCCCTGTCTCAACATCTGGGGCGCTTGGATAGGGATTATGCAAGAGGTCACCCTTGTAATCTCAAGCATAAGGGTACGTGACATAGGTTTCTTTAAAGCCTAAAGCTTTAAAAAGATTATAAGGAAATAATTCCGGATGGCTGCACTTCCAAAAATCCTTTTATGGAAGTGGTTAAACGATTTAGTTAGTTATCTAGTTTCCTGCAGTCTATTAGCACCTATTTCGCTCCTATATATTTTTTTATTTATTTTTATTTTTTTTTACTTTTTCTTGCCATTGATGTTCATTCGAGACTATACAAATACTCTGGGAATATGCTAGTATTGGTCCTCATGATGTTCTAACACTTTGCTTTTAAAATCATTTGTTCTCATCATCAACTTTATTGTGTGTATACATATATACATGTTTTCTATTATTTTGTGTATGTTGTTGTTACTATACAATGATTTTGACTGATGTGTCGAGTTTGTTCCGACTTCAATTGGTGTATCAGTTTTTTTCTGGCAGTGGATTTGGACCGAACTCTTTACATCAGATTTGAGTGTAAGTATTGTGTCTACCTCTACCTCTTTGTCCTCTGCTCCATCTGTTAACCACTTGACATATGAAGCTTCAATAAAAGGATTTTTGGAAGTGCAGCCATCTGGAATTATTCCCTTATGTTACACAGCATGTGAGCTGGGCTAGCACCTGACTAGTGTGTGTGGGGATTAACCAGAGACTCACTCATCTGGAGTGGCTTTTCTTGCTTCTTTTTTTTTTTTTTTTTTTCTTTCAATATTTTTTATTGGATATTTTCATATTAAACAGAAAATGAAAGGTACTTTGAAAGGTACATTGACATACGCATCATCAGATATACATAGTTAACTTATATTGTCTTATCATTGAAATAATAATAATAACTTCTCATTTATTGTCAGAGTTTTTAGGCCATATAGACCAATATTCGTCGAACCTTTTACAAGTCATAGAGTTTATGGCTATAAGACGTTCAAAAGTATAGTTTCTGTGAACTGCTGTGATTACGTCAGATACATTTATAGCTTTACTGGATTTCCAATTACGTAGGATCAGGAAACGTGTTTCCAGGAGTATGTGAGTTATGACAGGTCTAAAGGTTGTCTGGAATTTATCTATGTTCAAGTGTAGGATCGCCAGGGCTGGGTCAGGTTTTGTAAGCATTCCTGTTATGGAGGAGATTAATTGGAATACTTGATTCCAAAGACTCTTTATGCTTGGGGAATGCCAGAGCATATGTATCAAGTTTCCTATGTGGCCACATTCTCTCCAGCATTTTGGTGATGCACCTGGGAAGAAGGTAGCTATTCTGTACGGAGTATAGTGCCATCTATTGGCCATTTTAATTATAAGTTCCCAGTGTTTAACACAATGAGACGCTTTATGAATTTCTCTAAAGGAGTGTATCCATTGGTCATCTGAGAAGGTGGTACCGAGATCTGCCTCCCATTTTGTCATTGCTATAGTTTTGGTGAACTGTAGCTTCCCGTGAATTAAGTTGTAAAAGAATGATATGCCTTTTGTGTCTTGTTTGGATGTGGAGTAGAATTGCCATATTGTGCTTGGTATGGATATGGTTGGTGTAGCTCGTGTTTTAAGGAAGTGTGCGATTCTCATGCATAAGAATCTTGTGTCATTCTTGAGTTGGTATTGTGTCATAATGCGGTCTACTGATTTGTGTTGTGTTCCCTCGTATAGGTCAGAGATATATGTGATGCCCTTATCTGTCAAATCTTTGACTCTTATCATTGGTATTTTGGATTCTAACAGAGTTAGTGGCAATTTATAGTTTATCATTTGGTTATCCTGTTTTTGTTGTTCTAAAATGTATCTCCATGCTTTCAGAGAGGTCTGCAATGTAGGTGATAGTTTATGTATGTCCCAGTGGTCCCAGCTGTCGCTTATAAGCATTAGTGCTAGGTGTTTTGTTGGTGAAATTGTGTTTTCAATGTTCACCCATAATGGGGTGTCATTCTCTTGAAACCAGTATTTAATCTGGTCTAGACGTACCGCCCACAGGTAATCATATATGTCTACTAATCCTGCCCCTCCTGCTTTTTTGTGTGTTGTTAGATTATTCCGTGAGCATCTGGCTTTTTTCCCATCCCAGATGTATTTCCAACTAAGATTTGAAATGCTCTTGAGGTAATGACTTGGAATGTGAACTGCCAGGGTGCGAAACAAATAGAGTATTTGAGGCAATATTAACATTTTGTAGGCAATTATTCTGCCCAGCCATGATGTTTCTTTTTTAGACATGTCCTTTAACTGGGCTTCCAGTTTGGCTATTAGTGGAGGCATGTTAGCCTTAGCAAGTGCCGATGTTTTATTAGTAATTTTTATTCCTAAATAAGTGATTCTTCCAGCGCTCCATGTATAGGGTAGGTTTGTTTGTAGGGTGCTTCTGGTGTTGGGAGGTACTCCCAAATCTAGAATCACTGATTTGGTAAAATTGACTTTGTAGTAGGAGATATCCCCAAATTCAGTGAGGATATTGTGTACTTCGGTTAAAGATGTGAGTGGATTAGTCAATAGGAGGATTACGTCATCCGCAAACAGGTTGATGGTGTGTGTGTTGGAGCCAAACTGAAAGCCCTTAATCTGTGGGTGGGTCCTAATGGTTTCAGCCAAGGGTTCAATCATTAGATTAAAAATGGTCGGAGACAGGGGGCAGCCCTGCCTCGTCCCATTTGATATTTTAAAAGTTGTGGACAGAAAACCATTGGAATATACTTGTGCTGAAGGACAGGAGTATAAGGCCATAATAGCTTTTAAGATGGGGCCCTGGAAGCCATATTTGTGTAAAACCATTTCCATATATGTCCAATGGACTCTGTCGAACGCCTTCTCTGCGTCTATGGATAGCAGCAGAGAAGGCGTTCGAGATTGCTCCGCATGATGCAGCACATTAATGATTCTCCTGGTAGCATCAGAGGTCTGTCTCCCCCTCACAAAGCCCATCTGGTCGCTTTTGACTAATGTAGGTATGATATTAGTTAGTCTTTTGGCTAATAATTTTGCATATACCTTAGTATCTGAGTTGAGAAGGGATATGGGTCTAAAATTAGCTGGTGTATTAGGGTCTTTCCCTGGTTTAGGAAGTGTCACTATGTGTGCTCTCAGCATCTCTTGTGGGAGGGTTGCGGCGGTTGTGGCTTTGTTGAATACCTTGGACATATGTGGAGAAAGTATGGATTTGAATGCTTTAAAGTATTCATTAGAAAGGCCGTCTGGGCCTGGAGATTTCCCATTAGGTAGAGAATATATCGTGTTTTCTATTTCCTGTGTTGTGATGGGGTTATTAAGAGTATTTAGTTGAGTTTCTGATAGAGATGGGAGGTTTATCTTTTCCAGGAACGTTTGTATTTTATCTGCTGTTGGTTGGTATGTAGATGTGTCAGTGTGTAGGTTATATAGTGAGCTATAATATGTGGCAAATTGGTTCGCTATGTCTTTGGGATTGATAATTTTGTGTTTATCAGAGGGGTGTAGCAAGTATGCTATTCTAGATTTGGTACGGGCCGCCTTAAGTCTGTTCGCCAGATATTTACCTGCTCTATTTGCATTATGATAATAATTTAGTTTCAGGCGTCTAAGGTGTTTATCATATTGTTGTGTTAGTAACTCTCTTAGTTTTTCCCTAAGGATTGATAGTTGTTTAATCAGAGGTGCTGATGGTGCTTGTTTGTTTTGTGCGTCTATAGTGTGTATTTTTGTGAGAATCTCAGTAAATTCTTTGGCCTGTCTCTTTTTCTCTCTAGCTCCTATTTGTATTAAAATGCCTCGTATGAAGGCCTTATGGGCGTTCCAGACTATATATGGGTCTGAGACTGAATCTGAGTTGTCTGAGAAATAATTTTTGAGATGCTGAGAAATTGACTTTTGAAAGTGTGGGTCTTGAATAATGCGTGAATTACAGCGCCAGATGGGTGGTGAGGAGGAGACTCCCTTCTCTAAAACAGACATAGATATGGCAGCATGGTCTGACCATGTAATATCGTGTATTTTTGTTGATTCAACATTTTGCAGGAGCCATTTGTCTGTTAAAAACATGTCTATACGTGAGTAAGAACCATGTCTGCTGGAGAAAAAGGTATAGTCTCTTTCGTTCGCTTGGAGACATCTCCATGCATCAAATAGTTCTTCCTGTTTCTGGATATTGTGGAGGGATAGCTTGCTGGTGGGTTTACCTGAGGATGAGTCTAAGAGAGGATCTGAAATTACGTTGAAGTCTCCACAGATTAGGAGGTTACCATATTTCATGGCATTGGCTTTGATGAGAACTTTTTTTAGGAAACGCAATTGATGCGAATTTGGAGCATACAGCATGACAATCGTGTATGGGTTGGAGTTGATGTCTCCTGTGACAATTAAATAACGACCTCCTTCGTCTGTAATAACTTCTTTGGGTTGGAACGAAAGAGAGTTTCTTATGGCTAGGAGAACTCCACCTTTTTTACTTTTGGGATCGCAGGACATGTAGATAGTTGGGTATGCGGTATGCAGGCATTTGGGGGTGTTGTGTAGTTGGAAATGTGTTTCCTGGACACAAAGAATGTCCGCATCCTGTTTACAGGCTTCTTTCCACAGAGAAAATCTCTTTGCCGGATGGTTTAAGCCTCTGGCGTTGATTGATAAGATTTTGATCGTCATAGTGTGAGGGAATAAGGTTTGGTGGCTGTGTGTTGTTGGTACTTACAGTTCCCGGTGGTTATTATTCGTGTCTCTGACGCTGGAATTGAGAAGAGTATCTGGTGGACGTCTTCTTCAGCGGTGGATGATATGGTGTTGCAAAGGATGCTGCGTATATCCAAAAAATGAAACAAAAGGAAAAATAACAAGAAAACAAGAAAAGTTAACTGGGTGGACATAAGAAATGGATCTGAAAACTGATCCTCGTGCAGTCTTAGCTGCTACTGCTGTGCGGAGGGTAATAGATGAGAATCTAATTAGATGTCTCCATCCCGGAGAGATTGAATTGTGTAAGTAGGTTTATGTTAGATCATCGGCTATCTTTTTCTTTGGTGAACGTCTCTTAGAGACCACCTGCCATTCGTTTTGCATGTGCTGTAGGTTTGTGGGCTCAGCTGGTTGGGGACTTTGATCAGTGATGATGCCCCATTGACGTAGAGCTGTAAGGCCTTCTTCTAGCTTAGACATGGATATTGTGTTCCCGTTGTGTGTAACAGACAGGGTTGCAGGATATTTCCACTTGTGTAGAATATTGTGGTTCCTCAACGCCTTGGTGATCATCAGCAAGTTGCGACAACGCTGCAGTGTGTGTCTGGACAGGTCAGGGAGCATCCTGATGTTAGCATATTGTTGGGGTAAATTCTCCTGTTTGCGTGAGAGTTGGAGGATTTGATCCTTGATGTGATAGAAATGCATTCTGAGGAGTGTATCTCTTGGGGTGTCGTCAGATAGAAATGAGGGTTTGGGGATCCTGTGTATCCTATCCACAAGGAGGTCTTGGGCCGTTGCTCCCGGCATCAGGGTGGAAAAAAGGGTTTGGGCAAACTGCAGGAGCTGGTTAGGAGGGATGGATTCGGGGACTCCTCTTAGTCCATGCTCAGGTCGGGTTGCGGCCTAGCAGGGGAATCCCTTCTCTGCCTGGACTTGGCTGGGCTCCTGGTAGTGGGGCTGGACGTCCCAGAGGAGGCTTCGCTGGGGCACTGTTGCGGATGGGTTGTTTTGGGTGGTGTCCCCTGACCTCTCATGGGCGCTCCGGACGGATGCCGCTGCTGTGAGTTCTGAGCTCCGTCGCGGCCATTTTGCTGTAGGCCGCGCGCCGCTGAGCCGAAAAAGGAGTCCAATTTCCGCGGCTGTTGTGGGGTCTTTCGGTGCCGGGGCATCCTTGTTGCAGAGAGCGGGGCTTCGTTGTCTCTGTGGAGGTATTTGTGAGGTCTGATACCGCCGATGGTGTTCGATGGATGCGGATATCTCCGGTGGACGAGCGGAGCTCCTAGACTACACGTCCATCTTGGAGTCCGGTCGCCACGCCCCCCCCTTTTCTTGCTTCTTTAAAAAATAATTTTTGGATCAAGCTGGCCCAAATAAACTATTTTACATCACTACAAAAAACAAATGCTGTTAGCGCTGCATAAACTGTATGTCAGACACATGAGCTACATACAATATACAGCACTGTGTTCCAGCAGTGGCTCGGGGACTTCCCATACCACTCTAGGAAGAAAATCTAATTAGGCTGAGCACTGTCACAGCCATTTACAGTAAGCTTTGCATTTGTAATAATTAATACATGGCTTCGTCTGATTGGCTAAGATGGATTTTGTGATGTAATCTGCATATTAGTTTCAGCTAAGAGAATGTGACTTATTTGCCTTCTTACCATGTGACAGTGCTGGTATGTGATGATAAGCCTCTCAAACATCCAGCATTATCACATGGGAGAAGAGAGAATGTTTCCAAAGCCCTGTGTAAGCGTCAAGTAATTATAACTATATTAAAAAATAAAAACTATAACATTTATTAGGGAAGGGATGTCACTGTCAGTGATGTATTCAACAGCACAAATAGTGCCAAATAGTCATTGAATCAATCACTTCCCACATCATAATCCTAAACCATCTAAAAAATACTCCAAATGTATAGTATAACTTTAAAGGTCTATGGTTTACAATGTGATGATGACCTTTTTATATTTTTTATATGTGCTCCACACTTCATTTTTGATTTAAATACTGGCCACTCATTGCGTGTTATCTATTGCCCACTTCAATTGTAATAAACATGTTAATAGGATACCTCATGAATTTTATGATATATCTTTAACAGTTAATTTGGGATCAATAGACATAATTTAACTGTAGCTCAAGTGAAAATTCTTTCTGTTAACCTAGTTTTATTATTAGCTTGCAACATACAACCCACAACTGCTGTGAGATGTGTTGGTGTGTGGAGGATGACATTTGTATTAGGCACACAAAGTGGGAGGTCAGTTTTTTTTGCTGCAAACATGCAATATTGCACTTCATATATATGTTTGTAAATGTCCACAGCATGAATGAAATTAAAAATGCTCCTTTCATCAAGAATTTTGACATTTCTTCTCATATCCAAATAACATTTGCAAACATTTGAAAGGAGAACAGAAGCAAAGCTCACATTGTATATGAAGTGAAATGTATCCTGTGTCCTTTAATGCATTGTATGGTAAAAAAAATCCATAATATTTTGGGCCTGAAACAGGAAACCGGGACTATTGCAGTCTTAATTTGTTGTACAATAGATACCGGTACTTGTTTTGACCTTAATTCCACTGTACAATCCTATAAAAGTTATACAAAAAATGTGTAGCGCTAAAATGACAAGATGCCTTAAAACTGGTGAGTATAAAAGGCCTATACTTAAAGTATAGTGTATATATAAACATACATGCAAAGTATGACTAGAAATAAAAAATCAAAAAATCAAAATAGAACAGTCACTACGTTGGAATTGAGTGGGTTACTACCCCAAACGTGAAGTGAGGAGCGCCTTCACCAACATATAGCAGTTTCAAAAGTTAACGTTCTCTAGTAAATTAAAAAGTCTCGTCAATACATGAGATAGTCCATCTGGAAACCAAACTCCTATCGAACACCACTGTGTCTTCAAAACATGCAGTGCACTTGAATAGTTAAAGATGGAGGCTTACCGGAGGGTTTGAACCCAAGACAGCATATACTGTGAGGGTCAAACCGGCTTTTATTGCACCCTGGCAATGGTGGGAAGATCTTTGTGGCCTGAGGATAGTGAGAAGGTCTTTTCTAGAGATGTATCTTCTCCACATGTAATGCTGGATCTCTCCAACCAGGAATGTCTTTTTTTTTCAGGCGCCAGGAGGAAATCACGTGTCTCTCCCGCACTAAAGTTACACTTTACCTACCCAATGCTCCTGGATTTACTCTAAGAGTAAATCCAGGAGCATTGGGTAGGTAAAGTGTAACTTTAGTGCGGGAGAGACACGTGATTTCCTCCTGGCGCCTGAAAAAAAAAAGACATTCCTGGTTGGAGAGATCCAGCATTACATGTGGAGAAGATACATCTCTAGAAAAGACCTTCTCACTATCCTCAGGCCACAAAGATCTTCCCACCATTGCCAGGGTGCAATAAAAGCCGGGTTTGACCCTCACAGTATATGCTGTCTTGGGTTCAAACCCTCCGGTAAGCCTCCATCTTTAACTATTCAAGTGCACTGCATGTTTTGAAGACACAGTGGTGTTCGATAGGAGTTTGGTTTCCAGATGGACTATCTCATGTATTGACGAGACTTTTTAATTTACTAGAGAACGTTAACTTTTGAAACTGCTATATGTTGGTGAAGGCGCTCCTCACTTCACGTTTGGGGTAGTAACCCACTCAATTCCAACGTAGTGACTGTTCTATTTTGATTTTTTGATTTTTTATTTCTAGTCATACTTTGCATGTATGTTTATATATACACTATACTTTAAGTATAGGCCTTTTATACTCACCAGTTTTAAGGCATCTTGTCATTTTAGCGCTACACATTTTTTGTATAATTATTTATCTGTTGGGCAACGATTCTAGTTGTTGTGTTAGCTGCTTATATCTTTTAGACTTGTTTCAGAGTAAGCGCAAATTTACCAGTAGTGTGATTTTTGGTTAATCCTATAAAAGTGCTATATGGTGCAGATTTTGAGAGAGAGAGAATGATTGATTAACATAAGAATAGCAACAGGAATTACACTAAAATAAACACAATTTATTATCTGAAATAACAGTTTACTGTATGTATCTAAATACGGTACAGTACATGAGTATTTGGGAATATTTAGCAATAATTTCAAATAGAACACCATTCAAAGCTTTTGTCTTTGTTTTGGATACAGTGTGGAAGGGTTCGACTTTATTCTCAGTTTCTATTGATGTTAATTAGTAGACTAGGGAGATGTACCCTATTTTGTTACCCTGGTGATCATTGTCACCAGGACCCAAAGCAATGGGAAACCTCAAATTTTATGGTTGTTACGGGAAACAGGACACTAAGGAAAATCTTCCAGTTGGGATACATCTTCTAATGACACCTGTTTGAGAAGCTGTCCCTTCACTTTCTATTCACTTAAGGTACTGTCTATTCACTTACTGTTATGTTTTGATGGCAGCAAACTAGGGTAAGCTCCTCAAAGGAACACAGCCAGCAAAAGAACTGGGCAGGGGTTTTACCCATTCCTTACACTCACTGGATCTAGAAAAAGTTTGTGCTATAAATACATATTAACAAGCATAAAATGAGCTTTGCAAAAAGTTACAGTGCCTTGCAAAAGTATTCACCCCCCTTGGTTTTTTACATATTTTGTTACATTACAGCCTTTAGTTCAATGTTTTTTTAATCTGAATTATATGTGACAATAGTCAAAGTTGGTGAAGTAAATTTAGAAAAATATATACATAAAACTATTTTTCAGAAATAAAAAACTGATAAAAATATGCAAATCTTTGATGATCCCTAGGAGCACCATCAAATCTATCATAACCGAATGGAAAGAAAATGGCACAACAGCAAACCTGCCAAGAGACGGCCACATACCAAAACTCACGGACCGGGCAAGGAAGGCATTAATCAGATAGGCAGCACAGAGACCTAAAGTAACCCTGGAGAAGCTGCAGAGTTCCACAGCAGAGACTGGAGTATCTGTACATAGGACGACAATAAGCCGTACGTTCCCTAGAGTTGGGCTTTATGGCAGAGTAGCCAGAAGAAAGGCATTACTTTCAGCAAAAAACAAAATGGCATGTTTTGAGTTTGCGAAAAGGCATGTGGGGGACTCCCAAAATGTATGGAGGAAGGTGCTCTGGTCTGATGAGACTAAAATTTAACTTTTTGGCCATCAAAGAAAACGCTATGTCTGGTGCAAACCCAACACATCACATCACCCAAAGAACACCATCCCCACAGTGAAACATGGTGGTGGCAGCATCATGCTGTGGGGATGTTTTTCAGAAGTCGGGACTGGGAAACTGGTCAGAGTTGAGGTAAAGATGGATGGTGCTAAATACAGGGATATTCTTGACCAATATGTGTACCACTCTGTGTGTGATTTGAGGCTAGGATGGAGGTTCACCTTCCAGCAGGACAATGACCCCAAACACACTGCTAAAGCAACACTTTAGTGGTTTAAGAGGAAATATGTAAATGTGTTGGAATGGCCTAGTCAAAGCCCAGACCTCAATCCAATAGAAAATATGTGGTCAGACTTAAAAATTTCTGTTCAAAAGGACAAACCATCCAACTTGAAGGAGCTGGAGCAGTTTTGCAAGGAGGAATGGGCAAAAATCCCAGTGGTAAGATGTGGCAAGCTCATAGAGACTTATCCAAAGTGACTTGGAGCTGTGATAGCCACAAAAGGTGGCTCTACAAAGTATTGACTTTAGGGGGTGAATAGTTATGCACATTGACTTTTTCTGTTATTTTGTCCTACTTGTTGTTTTTTTCTTCACAATAAAAAAAAAAACAACATCTTCAAAGTTGTGGTCATGTTCTGTAAATAAATGATGTAAATCCTCAAACAATCCATGTTAATTCCAGGTTGTGAGGCAACAAAACACAAAAAATGCCAAGGGGGTGAATACTTTTGCAAGGCACTGTACATTTAGTTGCAGGCAACATGAAGCAATTAAACCTTAAAGTGGCTGTAAAGGCTCAAGGATTTTTTTTTACCTTCATGCATACCTTCTCTGTGCTGCAGCACCCCCCCCCCCCAATACTTACCCGAGCCCGATCTTCCTCCAGCAATGTGCACTACTCGGCTCTACTCCGGGGAATCTCCCTTGCCATTGGCTGAGACAGCAGCTGGAGCCATTGACTACCACTGCTGTCAATCACAGCCAGTGAGCCAATGAGGAGAAAGAGGGCCAGAGCCACCGATCTGTGTCTGAATGAACACACAGAGCAGCGGCTTGCCTGGGTGGACTCATAGCAAGCTGCTTGCTGTGAGGTCAGGAGTGTCAGTGAGGGACCCGAGAAGAGAAGGATCTGGGCTGCTCTGTGCAAAACCACTGCACAGAGCAGGTGAGTGTGACATGTCTTTTTTATTTTATTATTTTTCCCCTTTAAAATTACACTAAAATTATGTTTCTGCTATGAAGCATGGCAAAGTTATTTGAATCTTTTTATTTTTGCACATTATTCTTATTACAACATTGAATTGTTACATTGTGTTTACACAATGATACCTGTAAACTATCTGCAAATGTCATTTTACATTGCAGTGGCTGCATTTTTAAAGTCACTTTTTAAAGAAATACAAAGCAACTCCTAGCTGTCATTTTTACAGGTAGTAAATGCTAGGAATAGTGATAGAGGATCTGCACCAGGGGGAGAACAGACGGATGTAAGAGATACATTTTAATAACTTTGTTTAAAAGAGAACTAACATTATATTATTTGCATACAGCTCTTGGTCCCTTTCTGACTGGTGGTCCCATTATCCCCTAAACACACCTCTTAATAGCTGTAGCTCCATCACCTTTTGAAGTCCAAATGATGGGCATTCCTGTGGAGGAGGTACCACCATTACAGAAGTCTGCCCCCTCTCTAACCTGAGTGATCTGTCACTATTATGAATGAACAATCAGTGCTGTGTGTTCATGCATAATAGCAAAAAGAGCTGCATTTCTTGTAAAATATCTGCTGATGCCCTGTATGAAGCAGAAACAGCTGCAGAAAAGCAGTTAGGTAATTCAAGATAGGTCCAAGCACTGCCCCTTCTATTCCTATGCATCTCTTCTGTGTTTATATTAGACATTGGAAGAATGGCAGGCTGGGGGAGGTGGGGGGGGGGCAGAAAATTCACTGAGTGGGAATGGCAGTGAAAGTGCTTTCTACAGTAATGATTTAAGAATGAATTGTTTCACGGTGTCTGCAGCTACAAAGGTCAGTGAGGAATTGTTTAAAAGCTAATTTACTGTTGATTTGAAAGTTCTTAGCCTTGTCAGAAAAAGCACTTTCTGGTCTAAACATTGAGGATGAATAGATGAGTTGCCCCTCAGTGCTTGCAGCTACAAAGGCTCATAGCCTGACTTTAGTTTCACTTCAAGCCACCTAGGAGTGGAACAGCATCTGACTTCACCAAGGAAGTAAAGGAGGGGGGGGGGGGGTGGTCAAGATGATGGCCTGAGAGGATATTCAACTTGGAGCTCTGCTGGTAATCGATCCTACTTTTTATCCACTGGTGCCTACTACCACTTATATAACAAACTGCTCAGGATACCTCACTGACCCATTGGGATGCCTAAAGGGGGTAAGAAACTTTGATTTTGCCTGCATACTTTAGGAAATACTTAGCCCTGTAGTACACGTGGTGGTAAAATCTCAGGACAGCACCTAATATGGCCTCCTAGACTGATTGCAGTTACCAAAACTGATCTCCAGGTACCCAGTATTTCCAACTTTATGGTGGCTATCATCACTTGTGAGATAAAACTACTTTGAAAATTAATGCTGTACAGCTAGATATTGGGACCTGGACAAAATAAAATTTCAGCTTACTATGGCTGAATAGAGCCACTTGGAAGATGAGAGTGCTAAAAACACCACCTCTATTCACCCAACTCTCTCATTACTTTACTGTGGAGAGACAACCTGACTCAGTATGCTCCTCACACTGTACTATGATTCCTTGCTTGCTGAATTTCAGAGACCAGGATGAGATACTTAGAGCAGCCGACACCACTGGCAATTTAAAATACTAAAAGAGGAAACTACTGATTTGAAGCACAGACATTGGCCCTATTTCAATGTCATTAAAGAGTTTGTTATGATGCTAGCTGGCTATGGTAGCACACCTGAGGGCTCTCTTCTGAGCTGTGCTGTCTGTGCCCATGGACATAGACAGCATAGCTTAGCTCCACCTCCTTCTCCCTTATCACGAGATTTCACTGTCAGCCTCAGCAAAGCCTGGGAGAGCTGGGAGAGCCACTACAGATGGGCAAAGCGCTTAATAAAATTAAGTATAAGGGGAGGCTGTTATGGGGGCATACCGCTACCTAAACATTTTTTACCTTAATGCAGGGAATGCTTTAATGTACAAAAGTTTAGGCTTTAGAACAGCTTTAAGGTTGAGCTATATTCCAAAAGGGATAAAGTACAGTGTTTTCTTCCCTGTGAAGCTACAGGTACAAGATGGTGAGACAGTTTGCTTTCTCACTACCCTTAAGGATGCTGCTGCCTGGCTGGAATTACTTCCACCAGGCTCCCTCACCTACTTTAGAAACTTGGTCATACCCTGATAGTACCCTGTGTATGGGGGGACCTTTTCTTTAAAGCAAATGTTGCCCCCGAGAAGACTCTGGAATCCCACATGTTTTTGTTTGATGCTGTTTTTTTTTTAAACAGGTTTTTTTCTGTTGTTACCTTGTTTGCCCTAACTCCGTTATTATAATCTGCTGCTGGTATTTCTTTTCAACTCTTCTGGAGATCCCTGGCTAAAGTTACCAATTGTTCATTCTTATGTTGATAGCACAATTCCAGTTTTGTGCCCCTGACCTGGAACAGGAAAATGACTGGTGTTTGGTGCTCCCCAGCTTTTTCTTTTAGGATCTTTACCTTTGAACTTTTTTTGTTTGTTTTAGTTGGATATATTATTAGAATTAGTGCATTCTCATGTTTTGTCAACCTTCTCAAATTGCTGATTTTTCCAAAATGTACTAAATTAAATGTCTTCTGGAATTGCCCAAACTGGTTACCAAGGTCATAGGTGGACCACTGTGTTAGTTCATTTATATGGAATTATGCCCTCCCGAGATTGTCGAAGTCTACCCTACATCTACCTGTCCAAAGGTGAGAAATAGCTTTACCAAAGTGTCATGGTTATAGTTAGGTGGTGGTTTTGGTTTGCACTATCTCTGTATAATGCAGCAGTGTTTTTGGAAGCTTCCTATCTGGGATCTCTTTGCGAGTTTATCAACTTCGTTGGCCTCAGAGCATATTCCTGGTCAAACTAAACCATTCTTCGAGTGTGGGCCATAGCCAGGAAGAGATTTCTTAAGCCTAATCATTGGTCTCCTTTCAGCCCTTGTGAGGAACCTCCTCCTAGTATCATTTTAGAACCATTCTGGACCCCCAGCTGTGGGCATATTTTGGTAGAAAAACAAAACACCAGAACATAATGCCCAGTGGAACAATCTCCACATTCCAGTATTTATCCTGTAAGTTTTATTTACATAGTCAGATGTTATTCCAGTAATCCCAAATACACCATGCTGCTAGGTTCCCATTTCCACATCTGTTTGTATTCCAAGCTGATTGAATAGTGAGCCTTTTATCCCACGATACTCTCCAAAAGCATCTCTTCTCTCTGTATACATTTCTTCCCTGTGTAGATTCACCTTCGATGGATAGGTTGGGGGAACAGTGGCAACTTGACATTCCCACTCTGGATAGAGAGAACTGTCTAGAGAACTGATGGTTGTCTCCTCCAAGAAAAAATGAATCCACACAAAATTTCTACATAGAATATACTGTATACTACACTCATCAAAGGTTACACAGGACTTAAAGGATAGAAGAACACAGAGGGTGCATAGGCCTAGAACATTATCCTCAATACATGTTTTTATTTAAAAAAATAGAGGTGAATATACTCACAAACCAGTAATTGTGTCATAGCATTATCATAAAATCATCCGCCTAAATCCATATGCGAAAATCCACAACAATAAAACATACAAATCAATTGCGCTTAAAATAATAACAATAGGATAGCAGCTAACACTATATTGCTGGGTACAACAAGAATGAATAAGTAAAAAAGGTGTACCGCTCATTAAAAATAAAGTTCATCAGTAATAGGCTGTTGCAAAGTGATCCAATTAAAGTCCACCATAAGATGACTCAAGGAATAACAGATAGAACAGACGCCACCAGCACCCAAAAATAGTTACTCTCACCCTCAATAAAAGGGATATAAGCGATGAACAAAATCACACCAAACAATCCTCCTGTACAAAATAGATCCACTTCACCAAGATTGCACTGATCCACTTCCCAGGATTGGATATCAGGGCTTAAGAGACCACCTTCGCTCAACCAGGAAATCAATGGATGGACTCCAGCATTAACATTGGCAAACACAGGGATGAAAAGAAGGGAACGCTTATTGCGCAGGTATCCAAATAAACATTTTATTAAATATAAAAGGCTCATACACTCACATGATAAGAGCTATGAATAAGCAAGCAAGCATATGGAAACGACCAGAGTTTTCAACCAGTAAGATGGCCGCTGCGTCCCGGTCCGCATCCTACATCACACGTCTTTTGCTGCACCCAGCGTTTCGTCATAAGAATGCATCATCAGGGGCTGTCATCCGTCCATTGATTTCCTGGTTGAGTGAAGGTAGTCTCTTGAGTCCTGATATCCAATCCTGGGAAGTGGATCAGTGCAATCTTGGTGAAGTAGATCTATTCTGCCACGACGATCATTGGTGTGATTTTGTTCATCGCTTATATCCCTTTTATTGAGGGTAATGCCTTGTACACACGATCAGACTTTCCGCCAACAAAACCGTGGAATTTTGTCCGAAGGGTATTGGCTCAAACTTGTCTTGCATACACACGGTCACACAAATGTTGGCCAACAATTACAAACGTAGTGCCGTACTAGACGTACTTTGTGGTTTTTCAGCTCTTTAGCGCCACCCTTTGGGCTCCTTCTGCTTATTTCATGTTAATAGAAGTTTGGTGAGTGTTGATTCACGCTTTTCTTTTCGCATTTTTCATTTTGTGCTTTTCATTTCGTGCTCTTTAGTTCGTTTCTGAACAGCCAGACATGTTGTGGAATCGGAGGAGATAACGTGTTATTTTATCTATTATTGGAGTTATTGCTTTGACATTTTTTTTTGGTTGAATAATGATTTGATTTGGTATATTTACTATATTTTTGGATGCATAGAATGCACTATTTGGTTAAGTTCTATTGGCAGATAGCATGTCTAATATTTTTTTTTTTAATGCACAATAAAAAAAATTGTGGAGAATAATACTTGGCTATGTGTTTTACTTCAAATGACAGTTTGGGAGTAGGCAGTTACATTTTAAAAAATACATGTAAAAATTGACAAGGGACACCAACATAGTTGTATATTTGATCTTATAAACTAGGGGATAATGGTGTTGTGGTAACTTGCACAAATAAAGAAAAAAAAACATAATAATATTATTCTTGATATCACTAGAGAAAAAAGCCTTTGAAAATTTGTTTGCAATAACTCCATCAGTATCACCAGCAAAGCAGCTTCACTATTATCCCATTAAAGAAGAAGAGACTTGTGTGCTGCATTTGGAGATTTCATAATTTGCCAGGTCACAAATGTTAATTCTCCATTACGAATGCTAGTTTACAAGACCGACCACTTCTGCTTCCGATCATGGGTGTTTGTACTTTGGACTTTTGTCCGACGTACTTGTGTACATACGATCGGAAAATCCGACAACACACATTTGTTGGCGGAAAATTTAAAGACATGCTAGCCAACATTTGTTGGTGGAAAGTCTGACAACAAATGTCCGATAGAGCATACACAGTGAGATTTTCACCAACAGCCTGACATCCAACATTTCTCATCAGAAAATCCAATTGTGTGTACGGGGTTTAAGAGTCAGAATTATTTGGTTCTGGTGGTGGCTGTTTTATCTGTTATTCCTTGATTCATCTTGTGGTGGACTTTAATTGGATCACTTTGCAACAGCCTATTACTGATGAAAATCCACAACACTTGTAGACACATCAACCAATGCATTTCAACGTTTCCCACTTCTTCAAAGCCTTGTTTAGATGTCTCCTAGTATTGAACATGAACTTTTCAGTCAGGATCAGTGCTTCTCCATTTAGTGAGAAGCTACTATTTTAATAAAAACATGTATTGAGGATAATGCTCTAGACCTATGCCCCCTCTGTGTTCTTCTATGCTTTCAGTTCATTTGGACTTCCCCAGTCTTTGGAAGGCAGTGAGGTGTGCATTATCCACATATACTAACATGTCAAGATAAGAGTCTGATAACATGTTGGGACTTAAAGCACAGCGCAGGAGAGTGAACATTTTGATATGCTCTGAAGTAACACAGGATTTATCCTTAAGGATCTCCTATCTGTCCTCTTTTTCAGATAGCCCCTGGAACATATTTACATATGTTTTGGACTTGTAACAGACTCTATCACTTTTGGACAGCAGTATTGGTGTTATTAATACCCATCTGCAAATGACTCTTTTGGTTTCTCCTGTTATGGAACTCTAGGGTATACATGAGGATGAACAGAAGACTGACCATATGAAATTACTAATTTCATACTTATTGTATTATACAGATTTGCCCAATTACTATGTTTGGTACCTCATGATTGATGTTTTCTACTGATAGCATAAGTAGCAACAGTGAAGATATGGCTATGTGTAACAATACAGAAATTCTTACCTTTGGAAAAAAAAGAAGGAAAAGCTTTTAACTTTTTCCACTTACACCGTTGAAATTGCAGTTTTCACACTGGTTCCTTACTTAGGAAGAAGCCACTAATATGTTTTTAAAAGGCAAAATATAACACAATTTTAACCACAACAGCAGAAATTACCAAACTACATTGCTACCACAGCAAATGTCCATACTATAATATTTAAAAGCTAAACAAATATTTCTTTACTTACCAGAAAAAAAAAACACATCAATCTAGAGGTTAGTAATATTATCCCAGCATGTAGTGTCATTTTTTAAAAAAAAACAATTTTTATTTAGTTTCAAAGTGTAGCATCATTATTAAATAAAACAAACTATAACGCACATACAAAATTGTTCTTTTTTTCATCTTTTTTTTTTAACTTTATCTTATAAGCGGCTGAAACATCTCAAATAGCCGATGGGGATTGCTGCAGAATCTTCTGTTTTGATTGTTCCCAGAAAATCAATGTAAAATTTAAAGCTTGAGCGTTGCTCTTGTTCGAAATCATCTAACTACATCTAAAAATATGCAAATTAAAAGAGACACTTGCCTTAATATTATTTCTAATCGTTGACCTTAATAGTCATAATCACAGCTGTATTTTATATTAGTCAATGGTGCATAAGTACTGTAGCTAAAACCCTGAGGCTTAAGAGATGTTCCTCTTTCTGTGGAAACACTTTGCATATCAAGATGGTACTGATCTTTTTTGAGTATGTTACTTCTAGACATAAACTATGTGTTGTTTCTCTGCTGGCACAGAACCTGTTTGTCAGCTATAATTTTAAGCAAAGGGTGTTTAAGATATAAGAACCTTTCTTCTATGCCTAAACTTCACAGCATAACATAATAGTTTACATTGATGGAAAAAGGGAAATATAGAGAATATAAAACATATTAAAATGCTTTTACTCACACTGAAATTACATAAATCATCAGCTTGCTATCAGTGGCATGTGGTGAGACACACATGGCTCTAAATTACATTTGATATTGCTCATGCCAGGCTCTTAACAAGTTCTTATTACCTTATGTGTATATACCTGCATCAATATACACATTCATATAAAAAACAGACATCAGCTACTGTATGTCTACTATTTTTTTTTTTCAATGTTTGAAACCTTCATTCGGATTACATGCTTTATTATCTGAATATGTGAGTTTTAAGGGTGTGTTCTTTAACAGAATGTCAATTCCTATACAGAATTGCAATTTTTTTTCTTGTACAGCACTTATAAATAATTAGAAACCTCTGACCCTAGGGCCCACCTATCAGAACCTCAGTCGAGGCAGCTATGACATCTGCTCTGGCTTTCAGCTGCATCCTGGGATAGGCATGTAATCACACTGTGCGGGCAGACTGCCCAGTCTCTCAGCCTTTCCTCAGCAATTTTACATTGGCTGCAGTATACAATTAGTTGTATGTGTTCGCTGAACAGTTTAAAAAATATGTTTGGAAATTGCAGGATTTCTTGAACGTCACTAAAGCATAACTCCCAACTGTCCCTGATTTCGAGAGACTGTCCCTGATTTGAAGCAATGTCCCTCTGTCCCTCATTCCTCCTCATTTGTCCCTCATTTTGGTCTGATCTATATAGATGTATATAAAATGCACTTTTTATCTATCAAAAAGTGTTTTCCAGCACTAAATCTTTCATCTGATTTCTAAATTTGTATTTGTAAATTCCAAAAGCCAATATAAAGGAACAGTAGTGGTAAAAAAGCACTTGTGGGTATAACCAGTCTTGTTTTTTTGTACAATTCTCGTTTAAGGGGGCATGGCAGGGGGTGTGTCCTATGCCTGTATACTTTTGCTGATAGGTGTCCCTCATTCCCATCTCAAAAAGTTGGGAGGCATGCTGAAGTCTATAGGGTTAGGAATCCTACAAATCTATTTTGCCCATTTCTAAGGCTAATCAAAAAGAGATTGTGAAACAAAGGCCATGTAGAACTGGGCACTGCTAGGGAAAACATATACCAATGCAAAATACATTTTTAAAAAATAC
Organism: Lithobates septentrionalis; assembly: GCA_037952835.1. Taxonomy (NCBI): domain Eukaryota; kingdom Metazoa; phylum Chordata; class Amphibia; order Anura; family Ranidae; genus Lithobates; species Lithobates septentrionalis. The sequence continues at coordinate 2,251,969 of JBBDGP010000284.1, read as the reverse complement.
AGTTTGACGGGGTGCAGCATTTTTTGAAAAAGGCTTAAAGGGCAAAAAAAAATATGCAAAATTCCTTCAAATAAAATGCTTGGGGGCTGTCCTTAACCTGCCTGTGATGTGAAGCACCTCTATTTGTACTAAAGCAAAGTGCTATTTAACCACTTGACCTCTGAAAGGACCAGGGCATTTGTTTGCTATTCAGCACTGTACTAATTTAACTGACAATTGCTTGGTCACGCAACACTGTACCAAAATGAAATGTATACACTTTTTTTCACACAGATAGAGCTTTCTTTTGGTGCTATTTTTTCTGAAAAAACACAATATTTTCTACTTTCTGTTATGAAATATACCCCAAATATCACATTTCTTTATAAATTTTTCCCAAAATGTATTCTGCTATAATTCTTTGGTTTAAAAAAATCCCAATAAGTGTATATTAATTTGTTTGTGTGTTATAGCGTCTACAAACTATTGTATATGCTGGAATTTACCAGCTATAGATCTTATACTAGTAATGGCGATGATCAGCAACTTACAGTGCGACAGTGTGGTGGAAAATCTGGCACAAACTGGCTGGGAGGGACACTAATTGACTAACTGACATTGACATCGCTAGTGATGCTAATACAGTGATCAGTGATAATACTGTACACTGTACTAATGACACTAGTGATGGATGACAGGGGTGATCACAAGGGCAATCAAGGGGCTAACTATGTGCCAAACAATTGTATGTGGGCTACTTTTTTCCCTGAACACAGAGTTGATTTCAGAGATGAAACAGCTAGATTGCTGTTCTGTGTTCAGTGTTCTGTGTGTTTGTAAACACAGAACTCTGTGCTGTGATTGGCCACAGCCGATCACCAAGCATACAGTTAAAATCATTGGCTGTAACCTGCTGACAAACTTGTGCTGTGCCCAATCACTGCACAGATCAGCAGGGGGACAGATCAGCAGGGGGTGCATGCATGTAAGCATAAACAGTTCCTGCCTGCTTCATTCTCTGTATAAACAAGTGGCTGCAGATTCCCTTTAATATCTATACTAGACCCTTAACTAGGATACAGATCTAGTATTTTAAAGGGTACCCAACTTTAAAAAATTAAAACAAAAAAGCAGCATGGGGTCCTCCCCAAAATCTTTACCAGACCCTTATCCAAGCAGCCAAATCATGACAATGCACCTTGTCCCAATGCTGATGATGTTAAGGGCCTCATCCCCACATCCCTGGACTCATGGAGGTGTGGGTCTGTGTGGGGTAACTTAGGATACGAAAGCTCTTCTAAAAGAAGGGGGCGTGACCCCAGAGTCCCTGCGCATGGTGGGACAATGACGTCGTAAGGGGGCGGGGTCACCGCCTATATAATTGGCTCCGCAGCTCACACACAGCATTCGAGATGGAGAGAGCGTCGTGTCAACATCGGGGAAGAAGAGAAGAAGAGAAGAAGCGGTGAGACAGCGGCGGCGAGACAGCGGTGGCGGGACAGCGGCGGCGAGACAGCGGCAGCAGACCGGGCCCCTCGCTGGCAATAGAGCTGGAAGAAGATAGCGGCGGGGCCCGGGAGAAGAGGCCGAACACCGGGAGAAGAGGCCGAACACCGGGAGATGTCGGAAGGAGACCCCCCGAAGTCGGAAGGAGATCCCGGAGCTGACTAATAAATGACTCTTAAAACCTGTGTACTGTGTTTTTTTTTTATATTGACACTTTTCCCCAGGTGAATGGGTAGGGGTACCATGTACCCCATACTCATTCACACAGGGTGGGGGGGCCGGGATCTGGGGGCCCCCTTATTAAAGGGGGCTCCCAGATTCCGATAAGCCCCCTGCCCGCAGACCCCGACAACCAACGGCCAGGGTTGTTGGGAAGAGGCCCTTGTCCTCATCAACATGGGGACAAGGTGCTTTGGGGTGGGGGCCCCACAAGGCGCCCCCCTCCCCCAAGGCACCCACCCCCCCATGTTGAGGGCATGCCACCTGGTACGGCTCAGGAGGGGGGTGCACGCTCGTCCCCACCCCCTTTCCTGGCCGGCCGGGCTGCATGCTCGGATAAGGGTCTGGTATGGATTTAGGGGGCCCCCCACACCGATTTTTCAGAGTAGGGGGTTCCCCTTGCAATCCATGCCAGACCTAAGGGCCTGGTATGCCCCTGGGGGGGGGAACCCACGCCGTTTTTTTCATTTAAAATTTGGCGCGGTGTTCACGCCTCAGGATTCATACCAGACAGCTGTCAGCACTGCCTGTCACTCATCACGGAAGGAAAACAAAGTTTTCCTTTCCCGATGAGTGAGCCAGCGCGACATGCACAGTACCCTGTCGCCGAGAACCAGCGCGATGCTATCGCGCTGGAAACACAATCTCGCGGTCAGGTACTGTAATTGTATTGTATTTTGTATGTATTGCACACTGCCCTCACTGTGCACACAGCACTAATAATGTTTTCAGTACATGTTTACATTCTTTCGAGTCCTGATTAGAATTAGCCTGCCTATGTAACACCCCTTGTTACCATAAATGTACAATTGTAATATTAATGTAATACCTACGTAATCATGTGCATAAAAACCTTCAATTGCGGCATAATAAAGCAGAACAGTTATTTGGAAAGATGCTGAGCGTATCTTTTGTGTCTGTTCCCTACTGCAGTAGTTGTTATTAATTTGGAACCACTAATCAATATGAGGATAGGAGTTGCCTATCATCAATTTAACCGAGTCAGCATGGCGAGCCAGCGTGGAGGGGATTCCAGGTGACCCTGAGTATCCGAAACGAGGAGCTTGAGACGATCCGGGAATTTCTGATAATCAGCCGGCTGAGGTAAGCCTTTTGCTTACATTTGAGTTATCAGACTTCCTTGATCGGTAAGGCATTTTCGGGACAAAGGGTACCTATTTTACTCCCCTTAATCGAACTGTATTGATTGGTGGTTATATGTTGAGTTGTCACTGTCTATTGTCCATTGGAGTGTTTTAGATAAGAAAGGGAAGAATAGTGCTGTTCACAGGTATATGTACTACATCTGCTAGATAAAGTAGTTTAGAGGCAAGAGGGTATAGGCACATGTAGAGAAGAGAGAAGACTGGCCAGTCATTATGGGCATTGAATTAAGTAAGGGAATGAAGGGTAAAAGACCCTCAAAAATGCCCAGCGCAAGAGGAGCGCTATATATGAACCGAAGATGCGGTTCAACCTATTCTGAGCCCCTAGATTAATGGTTAAAGTGGACAGGGATCCACAATGGGTAACTGGGTTACCAAGGCCCACAGGGACTAAGAATCATGCAGAGTAAACAGCTAGAGAAACAGTTATCTATGTAAGCAGGATGGATCAAGGGTGACATTAACACTAGACAGAAAGGGACATTTTCATGTTAAGTTGTGGGATGAATTTGGGGTCAGGCACTACAACTATTAGAATCAGAAACAGAATACTTTATATGTTGTCAGAGAGGGAAGATGGGATGAGCACTCTGGCTGCCCGTCTGATCATAGATGCTAGATATAAAAGATATCTGAACAAAATAAGGAATGCAGAATTTATTAAAGAGTTAAAAGAAAGTGAGAGAATGATATGCATGTGTTGTGAACAAATGGGAAAAAGTAAGCGATTTAAGAGAGATATTGGTGTATGTGTGTGCGAATGCTGGGACCTTTAGTTCTATTGCTTGTGTGTGTCATGTACGCAGATGTGACCCCCTCCTTTGAGCTCTCATGAACGAATGTGGCTGAGATGAGAGGTCAGTGATAAGCTGGAAGGACACCATACCAATTCCAGTTTTTTAGACAAAACATTTATAACAAAAACTGCCGGGTTAATGAATCTAATGGTAAACAATGTGATCACAATTATTTTTTGAATCTTTTCCAGACATGGTAAAATGAAGGTTACATTTAACCGTGTATTACACAAATTGAATATCCTTTGATAGTGGAAACAGTGCATTTAAAAAGGGAAATTAAGTAAAATTAAGTAATAATGAGTATTAATTTCTAATATGAGTTTAACAATTTTATTAATAATATAGATATATTGAAACTGGTTTAGACAACCTTTGGTTGGAAATGAAATCCAGGTTATTGGGGAAATTTGTAAAAATGGGATTAGTTTAGATTAAGATAACAATTTTGTAATTTTACATTTATACAATAAGCCCTTATTGAGAGAAAAATAGATTAAGATGAGGTTGTTATTTGGAATACAGCTGCCATAATATTTAACAAAGCCAAGATGGATGGGATACATAAGAAGTTTTTCTACAAAAATGAAATTTTTAAGGTTCTTGATAATAACTTGATGTGCGGTCCATGATGTGAGAGTATTAATAAATAAAATTTAAATATAACAGACCCATCACATCAAGTCTACACACCCTGTTAGGATAGATGCTACCTGCAGCCAGTTGTTTTTTAGTTTTTGATGCTTTCTGGTCCATCATACAGATTCTTGGTCCTTTTGTTTTATTTATTTTTATTTTTGAAATGCAAAGCAGAATGTGTGGATTGTGAAATGATGTGCCCCTTTTCCTTGTAAGTGCAGTGGTATAAGCAGAAGAATATTTTGGATTTATGGGCATCTCTCCATGACCGCAGGGTATTGTTATTGTTTATTATAATATTGCCAGGAAAAAAGTTGTCTTTTGAAACATGAAACTGGAGTTCTTACACAAACAGCATGATAGAAAACAAACCATTGTAATATATTTATGCAAGCTGGACCCAGTAATAAATGGTTCACCCGATATATCAGAGCTGTAGCTTTTATGCAAAGGTGCTATTAGACAAAGTTAGATATTGTATTGGTCAAACATTTAATTTTTAATGGTCCGACATTCTGTGCAGCAAATATACAGCTAACTAAATGTTTGTCTAATGAAAGGTTTAAAATATGAGTTTGTGAGGCGCATACGCGGCAGCTCCATGGACGGTCGCTCGTTCTGAGAGCTCCGCTCCACTCCGGCCTGCATCCACTGCCACAGCCACAATAAGCAGCGGAACCAACACATCGGACCCCCTCCCTACCTCCCTGAGTTCTGAGGGACCCCCTCGCATGCTCGGGGGCTCAGCCAGACGGGATCTATCCTGATTCCTGGATCCCGGTCCGCGGATCGCGGCCTACTCGAAAATGGCGGCCGCCAGCGCCGCACGAGGCTCCATAAAGAATCCAGCGGCATCCCTGGAAGACTTCCATCCCCTGCCTTCACACGAAGACAGGATAAACCCACCAACAGTGAGTAATCCCCAGGATGGGATATTTCCAGCATCCCCCACTGATTCACTAGGATGTAGCCCTATGGAAGTTCCCCCCCTGACCCAGATGGAGGAGAGATGTTCCACATCCAGCCCTCTGTCTGCTCCTCCTGGCCCTATCCCCACAGATTTCGCAGCCTTAATGGATACCTTCTCTAACATGCTCTCAAGAGGGTTAGCACTCAATGCCTCACAAATCACCACCACTATACAGGCAGACCTGCAGCAATTGGGCATAAGAATTGAGGCAATTGAATCTAAGACTGATCAAATCGCAGCAGTCGCCAACCAGAACACTGACAGGATCCAAGAATTACATGACCAACTGGACATGGCATACTCAAAACTCGATGACCTTGAAAATAGGTCTCGTAGATACAATTTTAGGCTAAGAGGCCTTCCAGAATCGTTCAAGGACACAGATAAAATCATTCGCTCATTCATCAAACACTTACTTCCAGACATTCCAGACTACAGATTGAAATTAGACCGAGCACACAGGACCTTACAACCTCCGCGCCAGGATAGCCTGCCCAGAGACATAGTGGTTAAACCCCACTTCTTCAGAGTTAAAGAGGATGTTATGCACAGAGCAAGGGAAACAGAAAATCTCTCCTTTCAAGGGCATCCGATTCAAATATTTGCGGATCTTTCCCCCTTTACGATACAGAAACATAGATCCTTGAAGCCTCTCTTGAGCAGCTTATCACAAAAATCGATCGCTTACAGATGGTCGTTCCCTTTTCGCCTCAACTTTGCCTACCTAAATAAATCATACAGCTTCACAAACTTTGGAGACGGAGAAAGGTTGCTGTTGCAACTGGGCCTTATTTCACACTCGCCTGCCCCACCTGCCGTTATGGATCCCAGAACACCTCAATCAGCAAAAAGACCACCACCCTCAAGTCCCATCCAACCCTTATGGCACAAGCAACATGCCAAGAGATCCAAAGATGGTCGCCCTCCATAAAGAACAGTCTACTATCAACAGAATCAACCCTTTTTTACTCCCCAGGACCTCCTGCGGTAGTCTTTTGAAAATGGGACGCTGACTTCCTAAACCCCCGTTTTCTCCTGGCAGAATCCTAGCCAGACTCGCTTTAAGATTTTTCTTTTTTGGATGCTGAGATGTTTACTTTTTGCTTCATTATTCTCAGGACTCCTTTTAGTATGTTTTTTCATGGTTTCAATTTTGGTTTTATTTTTGGCGGTTTGGCCGGAGTGGCGGCACTTCGCCTCCACGAGTCTCTGAGTGGTATTTTCCCCCACTCAGAGACACTTCCATGACACTCACCTTTCCCTCCTGTAGGGGTTCTTGAATGTTACTCAGTTTTAACTAAAATGTTTTCTTGGATATGGTTTTTGTTCCATATTGCTTTTGACATGTCTGGTCTCTCCCACCCAGGGTCAACCTTACTTCATTTCCTCACCTCTTCCTCTCACCTATCCCCGGAGTCACTCAGGAGCCCCACGAGGCAGTTACTACTAGGAATCCCAGGAACTCAGGCCGTGGAGGCTTGGACGCAAGTACATCTCTTGAAATCCCAGGTAGGCACTAGTTGTGTGGGGCGCTCATCCCCCCATCTGATCCATGCACTCTGACACACTGATACCCCCCCACCCCCTCTGTATAGCCACGCACAATGTGCAGGGAATGAATTCTCCAGTCAAAAGACGCAAACTATTTAACCTCTACAAATCACAAAAAATAGCAATTCTTTTATTACAAGAAACTCACTTCCCATCCTCATACAATCCCTCCTTCCTACATGGTCACTACACTCAGTTTTTTCTCTCCAATGCTGACAATAAGACTAAAGGGGTTGCTATTTGCTTTGCAAAATATCTTAAATTTTCTCCCACTGAAGTTATTAAAGACCAAGCGGGCAGGTTTCTTTTAGTAAAGGGCACGATTGAGGGATCAATGCACTCTTTTATTTCTTACTATGCCCCGAATAAAGGCCAGGCTTCCTTCTTCTCCGCAATGATGTCCACACTAGGCCCACAACTTGAGGGGAAAATAATAATGGGAGGAGACACAAATCTCCCTTTTGATATTTCACTGGACAAATCGGGGTCTGGACCTCCTCATTCTAGAAAACCTCCAAAACAAAGCACTAAAATAGCCTCCACACTGTGTTCGCTGGGCCTTGTGGACATCTGGAGGGAAATGAATCCTAGGTCCAGGGACTTCACTCATTATTCCACCCCGCACCATCTCTACACCAGAATCGACCATATTTTTATTCAATCACAGAACATCCCTAGGGCTCTCAAAGCAATTATTAGGGACACCCCTATATCTGACCACTCGGTGGTTGTCTTATATATGCAGAAATCTTCCAACCCGGGCAACAAATTTATATGGCGCCTTAATGAAGGGCTCCTCAGTGACCCAATCCAATGCTCGATCTTAGCAAAAGAATTACAGGAATACTTCCGTTTAAACAATACTGAAGAGGTCTCTCCGGAGACGCTGTGGGCTGCTCATAAGGCAGTTCTCAGAGGAAAAATTATTCAAATCTCCACTAATCTTAAGAAAGAACGTACGGCTGATATCAATAATCTTCGGTTAAAATTCCAATCTCTGTGTGGAGCCCATAAACGGAACCCCACCAAAGATTCTCTAGCGGCGCTGGAAAATGCGCGGACTTCTCTAAACCTGGCCCTTACCTCCGAGGCTGAGAAACAGCTCCGGTGGTCAGGTGCCCACTTTTACTACCAAACTGGCAAAATAGGAGCTAAATTAGCAGCCAAATTGTCACCAAAATTCGCACCCTATCAGGCGATCTTTCCCAAAACCCAAAACGGATAATGGAAACATTCCACGATTTCTACACTTCACTATATAAAAAGGAAAAAGTAACATCTAACCATTCCATATCAGACTTCCTAGACAACCTATCCCTTCCCAAATTATCTCTGGACCATTCGGAACTTCTAGAGGGTCCAATCACTGATTCCGAAGTGCTCGCGGTAATTAAACACCTGAAACAAAACTCAGCCCCGGGCCCGGACGGCTTCTCCGTTGGCTATTATAAAAAATTCGGTCCCATATTAGCCCCGTATTTAGTCAGATTCTTTAATTCCCTCAGGTCTAGCTCTCCCCTGGATAAAGCTCTAAATCTTGCCTTCATTTCGGTCATTCCAAAACCTGGCAAAGATACAACTATGGTTGCTAATTATCGTCCTATCTCCTTAATCAACAATGATTTAAAAATCTTAACTAAAGTTCTCTCCAACCGGCTAGCGTCCTGCATAGCTCTCTATGTCAATAAGGACCAGGTGGGCTTTATTCCGGGGAGACAAGGTCCTGACCAGATCAGGAGAGCAGTCGATATCATTTCATTACTCAATTCTCAATGGGATGGGGGTCCCCCACAACATGGGTATCTGTTGTCCATTGACCTGCAGAAGGCTTTCGACACAGTTACCTGGCCATACCTATTCCAGGTCCTGGAACAGTGGGGTTTTGGTCCACGATTCTTGAGCATCCTCAGGACCCAAGTGCACAGGTCAGATTGCAGGGCTATTATTCCGAGCCCCTTACTATAGAAAGAGGAACTAGGCAGGGATGCCCTCTCTCCCCCCTTCTATTCGCCATAGCCATGGAATCCCTGGCTGTTGTGATTAGGAACCATCCCGACATTAAAGGGGTGATGTGTGGCAAACACGAGCACAAATGTGCCCTTTTTGCGGACGATTTATTGCTCTTCGTGACATCCCCTCTAATCTCCACTCCTAATATCTTCTCTTTACTTGATAAGTTTGGTGAAATATCGGGTCTGCGAGTCAATGTATCCAAATCCTCCGCCCTGAACATTACGGTCCCCCCCAATATCCTAAGTAGCCTACAAAACCACTTCCCATTTTCATGGAATGAGGTCTCTCTCCCTTACCTGGGAGTCCATCTCACGGCAAGTATATCCTCCCTCTATTCATCCAACTATCCGGTCATCTTCCGCAAATTGATATCGGACCTTTCCCTCTGGGATAATCACAATCTATCCTGGCTGGGCCGTATTAATGCGGTCAAAATGACTCTCCTCCCACGCATACTTTACTTATCCAGATCCTTGCCCATCCCAATCCAAAAATCGCAAGTACACCCACTCCAGTCCAAAATCATAAAATTTATTTGGGGCCGGAAGGGAAGTCGTTGCGCTCAACATATCCTTTTCAGGTCTAAATCACAAGGGGGTCTGGCACTTCCCAATATTTGGTGGTACTATCAAGCAGCTCAGTTAGCTCAAATCTCCGTCGTATATTCAAAAGGCCCGAAGCCTGATTGGGTTTCAATGGAACGTCAAGCAGTCCCTCTCCACACGATTGACTTTTTGCTGTGGTCTCCTACTAAATCGAGACCGCCCATCCTAGCCCCCACCTTGTCACACTCTCTGGCCCTATGCGACCGACTTTATAAAATCCCCTCCTTGATTTCCTCCCTCAAACACCTAACACATATTTTTCATAACCCCGACTTTCCGCCAGGAATGAACATCTTAGCGTTTAGTTGGTGGCTGAATAAGGGATTACTTAGAATAGGGAACTATTTCTCCTCCACAGGCCCTCTCACTCTGGCTTTCTGTACTAGCAGGCTTGAAATGCCTCAGGCTGAACGTTTTCGCTTTATGCAAATACAACATTTCCTTCATTCCCTTTGGCCAAATAAATCAATACCCCCCTCAATATCTAACTATGAGTCTTGGTGTGTGGGTGCAATGGATCAGAGAGGGGGGATTTCCGTCATATATGCCTCACTGGCGTCAGTAGCGTCCAAGCCTCCATACGCCTTATCCTGGGAAAAGGACCTGGATTTTTTGTGGGATAGAGATCAATGGTTCTCCTGCTTTTAGCGCTCTTTTAAAGGTATATTAAATGTTTCCCTCATGGAGGGTAGCATTAAGGTACTCATGAGGTGGTACAGGGTTCCTTCTCTTCTTGCAAAGATATATCCTGATGCTTCCCCGCTGTGTTTTCGAGGCTGTGGCCATGTAGGGACAATGTATCACGTATGGTGGGCCTGCCCTCGCATAAGGAGTCTATGGAACAAAATTTTCTCAGTAATACGTAAAGTAACCTCTGTTCATATTCCCCAATCTCCAGAGATAGCTCTACTGAATATGAAAGTGGAAAAGGTAGATAAATGTACACAGAAATTGATATTTTTCATCCTTCTGGGCACCAAAATCACAATTGCCTCTTTTTGGAAAAAACGTAGGGTTTCTTTTGCAGCGGTGAAGCATAAAATATCTTGGATTATGGCGCAAGAGAAGATTGTTAGCATTATACAAGACAAAACCCGTACTTTCAAACTAACTTGGGAACCTTGGGCCAACTTTTGCCATATTTCCTTATGCCCTGGCGTTAGATTATCAGGGCAACAGGCTCTCTGAGTGACTCCACGGATACTCCTCCTCCCTTGTGATTCTCCTCTCACCCTTCTCCCTTCCCCTTCTCCTGGTCTTCCTTCCCCTTCCTTACATTCCCTCAGATTCACGGTTTAAAGTATCTGAAAGAAGTTTGACCTTTACTCTTACCTATTAATATTTACTTGGAGAGTTTAGGTAATGCCTTAAAGAACCCTGGGCTTCAAGAGGCTAGGGCTTTTCTGTTGTAAATAGCTCTCCTTCAGTTTGAGGATACGTAGCTAAGGTGGTTAGACCACTTGATAATAGAGATCAGCGAAGCAGGGAATACATTGTTCCTACACTGGAACAAGATTATTTGACGCCCCTGGTGGGGGAGGCTGTGATTGAGATTGGGGGTTCGGGAGGATGGGGGGGTCCCTCGCCCGCAGTGTGTTCCCATTTGGGGTGGGCGGCGGATGCCTCGCCTGCTCCCTGAACCCTTGTGTATACAAGACAGATCCTTCTTTTCCATACCAGTACTCCTCCCTCCCCAGCTCTGCTATAACCCTGCCTCCTCCTGTCTTCTGACCCTGCGGTATGATCTTCTTATCTCGCTCTAGCAACTTTGACATGACAACCCAAGCTGATTCGTTCGACTTGTTTTAAGGTTTTGCACTAACGTTGCTTTATTTTATTTATCTCGCTTGTAAGCCCTGCATTAGTAGGCTAAGCCTCAGATTTATTTGTACTTCTAATTCCCTTCTACCTTTATCCCATGTAATGTTTGATGCAAATGTTGTGTCTGATATATTTTTATTATTAATAATAAAAATTTATTGAAAGAAAGAATACGGGGACAGTTTAAAGCGGAGTTCCACCCAAAAGTGGAACTTCCACTCATCGGATCCCCCCCCTCCGGTGTCACAGTTGGCACCTTTCATGGGGGAGGTATCTGCACCCACTTCCGGGAATAGACTCCCGCGGGAGTCACGCCCCCTCCCGCACTCCCCCGCTGTCTCCTGGGAAAGACACAGGTCCCAGGAGATAGCGGGGACCATTGAGAAAGTGCAGCGCGACTCGTGCATGCGCAGTAGGGAATCGGGAAGTGAAGCCGCAGTGCTTCACTTCCTGATTCCCTCACTGAGAATGGCGGTGGCAGCACCCGAGGATCGAGGGACGGTTCGGTCTCGGGTGCCGACATCGCTGGACCCCGGGACAGGTGAGTGACCTTATTTTAAAAGTCAGCAGCTGCAGTATTTGCAGCTGCTGACATCTAAAAAAAAATTTTTGCGGGACTCCCGCTTTAATGTTCATAGTCATGGGCACAGGTGAACTTCAAGAATTATTTTTTGCAAGCACTACATTTTGATCTTTGAATGCTTGACACATCAATGTATCAAAAATAAAATTGTTTTGTGAAAAAAAAAAAATATGAGTTTGTGTATGTACAAATCTAACAATGAAAAATGTGTACATTTATTCAAAAGAAAGGAAAAACCACATGTGTAAAATTGATGGTGTAGGAATCAGCTGCTCTGAGCCCAGTGCAGGACACACTCCCTGAAGACCCAGATATTACATTTTTTGTAGATTTGAGTATGCAGTTTATCACCCAGAAGGATACTCTGTATTCAAAGTGATTGGATCCTTTTTCCCCAGTTCAAGAAGCGGAGCTCCATGTTTTAGCAAAGCCTGTGAGCTATAAAAAGAGTGTATATTTATATAGATAGTCGAGATATAGAGAGCTTTTGGTTCCATTTAAAGGGCCAAAAGTTTGTTTTTACTTCGGCAGGTAAACCAATAAAGCATGGCAAGTTAATTTAATTGGCTGTGTTCAGCCTTCCAGGTTCTTGCTGAGGTAGCCATGTTAACTTTCACACATGGAAGCAGACCAGGTGACTAAGGATGCTTCATTTACAGCCCCGGACACTTGATGGGTCTGTGCAACTCACAGATTCCACCCTAGTTCTGGCCCAGTATAGCTGGGATTAATAATTCAACTTTAAGGACCCCAGAACGAGAAGAACAAGTGGTCCACAGGGGGCAACTTCTTATGAAACAGGACTTTGGAAAAAGGTGATCATTTATGTCTGCCAACCACTTTTTTCCCTCCAGCTTGACACATGGACTGTGTCATCAGTCACAAGCAGTTATGGCTGCCTTAGTAAATGAGCGTGGGATAGAGCCAGGGTTCACCACAGTTGTTTTTATAACATACCACTTCTTGTTTTACCTGTTACCAAAGGTGTTACCAAAAGCTGAACATCCCTTCCAGAGATTACAAAAAAGATATATCCAGATGCCCAAGTCAGAATCTTACAAGTATACATTTTGTCTGTATGGACATGTTTTCTGGATGTCCAGTGGAAAATGCTACTGCAAAGGCCACAGTAAAAAGTGTTATCAGAAGTAGTTTGTAAGTACAGAGTGCCAGAATCTACAGAGAGTAACAGAGGAAATCATTTTTATAGGAGAGTCCTTACTAGAAGTTTTGAGGTTTTATTTTTACACCCCCTACTGTCTACAATGTAGCGGACAAAGTAGAGTAAGAAACTAGAAAACTTTTGCCTGAATGTTTTCTTCTATTTTATCAAGCCCCTAAGGGGGATGTTGGACTCTCTCCCTATGGGATTTGGTTTGGGAGTGTGTTACTCACTTGCTTATATTTTGTCTCAGCAGCTGAAGTCCTCCATTCGGATCTCACAGAGAATGTTGCTGATCTTTTAAGGTTTTTGACAAACTCATTTATGTGTTTTCTCCCCAATTCCAGATCCTAAAAGTTTGGAAGGATCTAAAACTAAAGCCAGGTGACTTTTGGATTGTTAAGAGACATTTATATATAAGGAAATGTTTGGAGACTCAATACAGCATCTATTTCATGTACAGTTTTTGCAAAACGCAAAACTTGAAGGAAAAGTCACCTGGATCCACACCAGACACTGCAAAAATGACTTAATTAAAGAAATCTCTGTGTTTGATTTGTTTCCCTCTTGTCATCACAGTCTAGGGTACTTTTTGATTCAATTACTTTAATTGTAAGGGATATACACTGTATATATATTTGAAAAGTAGTTTAGCCATGTTGAAGTCATATTTTGTCTTTTGTACGTTTTCCATTTTATGTAGAATTGTCTGTGTTTACATATGCTGATAAGTCAACATGCTCACAATTAAGCTAGAAGGCCATTCTGGCCACAGGAGTGTACAGCCAGTACTCTGTAAATATGTCTTGTCAATCATTTGTTTTTCACAATGGGGGGTCATTTGGTGATGGAGAAAGTTGCTCAGCTATTGTTTTCTCCACAATGGAGTTTTTTTTTTGCCTCTTTGGCCAGGACTACCTCCACCTAAGTGTGTGGCGGTTAGAGGTTAAAGGTGATAGCAGGTATGGTTAGTGATCAAAATGTTGATCAAAAGAGGGGAGACTGTAGTGGAAATTTGTGGGTTCTGTATATAATTGTATTGTATTTTGTATGTATTGCACACTGCCCTCACTGTGCACACAGCACTAATAATGTTTTCAGTACATGTTTACATTCTTTCGAGTCCTGATTAGAATTAGCCTGCCTATGTAACACCCCTTGTTACCATAAATGTACAATTGTAATATTAATGTGATACCTACGTAATAATGTGCATAAAAACCTTCAATTGCGTCATAATAAAGCAGAACAGTTATTTGGAAAGATGCTGAGCGTATCTTTTGTGTCTGTTCCCTACTGCAGTAGTTATTATTAATTTGGAACCACTAATCAATATGAGGATAGGAGTTGCCTATCATCAATTTAACCAAGTCACATGCATGGTGCAATTGCTGTTTGCATTTGACGCCAGACCGACGCTTGCGTTCGCCTTAGCGCGAGAGCAGGGGGGGCAGGGTGCTTTTTTTTTTCTTTATTATTTCTTTGATTTTTTATCTTTTTTTTAAACTGTTCCTTTCATTTTTTTTTAAATCATTTTTATTGTTATCTCAGGGAATGTAAATATCCCCTATGATAGCAATAGGTGGTGACAGGTACTCTTTTTTGAAAAAATTGGGGTCTGTTAGACCCTAGATTTCTCCTCTGCCCTCAAAAGCATCTGACCACACCAAGATCGGTGTGATAAAATGCTTTCCCAATTTCCCAATGGCGCTGTTTACATCCAGCAAAATCTAAGTCATAAAATGCTCGTAGCTTCCCGTTTCTTAGGCCATAGAGATGTTTGGAGCCACTCTGGTCTCTGATCAGCTCTATGGTCAGCTGGCTGAATCACCGGCTGCATTCTCAGGTTACCTGTTGAGACAGGAGAGCCAGAGAAAAACACAGAAGACGGTGGGGGGGCATTCCCTCCCACTGCTTGTAAAAGCAGTCTAGAGGCTAATTAGCCGCTAGGATTGCTTTTACATGAAAGCCGACTGCTGGCTAAAAAAGAATGATACCAAGATGATACCTAAACCTGCAGGCATCATTCTGGTATAACCACTCAAAGTCGTGAATGACGTACCTGAAGACGAAAAAATGGTTAACAATAAAGCACAGTAAACGGTAAAGTATAAAAAATTGCATACCTGAAAAGCAAACATGATAAAACATAATAACAATAAAACATTGCAGAATAGAATACAGTAAAAAAGAGCAGAACAATAGAGAGAATAGAGAGAGAGAGAACAATAAAACGACAACTATTTTTTTTTATTTTATATATTTTTGTTTGTGTTTTTTTTTTTTACACTTTTTTTTGTAACTGTAACTTTTATAACTGTAACCGGTTCCAGGTTCGGGTCTCTCAAAATGCGATGGCATCTTGGGAGACCCTGTGAAAGTGCGCCTAGTCTGTGGAATGCTGTACCCTACACTAATACTCAACTAGTGTATGGTAGCGTTCAAAACATTCACCAATGCAAAGACCAGGATTGTCAGGACAGGAGGGACAATACTAGCGGGTGTCACGCCTATATCCGCACTTGCTGCAGACGCAACATCTTTTTTGGGGGGGTCGTTGGGTAGGGGTACTCGGGAGGACATAAAGAAAATGCCTCTCATGCAGCCGACTGCATTTGGTTGGGGATGTGAATGGGGGAAGTACGGGTGCTGTAGAAGCGGTGGGTTCCCAATAAGGATTGGCGAATGCAGCAGGAAGGGCATTATGAGCACGACGGGCCTGTGTTTGTCTTTTTGGTGGCAGCGGGACACTACTTGTGCTTGCCACCTCACCATCTTGAACTGCACTTATGGGACTCGCCACGTCACCAAGTGTTACTGCAGTGCTGGTTTGACTACGACCGGGGTGTACTAGGGCGCTGGTGCTTGCCAGTTCACCAAAACGCTACCAAAAAAACTGTTAGCGATCACAGGGATCAGGCCTGACTCTGTGAACGCTGCAGTTATGCCTTTAGTGTTTTGTAAGTGACAGTGATCGATCGATACTGCACTTGGGTGGGCTTGGTCTGGGCCAGGCGGAGGGGCAAAACGCAGGTGCTAGCAGGTATCTGGGCTGATCTCGCTAACACTGCGTTTTTGGGAACCCTAAACTGCTGGGGACGCCAGTATAGATCTGATCAGATCAGATATTAATCCGTTCAGATACTATACCACTAAGGGAGGTGTACGCTGAGTGCGTGGGTGTTAGCGGTACTGGCACTAACCTGACGCTGCCTGGGGCAGGTGCTTGCCAGTTCACCAAAACGCTACCAAAAAAACTGTTAGCGATCGCAGGGATCAGGCCTGACTCTGCAAACACTGCAGCTATGCGTTTAGTGTTTTGTAAGTGACAGTGATCGATCGATACTGCACTTGGGTGGGCTGGGCTGGGCGGAGGGGCAAAACGCAGGTGCTAGCAGGTATCTGGGCTGATCCCGCTAACACTGCGTTTTTGGGAACCCTAAACTGCTGGGGACGCCAGTATAGATCTGATCGGATCAGATATTGATCCGTTCAGATACTATACCACTAAGGGAGGTGTATGGTGCGTGCATGGGTGTTAGCGGTACTGGCGCTAATCTAACGCTGCCTAGGGCTGGCGCTTGCCAGTTCACCAAAACGCTACCAAGAAAACTGTTAGCGATCGCAGGGATCAGGTCTGATTCTGCGAACGCTGCAGTTATGCGTTTAGTGTTTTGTAAGTGACAGTGATCAATCGACACTGCACTTGGGTGGGCTGGGCTGGGCCGGGCGGAGGGGAAAAACACAGGTGCTAGCAGGTATCTGGGCTGATCCCGCTATCACTGCGTTTTTGGGAACCCTAAACTGCTGGGGACGCTAGTATAGATCGGATCAGATATTGATGCGTTCAGATGCGTTATACCACTAAGGGAGGCGTATGCTGCGTGCGAACTAACCAGCGTCACCGTAACGGTTATACGGTGATCAGTGGTGAAAGGGTTAACTAGGGGGCAATCAAGGGGTTAAAACATTTATTAGGTAGTATATGGGGGTTCCTGTCGCTATAAAACGCTGACGGCGAACCTACATATTTATGTCCCTAACTAGCGTCACCAGCGACACTAATACAGCGATCAGAAAAATGATCGCTTAGTGACACTGGTGACGGGGGGTGATCAAGGGGTTAAAACTTTATTAGGGGGGGTTAGGGGGGTATCCTAGACCTACAGGGGGCTAACAGTAACTGCCCTACCACTTCTAATGCCCCGTACACACGGTCGGATTTTCCGATGGACAATGTCTGATCTGAGCGTGTTGTCGGAAATTTCGACCGTGTGTGGGCTCCATTGGACATTTTCCATCGGATTTTCCGACACACAAAGTTGGAGAGCAGGAGATAAAATTTTGTCGGAAATTCCGATCGTGTGTACACAAATCCGACGGACAAAGTGCCACGCATGCTCAGAATAAATAAAGAGATCAAAGCTATTGGCCACTGCCCCGTTTATAGTCCCGACGTACATGTTTTACGTCACCGCGTTTAGAACGATCGGATTTTCCGACAACTTTGTGTGACCGTGTGTATGCAAGACAAGTTTGAGCCAACATCCGTCGGAAAAAATCCTAGGATTTTGTTGTCGGAATGTCCGAACAAAGTCCGACCATGTGTACGCCCTATAACTGTCACAAACTGACACCATGCAGTAATCAGAAAAAAAAAACTGCTTGGTGTCAGTGTGACAGGGGGGGGAGGGGTGATTGGGGGGTGATCGGGGGGCAATCGGGGGGCGATCGGGGGGGGATCGGGGGTGTAAAGTGTGCCTGGCATGTTCTACTGTGTGTGTTGGTGCACTCACATGTCTTCTCTCCTCTGCGCCGGAAGGGAAACTGCCGAGCTGAGGAGAGATGACATCACATCCTCTGCCTCTGTGTACTACACAGAGGCAGGGGATGATTGTCATTGGCTGGGAGCGATCGCGAGGGGGGCCACGATCGGATGGCCTCCCCCTCATCTCTAAACGCTCCCAGACCAAAGCCGACTGCCGCTGGAACTGGGGGGATCGGACCCCCCTCCCGCGGGAAGGCAATCACGTACCAGGTACGTGATTTTGCCTGCCCGTGCCATTGTGTTGACGTATATAGTCGTTAGGCGGTCGGCAAGGGGTTAAATGACTTTTATTCCTTTAAAAATGTCATTTTGTGCAGGGACTGTTCTAAGCACGGGAAACACGCGCCACTTTACAGGCATACTATAGACACCCCCCAGGTACGATATTTAAAGGAATATTTCACTATTATTTTTTAACTTTAAGCATCATTAAAATCACTGCTTCCGAAAAAAATGCCATTTTTAAATTTTTTTTTGCTGTTGATACATGTCCCCTGGGGCAGGACCCGGGTCCCCAAACGCTTTTTAGAACAATAACTTGCATATTAGCCTTTAAAATTAGCACTTTTTATTTAGAACGTTCGAGTCCCATAGACTTTAATGGGGTTATAAAGTTTGCGCAAACTTTCGGTCCATTCGCAGGTTCTGGTGCGAACCGAACCAGGGGGTGTTCGGCTCATCCCTAGCCAGGACTGATGAGCAGATCATCAACAGCTGAGTCACTGTGGAAAGAAAGGTGCTGGCAATTAGCCGACAGCTGAGCGGCCAGCTCAGAGAAGAAAGGGCTGAGCCCAGCCCTGACAAGTTGCTACTACTTTTCTGGTGGTGTACACAGTACACAATACAGTGTAGTGTGGTGTTGCAAAACAAAATATACAACATGTCCAGAAGGCCACCAATGAGAGGCAGATGCTCACAGGCCACTAAAAGAGGGCAAGCAGGCTCTGTGTCTACAATCAACAGTGCTGGTCGTGGACATGGTGCATCCTCTACAGGTGGCCATGGGGCACACTTGTCCTTTTTTTCTACTGCTGGTCATGTTTTTGAGCAAGAACATGCAGAAGAGTTGGTGGAGTGGATAACAAAGCCGTCCTCATCCTCCTCACCCTCTGTCACCCAGGCTCAGAGTAGTTTTCCTTCCTATGCAGCTGCCAAAGCGGCCTATTCCACTGGCTTCTTGTCCACAGTCACTCCTTCCGTAGCCCCACCATCATGCACAGAGGAGTTCCTCAAACTATTCGACCACAGTGTCGGGTACATGCTGCTGGAGGATGCGCAGTGATTTGAAGGCTCCGATGTTGGTTCCCAGGTTGAGGAAGGGAGTAATGTGAGCCTAGAGAGAGGGGGTGCCCAAGAAGGACAAGAAACTGGCAGTCATGTTCCCCCAGCTGCAGCATAGTGCCAAGTTTGCTCCAGTGACGAGGAGGGAGGGGATGATGAGGTCACTGACTCTACTTGGGTGCCTGATAGAATAGAGGAGGAGGAGGCACAACTCCAACGAGGCAGTATGTCCTCTAGGGGGCAGTTTAAGGGCAGCCACCCTACTGTATCACACTGCAGAGCTCCGCAAGTGCAGGACGCTGCTGACTCCCCGCTGATTTTTAAAAGTTCCTTGGTGTAGGCCTTTTTGTAAACGTGTGCAGCAGATCGCACTGTTGCTGTTTGCAACCTATGTCTGAAGCAGATCAAGCGTGGCCAGAACAGCAGCCGCTTGGGCACCACATGCTTGACCAGACATATGATGACCTCCCATGCAGTCTGTTTCCCGTATACTATATTTGAGATTTAATATCTCTCAGATGTGATTTGGGTCAAATGAGAGTTCTTTGACCATGAGTGAAAGCTTTAACACAATAACAACATTTATTGGTGAGTAGTTAAAAGTCTATCTAATACACAACCATCTATCTATAGTCTACACCAAGGAAGAAAATATTAGGTTAAAATAAGAGAATTACATGAAGGAATACAGAGTATATTCCTTAAAACATTAATCTACAAACATATTTAGTTACAAGTAAAATGCAGACCTTTCCCATAATTACCCTTTGCACCAAGGTTCCATTCTGATGGTTTCTCTCCAATAAAAGTATGTGTTTCCCTCCCATCTAGTCTGTGTATATCATTACATGCTGATGCCTCATTGGTTGGCATAGCGTGGCTCTGATTGGTGAGCTTCCCTATTCCTGGTTAAGGACTGGCTACATCTCCAATCCCTATATTTTGCATAAGTCAGCCCCCTTTAATGCAAATCCTTGTGACTATTCTGAGCAGGAGATTAACTTGAATTTTCCCAGGAAGTATTGATTACGGGTTGGGCTACCTTCATTGCATATCCCAGCATGGGATCCTTTGAAGTGAGTATGTGTAAAACAATGAGGTTTGGATCCCATTGTTTGTATACACAAGCCTAGGCACCGACTTGTCTGGTCTACCAGAGATTTCTGTGAAGGTAATATGTTCTGCCCTACAAAGATGCAAGCTAAATTAAATATATTCATAATTCAAATGTTTTACAGCTATTAATGGAGATTTCACTTAAACTCATAAGGCAACAAGTCTGTTGGCAACAGCACTTGAAAGACCCACATCAAGGAAAAAGGCAGACTTCTCCTTGCTCCTAATCTGGGATCTCCAACCCTATTATACCTCCAGTCCTCTCGAAAACCTGCACTGAGAGGAATGAAGGTATAGCAATAGGTGTCCCAAGTACTTGCAGCCAATCTGCTAGCAGTACACCACCATCTAATTTTAGCAGGCAAATTTCCCTAACCCAGATGCTAAACTGTAGAAAGAAATTCGGTCCCAGTCATCCACATGCTCAGCATCTGAATGCTAGCTTTGCCAAATTGCTAGCACTGCAACTACTGCCTTTTCAGCTGGTAGACTTTGCCCCCTTTCGTAAATTTGTGGAATGTGCTGTACCTCAGTTGCAGGTTCCAAAACGCCATTTCTTTTCACGGAAGGCCGTTTCATCTCTCTACCGGCATGAGGAAGGCAATGTTTTTGTTTTGTTGGACAGGGCAGTCAGCAGTAAGGTGTATATTACCGCTGACTCATGGTCTAGCAGGCATGGGCAGGGATGTTACCTTTCCTTCATGGCACACTGGGTAACTATGCTGGCAGCTGGGAAGGATGCAGGACAGGGTTCAGTATTGTTGAAGCTTGTTCCACCACCACGCTCACTCCACCACCCCTCCATTTCTTCTTCCTCTATGGTCTCTTCTGCAGATTTTTTCTTTGAACCATCAGTGCTTCATAAGTGTTCAAGGGGCTACGCAAGCATTCAGGCAAAAAGATGCCATGCAGTGCATCTCTTGAAGACTGCCTATGCTGAGTGGCTATCCTATTCCTCTGCAATCTTGATGATTCTAGCTTCCAACAATATTTTTGGTTTAGGGCACCACCACCACTGCCTAAGGCCCAATTTTTCTGTCCCTGTTTAACAGGGGCATGTAATTACAATTTGTGATCTAATATTTCACAGCGGGACCCGTTCCTGCGCCCAACAAGAGTATATGTGAGGGGTTACAGTATTGTGGCAACAACACCACCAAAGGCCCAATTTTTCTGCCCCTGTCCCAGCAGCAGAAAAAAAGGACAAGCGTGCCTCACGGCCACCTGCAGAAGATGCACCATATCCATGACCAGCACTGTTGACTGTAGACACAGAGCCTGCTTGCCCTCTTTTAGTGGCCTGCCTCTCCTTGGTGGCCTTCCGGACATGATGGGGATTTTGTTTTGCAACACCACACTACAGTGTATTGTGTACTGTGTACACCACCAGAAAAGTAGTAGCAACTGCACTATGGGTGCATGGTATTGTGTACACCAACAGAAGTGTAATAACAACTATGGGTGCACTGTATGTATTGTGTACACCACAAGAAAAGTAGTAGCAACTGCACTAGGGGTGAACGGTATTGTGTACACCACCAAAAGTCTAATAGCAACTATGGGTGCACTGTATGTATTGTACACTACCAGAAAAGTAGTATATATATATATATACGAGACTGTCTGTATATATATATGTATTAAATACACTGCAGCTAACTGAATAACCTGCCTGCCTGCTCAATCTAAATGACACTCTCTCTCCATCCACGCCAAAAACACACTACACCGGGCCAACGTGCAGGCAGTCTTAAATAGTGTGGGGCATGAACTTAGTCCCCCTGAGCCATGATTGGCCAAAGGCACCTTGCCTTTGGCCAATTATGGCTCTCTTAGCTGAGGGCACTGAGATTGGCCAGAATGATTGACCTGAACATAAAGCTCATCCCTATTGCATACCCCTGGTTACTCCTTCACAAAAAAAGGAGGATAGTAAATAAATACATACATTAAGCCTTTTAATAAACAGAAAATAATAATAATAATAATAATAATAATAATAATAATAATATCCCACAATGTCCAAAAAATAATGCTGGCTGACATCTATTTCACCAATGATGTTAGTCAGCATCCCCACTGTTTACAATATTATTATGTTATTATACAGAATTTATATAGCTCTAACAATTTACGCAGCACTTTTCAACATGAGGGCAGACAGTACAGGTACAGTACAATTCAATACAGGAGGAATCTAAAAGCCCTGCTCATTAGAGCTTACAATCTAGGAGGGAGGGTCAAATGATACAAAAGATAATAACTGTGGGGGATGAGCTGATGGAGAGAATAAAATTACAGTTGTTAGGTCAGGGTAAAATAGGCTTCTCTGAAGAGAAGAGTTTTCAGGGAGAGTTTAAAGCAAACAGAGTAGAGGATGGTTGGACAGATTGGGGTAGGAAATTCCATAGGATAGGAGAGGCTCGGGAATAGTCTTGGAGGTGAGCATGGGAGGATGGCAAAAAGGAAACTAGAGAGCAGGAGGTCTTGGGAGGAATGAAGAGAACGATTTGGTTGGTATTTTGAGACTAGGTTAGTGATGTAGCATTCATCTGAATGAGGCAGGGGATGTGTCATTAATTAATGGCATCCTATCAACCACAGGAAGCTGTCATTGACTTTCTTCACAGTTGGAGGTTTGCTGCAGTGGGCGGGAGAGCATACCATTTAGTTCATCCTTTCATCAAAACACAACAGCTAGCGTTCGGGATAAACTCTGCATTGTCCCAAACTCAAACCTCTTACCCAATCATAGGTAGGTAAGATTCCAAAATCAGGAAAAAGAAGATACTTCACAGTGACACATTTACCATTATGGCACTGCTGATAATATAAGGGAATTGAGTATCTGAATGGCATGGAAACAGGATGAGAATGAAGAACTTTCATCAGTGCAATTTGAGAATATTGTGATGTTTAAATCCAAGCAGCCTTATTAACCATTCATGTGTACATGCTAAGTACAAATCCAGCTCATTGTGGTAATTTGCTCCCACTTTCTCTCCAGATGAAAAGTATCATATAGAGCAGAAGGTGATAGGATATCTCTGTGAAGGGCATAGAGACAACAACAAGGGAGGGGAATTAAAACTTCTGTCAAGTTTTTGTCTCTTTCTGAGTTTACCTGCCCTGGAGATATGCACAGCCGCCTATTTATTTTCTGGTAATGCCAGGACTGGAAATAGTTGTCCACAGAAGACACAAACTATAGTGAGAAAATTGTTAATTGTTCAAATAGGCAATTGTTTACTGTCCTATGAGACGAGGGTTGTACACATGACCTTATTTGTAATTTTTAATAACAGAAGGTAGGATCTTTTCATGTTAAGATCTAAAGGGTGTGCTCAACCAATTAGCTGCCTTTTTTTTTTAGATAACCTACATTATGTTCTGGTTAAAACAATTAATTTGGGTGAGAATAATCCAGGTTGAGATAAATGAAGTTGGTGGATGTCAAAGAGCCTTATGAGATTGTAGACAGCTTATGGTGGCTTAAATGAAGAAGGGTCAGATGCTGAAGGTATTTTAAGTTTGCCAAGTGTGTTAGTAATATCACTCTTCAGGTACCATGCTGTGTAACGAAATGGATGCATTATGTCTTGGATGGTCTGTTGAGTGAATGTGGCTTCCAAAAACCTTCTCCATCGCTTGAAAAAACGTGGTGTAGAGCGGAGATTTGATGTGATTATGTCCAATCTTTCCAAATAAAATAATGACGTCATAGCTTTTATAACCGCGGGTAGACTAGGCGGTGTTGCCATAATCCAGTGAGACATGATAGTCCTGCGGGCTACAAGAAGACAGATATGAGCCCAGTGTGGTATGTTTTGTAAGTCCATTTCAGACGAGGAGGAGGCTGAAAGTGGTATGCTGAACAGGCATAGTAGGCAGTCATTATGTAAACGGATATGGCTGATTTTGTTAATATAGGCTATCACAGCATTCCAGTAATTGGTAACAGCAGAGCATTCCCAAAGCCTGTGGAGCAATGTGGGATGGGGCAGTGAGCACCATGGACATAGCGCTTGAGACGTGCCTGCTTTGTTGAAACTAAATGGGAAGTATGCTCTGTGGATAATCTTAAATTGAGTCTCACGGCATGTTTCAGATGTTGTGAGTTTTCGGATCTCAAGGATTTTGTCTGGTAACTCTTCGTCCCCCAGTAGGTGGGACCATTTTTGGAAAGGTGTAAGGCGGTACTTCCGCAATTGGTGTTGAATGAGGTGAGAATAGATGTTGGAGATAGAGTAGTCTTTGCTCTGAAGTATGTTATCGATGAAGGACGGTTTAAAAGGATCAGATTCAGGACCACAGCAGGATCTCAAATAATCAGTGAGTTGGTGATAGAAGAAACTGTGAGTTAGTGGCAGGGAGAATTCCTGCATCAAGGTGTGATAGGGTTTGAATTTACCTGGCTTGTCTTGATATATCGAGGTTATCTTCGTGAAGCCCCTGGATTGCCATTGAGTGAAGGCTTTATGTAGAGTGGAAGGTATGAACATAGGGTTGCTTGTATTCTTAGATGTCTAGAAATGCTAGAAGGCAGTCCAAGTAGTTTTCTGACCTCCCTCCAGGTGATGACAGTATCTCTGAAAAGTACACTAGTTTTGAGGTGGTGTGGCAGGTTGTTAGGATTAGAGTGGAGGATGCCTGATAGATCGTATGGGGAAGCCATAGAATCTTCTAATGCATAGTTGGAGTATTTGGATCCTCCTGTTAACCAATCTAGGTCCTGTCTAAGTAAACATGCTAGGTTATAAAAACGAATGTTGGGGAGTCCTGCCCCGCCCTTCGGGAGACATAGTTTTTGAAGCGCAATGCGTGGTTTTTTGCTAGACCATAGGAAAGCTGTTAATGCCCTCTGGATTTTTTGTACATCTGAGTGCCTCAGTAAAAGAGGTATGGTCTGCATGGGGTAGAGCAGGCGTGCAAATGAAACGATTTTAAAAAGGTGGCATCTCCCAAAAAGCGAGAGGGGAAGGGCCCCCCAAGCCTCCAATTCCCTAACAATTTTGGCAATCAAGGGGGGGTAATTAAGTAGATATAAAGAGGATGGATCCCGTCCTATATGAATACCTAAGTACGTAATATGTTGAGATGCAATGGTCAGCGGGGATAAATGTTTCCATTTAGTAGATAGGCATGGGTGTAGTGCTAAGATTTCACTCTTATCAAAGTTTATACAAAAGCCAGAGCAGAGTCGAAAGGCCGCAAAGAGTTGTTTAAGTCTGTCAAAGTCTGATATGGGGTCGGTAGAAAACAATAAAATATCATCCGCAAATAGTGCAGAACGGAGTGTTTGGTTTCCCATAGTGATGCCACTAACCCCTTCAGCTGAGTTGAGGATTCTAGATATAGGTTCAAGCGCAATGTTGAACAACAACGGGGATAGGGGGCAGCCCTGTCGCATTCCCATTGCTAAGGGGATAGTGTCTGAAATAAAATCCGGGGTGACAAGGCGTGCCGTCGGTGAGGCATACATTTGTGAGAGGAATCGTGTGATTTGACCCGAAAAGCCAAATTTTTCCATTACTGTGAAAAGCCATGAGAAACCAATGTTGTCAAAGGCTTTTTCCGCGTCTAGGGACATGATAGCGACGCCTTGATCAGGGTGGGTTTTAGCATATTCTAGAGCCATTAAGACCTTACGAATGTTTAG
The DNA here is from genome assembly GCA_037952835.1 of Lithobates septentrionalis. NCBI lineage: Eukaryota > Metazoa > Chordata > Amphibia > Anura > Ranidae > Lithobates > Lithobates septentrionalis. The sequence continues at coordinate 2,226,074 of JBBDGP010000284.1, read as the reverse complement.
TGTAGCTGATCGTCCTGAGACAAAACCAGATTGGGCTGGGTGTATGAGGGACGGAAGCAAGAGGGCTAAGCGTGATGCTACTATTTTAGACAGGATTTTTACATCAACATTAATTAACGAAATTGGACGATAGGAGCCTGGAAGTAGGGGATCTTTCCCTTTCTTGGAAATCAATTTGATATGGGCCTGCGTCCCTGTGGGGAGGTATGGACCTCCGTCCCACATGGCTGCATACACATGTTTCAGGGTGTCGGGAATAAAATCAGTCGTTAATTTGAAGAATTCCGCAGTGTACCCGTCGGGGGCCTGGAGCTTTAGCAGAAGCCGTAGATTTTATCGTACGTCGTATGTCTTCTAACGTGATAGGCGCATTAAGTGCTTCCAGTTGTGCCGTTTGAAGTTTGGGCAGACGTATCTTGTCTAGCAGAGCTTCCGCGGCAAGTTGAGCTGGGTCTGCTCAGTATAATTCAGTATAATATTCTGCAAGTAGTTTGCTAACTTCAGCAGGCGAGGCAACTAGCGAGCCGGAAGCATTTCTCAAGGTAGAGATATGTGTAGGACGTCTTGGTCCTGAACATAATCTGGCCAGCAATCTGCCTGCCTTGTTGCCAAACTTGTGAAAGTGAAGAGTGGAGTACGAAGTTTTAGCAGCTTCGTGATGTTCTGCCCAAAGATCAAAGGCGCATTTGGCTTGCCTCCATTCCTGTATGTTAGCTAAGGTGCGGTTTAGTGTTAACTTCTCATGGGCCAAGCGTAAGGCTTCACTTGCTTGCATATATTGTTGTCGGTGTGCTTTTTAAATTGGACGGTGTAGGAAATGATTTTACACCGTAGGAAGGCTTTACCTGCTTCCCAGAAGAGGTTTGGGTCAGAAATATGTGCTCCATTTGTGGAGATATATTCTTCCCATGTTTGATGCAATACGTGTCGGAAGTCTTCACTATCCGCCAAGTATGAAGGGAAACGCCAGGTAGGGGAAGGAGTTGAAGATGTGGTCTGAGTCATGTGGACTGCGATAGGGCTGTGATCTGAAATTCTGGCGTCATTAATGTCTGGGGTATTGATTACAGAGACTAAGGCTGGGGAGGCAAAGAAGTAGTCTATACGAGAAAAAGTATTATGTGGGGGCGAAAAAAAGGTGTACTCTCGATCCGTTGGATGCATTAGGTGCCAAAAGTCGACAAAATGCAGTCAATGGAATGCGCTAAGGGGGTAGAGTCTGGTGTATGAGAGGTAGCGGTACGTGACCTTTGCGTAGGGCGATATGTGCGATCTGCCAGTGTAGACATGACCGAATTGAAGTCCCCGCCCACTAAATGCAACACCTCGGGGGCAGTGAGAACCCTCTGAACCATGTCCTGGAAAAAGGAAGTGTCTGGAGAGTTGGGAGCATATATATTGGTGACAGCCACTGCTTTGTCGCCTATGGTCATATGTAAAGTCAGTTTGCGGCCTAGGGAGTCAGCCCTAACCTCTCTGATAGAGTGTCATAGGTTTTTGTCTACTAAAATAGCTACACCTGCTTTACGGCCTACTGCAGGAGACCCATATACAGAGCCTACCCACATTTTTTGAAGGCGTGCTAAATCGTCTGCGGAGAGGTGTGTCTCCTGTATAGAGCCACATCTGCCCGGAGACGTCGCAAGTGTCTAAGAATGGACATACGTTTATTCGGGGATCGGAGCCTCTTGATATTCAACAAAATAAATTTCAGGTGACTCCCATCGGTTGAGAAAGACATGACTGGAGATAATAATTGTATTGTGTAAGAGGCTTGTCAAGAATTGGGACGTTGCCACACAACAGCTGATGTGACGAGCACGGCGCTCGCGGAGACATTACCCCCAGCTGTCGTTGTATGTAAGTTTATGACATTCTAGCTCATTTATTAAAGTGTATTTCATACGGGATCACGCTATGTGCATTTTTTTTGTTTCGATACTGCACTGTGTAACGCTACATGACGGGCGTTGAGGAACAGGAGGCGAGATACGTTGGAGGGTCCTTGGCCAGCAGTTGGGATTATTCGAGCTCGGCGCTCGTGGGTTGAGGCTTGCGCTCATTGGTCACAAGTGAGTGCAACCCCCCCTCTCTCCCCCTTATCCTGCTTTCCCTCCCCTCCTGTGTTCTCCACATCAAACGGTATCACACCATATGCTGTTTTACTTGTTTTTTCTGCATATCACACACCGCACCTGTGAGCAACGCCATCTGCTGCATTTTTGGATTTCACTATCTGCTGGGCTTCAAACATATATGCTGTATACCTTACAGCTGTAAGGTAAGGGGCCTGTGGACACGGAGGTGTTCCCACTGAAGATCACTCCCCTCCTTTAATTTACACCATTGTGTTTTGGATTTTCACTCAGAAGTGTCACATTTGGTGGCGGGACTGTTTTTTCACATTTTTTTATATTATTTTATTTACCATACATGATTTTGTCTCTTGTATGCCGAGTTCCTCTTTATGTTTGGATCATACTTGTTAGCTGCTAAGTGTTTGGTTTTTTACAACACTTACCACCGGGACTATTATACATATATTTTTTGTCTTTATTTCATTTATTTGTTTATTCATGCACTCAGTGTGTTGATATGATTTATTTTTTAGCATAATCTACGCATTTTACTGTATATGATCACCTTTGTTATTTTGCACTTGTTCTGGCTGCCTTTCATACTCATGTGCACTGTTCATTGATATGTATTGTAATATATTTTCTTTGTTGCTTCACGTTAGCACTTTTTCTCTATACACCATATAGTGGTATTCCCATTTAGTTAATTATTTATTTGCACATGCCAGCTTTCTTCCCCATTCTCTTTTTACCGATCTTTTATTGATGTTTTTAGGTCATCCGATATGTTTGTTATATGCACTTTAGTCTAGCCCCCTCCCCCCTCCCTTCATTCCCTTCCTATCACAGCGCAACTACCACCCCCCTACTTTTTAGGCTTGTCAAGAAGCCTCCTGATATGTACAGCGTCAACCGTACAGGAATCACCCGAGTGTTGTAGGTCACATAAAAGGATAGGTACTAAAAAGGCAAACATGAATTGCATAACTTTTAAGCAATAAGAATTGAACTGTAACAAGATAAAGTTTTGGTTAAAGTGAAACAAACTACAAACAGTGTACTTCACTTTTTTCCACATGGGGTTCAACTAACCATAACAGCTCTCAGCGGTCCGCTAGCTCCTCACATATGGGCAAGATGTTAGCTAAGAGGAGTGGAGGGAGGTAGGAAAGGATGGGGAAGAGGGGAGGGGGGGGAGGGGGATAGGTAGGGGTTGGTAGAGAGGGGTAGGCAAAGGAAGGAGGGTCAGGGAAAGGGCTACTTGCATCTGTGCCATGAGGTAGGCTCAGATGAGAGAGGGCTCAGTCAAAGGGTCTGCCCAGTGAAGGGTCGATAGCTGTGGAGATTACATGAGTCCCTAGGGTGACCCCTTAGGCAAGCATAATGTGGTCACTGGGGGGTTGTAACACAAGCTGGGGAGCAACAGAACAGAACCTTGAGCTAGCAAGTAGCAACAACAATGGGTGACATTACAAATAATCAGAATAACAAATGAAATAAAAAGATAACAGGTTAGAGATAATGGGGGGTAATATTACCCATCCGTGGAAGCACGATTGGCTAGATAAAGTTCCTGGGGTCCTTCAGCGATTTTCAGAGCGGTCCTCCTGGTTGGTGAAGCGGCTGCGTTCGTATGGAGGTTTGGTGGGGCTGCGTTGATGTTTGGGTGGTGCCTTTGCTGCCGATGGCGATGACAATGGTGAATTCTCTTCAGTGTTGCTGTGTTTCATCTCGGTGCCTCGAGTGGCAAGATAATGTTCCGCCTCCTCAGGTGTGTTGAATGTGAGGTGTTCTCCTTCATGCGTTTGGATGCAGAGAATAGCTGGATAGGCTAAGGAGAACCGGATTTGGTTGTGATGTAGGGTTGAGCAGATCGGTGAAAACGCTTTACGTTGCTTCATCACCTCCATGGAATAATCTGCGAAAAGTAGGAGTTTTGCACCATCGTCCATTTAAGAACGTGAACAGCAAAATTTTTGCATTATAGCATTCATGTCCGCGTAGTTGAGGTACTTTACAATAACATGGCGGGGTTTGGCGCGGGTTTCTGAGAATTGACCTATGCGGTGCGCGCGTTCAATAGTGCAGGGTATGCGAAGGCCCAGTTGTTCTGGGATGATTTTTGCGCATATATTTGTTAGCTGTGCTGTGGATACTGATTCTGGCAAACCAATGATGCGTAAATTGTTTCTCCTCGAACGATTTTCCAAATCGTCGAGTTTGTCCCAGATGTCCCTGTTAGTAGCTGTGATGCGTGCCACCGCTGCAGATGAAGCTGTGAGTTCATCTTCCAGGGAGGATATCCTCTCCTCCACCTGAGTGATTCTCTGTGCCTGTGCTTGTAAATCAATGTGAAGCTGCTCTAGCCCTCTATGAACTGCAGTGTCCACAGTAGCTGTAAGAGTAGGGCCCAGCAGTGTAACTACTGCTTGTGCAATTCCAGCAGGGGAGGCAGGGTCCATACCTGTCATGTCTGGAGCCGAGGGGGGCTGTGGCTGCGTGTGTGCCTGCTCCGTCATGCCTGGGGCGGCCGCCATCTTGGCTGTGTCTGCCGCTGTCTCTCCTCCAGGGGATATTGTGGATGACACCGCCCGGGCGTACGATCGCTCCACAAAGCGATCCATGGGAGCCCGCTGTGATTCAGCAATGTGAGGGGGAGTCTCCTCAGAGCAATAGCCGGCTTAGATAGCAGATTTGTGAGGAGCGCTGCGGGAGCTGGAGCTATCTACCTCCTCCTCATGTGGCGCCGGAACCGGAAGTCTCTTAGCTGCCTTTACATCCTAGTAGATAGGGATGTGCTGGAACGGTAGTGTGTCGATCTGCTTGCTAGGATATGACAGGAGAACTGAGGAGACTGGGATCCAATAAATGTTACTCTCTGGAAACAACCAAGTTGCTGCCTGGAAATTAATTTGGATTGTAGGAGTTTGCATTCTAGGCCTGTCCGTGAACTCCTGTTTCCACAACAATACTAATAATTACGGTACATGAAATTATTAGCCTTCATGAAATTATTAGCCTTCAATCTTTATTTAACAGGAAGGAATTTTGTTAAAGTTCCAACTTTAAGGTGACAAGGACTCACTGGCTTCCAAATGGGTCCCTAAAGCATCCTTTACTATTAATGAGATACCATCATGGGGCAGAAAATTGGGACAGAAAAATGATTAGCTTGCTGTACAGAGAGAAACGTGTGATCACTGGTCTCTATTACTGGACGAGGCATATACAATAAATGGTCACTTGACAGCAGATTTAAATAAAATATCTTTAAGAACCTAGGCATTTGTGATTTATGATATATTTCTGCATGCATAAGCTCAGACAAATAATAAAATAACACTAGTGCCTTGTTTCCTTCCCTCATTTCAAGTCTCTAGTGTCCTGCCCTCATCACTAACCCTTATATCCTGCTCTAGTTACTAGTTTCATGTTTTCTTCTCTTATCTCTAGCCTCTTGTTTCCTTTCCTCATCTTTAGTCCCTTTTGTTTTCTTACATCATCCTCAGTCCTTTGTTTGCTTCCTTCATCTCTAGTCACTTGTTTCCTTACCTCATTATTAGTCCCTTGTTTTATTCCCTCATCTCTAGTCTCTTGTTACCTTCCCTCATCTCATAGTCTCTTTATTTTCTTCCTTTATTTTTAGTCCCTTGTTTCCTTCTTTTATCTCTGGTAACTTGTTTCCTTGCCTCATTACTAGCCCCCTGTTTCCTTCCCTTAACTTTAGTCTCTAGTTTCCTTCATCATCACAAATCCCTTTGTCAGGAAGCCCATGCCAGCAACCAAGATGGTGGTGACAGAACTTCAGTTCATGTGGAGAGATTGGCGAGGGCGTGCATTTGCACGCACCTATGTGCGCACCTTTGCGCGCGTCTGTGCGCATGCCTTTGCACGCGTCTGTGCGTGCACGTGTGTGTGAGCGCTAATTGTGACAGTCATGGCATGGCGCCGAAATGCCTATTTAAACAGGGTCAGTACCTGGACTCAGTGCTGTCTGCTCTACAGCGTTCCCTGTGTGTCTTGCATTTGCTTACCTTATTTTCGTTCCTGTTGTGACCCGGCTTGCTTCCTGACGTTCCTGTTTCCTGCCTGCATCTGACCTCGGCTTGTCCTGCACTCCGCATCTGCCTGTTCTTTCTGCCACTCTGCTGCCAGCCCGTTGACAACTCGGCCTATATCCTGACTCCACTTCTGCCTTAGCCTCTGTTCCTGATGTGCCCGCTTGTGTATGACCCGGCCTGCCTGTACCTGCCTTCTCTTCAGCCTTGGAGGTGCCACCATCCCTCCTGCTGCTGTATCTGCACTTCCACTTGTGGGGTCCCGGTGGCTGCTTGTTCCAGCTTCCTACCTACTACTGTTCTTGGACTTCTACAGAAACCTCTACAGTCCGGCCAGGAGTTCGATCCAGCTCCAGGTTCAGCGATCCTGCCAGGCACTCATGCGACTCTGCATTTCGGCGCTTCCTGTCAGCTCTATCAGTGGCTCCAAGTCAGAGCTGTAAGAGAGGCCATCAGAGGTTTCTCAGCAATCATATCTCCCATTACAAGTTTAACCAAACAAGGCACAAGATTCTGTAGGTCTGCGGAAGCTCAGAAAGCTTTCAACAACTTTCAACACCCTAAAGAGACTTCTGTCCTGAAACATCCTGATCCAGTCCTGCCCTACGTCTTAGAAGTAGACACTTCGGAAACAGCGGTCAGAGCAATATTATCTCAGAGGCAGGGAGCTAAAGCTCTACTGCATCCAGTTGCTTTTTTTCCCGCAAGCTGTCAAATGCAGAAAGGAACTATGATGTTGGGGACTGTGAACTTTTGACCTTCAAAGCCACCCTGAAGGAATGGAGGTACCTGCTAGAGGGGGCCGCACACCCAATCTTGATTTATACCGATCATAAAAACCTTGAGTATTTAAGAACAGCAAAGAGATTGAAACCCTGACAAGCCAGGTGGGCACTGTTCTTTTCTAGATTCACCTTTCACATAACGTTCAGCCCCAGATCCAAGGATACAAAACCCGATGCGCTATCACTCATGTTCACTAAATCTGAGGAAATCTCATCTCCAGATACCATTCTATCCTCTGGGAACTTCATGTTACTTCAAGGAGAGTTGATGGAACAAATTAAACAAACCTTAGTAAGGAACCCCTCACCAGCAGGAGTCACTCTACTGGCAACGGACGGGCTACTTTGGCACGAAGGCAAGGTCTTTGTGCCGGAGTATCTCCGAATTGCCATCCCGGGGCGATGCCATGATCATGTGCTGGCAGGTCATTTTGGCATTGGCAAGACAACTGAATTAGTGCAACTGACATTTTAGTGGCCTGAGGTGGAAAAGGATTGTAGGAAACATGTGTAATCTTGCACCACTTGCATCCACAATAAAACCAGTAGATCCAGGGCCTGGGGTCTGCAAAAACCCTTGCATGTCCCTAGCTGACCTTGGAAGATGATCTAAATAGATTTTATTGTAGAACTCCCCCTATCTGAGGGCCACAATGCTATTTTTGTAGTTGTCGATAGGCTGTCTAAGGTGGCACACTTCCTGCCCATGAAGGGCACACCAGCTGCTCAGGAAATGGCTTGAACCTTTGTTAAAGAGATCATAAGGCTTCACAGGATCCCGGCCAATATTGTGTCCGACAGGGGGGTCCAGTTTACATCAAGATCCTGGAGAGCTTTATGTGATGCCCTCAGAATTAAACTTTCATTCTCTTCTGCATATCACCCACAAACAAATGGGCAGACGGAGAGGACTAATCAAACCCTCAAACAGAACCTGCAATGTTTTTCCTCATTTTCTCAAGACGACTGGGTCCCTCTGCTTCCCTGGTCGAGTTTTCATACAACAATTCAGTTCACTCAGCCACAAAACATTCTCCATTTTTTGCAAACTACGGTTTCCACCCTTCTTTTTTGTCTAATACATTACCAGATTCCCCTGTACCAGAAAACTATTCTGAAACTATGAATTTCTTCAACTCCAATAATAAACTGTTACAGGAAACAATGGCCAAGACACAGGCGTACAATAAGGAGGTTTTTGACAGAAAAAGAAGGGGAGAATTGATCACGAACCCTGGTGACCAAGTGTGGCTAACAACAACTAATTTGAAACTAGCCTGTTCCTTTGAAGAAACTGGGCCCTAAATTTGTGGGACCATTTCTGGTGAAGAGACGGATTAATGAGGTTGCTTATGAATCAGAATTGCCTGAGTCATTTAGAATCCATCCTTTGTTCCACATAACCTTATTGAAACCTGCTATCCCTGATCCCTTTCCAGGACGAAGCACCGGCCCACCTGAACCTGTAATTATTGACGGAGAGGAAGAGTTTGAGGTGGAAACAATCTTAGACTGCAGGAAAATGAGAAATCAGGTCCAGTTGCTGATAAATTGGAAAGGGTATGGGCCAGAAGACAACTCCTGGGAACCAGAAGGTAATATTCATGCCCGAAATTTGGTTCAAGCTTTCAAGAACTCCCATCCTGACAAGTGGACCAAGTTGGGCATCCGGAGGCTGCCCTTTGGGGGGGGGGCAGTGTCATGAAGCCCATGCCAGCAACCAAGATGGTGGTGACAGAACTTCAGTTCCTGTGGAGAGATTGCTGAGGGTGCGCTTGCGCGCACCTTTGCATACGCGCGCAAACGCTAATTGTGACAGTCATGGCGCCAAAATGCCTTTTTAAACAGGGTCAGTACCTGGACTCAGTGCTGTCTGCTCTACAGCCTTCCCTGTGTGTCTTGCATTTGCTTACCTGACTTCTGTTCCTGTTGTGACCCAGCTTGCTTCCTGATGTTCCTGTTTCCTGCCTGCATCTAACCTCGGCTTGTCCTGCACTCTGCTTCTGCCTGTTCCTTCTGTCACTCTGCTGCCAGCCCATTGACAACCCAGCCTGTATCCTGACTCCGCTTCTGCCGCAACCTCTGTTCCTTATGTATGACCCGGCCTGCCTGTACCTGCCTTCTCTTCAGCCTTTGAGGTGCCACCATCCCTCCTGCTCCTTCCACCTGTGGGGTCCTGGTGCCTGCTTGTTCCAGCTTCCTACCTACTACTGTTCTTGGACTTCTACAGACACCTCCACAGTCCAGCCAGGAGTCCGATCCAGCTCCAGGTTTAGCAATCCTGCCAGGCACTCATGTGACTCTGCATCTTGGCACTCCCTGTCAGCTCTATCAGGAGCTCTAAGTCAGAGCTGTAAGAGAGGCCGTCCTCTGCATATCAGGCTCCACCATCAGGTACGTGACACCCTTATTTCATTTTCTCTTTACTAATTTCTTGTTTCCTACTCTTATCTCCAGTCTCTTGTTGCTTTCCCTCATCTACAGTGCCATTATTTTTTTTCATCATCACCAGTCCCTTGTTTTCTTCCTCCATCTTTAGTCCCTTATTTCACTATGTCATTTCTAGTCCTTTGTTTTCTCCCCTCCTCACTAGTCCCTTGTTTCCTTACCTCATCAGTGGTCTTCTTACCAGGTATGTTACAGTCTAGTAGAGCTACTTGAGAAACCTTCTTACATACTTTAATCTCCATCCAGTTATGTGACATCATAGCAACAGGCTCTGCATTCACTCATAGGGATTGATGGCTTTAGTAAACTGATCTCTACATTCTACCAAAAACAAATCAGGCCACAGCATTGATAAATGAGAATGACTTTCTTGTTATTTAAAAAAAATTCCCATACTTAAAGTGTTTGCAAAACCTCTTAAATAAAAAATGAACAAAGCACATCCTCTTTCTGCTATCTGCATGAGTCACTTCTGTCTAACTGGATACCACAGAATCCATGATGATGTCCTTGACCCCCTGCAGCACACAAAAAGTTACTGACACTAACTCACTAATGCATGTGTTTCTCTAATGCCGCGTACACACGAGCGGACTTTACGGCGGACTTTGCCCGGCGGACTGGATTTCGTCGGACAATTCGATGTGTGTGGGCTCCAGCGGACTTTGTTTTCTCAAAAGTTGGACAGACTTATGCCGCGTACACACGGTCGGACTTTTCACCTGCAAAAGTCCGACGGATGCCGCCGGACAAAGTCCGGCGGAAAGTCCGACCGTGTGTGGTCTCCATCGGACTTCCGACGGACCGTTTCGGTCGGATTTTTGCGGAAATCCGACGTACTTTAGATTTGAAGCCTGCTTCAAATCTTTACGTCGTACCTCCGCCGGACTCAGTTCCTGACGGAAAGCCCGTTCGTCTGTATGCTAGTCCGAAGGACCAGATACGACGGAGGAGCAGGTTACTGCATCTCGTGCTCGCTGCAATAGGAAAAACAAATCTTCCTATTGCGGCGAGCGCGGGGCATACCAGGCCCTTAGGTCTGGTATGGATTATAAAGGGGAACCCCTACGCCGAAAAAACGGCGTGGGGTCCCCCTAAAATCCATACCAGACCCCGATCCGAGCACGCAGCCTTGCCGGTCAGGAAAGGGGGTGGGGACGAGCGAGCGCCCCCCCCCCTCCTGAACCGTACCAGGCCGCATGCCCTCAACATGGGGGGGTGGGTGCTTTGGGGGAGGGGGGCGCCCTGCGCCCCCCCCCCCAAAGCACCTTGTCCCCATGTTGATGAGGACAAGGGCCTCTTCCCAACAACCCTGGCCGTTGGTTGTCGGGGTCTGCGGGCGGGGGCTTATCGGAATCTGGGAGCCCCCTTTAATAAGGGGGCCCCCAGATCCCGGCCCCCCACCCTATGTAAATGAGTATGGGGTACATGGTACCCCTACCCATTTACCTAGGTAAAAAGTGTCAGTAATAAAACACAACACAGGTTTTTAAAATAATTTATTAAACAGCTCCGGGGGGGGGGGTCTTCTTCCGTCTTCGGGGGTCCCTCCGGTTCATCTCCTCCCGGCGTCCGGTTGGTTCTTCTCCGCTCTCCGGCCTCTTCTCCCGGTGTCCCAGGTCTTCGGCCGGCCCCTCCGCTTTCTTCAGGTAGCTCTATTGCCAGCGGAGGTCCGGACTTCTGGGCTTCTTGGCTTCTTGTGTTCTCTTCTCTTCTCTTCCCCCAGATGTTGACACAACGCTCTCTCCGGCTGGACTGGTCTCTGAGGGCTGCGTTGTGACTTATATAGGCGGAGACCCCGCCCCCATATGATGTCACAGTCCCTGGGCATGCTGGGACTGTGACGTTTTAGGGGGCGTGGTCGACCACGCCCCCTAAAACGTCACAGTCCCAGCATGCCCAGGGACTGTGACATCATATGGGGGCGGGGTCTCCGCCTATATAAGTCACAACGCAGCCCTCAGAGACCAGTCCAGCCGGAGAGAGCGTCGTGTCAACATCTGGGGGAAGAGAAGAGAAGAGAACACAAGAAGCCAAGAAGCCCAGAAGTCCGGACCTCCGCTGGCAATAGAGCTACCTGAAGAAAGCGGAGGGGCCGGCCGAAGACCTGGGACACCGGGAGAAGAGGCCGGAGAGCGGAGAAGAACCAACCGGACGCCGGGAGAAGATGAACCGGAGGGACCCCCGAAGACGGAAGAAGACCCCCCCCCCCGGAGCTGTTTAATAAATTATTTTAAAAACCTGTGTTGTGTTTTATTACTGACACTTTTTACCTAGGTAAATGGGTAGGGGTACCATGTACCCCATACTCATTTACATAGGGTGGGGGGCCGGGATCTGGGGGCCCCCTTATTAAAGGGGGCTCCCAGATTCCGATAAGCCCCCGCCCGCAGACCCGACAACCAACGGCCAGGGTTGTTGGGAAGAGGCCCTTGTCCTCATCAACATGGGGACAAGGTGCTTTGGGGGGGTGCGCAGGGCGCCCCCCTCCCCCAAAGCACCCACCCCCCCATGTTGAGGGCATGCGGCCTGGTACGGTTCAGGAGGGGGGGGGCGCTCGCTCGTCCCTACCCCCTTTCCTGACCGGCCAGGCTGCGTGCTCGGATCGGGGTCTGGTATGGATTTTAGGGGGACCCCACGCCGTTTTTTCGGCGTAGGGGTTCCCCTTTATAATCCATACCAGACCTAAGGGCCTGCGACGGGGCTCGCAAGGTTTCAATCTCGCCAAAAAAAGCGGCGAGATTGAATTCCTTTTCTAGTCCCGTCGTACCAAAGTCACGTTCAAAATGAACGGACTTGTCCGCGTGTGGGAAAGTCCGTTCGTTCTGAAAGTCCGTCGGGAAGACCGGATTCCGGAAAGTCCGGCCGTGTGTAGGCAAGTCCGGCCGTTCAGAAAGTCCGGCGGTAGTCCGCCGGAAGTCTGGCGGCAGGTACGTCGGACCTAGCTTTCTAGAAAGTCCGACCGTGTGTACGCGGCATTAGATTTGAAACTTGTTTAAAATGTATCCGTTGAAATCGAGTCCGGTCGAAAAGTCCGCCGTCTGTATGCTAGTTCGACGGACTAAAAAGCCACGCTAGGGCAGCTATTGGCTACTGGCTATGAACTTCCTTGTTTTAGTCCGGTCGTACGTCATCACGTACGAATTCGACGGACTTTGATGGATTGTGTGTAGGCAAGTCCGTTCATTCAGAAAGTCTGTCGTAAAGTACGTCGAAAAATCCGCCGGGCAAAGTCCGCCGTAAAGTCCGCTCGTGTGTACGCGGCATAAGAGTTCATAGAGAGGAGGTGTCCCTTCCTTCCAGATTATTTTCCCACTCATACCCCCCCCCCCCTTTTGCCCTCTTTTTTCCTTCCCTTTACTTCCCTTTATTTTTTCTCCTTTGATGTTTTGTAATTTAATGTAATGTGAATAATGCGCACATAGGTGTGTCCCCCAACGCAATTGTGGAATATATGATTATTAAATTTTTAATTATATTATCTGACCTTATTAAACATTGAGGCAAACATTTTTTCTTGGGAAGGTAGACTATTGGTACTCAATAGATATATATTGTACTCTAAACTTATGCATTTGCTTGTTACAATGAAATCTCTTTGTTTATTGTAAATTTAACCCTTGTTTTTTATATCTGAAAACCTAATAAAATATCCTTTTACTTCTTTTGTTTGTAATTAAATATCAAGTCTTTAAGAAAGGTAATACATCATTTTTCATGTATATTGTAAAACAACATCATATGAAAGGTTATGCATTTTTGTGAGCTGAGAACAACAATTAACAATACTTAAAATTTAGAAGAAAATACTTCAGAGAAAGTGTATTTTAAACTAAATATTTGATAAAATTCATTACAGCAGAAACATTTTGTGATCAAGCATATTGTACGTATTAGGAATTTGAAACCTCACATACCAGTGATAAGTGATGCAAGCAGCCAGTAGCAGATTGCATGACTCACTACAAATGGTAGCTTAAGTAAATATATTGCTTCGATATTTCCTGCATTTTGCAACTGCCTACAAATTAGCAGTGTAGGTCAACATAAAACCAGAAAAAATAAGTAATAGGAAGGTATTAAAATATATGTAATCCCTAATAATGTACTGCTCTTATTTGCTACCTATTGGTTTGTTAAAAATACAGTATAAAGTACCTTGTTTAAAGTGGTTGTAAACCCTTTACTACCACTTTATCTCCTATATTCGCACCGTTTAGAAGATATTCACTGTATCCGCACATGCTGATGTCATCGGCACATGCGCACTGAAGAAACGGCTCGCTCGTCCCACTTCCTCAGTATCTGTGCCGTGACCGGCGGCACCCGTGCCCATTCGCAGGAGTGACATCATCGCGGCTGCGGCTAATCACAGCGCCGGAGCCCGCAGACCTGGTCGCTGGTCACATCGGTACACAGAGACCGCTCCAACAGCTTCATTCTAAGGTAAGTATTTCATAATGAGCTAGTATGCATCGCATACTAGCTCATTTTGAAATAATTATGCCTTTGTCTTGTTGGGTTTTTTTTTGTTTTTTGTTTTTTTTAGAGAGAATTTACAACCACTTTAATCTGCTAGATACGGGAAAAATATGCATTGATCCTGTCAGAAATCCAGTAAGCTTGTAACTTCCTGTGTCTCTGCTACAGTGAAATTTCAAGAAGTGTTTATGGCCTTGTCCATTTTACCTAACAACTCCCCCTTTTCTTACTGAGAAGAGGAGCGGGGTAGTTTTCTGTGGTCCAAACCATCAGGAACAACCTAAGGCAGCAACACTGCTTCCCCATAGATACAGGATGGTAAGAGAGCATTGTCAGCCTAGGATAGGAATTATGTTAGGCTCCCTATGAAAAATGAAGAAGAAGATCCTAAAAAAAGTTTCGTATACAGCCACTACGTCCAATGTTATAAGCTGCAAGATATGTACATTTGAATATTTGTTTTATATTCACAATAAGGACTCTTATGCCCCGTACACACGATCGGACATTGATCATTCCGACAACAAAATCCATGGATTTTTTCCGACGGATGTTGGCTCAAACTTGTTTTGCATACACACGGTCGCACAAAGATGTCGGAATTTCCGATCGCCAAGAACGCGGTCACATACACCACGTACGACGAGACTATAAAAGGGCAGTTCAGATCCAAGCGCAGCACCCTTTGGGCTCCTTTTGCTAATCTAGTGTTAGTAAAAGTTTGGTGAGAGACGATTCGCGCTTTTTCAGACTCGTGGCTTTCAGATCGTTTTCTGCTGTTCAGTTTGTGCTTGTGGGTTTGTATCTGGTCTTCAGTGCGTGCAGCGAGTACAATTGACTTGTCATTGTGTTTGTTCGTTACTGATTTTCAGGTCGCTCTTCACAGGCCTTGCTGTTCTTCAGTGCGTTCTGTTACTTCGTTCTGAGCAGCCGACCGTTTTCTAGCCATGTTGCATATACGTACTCATCGTAGAGTTCGTGCTGTGCGGTGGTTGGTGTTGGGGTTAGGGATGAGCTTCGTGTTCGAGTCGAACCCATGTTCGACTCGAACATCGGCTGTTCGCCCGTTCGCCGAATTGCGAACGATATGGGCCGTTCGCGCCAAATTCGTGTGGCGCGTCATGGCCCATAATTCACTGCGGCTTCGCAGTGCATTGCTGGCTGATGATTGGCCAAGCATGCACTATGACCCGCATGCTTGGCCAATCACAGCGCCGCCTGAACAGAGAGCCGTAATTGGCCAAAGCCAAGGAGGCTTTGGCCAATTATGGCTCAGGGGATTTAGTACACGCCCCACACTATATAAGGCCGCCTGCACGGCGGCCCTGTGTAGTGTGTGTTCTGGTGTGCTGAGAGATAGAGAGAGAGACAGTGTCATTTGATTTGAGTTAGATAGATTAGGCAGAACAGTCAGTCAGTTAGCTGCACCTACAGTGTATTGTGTATATATATGCATCCCAGGTGTTGCATATATATATATACACTGTATTCAGTTTAGCTAGATCCGTTCCTGTTATCTTCTAGACTATTTACATTTAGTGCAGTGCGTCCTGCTCACAGTGTTCAGCTAGATCCGTTCCTGTTATCTTCTAGACTATTTACATTTAGTGCAGTGCGTCCTGCTCACAGTGTTTAGCTAGATCCGTTCCTGTTATCTTCTAGACTATTTACATTTAGTGCAGTGCGTCCTGCTCACAGTGTTCAGCTAGATCCGTTCCTGTTATCTTCCTACTGACAGGCAGGCTTGTCTGGTTACAGTATATAAAGCTACCTGAAGAAAATTACAGGTGTTCTATTTGATCCTATTAGTACCACGGTCAGGCAGCTAGACTATTTACATTTAGTACAGTGCGTCCTGCTCACAGTGTTCGGCTAGATCCGTTCCTGTTATCTTCCTACTGACAGGCAGGCTTGTCTGGTTACAGTATATAAAGCTACCTGAAGAAAATTACAGGTGTTCTATTTGATCCTATTAGTACCACGGTCAGGCAGCTAGACTATTTACATTTAGTACAGTGCGTCCTGCTCACAGTGTTCAGCTAGATCCGTTCCTGTTATCTTCCTACTGACAGGCAGGCTTGTCTGGTTACAGTATATAAAGCTACCTGAAGAAAATTACAGGTGTTCTATTTGATCCTATTAGTACCACGGTCAGGCAGCTAGACTATTTACATTTAGTACAGTGCGTCCTGCTCACAGTGTTCAGCTAGATCCGTTCCTGTTATCTTCCTACTGACAGGCAGGCTTGTCTGGTTACAGTATATAAAGCTACCTGAAGAAAATTACTGGTGTTCTATCCCAGCTTAGTGCAGCTACAGGCCATTAGTATGTCTGGAAGGCCAAGAAGGAGAGGCAGACAGTCACAAGCCAATAAGAGAGGGCAAGCAGGCTCTGTGTCTAGTGCTGGTCGTGGAGACGGTGCATCCTCATCAGCACGTGGCCATGGGACACGCTTGGCCTTTTTTTCGGCAGCTGGCCGTGTTGAGCCGCAACATGCGGAAGACTTGGTCGAGTGGATGACCAAACCGTCCTCATCCTCCTCATCCTCTCTCACCCAGGGTGCTTTGTCTGGCAAAGCAGCGGCCTCTTCCCTCAGCTCAATGTCATCAGTGACTCCTTCCCTAGCTCCACCATGTCCTCCTGAGGATTCCCTCGAACTGTTTGACCACAGTGTTGGGTACATGCTCCAGGAGGATGCCCAGCGTTTGGAAGGCTCTGATGATGATACTGAGCTTGATGAAGGCAGTAACATGAGCACGGACAGAGGGGGTGCCCAAGAAGGACAGCAATCTGGCAGTCATGCTCCCCCTGCTGCAGCATACTGCCAGGTTTGCTCCAGTGATGAGGAGGGAGGGGATGATGAGGTCACTGACTCAACGTGGGTGCCTGATAGGAGAGAGGAGGAGGAGGAGGAGGAGGAGGAGGAGGCGGCACATCACCAACGAGGCAGGATGCCCTCCAGGGGCCAGCCTAAGGGCAGCACATTGACTGCATCACACCCCAAAGCTCCACATGTGCAGGGCGCTGCAGTCTCTGCGCGTTATTCAAAAAGTTCTTTGGTGTGGGCCTTTTTTGAGACGAGTGCATCAGATCGCACCGCTGCTATTTGCAACATATGTCTCAAGCGTATCTCACGTGGCCAAAACATCTCCCGCTTGGGTACCACATGCTTGACCAGACATATGTTGACCTGCCATGCAGTTCGTTGGCAAGCGTATCTAAAAGACCCACACCAAAGAACAAAGAGGATCTCTCCTTGCTCCTCATCAGCTGAGATTTCCAACCCCACTAGACCTCCAGTCCTCTCTGAGACCTGCAGTGAGAGGAATGAAGGTGTAGAATTAGGTGTGTCACAGCCAAGTACTTGTGGGCAATCTGCTTTTGGTACACCGACGTCAGATTGTACCAGGCAAATTTCCCATGCCCCAGCTGCTGCACCGCCGAAAAAAGTTTGCTCCCAGCCATCCACATGCCCAGCGGTTGAATGCTAGCTTGGCAAAATTGCTAGCACTTCAACTGCTGCCTTTTCAGTTGGTAGACTCTGCCCCCTTCCGTGAGTTTGTGGAATGTGCGGTTCCTCAGTGGCAGGTACCCAAACGCCACTTTTTCTCACGGAAGGCGATTCCGGCTCTCTACCGGCATGTGGAAGGCAATGTCCATGCCTCGCTGGACAGGGCGGTCAGCAGTAAGGTGCATATTACCGCTGACTCATGGTCCAGCAGGCATGGACAGGGACGTTACCTAAGTTTCACGGCGCATTGGGTGACTCTGCTGGCAGCTGGGAAGGATGCAGGACAAGGTGCAGTAGTGTTGGAGGTTGTTCCGCCACCACGCCTCCAAAATGCTGATTGTGACACACCTCTCTCCTCCACCCCCTCCTCCTCTTTTTCCTCCATGGCCTCTTCCTCGGAACCAGCGGTGCTCCGTAGTCGTTCAAGGGGCTACGCAAGTACACAGGCCAAAAGATGCCATGCGGTGCTTGAGCTGGTGTGCTTGGGGGACAGGAGCCACACTGGGGCAGAGGTTCTGTCAGCTCTGCAGGGGCAGGTTCAGAGGTGGTTGACGCCACGCCAACTTAAGGCAGGAATGGTGGTTTGCGACAATGGCACCAACCTCCTCTCTGCCCTCCGACAGGGACAAATGACCCATGTGCCCTGTTTGGCTCACGTCCTTAACTTGGTGGTGCAGCGGTTCTTGGGCAGGTACTCGGGCTTACAGGATGTCCTGAGGCAGGCCAGGAAAGTCTGTGTGCATTTCCGCCGGTCATATAATGCCAGTGCTCGGCTGACGGACCTCCAAAAGGAGTTTAACCTGCCCAAAAACCGCCTAATCTGTGACATGCCCACCAGGTGGAACTCAACGTTGGCCATGCTGCAGCGGCTGCACACGCAGCAGAGGGCCATCAATGAGTACCTGTGCGACTATGGCACCAGGACAGGGTCAGGGGAGCTTGGTTTTTTTTCCCCACGCCAGTGGGCCATGATCAGGGATGCATGCACTGTCCTGTCACCATTCGAGGAGGCCACGAGGATGGTGAGCAGTGACAGTGCATGCATCAGTGACACTGTCCCCCTTGTCCACCTGTTGGAGCACACACTGCGTGGAATAATGGACAGGGCACTTGAGGCAGAACAGAGGCAGGAAGAGGAGGACTTCCTTAGCTCTCAAGGCCCCCTTTATCCAGACAGTGTTCCTGCGTGCCCGCCGATCACACAGGAAGAGGACGAGGAGGAGGAGGAGGAGGAGGAAAATTGTGTCAGTATGGAGGTGGAGCCTGGCACTCAGCATCAGCAGCAGTCTTTAAGGGATCAGTCCCAAGAAACACATGGACTTGTACATGGCTGGGAGGAGGTGGCTGCGGACGTTGTCGTCCTTAGTGACCCAGAGGACTCCGGACCGAATGCCTCAGCAAACCTACTCTGCATGGCCTCCCTGATCCTGCAAAGCCTGCGTAAGGATCCTCGTATTCGTGGTATCAAGGAGAAGGACCAATACTGGCTGGCAACCCTCCTTGATCCACGTTACAAGGGTAAGGTTGCGGACCTTATCTTGCCATCGCAGAGGGAGCAGAGGATGAAACATCTTCGGTAGGCCTTGCAGAAAGGTCTGTGCAATGCGTTCCCAGAGACTGGGAGGTTACAAACTCCTGTTTCTGGACAACGTGTTGCTGAGGCTTCGGTCAGTCAAAGAAGGAGCGGTGGAGAAGGTGGCCGTCTGACCGATGCATTCAGACAATTTTTTGGTCTGCAGCCCCAAGGTATGATCGGTTCCAGCAACCATCGCCAGCGTCTGTTTTACATGGTGCAGGAATACCTAGGGGCAAGATCAGACTTGGACACCTTTCCCACCGAAAATCCTCTGGGTTACTGGGTCTTGAGGATGGATCACTGGCCAGAGCTTGCACAGTATGCAATTGAGCTACTGGCCTGTCCTGCATCCAGCGTTCTTTCGGAACGCACATTCAGTGCTGCTGGAGGCGTGGTAACCGATCACAGGGTGCGTCTGTCCACCGACTCGGTCGATCGGCTGACCTTCATAAAAATGAATCAGTCTTGGATCACCACCAGCTACCAAGCACCTGATGCTGATGTAACCGAATAATTTTTTTTGAAATCTCAGATCCCTTCAAAGACTGCCTATGCTGATGCTGAGTGACTATCCCTGAGTAATTATCCTCTTCCTCCTCAATCATCACGCTGATAGCTTGTAAGAACATTTTTGGTTCTGGGCGCAACCACCAGTGCCTAAGGCACAATTTTTCAGCCCCTGTTTAACAGGGGCGTGTAATTACAATTTTTGATGTAATACTTTGCAGCAGGGCTCATTCCTGCATTCCAACTAGAGTGTCTGTGAGGGGTTGCAGTGTTGTGGCACCAGCACCAGTGCCTAAGGCCCAATTTTTCTGCCCCTGTCTAACAGGGGCGTGTAATTACAATTTTTGATGCAATACTTTGCAGCAGGGCTCGTTCCTGCGTTCCAACTAGAGTGTCTGTGAGGGGTTGCAGTGTTGTGGCACCAGCACCAGTGCCTAAGGCCCAATTTTTCTGCCCCTGTCTAACAGGGGCGTGTAATTACAATTTTTGATGCAATACTTTGCAGCAGGGCTCGTTCCTGCTTTCCAACTAGAGTGTCTGTGAGGGGTTGCAGTGTTGTGGCACCAGCACCAGTGCCTAAGGCCTAATTTTTCAGCTCCTGTTCAACAGGGGTATGTAATTACAATTCTTGATCTAATATTTCACAGCAGGGCCCTGTGAGGGCTTACAGTGTTGTGGCCACAGCAACACCTAAGGCCCAAATTTCTGCTAAGTATATAGGGCAGGACCCTACTTTCAAACATCTAACTTACAAACGACTCCTACTTGCAAACGGAAGGAGACAACAGGAAGTGAGATGAAATCTACCCCTAGGAAGGGAAATTCTCTCCTGTAAGAGTTAATATGGGAAAACAATTTCTCCTTTCCACTCATGCTTTCCAATCCTTGTTCCACAAAAAACCCAAATTTTCAAAAAACATTTTTCATTGGGACAAAAAGAGAGGTGAAATCTTCTGAAGAGGAGGAAAGACAGCAAAACAAATGTCACAGGGGTGATAACCCTTCCCTATGTTTTCCAAAAAGCTTAAAAAAGATTTTTTGGCTGGAGCTAAACACGTTAAAAATGTACCCGTTCAAAATTACAAAGAGATTCTACTTAACAACAAACCTACAGTCCCTGTCTTGTTTGCACAGCCTGTATACTGCTGTTCAGAGTATATAGGGCCTTTCCTTATTTTAATTTGGGTGCGGGGTTCCCCTTAATATCCATACAAGACCCAAAGGGCCTGGTAATGGACTGGGGGGGTACCCATGCCGTTTGTCTCACTGATTTTCATCCATATTGCCATGACCCGACATGACATTAAACCCGCAAGCAGTTTTAAATGAGATTTTTTCCTTTAAAACATTTGGTGCAGGGACTGTTCTAAACACGGGAAACACGCGCCACTTTACAGGCACACTATAGACACCCCCCAGGTACGATATTTAAAGGAATATTTCACTTTTTTTTTTTTTACTTTAAGCATCATTAAAATCACTGCTCCCGAAAAAACGGCCGTTTTTAAAAGTTTTTTTTGCATTGATACATGTCCCCTGGGGTAGGACCCGGGTCCCCAAACCCTTTTTAGGACAATACCATGCAAATTAGCCTTTAAAATGAGCACTTTTGATTTCGAACGTTCGAGTCCCATAGACGTCAATGGGGTTCTAACGTTCGTGCGAACTTTCGGTCCGTTCGCAGGTTCTGGTGCGAACCGAACCAGGGGGTGTTCGGCTCATCCCTAGCTGGGGTCCTTACCTTGACACAAGTCCAGTCCATGAACAGGGTGGGGAGGAGTTCATGGACCAAGAATTGGTTGCTCCAGCGTGACCAGTTCTATCACATGCCTTTGCTCCGTGAGATCCGTCAGAATAATCCTGACGATTTCAGGAACTTTCTCTGGATGACGGACCCCATATTTCACCGTTTGTTGGCTTTGCTGACCCCCTATATCAGCAGGCAGGATACCTGCATGAGGCAAGCCATCACTGCGGAGCAGAGGCTAGTCTCCACCCTGCGGTACTTGGCGACAGGGAGAAGCCTCCAGGACCTCAAGTTCTCAACAGGCATCTCCCCCCAGGCTCTGGGGATCATTATCCCAGAGACCTGTTCTGCCATCATACAGGTCCTGCAGAAGGAGTATATTAAGGTAAGATTTTTATCCTTTAACGCCACATTTTATTGTATTTAATGTTTGATAATGTATTGTATTTCCTTCCTCATTCCCTAATTACCATGATTGTAATATGCTGCGAATGTCCCCTTTGTCCTCATGCATGTTGGATTTTTAGGTAGTTTTTATTTTTGTCCTTCATACATATTTGCCTTCACTTACCTCCCCAGCATGCTCTCCTGGCCCTATATTCACCTAATGTAGTCACTTAACAATGTATTTTGTCAGCTCCATAGTAGTGCTTTACCCTAAATACCCGCTAAAATTTGTAAAATTTTGATTTGTGCTTTAAATTCTGGCAGAGGGCCAAAGGGTTTTTTTTGGGTCACAAAATCATTTGGAACCCCCCCTCCCCCCAACTGCTAACTCAGCTGATACCAATGCTCTATCTGCTGACTTTGCCAAACCCATACACACTATACCCACCTTTTTTGTGGTCAGATTTATGGATGAATTCCCCAAAGCATGTAGTGCAAGGGCCTGCCTGAATACTTTCAAATGGTACTGTTTGAAGTTTTTGGATCCTATTATTATCTTGATAGGTAATATCAGAATGTAAATATGTGCTCAAATGTGTACAGTGTGTATTTATCTCTTTGTATTATGACACTTCTTACCTGTGCAGTGGGCTGCCAATAGTGTAAGTAAGGAGGGGCTGGCCAAAGTAATACACATTATTTAGGCATTCATCTCTCAATGAAGTGGAGAGGGTTACCTGTCCAAAACATCCCCCCCCTATAAATTCACAAAATGGCCCATGGGGGGGGGGGATCTGATAGGTGGACCTTATACCTTTGTCTTTAAATACTCCTTAAAATAAATGTAATAGGATAGAAGATAGAAGGTAGAAGAAAGAAGAAGCATTTAAATAAAGGAATTGTCAAAAACTGTCTCTTGTCATTTTTAACATTTTTGACACTGTTTTTGTGAAATGGTAGGGGTACTTTTGTACCCCCTTACCATTTCACACAGGGGGGAGGGCTGGGATCTGGGGGTCCCCTTGTTAAAGGGGGCTTCCAGATTCTGATAAGCCCCCTGCCCGCAGACCCCCACAACCACTGGGCAAGGGTTGTGGGGATGAGGCCCTTGTCCCCATCAACATGGGGACAAGGTGTTTTGGGGGGCTACCCCAAAGCACCCTCCCAATGTTGAGGGCATGTGGCCTGGTAATTTTCAGGAGGGGGGCACTCTCTCACCCCCCTCTTTTCCTGCGGCCTGCCAGGTTGTGTGCTTGGATAAGAGTCTGGTATGGATTTTTGGGGAGATCCCATACCATTTTTTTTTCAATTTTGGCACGAGGTTCCCCTTAAAATCCATAACAGACCTGAAGGGTCTGGTATAGATTTTGAAGGGGGACTCATACCATTTTTTTTTAATTTTGACTGGGGTTCCCCTTAATATCCATACCAGACCTGAAGGGCCTCGTATGGAATTTAGGGGGACCCGCCACCTCATTTTTTTCTTTTAATTTTGGTTCGGAGTTCCCCTGTGAGGAATTCCCATGTCGCTTTTATCAATGAACTTTTATGTGTATTGTCGGACCGGCAATTCTTTAATAGCCGCGAGTAGTTTTAAATGACTTTCTTTCCTTTGAAATGTCATTTTGCTGTCAGACTGTTCTAAACACGGGAAACATGCACCCCTTTACAGGCATACTATAGACACCCCCCAGGGTTTAAAGGAATATTACACTTTTATTGCTTCACTTTAAGCATTATTAAAATCACTGCTCCCGAAAAAACGGCCGTTTTAAAAACTTTTTTTGCATTAATCCATGTCCCCTGGGGCAGGACCCAGGTTGCCAAACACTTTTTTATGACAATAACTTGCATATAAGCCTTTAAAATTAGCACTTTTGATTATTCATGTTCGTGTCCCATAGACTTTAACGGCGCTCGCGTGTTTGAACAAATTTTTTGCCTGTTTGCATGTTCTGGTGCGAACCGAACAGGGGGGGTGTTCGGCTCATCTCTAATGGAGACACCCCTATAGTATACACTGGATCATCTGTGTGGGACCCCTAAAAAAGGGTGTTCTGGTGTCCCACACTAGTGCTCCAGCGTCTAGATGTGTAAACAGCTGCTGAGTGTCCTCTCCTTACACAGAATCTAGTTTGAATTTCATTCTAGTTAAAGTGGGAGTCCGGCGACCAATCTTTTTTTTTTTTTAGGTCATGGAGACACTTTGCTAATCCCAAAATAATACTCACAGTTTGGGTGTAATATTATCGCCTCTGTCTGTTTTCGTACTGAAGAATAACTTTAAAAATGTGATGCTGGCTGTTTCCATCTTGCTTGTGGGCATGTGAAGCCCACAAGCATTGATTTCCTGGATGCGGTGAATGCTGTTCATTCACAGCTTGTTCACAAGCATGATCATTGTTCCCGCACTGAATCTTGGGAAGCTTGACACTTAGCTCCCAGGAGACAGTGCGGTGCCGGGGAAAGGCAATAAACACGCCTACTCCCATGGGAGGAGAGACAGGAAGTGCCACAATAAAGTACAATATAAAGGTAATTACAGCGATAAAAAAAATTTTGTGCGGCATTTAAACATCTATGCAATTAACTGAAGGCGGTAAGATTAAGTTAAAAATTTGAGTGGAACCCCGCTTTAACAACCCATCTAGACAACAAAATTATTTGAAGAAAAGTAGGCTAGCAAAAATGTATTCAAATGCATATGTCCAAAACATGGTGTTTTCTATGCCGAACGAACAATGTTTCATACGAACAAATAATGTGCCCATGAACATGAAAGTTGCCATTTTAAACTGTACAACAGTTAAGAAAAGCACATGGAGCAGCACAAACGTTAGAAAAATAAAGAATAGGAACACAGGACAACTCATTACTTTTTTGCAGCACTCTCCTGATTCTTCTATACTGTTCGTGCTCCCTTAATTTGAGGTCCGACCACTGCTTCCTGAGTTGATCCTTGGATCGTCGTACACCAAAATTCTTCTGCAGACTCTTCACAACTTTCGCCATGATGTTGGACTTTCTGACATTGGGGTTGGGGTAAGGTCCATACTTCCCGTCATAGTCGGTCCTCTTCAGTATGTCGACCGTCTCCAACATGTCCCCAAAGGACATATTTGATGCCTTAAATCGTCTCTTCCGGGATCGGGACATTTCTGGCTCCGGGCTTTCCTCCTCCTCCTCCTCGTTGCTGTAATTAGCACGCACCTGCTGTGTTTCCACCATGTGCTCTTCCTCCACTGCGCCGAACGAGAAGGAGAGGGGAATAGACTAGAAAGAACGTCAGGGGCGGGCGGAGTTTCACGCATGCGCAGTGTATATAAAGCATAACACGCGTGCATAGTACGTACGATCTGTGAGCGGAGGAAGGAGTATCGGAGGCGCCGATCGTGATAACGAAGTTAAGATTTAAAATTGGGCCTATACTGCTTCTAGATTGAGGCCTATATTGGGACAAGATTAGGAGACTTTAGCCTGACATTAGGGTTTGTCTTGTGTTGTGTCTTGCAGAGAAAATGGATATCTTAAAGAAGCAGGAGTTTATCTGCATATTCATAGATATGTTCAGGGAGCTGCCCTGTCTGTGGCAGGTAAACCACCCTGATTATAAGAACCAAACAAAGAGGAAGGCAGCGCTGGATAATTTGCTGCAATTAGTGAAGCTAGTGATCCCCAAGGCAGACATCACCTATTTGAAGGCCCTAATTGGTGGCATGAGGAGCACCTATCTAAGGGAGCGCAAGAAGGTCCAGGATTCCCAGAGATCAGGAACAGCAGATGACATTTATCTCCCCAGGCTGTGGTACTATGACAGGCTGCATTTTCTGGCAGGTCAGACTGAACCCAGGTCAGCACTCTCCACTCTTCCTTCCACGCTTCCTTCCCCCCCAGCTGAGGCTTCTGACATCCAATCTGGGCCTTCCAGGCAGGATGAAGTGGAGGAGCCCAGCTTGAGTCAGGTATAGCATTCTTCTAAATATTTCTGGTTGTCAAAATTAACCACTTGACCACTGGGAACTTAAACCCCCTTCCTAACCAGACCAATTTTCAGCTTTCGGTGCTCACACATTTTGAATGACAATTACTCAGTCATACAACACTGTACCCATATGAAATTTTCGTCCTTTTTTTTCACACAAATAGAGCTTTCTTTTGGTGGTATTTAATCACCGTTGGGTTTTTTATTTTTTGCGCTATAAAAGAAAAAAACTGAAAATCTGGTAAAAAATGAATTTTTCTTTGTTTCTGTTATAAAATTTAGCAAATTAGTAATTTTTCTTCGTAAATTTTGGCCAAAATTTATACTGCTACATATCTTTGGTAAAAATAACTCAAATCGGTGGATATTATTTGGTCTTTGTGAAAGTTATAGAGTCCAAAAGCTATGGTGCCAATATCTGAAAATTGATACCCCCCAAATGACCCCTTTTTGGAAAGAAGACATTCCAAGGTATTTGAAAAGATGCATGGTGAGTTTTTTTGAAATTGTCATTTTTTTCCCACAATTCTTTGCAAAATCAAGATTTTTTTTTTCACAAAAATTTCATATTAGAAGGTTATTTCTCACACACAGCATATGCATACCACAATTTACACCCCAAAACACATTCTGCTATTACTCCCGAGTATGGCAATACCACATGACTTTTACACAGCGTGGCCACATACAGAGGCCCAAAATGCACGGAGCACCTTCAGGCGTTCTGGAGCACCCAGGCCAATTCTTATATTTCTATCCTACATGTAAAAATAATCATTTATTTGCTAGAAAATTACACAGAACCCCAAAACATTATATATGTTTTTTTTTAGAAAAGACCCTAGAGAATACAATGGCGGTTGGTGTAACTTTTTATCTCGCACGGTATTTGCGCAGCAATTTTTCAAACGCGTTTTTAAAAAAAAAAAAAAACAGTAAAGTTAACCCAATGTTTTTGCATAATGTGAAAGATGAAGTTACACCAAGTAAATAGATACCTAACATGTCACCCTTCAAAATTGCACACGCTTGTGGAATGGTGCCAAACTTCGCTACTTAAAAATCTCTATAGGTGACGCTTTAAAATTTTTTACTGGTTACAAGTTTTGAGTTATAGTGGAGGTCTAGGCCCAAAATTATTGCTCTCGCTCTACCGATCGCAGCAATACCTCACATGTGTGGTTTGAACACCGTTTTCATATGTGGGCGGGACTTACGTATGCGTTCGCTTCTGCATGCGAGCACACGGACAGGGGCGCTTTAAAATTTATTTATTTTTATTGTTCATTTTACTTTATTTATTTTAGTTTGACACTTTTTTCCCAAAAAAAAAATTTTGATCACTTTTATTCCTATTACAAGGAATGTAAACATCCCTTGTAATAGGAATATGGCATGACAGGTCCTCTTTACAGTGAGATATGGGGTCAATAAGACCCCACATCTCACCTCTAGGCTGGGAAGCCTGAAATTAAAAAAAAAAAAAAAAATAATGATCCTGGCTTTGATCGTAGCGGTGAGTCGGTAGAAGCACCGGAGGGTGGCGGGAAGGGGGGCATCCCCTCTCGCCTCCCATAAGAATGATCAAGCAGTGGAACAGCCGCTCATGGTCATGATCATTCTCATGGTGTAGGGAATCGCCGGCTGAAAAAGCTGATATCTGAATGATGCCTGCAGCTGCACCCATCATTCAGATATCCCCGCACAAATTCAAGGACATCATATGACGGCTGGTGGGAACTGGTTAAAAATTGCGTGTTGCGGGTATTGTGGAGTATTGCAGGGTATTGCGGGGTGTTGCGGAGTATTGCAGAGTATTGTGGGGTATTGCAGAGTATTGCGGAGTATTGTGGAGTATTGCGGGGTATTGCAGAGTATTGCAGAGTATTGCGGGGTATTGCAGAGTAGTGCAGAGTATTGCAGGGTATTGGGGGGTATTGCAGGGTATTGCAGAGTATTGCAGGGTATTGCAGAGTAGTGCAGGGTATATTGCAGAGTATTGCAGGGTATATTGCAGAGTATTGCAGGGTATATTGCAGAGTATTGCAAGGTATATTGCAGAGTATTGCGAGGTATATTGCAGAGTATTGCGAGGTATATTGCAGAGTATTGTGGGGTATATTGCAGAGTATTGCAGGGTATATTGCAGAGTATATTGCAGGGATGGCTGAGCATGGAGGGATGGATGGATGTGACTGTATTTGGCACTAAGCAGCACCGCTGTGGGCTGCATGTGTAGTGCCCACAGCGGTGCTGCCATCTGATCCCTCCCCCTCTCCCCTCGCACTGTACCGATCGGTACAGAGAGGGGAGGGAGGAACCGGCGTCATGATATGACGCCGGTTTGTTTACATGTGATCGCTCCGTCATTTGACGGAGCGATCACATGGTAAACAGCCGCGATCAGCGGCCATTTACCAGGATCCGTGATGCGCCGGGTCCTCTGGACCCGGTGGTTAGGGAAGTTCTCGGGTGCGCGCCCCAGGGGGCGCGCGAGAGCAGGATTCTGGGATGACGTCCCCCGGACGTCCACCCAGAACTAGCTGACCGCGCTGCAGCCTTCTTTCGGCTATGGCCCGGTCGGCAAGTGGTTAAATAGATGGTAGTTTGGAGTACTAATTTCTGATTGTGATTGATGAACCAAAAACTAAAACGATGTCCCTTTTTCATACACAGGGAAGTCTCAGCCAGGAGGTGGCCAGGCCAAGCAGGCTGCCCGATACCCAGGTCCCTCCCCTCCGCCTTCAAAGACAAAGTGGCAGGAAGAGGAGCAACCTGGAGGAGGCTGCAATAGGCCTATTTTTGAAGGCTACTGAGGCCCTCAGAACACCCCACAGTGTGGAAGAGGATTTTGCTGCCATAACAGCCTGCAAAATGATGGAAATGGAGGAGGGCCAACGCCTCTTATGTGAGTGTGTCATTTTAGAAGCTCTACAGAAGAGGTTGAGGGGCCAACTCACATGCGAAAGCCACATTTGTGAGCTCACCCATGTTCCTCCTCCTCCTCCAGGTCCTCCTCCTCCTCCAGGTCCTACTCCTCCTCCTGCCACACCTCCTAAACCAGAGCCACAGCCGGGAAGGAAGCATGTAAGGGAGACCAGAGAGTGATGGCCCTGGGTTCAGTCTGGTCTGACAAAAGATGCATGTTCTTGTATGACCACAGCCTGGGAAAATACATGTCATCTGCTGATCTCTTGGACTTCTGGACCAGATTGCACTCCCTTAGATATGGACTCCTCAGGCCACCAATTTTGCATTTAAATAATTGATGTCTGCCCTGGGGGTCAAAGGCTTCGCCAATTTATGCTGTTTCTCCAGCGTTGCCTCCCTCTTTGTTTGGTTTTGAGCCCTTAATAAAGGAATTTTTGTTTCAATTATACTTGCCGATGTGTGTTTTCCTTCAAAAAGGACAGTTTGTTTGTGAGGAGGCAGGTACATTTCAAAAATACAATGTGAAATTAACAAGAGACACCAACACCAAACAATTGCCTTGAGATTAAATAATACAAGATAATAATGGTGTTGTGGTAACTTGACACACAAAACACATCCAAAAATATTCTGGGTGAATAAAAAAAAAAAAGCTCAGGCTTGAAAAAAATACAAACCAAAAAATAAAACATTGATAATTTTTTCGTCAGATGTGACAAATCAAAATATTATATTGATGAAATCACGATAAGTAATAAACAAATACGTTTGTGAGAAGTCTGTGTGAATATTGAGCAGCAAAACTACTTCATTCTTCTAGCATTATAAAGAAGAAGAAAGTGCGCTGCATTAAACAATTTCAAACATTGCACCATGATGAAAGTGCTATATCCATTCCGAATGCTAATTTTACCAGACGGAGCAGTTCCGTCTTGGAATTTCTTTTGAGCATGTGTGGCACTTTGTGCGTCGGAATTGTCCACACACGGACGGAATTGACGTGATCGGATTTTGTTGTCAGAAAATTTTATAGCCTGCTCTCAAACTTTGTGTGTCGGAAAATCCGATGGAAAAAGTCCGATGGAGCCCACACGCGGTCGGAATTTCCGACAACAAGGTCCTATCACACATTTTCTGTCAGGAACATCCAACCGTGTGTACGGGGCATTATTCTTACAAAAACTGATCCAACACTATCAGGTTGTAAATTACAGTCTCAACCTTTCTAAATTGTCTCTTTATTGTTTTAAGACATTTCTATACTCTTTTAAAGTACCACAACAAAAGGACCTTTCTATTTAAGTGGTATGAACTTTTTTTTTTTTTTTAATTCTTTATTTATATAAATTTTCCAATACAAAATTACAAACATCTATATCTCTCTTCCAACAGAGAGGAACAATCCCATTTTAGATAACAACAATCCCTCACCACCCCCAACCTTTCCCCCCCTACCCCATCCCTGCCCTATACCCCCCCCGCCCCACTGCAGGTTTGGAGCACACCTGATCTGACTGGGTTTTCCGCTAATCCTCAAAATCAATCACCCCTAGTCACCTCCTCCAAGTAGCTCCATGAATTTTTATAAATCCGCCACCCTGACCATTTATCTCCCCGGGTTTCCCCGTCCTCTGATTCCGGTCCTCCTTCTTCCCCAACCTCCATGTTGTATATCTCGTTTATACAGAAGAGCCAATCACGAATATTCAGAATCCCTGGTTTGAGCCAATTCCTTGCTATCTGTATCTTAGCCACATCCAGCAGTATAGGGACTACGGAGTTTTGATATTGCTTGATTGGCTCCTCTGTACCGTGAAACAGACATACCCACGGGTCTTCTACCACACTTTTGCCCGTAATACTTCTAGTCAGTTCCATTATCCTTTTCCAGTATGTTTTGATGATCGCACAATCCCACCAAATGTGTGCCATCATCCCCATTCCCCCGTATCCTCTCCAACATTCACCAGATTTCTCTGGAGCAAACTTTCTTAACTTGTCTGGTGTGGCATACCACCTTGACAGGCATTTATAGTTTGTCTCGGTCCTTTTGCTGTCCACTGCTGATTTATGTATTCGTTTCCATATCTTTAAACATAGGTGTTTGTCCCAATTCCCTTTCCCAAACCTTAATATAATGAGGTACTTCTGCTTCCTCTCTCTCACTTAGAATTTTATAGACTTTTGATATTAGGCCCCTCTGGTGCTCCCCCTCACAAAGCTTTTCCAGGGGTCTATATTAGAGATGAGCTTCGAGTTCGACTCGAACATTGGCTGTTCGCAAGTTCGCCGAACAGCGAACAATTTGGGGTGTTCGCGGCAAATTCGAATGCAGCGGAACACCCTTTAAAAGTCTATGGGAGAAATCAAAAGTGCTAATTTTAAAGGCTAATATGCAAGTTATTGTCATAAAAAGTGTTTGGGGACCTGGGTCCTGCCCCAGGGGACATGGATCAATGCAAAAAAAAGTTTTAAAAACTGCAGTTTTTTCAGGAGCAGTGATTTTAATAATGCTTAAAGTCAAACAATAAAAGTGTAATATCCCTTTAAATTTCATACCTGGGGGGTGTCTATAGTATGCCTGTAAAGGGGCGCATGTTTCCTGTGTTTAGAACAGTCTGACTGCAAAATGACATTTTGAAGGAAAAAACCCATGTAAAACTACCCGCGGCTATTGCATTGCCGACAATACACATAGAAGTTCATTGATAAAAACGGCATGGGAATTCCCCAAAGGGGAACCTTGAACCAAAATTAAAAAAAACAAATGACGTGGGAGTCCCCCTAAATTCCATACCAGGCCCTTCAGGTCTGGTATGGATATTAAGGGGAACCCCGGCCAAAATTTTTTTTTAAAAATGACGTGGGGTTCCCCCTAAATTCCATACCAGACCCTTCAGGTCTGGGATGGATTTTAAGGGGAACCCCGCGCCAAAAAAAAAAAAAACGGCGTGGGGTCCCCCCAAAAATCCATACGAGACCCTTATCCGAGCACGCAACCTGGCAGGCCGCAGGAAAAGAGGGGGGGACGAGAGTGCGCCCCCCCTCCTGAACCGTACCAGGCCACATGCCCTCAACATTGGGAGGGTGCTTTGGGGTAGCCCCCCAAAACACCTTGTCCCCATGTTGATGAGGACAAGGGCCTCATCCCCACAACCCTGGCCGGTGGTTGTGGGGGTCTGCGGGCAGGGGGCTTATCGGAATCTGGAAGCCCCCTTTAACAAGGGGACCCCCAGATCCCGGCCCCCCCTGTGTGAAATGGTAAGGGGGTACTTACCCCTATCATTTCACTAAAAAACTGTCAAAAATGTTAAAAATGACAAGAGACAGTTTTTGACAATTCCTTTATTTAAATGCTTCTTCTTTCTTCTATCTTCCTTCATCTTCTGGTTCTTCTGGCTCTTCTGGTTCTTCCTCCGGCGTTCTCGTCCAGCATCTCCTCCGCGGCGTCTTCTATCTTCTTCTCCTCGGGCCGCTCCGCACCCATGGCATGGGGGGAGGCTCCCGCTCTTCTCTTCATCTTCTTCTTCATCTTCTTCTCTTCTTCCTTCTTCTCTTTTTCTCTTCTTCTCTTCTTCTTTTTCTTCTCCGGGCCGCTCCGCACCCATGCTGGCATGGAGGGAGGCTCCCGCTGTGTGACGGCATGTCCTCGTCTGACGGTTCTTAAATAATGGGGGGCGGGCCACCTGGTGACCCCGCCCCCTCTGATGCACGGGACATGACGGGACTTCCCTGTGGCATTCCCCGTGACATCACAGGGAAGTCCCGTCAAGTCACCGTGCGTCAGAGGGGGGCAGGGTCACCGGGTGGCCCCGCCCCCCGTTATTTAAGAACTGTCAGACGAGGAGCGCCGTCACACAGCGGGAGCCTCCCTCCATGCCAGCATGGGTGCGGAGCGGCCCGGAGAAGAAAATGAAGAAGAGAAGAAGAGAAGAAAAGAAGAAAAGAAGAAGAGAAGAGCGGGAGCCTCCCCCCATGCCATGGGTGCGGAGCGGCCCGAGGAGAAGAAGATAGAAGACGCAGCGGAGGAGATGTTGGACAAGAATGCCGGAGGAAGAACCAGAAGAGCCAGAAGAACCAGAAGATGAAGGAAGATAGAAGAAAGAAGAAGCATTTAAATAAAGGAATTGTCAAAAACTGTCTCTTGTCATTTTTAACATTTTTGACAGTTTTTTCGTGAAATGGTAGGGGTAAGTACCCCCTTACCATTTCACACAGGGGGGGGCCGGGATCTGGGGGTCCCCTTGTTAAAGGGGGCTTCCAGATTCCGATAAGCCCCCCGCCCGCAGACCCCCACAACCACCTGCCAGGGTTGTGGGGATGAAGCCCTTGTCCTCATCAACATGGGGACAAGGTGTTTTGGGGGGCTACCCCAAAGCACCCTCCCAATGTTGAGGGCATGTGGCCTGGTACGGTTCAGGAGGGGGGGCGCACTCTCGTCCCCCCCTCTTTTTATGCAGCCTGCCAGGTTGCATGCTTGGATAAGTGTCTGGTATGGATTTTTGGGGGACCCCAGGCCGTTTTTTTTTCATTTTGGCGGGGGTTCCCCTTAATATCCATACCAGACCTGAAGGGCCTGGTATGGAATTTAGGGGGACTCCCACGTCATTTTTTTTTTTTAATTTTGGTTCAGGGTTCCCCTTTGGGGAATTCCCATGCCGTTTTTATCAATGAACCTCTATCCGCTTCAATACCGGGCCTATTCTGGCATTTCTCTACTTCATGTAAAAATCATTATTTTTTTGCTAGAAAATTACTCAGAACCCCCAAACATTATATATGTTTTTTTAGCAGACACCCTAGGGAATAAAATGGCGGTCATTGCAACTTTTTATCTCACACGGTATTTGCGCAAAAATTTTTCAAACGCCTTTTTTTTGGAAAAAAAACGGTTTCATGAATTAAAAAATAACAAAACAGTAAAGTTTGCCCAATTTTTTTGTATAATGTGAAAGACGATGTTACGCCGAGTAAATGGATACCTAACATGTCACGCTTTAAAATTGCGCACAATCACGGAATGGCGCCAAACTTCATTACTTAAAAATCTCCATAGGCGACGCTTTAAAATTTTTTACAGGTTACCAGTTTAGAGTTACAGAGGAGGTCTAGTGCTAGAATTGTTGCACACGCCCTAACGCACGCGGCGATACCTCACATGTGTGGTTTGAGCGGTGTTTACATATGTGGGCGGGACTTACGGCAATGCAATAGCCGCGGGTAGTTTTAAATGGGTTTTTTCCTTCAAAATGTCATTTTGCTGTCAGACTGTTCTAAACACAGGAAACATGTGCCCCTTTACAGGCATACTATAGACACACCCCAGGTACGAAATTTAAAGGGATATTACACTTTTATTGTTTGACTTTAAGCATTATTAAAATCACTGCTCCTGAAAAAATGGCCGTTTTAAAACTTTTTTTTGCATTGATCCATGTCCCCTGGGGCAGGACCCAGGTTCCCAAACACTTTTTATGACAAAAACTTGCATATTAGCCTTTAAAATTAGCACTTTTGATTATTCATGTTCGTGTCCCATAGACTTTAACGGTGTTCGCGTGTTCGAACAAACTTTTTTCCTGTTCGCATGTTCTGGTGCGAACCGAACAGGGGGGTGTTCGGCTCATCCCTAGTCTATATCCTTCTACCCCCCTCAGGGGTTTTGGCAGTTTCCCAATGAATACAGACAGCTGGAGATACCTCCAAGGATCCAATGGCAGATCCGCCGTCCTATCTTTTAATTCAATATACGTGCATATTTTCCCATCTCTTATAACGTCTTTTATTTGCAAATTATCCCTTTTAATCCAATTCCCTCCCACCTCCCTCATCCCCGGTGAAAAAAAATTATTTTCTTTCAGTGTTATCAAAGGTGAATTATACGTCCACTTGTTTTGCATATGTGTCTGATCCCATACCTTTAAAGCGTTTTGTGTTAATATCGGCATCCATCCTGTGTCTAGTGCTCTATACACAGGTGGATTCCAAATTATGTGACCTAGTGCCTTATTACTAATACTGTGCTCAATATTTACCCATCTCCTTTCTGAACCCCCCTTTGACCACTCAATAACTCGTGTCAGGACCACCGCTTTGTAATATTTATAAAAATCTGGCAGTGACAGTCCTCCTTTTTCTTTCCTCCTACTCAGGACCGAGCAAGAAATTCTAGGCTTTTTGCCACACCAGACAAGCCTCAGTACCAGGCCTTTTAGAGCTCGGAAGAACACCTGGGGGAGGGGGATAGGAAGCATCTGGAATCTGTATAGAATTTTGGGCAATAAAATCATTTTTACCACATTTATGCGTCCAAACCATGAAAGGGGTCGATAGTACAAATTTCCAACCTCTCGTCTGATTTCATCTAATAGGGGAATATAATTGTTTACATACAAATCCTTCAAATTATTTGAAAGCTTAACCCCCAGATAGCCAATTTTTTTCCTCCAAGGGAAGGGGAAGGATTTTGAAAGACACTCCTCCTCCTCCTTTCTAATATTTAAATTAAGGACCTCTGACTTCCCGAGATTAATTTTAAAATTTGATATCTCCCCAAATTTTTTCAGGTTTTTGAGTATATTCAAGATAGTAATTCTAGGGTTTGTAATATAAAACAATATATCATCTGCAAAAGCAGCTACTTTATACTCATCAGGTCCTATTTTAACCCCACTGCAGTCTGGGTCCCCACGAATGGACGATAGCAGAGGTTCCAATGTTAAAACAAACAAAAGGGGGGACAATGGACAGTCTTGCCTCGTACCGTTGTCCATCCGAAAGGACCCAGAAGTCATCCCATTAATTTTCACAAATGCAGTTGGGTCGGAGTATAATATTTTTACCCACTCAATAAATCTCTGGCTCACCCCCATTGTTTCTAATGTTTTAAACACCCACCCCCAGTCTACCCTGTCGAACGCTTTTTCTGCGTCCATTGACAGGAATAGAACTGGGGGCCCACCTTGTTTGATGGACTCTGCTAAAAGCACCGACCTTACTCCGTTATCCCTGCACTGCCTACCTGGAACAAACCCCACCTGGTCTGGGTGCACCAGGGCGGCCATTTTACTTTTTAGCCTCCCTGCCAAAACTTTGGCAAATAACTTTACGTCAGCATTTAGCAGGGAAATAGGTCTATAACCCGAGCACAGCTCCCCATTTTTACCTTCTTTATGGATTAGAGTTATAGCCGCCAATAGCGCGTCTCCCCCCATTTTACAGTCTGGGCCTAATTTGTTCCAATAATTTCTTAATCTGGGTATCAATATTTGTTTAAATTTAGAGAAATATAATGAGGTGAACCCGTCTGGGCCTGGACTTTTCCTCTTGGGGCTACTCTTTTTAATTCCATATTTTTTATTAGATTTTTGCAAGGAAATACATTGTACAATTAGAACTGTACGTCGTGCACGACGTCAAAGTATTTTAACAAGATGTAAACATGCTTTAACAAGATGTGAATAGTTTGTTTGCGGTATACATATGTAACAAGTTATGAACAAGTTGTAATTGTCCTAAAAAATTTTACGTTATTACCTTTAATGGCCCTCTACACTGGTGTGGCACCCCATCTGGGATCCCTAGTGCCACCCCAGCACAGAGCGCCGGTGTACAATTCTTACAAAACTGAGTATATCTTAAAGTTATTAAGCAGAACCTTTGTGAAATAACGGTGAGTGAGAGTACAGTATTGCTCGGTCAAGAAAGAGTATTGTTTAACTAGGTGATCATGTTGGGGATGCAGTATCAGTCCAGTCTTTCCAGGGTTGCCAGTAGGTGTGTATTTTTGTTGTGTGGCCCGCGTGGGCTACTGATGTGATCTCGTAGCTAAAGTGTAGGGCAACTATGTCTACTACTTGGGTTAGTGTTGGGTGACTATCTGACTTCCATTGTCTTGTCAGGTTGAGTCTCGCTGCCAGGAGTATGTGTGTAGTTACATGTCTGAAGGAGAAGGGGATGTCTTCAATAGTGAGGTTCAGGATTGCAAGTGCAGGTGAGGGGATGGTCTTGATTCGGGTTATCGTTGATATTAGCCAGAAGACCTTTTCCCAATAGGTTCAGAGGGAGGGGCATGACCATAAAACATGAAGCATGTCTCCTGGAGTAGATTTACATCTCCAACACGTTTTGGGAGTTCGGGGATGAAAGGATGACAGTTTGGCTGGGGTTAGATACCAACATAAGGAAATTTTTAGCGTGCGCTCCCAAAGGGCCACACATTTGGTGGCTTTATAGACAGTTTTAAGTGCCTGCTGCCATTGGGATTCTGTGTATGTGCAGGCTAGGTCTTTTTCCCATTTATGATGTTCATTTGTTTTAGAGAAGGCCTGTTTTTGGTGGAAAATATTGTAAAAATATGAGATACCCTTGGTTTTTGTGCCAGTATTAGTGAGGTATTCCCAGGTCTTTGGGTGGATGTTATAATTAGGGAAATTGATAGTATATAGGCGATGGCGTATGCGGAGGTATGTAAAGTAGTCGGTTGTAGCAAGGTTGAATTCAGATTGTAGTTGGGGAAATGTTTTAATGCTGTTGTCACAGAGTATATCTTGTAGTGAGTGTATACCTTTCCTAGTCCAAGTTGTCAGTGAGAGGTCAAGCAATAAATGTCAAAGAACATTCAAGGGTATGTGGGATTGTGGGGTGACAGACGCATATGTGTGGGAGGCTGTCAATTTCGACCATGCATGGGCCGAGGCTTTCATGGTAGGAGATAAGTATGTCGGTACTGTGGAACCCAACGGAATACTGAGTAAGCAGGTTTTTAGATTAGGGCGGATGAGCATGGACTCTTCTATTTGTCCCCATAGTGTTGTCCGATTGGGTTGGAACCACCCTGGTAGTTGGGCTAGAATAGCTGCTAAATGGTAATCTTCGAAATCTATGGAACCCATACCCCCAGCTTGTTTGTGTTTAGTCGGCTTGGAGTGGGCGCACCTGGGGCGCTTGCCATTCCACAGGAATCTATTAAACAATATTTGGAGGGATCTAAAGAATTTAGTTGGTAATGGGATTGGGATAGATCTGAAGTAGTAAAGCAATTGGGGGAGGCAAATCATCTTGAAGGCCGCTAGTCTGCCTGTCCAAGACAATTCATGTTTTGCTATTTGCTGGGAGGCCGATTGGATGGTCTGGAGGAGTGGTGGGAAGTTGCATGAATAAAGGTTTTTAGTTGTTTTTGGTAAGTGAATACCTAGGTATGTTATTTCTGTAGTTGCCCATACAAATGGATATTGCGTTTGTAATAAATTTTTCAGAGTGGCGTCTATGTTGATATCTAGTATAAAGGATTTGGTAGTGTTAACTTTGTAGTACGATACCGAGCTAAACCGGTTTAGTAAATTTTGTACTTCAGCCAGGGAGCCAGTCGGGTTGGTAAGGATAAGAATAACGTCATCAGCGAACAGGCTGATTTTGTGG
Organism: Lithobates septentrionalis; assembly: GCA_037952835.1. Lineage (NCBI taxonomy): Eukaryota > Metazoa > Chordata > Amphibia > Anura > Ranidae > Lithobates > Lithobates septentrionalis. The sequence goes on along the minus strand of JBBDGP010000284.1, from coordinate 2,188,162 downwards.
TGTACGTTGCCAATTAATAGGCCGGATATGTGAGGGTGGGAACGGATATGTTCCGCCAGAGGTTCCATGAGTAAGTTGAATATGATTGGTGATAACGGGCACCCCTGGCGTGTGCCATTAGTAATAGGAAACGGACGGGATAACATGCCTTCCGTGTACACTTGGGCTTCTGGATTTGAATATAATGCCATAATGGCGCTCAAAATGTTACCTTGAAATCCAAATTTTCTGAGGACCGTGTGTAGGTAAGTCCAATGGACCCTATCGAACGCCTTCTCTGCATCCAGAGACAGGAGCAGAGAAGGCGTTCCTGTACTTTCGGCTTGGTGTATGATATTAATCATTCTCTTGGTGGCGTCAGAAGATTGTCTGCCTTTAGTAAACCCTGTCTGGTCAGGGTGGATTAGCGTTGGCATGATTTTGATTAGTCTTGTTGCAATCGTTTTAGCATATATTTTGAGGTCGAGATTGAGTAGAGATATCGGGCGAAAATTTTGGGGAACATTTGACTCTGTCAGGAAAGGATCCATCCGCTGGTAAGATATATCGTTTGGCATGCAGTACTGGGGTCCACCAGCAGGTGTCTCCTGGCAATGTTGAACTGTCAGGAGAATATTTCCCTGCTGGTGTCATTTCATCTTTTGGCCGCAGTACTGACGTCCACCAGCGGTTGGATCCTGGCAGTATGGAGCAGACAACACTCCCTGCGCTCAGGTGTGACTTGAAGTCAATCATAGCCAGTCCTATAAATACCTGGCAAGCCCTCATATGCTTGCCTTGGTATCTCTCTCCTTGAGCCCTGACCTTGTTCGCCTGTTACCCAATCCTGAGCCTGCATCTGACCTTGTGCCCGAGCTTATCCCGACCCGATCCTGAGCCTGCATCTGACCTTGTGCCCGAGCTTATCCTGACCCGATCCCTTCTGTGTTCCTGTACCCTTCAGCCCGATCCATCCCCTCTCTGTCCTGTTGGTTCCCTGTCCCTCATTTACTGATCTTCCTGTGTATGACCTTGGCTTGGCTAACGTTTATGCTTCTGGTATATCCCTTGTCCTGCTGACCTGCCGTGTATGACCCTGGCCTGGCATAAATCTGTGATTTCGGTACTGCCCCTTGCTGTATATATTGTTGTTGTTGGTGGGTTTGTTGGGTTGGTTGTTCACTGTTTGTATTTTCTAATTATCACCTATTTTAATGAATATCACTATTCACTTACATGTGTTTTGGGTTATCTCTGTGCAGTCCACACAGTCAGGTCTACCAATTATCCTGACAGTATACCAAGGCCATCCCTGACCAGACGTGGCTGCATTGAGAAACCATCCTGGTTTGTTAGGTCTGCTAATATGGATTGCAATGAAATAATTTATTATTCTCTGCTAGCAGAAGAGGATGGTGAATATTGTAGCCAGATTTTAAAAGGGTGGACTAGTGACCAGCTGATGGAAACTATCCGATCATCTCATTCCCTAGTGGATCAGGGGTATATGTCATTTGAAGATGTTCAGCCCCTGATCCAGTTATGTGCTAAACTAGCCCTTTCATGCATTCCCGAAGGAAGCAATGATTTTTCTCCCCCCTTCAATTATGGCCAAGTTGAATCCCTGGTTTGGTTGTTAGAGGATGATCCAGCCTATTTCATGGAACACTATTCCTCCTGTTCACAGCAGGTGTTGTCTAGTTGCATCCAGTCGGTGCAATCCTTGATTAGTCAGGCTGTGTGTGAATCAGCGTTTGTTCAACCTGTGCTGCAGGCATGGTCAGATCTCCTGTCTTTAGCTAAGCCACAATATTCCAGCCCTACCATTAATCACCTGCCTTCCCAAAAATCTATCTCCCCGTCGCCTATGGTAATCTCAGCTACAGCCCAGTTTACTCAACCCCCTACCAAATACTACTACCCAGTCTCCAAGTGTAGCACCTATCCCGCCTTCAATCCACCTGTCTCTTCTCCTCCACCTGTAACAGTCCCACAAAACCCTTCTCTAGCTACAGTTCCTTGGTCTTCATTCGATCCAGCTATTTTCTTTTCTTACAGCCCTGCACCTACATACAAGACTGCACGGGCTAAACCAAACAAGAAACAAAAATTCTTTCCTACCCACACGATCCTGCCAGTAACCCAACTTGCTTCCACACCAACTAACCCACCTGATTCTGCCAAACCTCTGCCTGCTACCCAGTCTGACGTTCCAGTGCCTGCTACCCAGTCTGACGTTCCAGTGCCTGCTACCCAGTCTGATGTTCCAGTGCCTGCTACCCAGTCTGACGTTCCAGTGCCTGCTACCCAGTCTGACGTTCCAGTGCCTGCTACCCAGCCCGACGGTCCAGTGCCTGCTACCCAGCCCGACGGTCCAGTGCCTGCTACCCAGCCCGACGGTCCAGTGCCTGCTACCCAGCCCGACGGTCCAGTGCCTGCTACCCAGCCCGACGGTCCAGTGCCTGCTACCCAGCCCGACGGTCCAGTGCCTGCTACCCAGCCCGACGGTCCAGTGCCTGCTACCCAGCCTGACGGTCCAGTGCCTGCTACCCAGCCTGACGGTCCAGTGCCTGCTACCCAGCCTGACGGTCCAGTGCCTGCTACCCAGCCTGACGGTCCAGTGCCTGCTACCCAGCCTGATGGTCCAGTGCCTGCTACCCAGCCTGACGGTCCAGTGCCTGCTACCCAGCCTGACGGTCCAGTGCCTGCTGACCGGTCTGATGACCTTGTGTCCATGTTCCAGCCTAAAGTTTTGCTACCAGTGTTCCAGTCTGATGTGCCCGCTTCCCAGTTTGATGACTTTCTGTTTGTCGTCCAGCCTGATGCGCCAGTGTCTTCTACTCAGCCTGTTGTGCCAATGCCTGTGCCCGCTGTCCAGTTTGAGGTCCCAGTGCCTGCTGCTCAGCCAGACATCTCAGTGCCCATGTTCCAGTCTGACGCTTCAGTGACTACTGTCCAGTCCGATGTACCTATTGTTCAGCCTGGTATGCCAGCACCTGCTGTTCTGCCCGATGTGCCAGCGCCTATGTCTGCTGCCCAGTCTAAAGTTCCAGTACCCGCTGCCTGGTCTGATGTCTCGGTGCCGGCTTTCCAGTCCGCTTTCCAGCCTGATGTGCCAGTGTCTGCTACTCAGCCAGTTGTGCCAATGCCTGTGTCCGCTGCCCAGTTTGAGGTCCCAGTGCCTGCTGCTCAGCCTGAAATCCCAGTGTCCATGTTCCGGTCTGACACTCCAGCGACTACTGACCAGTCCGATGTACCTGTTCAGCCTGTTGTGCCAGTACCTGCTGTTCTGCCTGATGTGCCAGCGCCTGTCTTTGCTGTCCAGCCTGAAGTTCCAGCACCTGCTGCCCGGTCTGATGTCTCGGTAATCACTTTCCAGCCTGATGTGCCCACTGTTCAGCCTGATGAGCCTGCTTTCCGGTCTGATGTGCCCATCCTCCAGCCTGATATCCTGGTACCTGTCTTCCAGCCTGATGTCGTGATGTTGGTATCTCAGCCTGAGGTTTCGGTGCCCGTGTCTCAGCCTGAAGTTTCGGTGCCCGTGTTTCAGCCTGGAGTTTCGGTGCCCGTGTCTCAGCCTGCTGAATCGGTGCCCGTTACCCAGTCTGTTGAATCGGTGCCCGTTACCCGGTCTGCTGAACTGGTGCCCGTTACCCAGTCTGCTAAACCGAAGTCCATCACTTTGCCTGTCAAGCCAGTATCCGTTATCCGGCTTGCCGAACCAGTGCCCGGTGTCCAGCTCGCTGAGTCGGGGCCTGTTACCCAGCCCACTGGGCCGGGGTCCGTTACCCAGCTTGCTGAGCCGGTGCCTGTAATCCGGCCTGCCCTTACGGTGCTCGCTGTTCGGCCTAATGTTCCAGAGCCTGCTGTCCATCTCGATGACCCGGAGCCTGCTGTCCAGCTCGATGACCCGGAGCCTGCTGCCCAGCTCGATGACCCGGAGCCTGCTGCCCAGCTCGATGACCCGGAGCCTGCTGCCCAGCTCGATGACCCGGAGCCTGCTGCCCAGCTCGATGACCCGGAGCCTGCTGCCCAGCTTGATGACCCGGAGCCTGCTGCCCAGCTCGATGACCCGGAGCCGGCTGCCCAGCTCGATGACCCGGAGCCTGCTGCCCAGCTCGGTTTGTTCCTGTCTGCTGCCCAGCTCGGTTTGTTCCTGTCTGCTGCCCAGCTCGGTTTGTTCCTGTCTGCTGCCCAGCTCGGTTTGTTCCTGTCTGCTGCCCAGCTCGGTTTGTTCCTGTCTGCTGCCCAGCTCGGTTTGTTCCTGTCTGCTGCCCAGCTCGGTTTGTTCCTGTCTGCTGCCCAGCTTGGTTTGTTCCTGTCCGCTGCCCAGCTCAATGACTCTGATGTGCCAGCTGTCTGCCTGGATGGGCCTGATGACCAGCCTTCTTCCACCATTCTGCCTGATGCCATAGACTATGGACAATTAAGACTAGTTGGAGCGTCCGGAGGCCGCTCCTTTAGGGGGGGGTACTGTCAGGAAAAGATCCATCCGCTGGTAAGATATATCGTTTGGCATGCAGTACTGGGGTCCACCAGCTGGTGTCTCCTGGCAGTGTTGAACTGTCAGGAGAATATTTCCCTGCTGGTGTCATTTCATCTTTTGGCCGCAGTACTGATGTCCACCAGCGGTGGGATCCTGGCAGTATGGAGCAGACAACACTCCCTGCGCTCAGGTGTGACTTGAAGTCAATCATAGCCAGTCCTATAAATACCCGGCAAGCCCTCATATGCTTGCCTTGGTATCTCTCTCCTTGAGCCCTGACCTTGTTCGCCTGTTACCCGATCCTGAGCCTGCATCTGACCTTGTGCCCGAGCTTATCCCGACCCAATCCTGAGACTGCATCTGACCTTGTGCCGGAGCTTATCCTGACCCGATCCCTTCTGTGTTCCTGTACCCTTCAGCCCGATCCATCCCCTCTCTGTCCTGTTGGTTCCCTGTCCCTCATTTACTTATCTTCCTGTGTATGACCTTGGCTTGGCTAACGTTTATGCTTCTGGTATATCCCTTGTCCTGCTGACCTGCCGTGTATGACCCTGGCCTGGCGTAGATCTGTGATTTCGGTACTGCCCCTTGCTGTATATATTGTTGTTGTTGGTGGGTTTGTTGGGTTGGTTGTTCACTGTTTGTATTTTCTAATTATCACCTATTTTAATAAATATCACTATTCACTTACATGTGTTTTGGGTTATCTCTGTGCAGTCCACACAGTCTGGACTACCAATTATCCTGACAGACTCTTTCCCTGGCTTTGGTAATGTTATAACCAATGCTGTTAGGTATTCCTTTGAAAAGGAGGAAGAGGAGGCAGCGTGATTGAAGAGTTCGGTAAGGTGGGGAATTAGTTGAGGGGTGTATTGTTTATAATATTCCCCTGTCATACCGCTGGGTCCCAGAGCTTTACCGTTAGGTAGTGAGTCTATGGTGGCCTTAATCTCTTGGGTTGTAAAGGGGGCATTTAGTTTAGTCAGTTGGTCACCAGTCAGGGTAGGTAGATTGAGATTGTGGAGGAAATGATCTATGTCGGTTTGTGTAGGTTGCGGGGTGTGAGGGTCCCTGTGTAAGTTGTAGAGGTTGCTGTAGTAGGCACTAAAAGCGTTGGCTATGTCTTGAGGGTTACTTAGTTGACGTGTGCGGGTGGATTAGATGGGGTATTTTAGTTTTCACACGTCTACCTTTAAGTCGTTGTGCAAGTCTTTTCCCCGCTTTGTTAGAGGTGGAATAAGTGATCGCTTTGAATTTCCTTTGAAGGAGTTCGTATGAGTGAAGTAAAAGAGCTTTTAGTTCCTGTCTTAGAGAGAGTAATTGATTTGTCAGTGGGTCATGTGGGTTAGTTTTGTGTTTTAGTTCTAGGGTCTCTATCTGGGCTGTGAGTTCATCCACACGCTGCGTCCTCTTTCGTTTGTGAGAAGCACCCATTTTAAGTAAAATTCCTCTCATGTACGCCTTATGCGTACTCCACACCACGGCAGGATTGGAGACCGAGCCTTTGTTTAGCGTGAAAAATTCGTTAATGTGGTCTTTCTGTGGCGTATTTGTCGTTTTGGATAATGGAGTTGTTGGCTCTCCATATAAATGCGTTTTGCCCTAGGTTAGAATCTTGTATGGTGATTGAGATAGGGGCATGGTCCGACCATGCCGTGGTGTGGATCACAGAGTTTGATATTTTTTTGGAGAATGTATTTGTCGGTTAGGAACAAATCTATTCTCGAGTACGAGCTATGTCTGGAGGAAAAAAAAGTGAAGTCTCATTCTGACCCGTGGTGACAGCGCCATACGTTATAAAGATCTTGGGAGTTTATGTATTTTTTCAAGGGTGAGTCTCTCCTTTAGATTGGTGACATGGAATCCATGTATACGTCTGGTACTAGATTGAAGTCCCCGCATATTATTACGTGGCCCTTTTGAGTGGATTTGACGGAGCGCATGACTCTGCGAATGAATTTCATTTGATGGGAGTTTGGTGCGTACAGATTTATTATAGAGTATGTCACTCTATTGATGCTGCATACTAGGATAATAAAGCGACCTTCGGGGTCTGTTGTGGTATTCAGTAATTGGAAGTCCACTGAGTCCTTGATCGCTATCATGACTCCTCTAGCTTTAGTAGAGTGCATTGCGTGGAAGACATGAGGAAAGTGGTGGTTTTTACAAAGGGATGAATGTGATGCTAGCAAGTGGGTTTCCTGGACACACAGAATGTCACTATTGAGAGCCAAAGCGGTTCTAAATAGTGAGTGACGTTTTGCGGGGTGGTTGAGACCGTTGGCGTTTATCGATAGAATGTTGATCGGCATCTTGTGATTGTGATGTTGGTGAAGATACCTGGCAGCTGTGTTCAGAGGTAGGAAGACGGAAGATCAATATCTGGAAGTAAATTGCCCAAAAGACTGCAAATAGAGCAATATGTTAGAAATAACAAAAAAGAACAAAGAGCACTGCACAAGGTGTAAGGTTAGGAAGTTCGTTAACCGCTTTGACAGTGGTAGAGTCGCTGAACTAATGAGAGCAATATATTGCAAAGAATATAGAGGAGGTGCGTAGCACCTTGAAAGCCTCTTTAGTGGGGTTCAAAAAGTTATTAACTCGGAAGAGTGAGAACAGGGGTTCGCATGGTGTCAGAGCTCAGGGGAGCTGTAGTGGGGTCATTCGGCCTTTAGACTTGTAACTGTGTGCCATTCAGGTGTAGTTGCGGTTTGTGTTACCTTGAGGTGAACTAGATCCTCTGCCATTTGGAGCTGTGGAAGGAGGTTCTGGTATTATGCCCCATGATTGGAGGAGCCGGAGACCTTTGTCGAGGTCCACAATCGAATGAGATTGACCATTCCTCACAACAAGGATAGTGGCTGGATAACGCCATTTGTAGGGCACCTTGTGATTCTGAAGGCTCTTGGTGACCGGGTTCATCTGGCGTCACAGTTGGAGGGTAAACTTGGAGAGATCTGGAAAAAATTGAATCCCTGTGTATGGAGCAGGAAGAGGTGATTTAGCTTTGATTCCCATGAGGAGTTTTTCTTTTAATGTGGTAGAAATGTACCCTCATGAGGACATCTCTTGGGACCGAGGCTGCCAAGTGGGATGGTTTAGCGATTCTGTATATTCTATTATAACATCCCTCGGAGATGCTTCAGGTATAATGGTGTGCATCAGCTCTTTTGCGTACCTTGGAAGGTCTGCAGGTGGTATGGACTCAGGGATGCCTCTCAGCTTAATATTGTTCCTGCGTGACCTGTCCTCTAAATCGGCCAGCTTGACGCGCACCCACGACTGTTCCTCTTTTACAGCTTCATATGAATCAATGACTTCATTGATTGTGGTGGTACATTCAGTGAGGCCTCTTTCAGTATTATGCACTCTGTCATCTAGTGAGTATAAGTCAGAGGTGATTTTGTGGAACATAGAGGATAAGTCAGTCATAAGTGAGGACTGCAAGGATATTAGCATGTCCTTTAGGGTGGTATCGATGACCGGCTGGCCTGAGGTGGGGAAGGAGGCCATGGAGGAGTGCAAGGCCTGGTGCATAGTGAAGGGATTTGGAGCCTGGGCCTCAATTAGCTGACGCTGCGGCCGCAGCGGCGGCACATCTAGCCTAATTTTAGCTTTTGCTGGGCTGCCTGGCAGGGGGTCACCTTCTGGGGAACAAGGGGTCTCAGCATGAGTACCTGGATCTTGAAGCTGCTCCGGGATATCATCCGGTAGGTCTGTGTAGGAGTCCCGCTGTCCGTTCGGGCCGGCGCCATCTTGTTGCTCACTGATCGCCGGTTTGTAGGCGAATTCAGTCAGTTTCTGGTGTTTATAGTCCGTGAATCTCTTTCTGGAGGCCTGCATTTTGTTCTCCAGTGTGGCAGAAGCAAGGATGGCTGTGGATGGGATCTCTGGTGCGGCCTGTGTCGTTTATCTTTTCCCCTGGCTGACGAGCTGTGTGATTAGGCGTCCATCACAGTCTCCGGCCGGCCACGCCCCCCCCCCCCCCCCTGGTGCTATTCTTGAGGGCCTCCAGTATTTCTGCCTCTTCTATTGGTCTGTCTAGGATATCTCTCTCCTCTTCAGAAATCCTTGCCACCTCTGCTCCTTTTAGGAATTCCTCCATTTTTTCCTCCTTATTACCTTCACCTAATCCTATTTGTTTAATGGAGTACAGATCTTTATAGTACTTTCTAAATTCTTCTGCTATTTCCCTACTTGAGCCTACCTTTTCTCCTTTTTTATTTTGTATTTGCATAATGTAGTTTCTCTCTCTTTTCTTCCTCAATATATTGCTAGGTGTTTACTTATTTTGTTGCCCCAAACATATCTCTCCTTTGCTAATTTATTAAAGGGGTCTGCTTGAATCCTGTTCAAAGCTGTCTCTCAACTCTTCTGTTTTTGCTACTAACCGTCGATAGCTGTGCTGACACTGACCTTTTGATTTTTCTGTGGACCTGTTCCAATTTCTGAATTTCCTCCATAAGTTTTTCCTTCTCTTCTCTTCTTTTTCTTTTCAACCCGGCGCCTATAGATATAAATACCCCTCTTATAAACGCTTTATGCGCCTCCCACAGCACCCCGGATGAAATTCCCCCTGTATCATTAGTGCTAAAAAAAATTTTAGTTCTTCATTTATCTTTTCTACCACTCTAGGGTCCGATAGCAAATTTTCATTTAGTTTCCATGAATAGGATTGTTTTTGTCTTTCAGTGATCTTCAATCTTAATATTACTGGAGCGTGATCTGAGAGGGAAATCACCCCAATTCTAGACTCCTCAACAGAGTCCATCAAACTATAATCCACCATTATATAATCTAGCCTCGAGTACGTCCCGTGCACAGGGGAAAAGAAGGTGTAGTCCTTGATTTTTTGATGCTGCAACCTCCACACATCAATCAACTGATTTTCCCTTAACAGTTTTTTTATCATGTTTAGTTGAGCCTTACTTGTCCCCTGTGCCCGGGACGTGCTATCGTATTCGGGGTCTAAACTGTAATTAAAATCTCCCGCCATAACTACCTCTCCCTCCCTGAATTCCGTCAACTTAGTGAGCATACCCTTCAAAAATGACGTCGGGTTTTTATTGGGGCAATAGACATTCACCAATGTGAGCTCTTTTTTGTTGATCATACCCTTAAGAAATAAAAAACGGCCCTCCGGGTCCGATAATCTCCCCGATTCTAGGAATTTCACGGAGCCGGAGAGCCCTATTGCAACCCCCTTAGATCTACTTATTGGAGTGTCACTATAAATCCAGTTAGGCATCCATGAAGCAAACAATTTAGTATTTGAGCCCTGCGTCAGGTGTGTTTCTTGTATAAATGCCACATCCGCTCCATAGTGCTGTATCTCCCTTAGAATTTTATATCTTTTACCTGGGGAGTTCAGTCCCTTGACATTGTAAGACAAAAAGTTTAACTCAGCCATATCTATACTCCATCTCTTTTCCTCTGACTAATTCAGTATGCTCCTGCACTGCAGTTCCCTTCCCCCTCCCTCCCCCCAACCCTTCCTCCCACCCCCCTCCCTCCCTCCCCCCTTGGCCCCAACAGCCGTTGGCCTGAGCAAATAGGACCACCTAGGTCCCATATCCCAAGCCACTTTCCCGAGGGTGGTTCACCCAGGAGGCCGCCGGAGCCCCCTCCCTACTACCTAGAATTAGCAGGGAGAATGGGCATGCTGAGCCCGAGCGTGCATTCCCATCGGGTCCTAAATCGCTACCTTGTCATTCCAGCCATATATATTTAATACTTTTGTATCCCCCTATCCCTTCACCCCATGTCCCCCACCTCACCTATCCGCAACTCAAGGTCTCGAGGATGCCAACTCCGTTCTGTCTCTCCGCCCCACCCCCAAGCTTGAGTAGGGAGGAGAGAGAGAAAGGGGGGCAAAAAAAAAAAAAAGTCCTCAGAGTCCTTTATTCTTCTTTTATTCTTCTCCTTGTCTTCGCATCTCTTCTCCACTTTTCCTCATATAGGCATATCCGGAGGTGTAATCCCCAGATTCCCACAAAAGTCCTGAATTTCCTCCGGAAACCTCATTTTGAAAGCTCTTCCTTTTTTAATCACTAGAAGGGATGTTGGGAACCCCCAGCTGTATTTGAGGTTAGCCGTTTTCAGTTGATCCAAAAGGGGTTTTAGTTGCCTTCTTCTTGCAAGTGTTCCTGCTGATAAGTCTGAAAAGATTTTTAACTCCTTATTATCGTACCTGAGGGATGGGACCCCCCTGAGATTGGACCATATCTTCTCCTTATCCTCATATGCATGAAACTTAACTATTACGTCTCTTGGGATTTCTTGACTCATATTTGGTGGTTTTCTGACCCTGTGGACCCTGTCTATCCTCAGGGCCTCATCCTCTCTTCTTTCCAGGATTGGGTTGAATAATTTCTGCATCTTATCTCTCAGGTCCTCGTTTTGTTGTTCTGGGAGGGATCTTATACGCAAATTTTGTCTTCTGCTTTGGTTTTCCTGTTCTTCTAATTTATACTTCATGAGGCGATTATCATATTGCATTTTCTTCATTTGCTCTTTTAGGTCTTGTATCTCTTTTGCCTGTGAGTCGATCGTTTCTTCTGTTTCTTCCACTCTGCGAAGTAGATGGCCCATATCTAATCGCACACTTGAAATTTCTGTTTTATAACGTTTTCTAACTTCATGAACATTTCTGTCATCTCCTCTTTACTTATGGTAGATGTTATATTCCTTATCTCCTCAGGATCACTCAATGCAGCAGCGCCCTCATGCTCCATCTCTTCTCTAGCCTTCTCCCCCTGTCCCCCTTTTTGTTTCAACTGTGTTTTTTTCTCCTTTGTTCCTGCTTGCTTCATTTCAGTAACCGGGCTTTTGGTATTTACTTCCTTCAAATATTTCTGTATTGTGCTTGTATTAAGACTCTCCCTAGGAGTTTTATGTTCAACTGTTCTCTGGTTACAACCTCTCATACTTCAGCAAGATTACTAGCAGTATACCCAAACCCTAGATCTGACTGAGTGTCCGAATTCCACCCCGTCCTTCGGTCTATCCGTGCAGCTTTTTATATCAGCACTGTTAAGCTAGTATATGGCAAGCATCCCGTACGTTTAAAGTTCTATGAATTTAATTTCAAGCTTCCCATCTTCTTCCTACATGACCATCTTTCTAAGAAAACCTGCAGGACTTCAGCGGGTAATTTCCAGGATTTGAGCGCAGGGATATGGGGGCAAAATCTCATTTAATCCTGCCTTCCTCCACCTATGTTTATACCTCCTGCATTGTCAGTCCATTTTCATTGTCATCACATAATAAAGGGAAATCTTGAAAACAACGAGAAAGAATAAATCATACCTGGAGAGGAGGTCTTCTTAAACTCACCAGCTCCTTATTGAGCAGTATGCTGTGTTGTATTTGTTTCCACACACTATGCTCCACTATAGGACTGGTTGAGGTGGGGTGGAGCAGGGGGAGATGTCACTTGTTCCTTGACTTTGATTCCGTTTTTGACCCTGGTTCCGGTCTCAGAGAAGGACCAGATCCCCCTCCACTCATTATACTTTACAACCAGGGTCTACACGTGGGGGTCTGTTCCTCCCTCTATTTCTGATATGGCCGGGACGCCGGCCGCATCCTTTCAAGCACAGACAGCGCGGAGCTGCACCGATCTCCCACCACGCCGCCCGCTCTCAGTGCTCCGGTCTGATCCTCCTCCTGTTGCTGTGGGTGCTCGGTGCGGCTTCCGCGTCCTCTCTAGTGTCCCGGGGACAGCGGCTTCAGTCTCTCACCTCGCCGCTCCCCTCCATACACCGACCCGCATTGTCCTGCACGCCTTCGTCCGCACTCCGGCGCCACCTACAGGCCCCTCCCCCCTTCAGACATCCACGTTCACGTCTGCATCTTCCTTGGTAGTGGTATGAACTTTTATGCATAAACTTTTACTGTTGCATTATTTTGAATATAAAGTGCAATTATTCTTAATTCCTATTTCTACTACTTTAACCTCTAACATTTGGAGTGACACTGAATGGGTGTCAGGGATATTAAAGGGCACCAGAAAAAATATCTCTTAAATAAACAGTATATCAAAACTATTATTAGATTCAAATCAGACACAGGCCTAAAATGTTACATCCCACATAATTAGCCAATTTGGCAAAAAACAGTAATGCCAAACTCATACATACAGTACATACGTTAACAACCCCCCCCCCAAAAAAAAGGGGGGTTAGTTTTACCTATCCATACTGTAAATAATAGTGTCTCTTGCCACCTGTCTGGGTGTTGTAAGTAGTTCATTCTATGTCATTTTGTCCTTTTTTGTTTGTATTTGTCTATTCCTAACATCAAGGTCCTTTGGATTATCCCTAAGCAAGAGCAAAGTCATGAAACAAGTTGGACATTTGGACACTACTCATTATGGGTAGGCAAAATTAACCCCCCTTTTTGTTGGGGGGGGGGGGGTAGCTGATGTATATACACTATATTACCAAAAGTATTGGGACTGCCTTTACACACACATGAATTTTCATGGCATCCCAGTCTTAGTCCGTAGGGCTCAATACTGAGTTAGCCTGCACAGAGTCCTGATCTCAACCCGGTGGAACACCTTTGGGATGAATTAGAGTGGAGACTGGGAGCCAGGCCTTCTCATCCACATCAGTGCATGAACTCAGAATGAACCCTACAGACTAAGACTGAGATGCCATTAAAGTTCATGTGTGTGTGTAAAGGCAGGCGACCCAATACTTTTTGGTAATATAGTGTATGTATCGATGTAGTATTATTGGGTTTTGCCAATTTTTCTTAGGTGAGACGTAACATTTAAGGCCTATGTCTGATTTTTTTTGTTTGTTCTCAGGATTTTGTTGCATTTTAATTATTCTATTATTTTTTACTAGTGTTCACATTGGTAAACCTATTGCATTACTCTCACAAGGTGCATGACATGCCATGTGTGGCAGTATAGATTAGTGATGGGAGGATTTTTTATAACATTATCACTTTTCAGCAGCGTATACATTCAAACAGTAGACCAGCTGTCAACATTGATAGGAAAATGCAACATATGTATATTTGCAGAATGTGTGTGACCCCAGGAGGCATGTGCAGGTCCCTAAGGGTGTTTTTTTTTCCCTAGATCAGTTCAGGTACTTGTATACCATGACAAGTGTAACTAAAGCAACATAACCATTCACAAATGTTAACCAAAAAGGCAAAAAGCTTAGCAAAGAACACATATGCAAAATGTAACACATGCATATGGTACATTATACATCTAAGCCTAGCCAAGAAATTGAAATAGACGATGCCCAACATTTCGGGTGATAACCAGAAAACATAGACCTGATTCAGCAAGCTGCAATATGAGTTCTAAGTAGCACTTAGGACAAAAAATAAATGTGGTGCAATTTTTTAAATTGTCACTTTAGGAATGCCTTAAAGTGGTTTTAAAGGCTTAAGGTTTCTTACAACCTTAATGCATTCTCTGCATTAAGGTAAAAACGTTCTCATTGCAACTTTCCCCCCCAGACTCCCCCCCCTTATACTTACCTGAGCCCGATGTTGATCCAGCCATGTGCACAATACCAATGGCTCTCTCCCTCCTCATATTCTCAGACACAACAGAGGGAGCCATTAACTGCTCTCAATCACAACCAGTGAAGAGCAAGTGGGGGGTAGGGCCGAATCGTGCTCTGTATGCCTATAAACACACAGAGTCAGCTCGGGAGAGAGCTTGCACAAATGCCCCTATAGCTTGCTATAGTATGCACTCGGGGGGGGGGGGGGCAGGACCATCGGTGGGGGACCCAAAAAGAAGAGAATTGGGGCTGCTCTGTGCAAAACCATTGCATAAGGCAGGTAAGTATAACATGTTTGTTATTTTAAAAAAATAAGTGTTAAGAGTTACTTTAAATGACATTTCAACCTGATAAATACAAAAATTATAGATGCTCTATGTTTTCTCTGGGTCCTTTCATATTTAGGCAACTGGAGACACAAATTGCTAAAAGGAAATCTCTGGACCAGAGTCTCCAAAATACATAAGAAGCTGTCAGATAAGTCAAATGTCCAATACATAACAAAATATTAAACATTAGCTATGCTAGAAGTTCACTTTCAAGTCTTTTAAACTTTGAAGAAGCTTTAAAAAAAATTTAAACATAAATGTGGGAACTTTGGATATTCGAACTCCATAAATGCTGTCCTTATGTTTTGCATTTGTTGGCTATGTTGACAGCAAGCCTTCTGGATATACAACACACATCCTCTTACTTCATTACTTATCATTTTATTAACATGTACTGTTAAGAAATCCATTCCTTGGGGTGAATTTTCTCCGAATTACTTACACACTCTGGTATTTTCTTTGAGCCTTGTTCATTAAAGCGACTTCTGCAAGCATTTCATAATCATGTCACAGATTCAGCTTATGAGAATTGAGATGGAAAAAATAAAACGCCAGATTTGCATATTAATGTAAATGAATAACATTAATTTAAATGTAAGCATTTTACATAGCATGACTAAAATACTGAATACACTGCAGGAGGCTACTTTTCAGTGGCACAATCATTTTTACTACAAACAAGACCATAGGTAACACCTTAGATTCTAAGTAATTTTAGTTCAACAATACAGTGTTATGAAGGATGAGTTCATGGTCAGATTTTAATATACACTGAAAAAATGTGTTTGCTGATTATTGCCTAAGATTAGAATGTTACAAAGGGAGCAAAAAAAATCCAACGTTAATCAGTCATAGGGGTGTGTGTAAGAAAATCGTTGTATTATAGGTCAAACAGACACATTTTGCAAACTATCAGGAAAATAAGATATAGTTGTGGGGGATTTACTAAACCTGGAGAGTGCAAAACATGGTGCAGCTGTGCATGGTAGCCAATCAGCTGCTAACTTCAGCTTGCTCAATTAAGCTTTGAAAATAAAACCTGGAAGCTGATTGGTTGCTATGCAGAGGTGCACCAGATTTGGCACTCTTCAGCAAATCCACAAGTGTGTGAAACCTATCAACAACAGAAAAGTTGCATTTTTCATTTTAATGCGAGTTGGAAATTTTTTGCATGATCATCTGAGATTAATACTACAAAAGTAATGTCTCTGAGGGTTCTCATTTATTCAGGTCATAGTTTACCTAGTATTAGTTAGTCACACTCAAATGGATTTGTTCTATAATTTTGAAAACATTTGTAGCTTATCCAAGCAACTTCTTATGTAGCTGGAGTGTTGGAAAACTCAGAAGGATCTTTAACAAGCATTGGATCCCTGTGTCTTTTGAGCCCAGTAATACAGTGAGGCACAGCGAATGATTAGCAAGGGAATTTCCCCTAAGCTTAGCGAACAAGGTGATAGTCTACTGACTTCCATCATCCAATCATCCAAGCAACAATACCCTTTTTTTCTTGCATGTAATTTGCATATTCTTTGCAAAGTGAATATTCACCACATTCACTAAACTAAGGGAAGAATCCCTTACAAAGTGAACAGTCTATTATCCATTAGTAATCAACCCAAGAAGCTTGTTCATCTAAAGCAGGGGTCTCCAAACTATGACCCTCCAGTTGTTCAGGAACTACAATTCCCATCATGCCTAGTCATGTCTGTGAATATCAGAGTTGTACAATGCCTCATGGGACATGTAGTTCTGCAACAGCTGGAGGGCTGTATTTTGGAGATCCCTGATCTAAAGAACCCAACATCCAAACACAAGCAAAGTACAAGTAATTTGGTGTATGCAGTGCAGTGTAGTGAAGAATGCAAAGACCTGTACATTGGGCATTAGGGGTCTACTCGTTTGACTCATGAGACTTTGAGTACTTTCATGGCAGAAGTTATGGCCATCATTAATGCAAGACCTTTGGTACCAATATCTACAAATCCAGATAATCCAACAGTTTCACTCACTCCTGCTATGCTCTTGACCCAAAAGGTAGACTCTGTGTCGGCCCCTCGTGGAGATTTTAGTACAACAGAACTTCATGTAAAGCAATGGAAACAAGTCCAGTGTCTGGCTGATATGTTTTGGAAGAGATGGAGGAGAGATTACTTGTTTACCTTACAAAGTCACAGGAAATGGGATAAGACCAGTCCCAATGTTAAAGTTGGAGATGTTGTGTTATTGAAAGATGGTCAAGAAAGCAGAAACAACTGGCCTATGGGAATTGGCACTAATACGTTGCCAAGTAAAGGTGGTAATGTCAGAAAGGTTGAAGCCAAAGTGACAAAACAAGGGACTGTTAAAGTGTACGCCAGACCAGTTTCGGATGTCATTGTTCTCCTTTGAACAGGTATTTCTGTTATGTTGTTGACACAATACATAATATAGAGCTTGTCACTGACAGCTTTCAGATGTGACTTTCGCCAAGAGTTAAAATTCATCTTGTGGATTACAAATGGCATTGGAGATAGTTTGGCCTAGTGCGGCCTCTCCAATCTGAAGATGGGTTTAAGGACAAAACTATTTCTTCATGTGGGCTTCCAGCTTGAAGTACCATAGCCAAGAGACACGATATTGTGGACTCATGTTTTAGTTTATGTTACCAGTTCTAGACCAGTTCTATGAGTGTGTTTTTCCCTGTACAGTAGATATGTATAAGTAGTGATATAATGTATTATATTAGACAGGGAGTGTGATGCCTTTGCAAGCTAATTAAGTTATAATTACTTATATAGAATGTGTAGTTTACCACTGCCATCTAGTGGCCAAAGTCTGTAGCAGCTTTATCTTCAGTCATGTAAATTTCTCATACAAGATGTGACCTTTGGTTCAGGAAGTTCTTCAGCCATTTTAGATTGTCATTCTACATGGATGTAGCATGTCTGTTTCTCTCCCAAGGGGCTTGAGACATCATCACCTGTAAGTGTCTTTCTGTTGTGTCATCTGTCATTTATGCTAGATTAGTTATTCTATGTGTACTGATATCTTGTTATTGTATTGTATTGCAGTTTCACAAAAATTAAAAACTATAAACTAAAATAAAGTTGGATTACTTCGGTAGACAAATCAAGCATTGGACTTCCGTTTACTGGAGTCTCTGACAAGTGTTTAGCTGTCCGTTTAGAACCACACATAGCCAGTGTTTTGAGAGCGGAACAGGGAAGATGTATGTAGAGTGGTATTGCATCAATCTTGTCTATGAAGTGGTTGGCAATCTCTTGGGTAGTGAGTGAGTTAGTGGGTAGAGGGGGCAGGGGACAAAGCAGAGGGTTGAAGGTAGAGAAGAGCCGACGGGGACTTGATGACAGGGTATTAATAAGAGAGACAAAGTATGTTGGTGTGTTTTGCAGCATGTAGGCAGGAATTGTATTTTAGAAAGGCAGATTTATATAGGGTGAAGTCCTGCAGGGATTTGGTTTTACGTCACAGTCATTCAAGAGCACAGCAATGTTTCTTGAGGTTTCTGGTGTTGTCGGTTTGCCAGGGTTGTAACGGTCAAAGCCTGATTCTGCATGTAGCTAGAGGAGCAAATGCATTCAGTGAGGATGAGAGTGAACTGTTGAAGACAGAGGTCACTAGGACAGCACAGGGGAGAGATTTTGTCATAGAGATGGTCAGTAGTAGAGATGGGTCGAACACCCCTTGTTCAATACGCAGCAGAACTCACGAACAGGGGAAAATTTCTGCCCTGAACAGTGAACTCAATTGAAGTATATGGGAGCTGAACATGAGAAATCAAAAGTGCCCATTTTGAAGGATTATATGCAAGTAATTGCACATGAAAGGGGTATGGGGTCCAGGTACTGCCCTGGGGGACATGTATCAATGCAAAAATGATTTTTAAAAGCAATAATTTTTTCACAAGCAGTGATTTTCTGATGCTTAAAGTGCTACAATAAAAAAATGGAAAAATTCAGTATATGGAGGACACATAGTTTTGAGGACACACACCTCTGTTCAGTGATGGTTGTTTCAATCTGACATAGAATGGCCTTTTGCAAACCAGTTGTCCTCTCTGCCAAAATTGTGCACCTCACACCTCACTGTCCTAAAATGAATGTCTTTTTTCCTTAAGGTGTAAGAAAACTTCTAAGGTTTAGCTTGGAGTAACATTGCATCCAAAATGCGCCTAGCTACACCTATTAACCTTTCCCAAGCACCTCCCATGTGAGATGAGTGTGGAGTGTTAAAGATCCATGTGCATCCTTTGTCTTCAAGATAGTCTAGAAGTTCTACATCATTTGAACATATATGCAGTTCCTTGCATGCTCCTACAAAATTAGTACCTCTGTCCGAGCGAATTAACTTAGCCGGACCACAAACAGAAAATAGTCTTCTTAGGGCGTTGATGAAACTGGATGCTGACATGGACTCAATCAATTCTATATGCACTGCTCTTGTAGAAAGACATGTGAAAAGAACAGCCCAACGTTTGTTGTCAGCGCTTCCTCCTCTAGTTCGGCGTGTTACAACTGCCCAGGGACCAAACACTTCAACACCCACACTAGTGAATGGAGGCTCAGGATTGACTCTATCTTTTGGTAATTCTGCCATCTTTTGGCTTTCCAATCTCCCTCTGAGCTTACGACACATGACACATTTGTGAATGATTGCAGACACTAGACGTTTTCCACCAAGAATCCAGAAACCTGCAGCTCGGATTGCACCTTCTGTTATGTGGCGCCCTTGGTGAACTATTTGATCGTGATAATGTCGTACAATCAAAGTAGCAATATGGTGATCATGAGGAATGATGACAGGCTGCTTCTCCTCATCTGACAGCGTGGCAAAGGATAAACGGCCACCTACTCTCAATAGTCCATCTTGATCTATAAAGGGACTGAGTTTTGTAAGAGGGCTATGTTTTGGAAGCGTCTTTTGTAGTTCAATGTAGTCATATTCTTGCCTGAAATATGTATGTTGTACAGAAGAAATTATGACTGTCTTGGCTTGTGAAAGTTCTTCTAAACTGACTCTTTCATGGAAAACCCCCCAGCTTCCGGGTCGATCATCATTGGTTTTCTTCTGGAAGCTTTTCACAACATGAATTAGTCTTGCTATTACCCTGTTTAGTCTCCTCCAGTTGGAAAATCTTTCGAAGCAATGTAACTGCAGTCTAGTGTCAACAGTTTTAGTGCTGACCTAATTTCAGGATCAGCTTCGGGTTCCACTAAAGAGTAAACATTGGTGTTATCAGGATTATCTACAAATGTCTGATACAGAAAATGTGGGCCTGAGAACCATATAGAGTCCTGAAGGCAAGCTATCTGTGTAGGCCTGGTAGCATAATCTGCAGGATTTTGTTCTGACTTGTGTGGATGGTAAACGCCAAACATTGGCAGACACCAGTGTTCTTTACCTTCGTCCAGTGATGGTGCTACTTCGGCATGATTGTTGTCAAGCATCCTTTTGATGAATTCTGTAAAGTCTTTTTTCACTTCAGGTTTTCTTTGCAAAGTTTTACGTAGTGCGTTCAGGCGCTTCATGGCTTGCTCTCTGTTACTAGGTAAATAACATCTGGGTGTGCAAAAAGGTAAAGGAGCTACCCAATTATTGTTTTCATCTTGGAAAGTCTCTTTATCCATGATATTGAGAAAGGCTTGATCATCTATGGACATTGCTTGTTTGTCATCATCTTTTGTTCGCTGGAACACTGAGTTCCCTAAAGTGTCAGTCTTCATGCCACTACTAATGTCTCTATTGTAATTAGAAGGAGAGTCACAGTATGGTTTTAGGGTTTCTTTGATGACAAAGCTGTTCTGACATGGACTAGGAAGGGGCGTTCGCCCATTCACTAGCACAGATGTCTTTGAAGTGTCGACGCTGTCAGGCCGATGTGTTGCTCCTAGACAAACTTCTCCTACTATAACCCACCCTAGGTCAAGTCTTTGAGCATAGGTGGCATTAAAGGGCCCATTAATTGGCGTACCTTATGTACCTGTAGAATGTCTCTTCCAAGAAGTAGAAGAATAGAGGCATCTTTCTGTATAGCTGGAATAAGGTGTGATATTGAATTGAGATGAGGATGATGAAGGGCCACTTCTGGTGAAGGTATCTCTGCTTTATCGTCTGGTAACATATCACACTCTATCAAGGTGGGAAGTGAGAGATGGACTGTCTTGTCAAGAGACTCGATAGTAAAGTCGGTAGCTCTTCTTCCTGAAGGTTCCATCACTCTGCACATGTCTTTAGGGTGTATGGAACTGCACTCGATGTAATGTTGAAAGCATCAAAAAAGTCTGACCTTGCCAGTGACCTGTTACTCTGTTCATCCAGAACCACATACATCTTAACTGCTTTTTGCTTTTCCCCTGTGGGGTACACTGTTGCTAGGCAGATCTTGGAACATGAACGTGGAGTTATACTGTCACCACAGATTTCCGTGCATTTGGACATCACTGGGGTAGATGAATTATCTTTTTGCTCCCTGTCCCCACCTTTCGGGGCTTCTGTGACCTCGAATGGTCGGTGCAAAGTATCAGGGTGTAAAGCTGTGATGTGTCTATTACTGCCACATTCTGAGCAATCCGCTTGTATTTTGCAGTCTTTGGCTACATGTTTAGTGGATCCACAACACTTGAAGCAGATGCCGTTTTGTCTAAGAAAGGCTATCCTTTCCTTGACAGGTTTACTTTTGAACCCTTTGCACTTGTTTAGGGGGTGGGGCTTTTTATGAAGTGGGCAAAGTCTGTCAGGGTCTTCAAAGGTGTTTACCTTGTAGCTGCTTAGACAGTCTCGGTCCTCAGAGGGTACAGTTGTCTTATGGGTAATCACTGAAGTCCTATTGAAGGCTCTAGGTGGCTTTTCTGCTTTCGGCAGTTGACTGTTGGTGATGAAGGAAAAGCTGGGATCACACCTGATCTTAGCTTGCTGCTGCACAAACCTAGAAAACACAAAGAATGGGGAAAAGGGACATCATGATCTTCTTTGTATTTGGCTCCAACACTCATCCATTTTTCTTGTAGGTTGTGAGGTAGTTTCTCCACTATAGGCTTAGTACCGCTAGCGGTATCTAAATGTGCAAGTCCTCTTAAATAGCCTTCTTCTTTGGCACACTGGACTTCCCAAAGTATATCACCCAGCTCTTGCCGTTTGAAATTGTCTCTGCTGTTTAGCTTAGGGAAAGACTCCAGTCTTTTCATTAGAGCACCTTCAATTGCTTCTGGTGATCCATATCTTTCCTCTAGCCTTTGCCAGGTCATATCAAATCCTGCTGAAGGGTTAAATATGTGTATCCTGTGCATCCTTCTTGCATGCTCTGCTGACTCAGTCCCAAGCCATTTTATCATCAGGTCTAGCATCTCAGCTGCTGGTAATTCTAAGTCTTTGACTGCATTCAGAAAAGAAGACTTCCATGCCCAGTAATTCTCGGGGAAGTCATCGAACTTGAGAAAGCCTGAATTAACCATCTCTTTACGGATAAGATATTTAGTGACATCTTGTGCACTGTGGTGTTTGGGTTGCTGCAGTAAGGATTCACTTGGCCTGTTCCTATATGTCTCTAATGGTTCATCTTTAAATGTTCTGGCATTGCTGGCTTCATGGGTTTGTTTTCGTACACTCAGGGGTTCTGCTGGTTCTGGTTTAAATTCAGCTGACTCTGGATTGGGAAACTGTTTCGTTGCATTGCTGTTTAAAAGTTCTTGGACATACTCCTTTGTACGTTCTGCTGAGGAACGGGGTTTCTCAGGCACATCTGGGCCTTTGTGGATAGACCCGCCTCCAGACCGCTCAATATCAGCATAAGCTGCGGCCTCTGCTGCTGCGGCCTCTGCTGCTGCAGCGGCGGCTGCGCACTGACACTGAAGTATATGCAACTTTGCTTCCTGTTCTGATTTTTCTTTTATAATGGCAGCCTCTTTCTCTGCAAATTCTAGCTTGACCCGAGCTGCCTCTGCTTTGGCGCAAGCTCTGACTAAAAAGGGCACTTGCTGATGAAATCTGACTGGACCTTGTTGATTTAGACGACTGTGAGTGTGCATCGTCTTGCTGGACACTTGGCATGCTCTCCCTGCCTTGATGTGTCTCGGGTAGCTGATCTTCAGCCTTATACTGTCTTCCCGATCTTAGACTCATTCTGTCTGTGCAGAGACCAATATCTCCAGGCTTGTTGCGCTACACCTTTTCACTGTTCCGCTCTCAAAACACTGACTATGTGTGGTTCTAAACGGATAGCTAAACACTTGTCAGAGACTCCAGTAAACGGAAGTCCAATGCTTGATTTGTCTACCGAAGTAATCCAACTTTATTTTAGTTTATAGTTTTTAATTTTTGTGAAACTGCAATACAATACAATAACAAGATATCAGTACACATAGAATAACTAATCTAGCATAAATGACAGATGACACAACAGAAAGACACTTACAGGTGATGATGTCTCAAGCCCCTTGGGAGAGAAACAGACATGCTACATCCATGTAGAATGACAATCTAAAATGGCTGAAGAACTTCCTGAACCAAAGGTCACATCTTGTATGAGAAATTTACATGACTGAAGATAAAGCTGCTACAGACTTTGGCCACTAGATGGCAGTGGTAAACTACACATTCTATATAAGTAATTATAACTTAATTAGCTTGCAAAGGCATCACATCCCCACTAAACATACCTTGTCTAACAGCATGTTCAACACTCTCCTATTTTGAACTGGTTACTACTGAAGAGGTTACAAAACTTTTCTTAGGAGCCCACCTTGCCAATTGTCCCCTGGATCCTGTTCCCTCGCAACTACTACAGTCACCCTCCTATTCTATCCTATGCTCCCCCACATCTTTAACCTCTCCCTCTCTAGTGGCACTTTCAGCTCCCCTCTAAAGCATGCACAAATCACACACATACTTAAAAAGCCCTCACTGAACCCCACCAACCTGAACAACTTAAGACCCATCTCATTGCTCCCATTCACCTCTAAACTTCCAGAATTCTTATGCCCCGTACACACGGTCGGACATTGATCGGACATTCCGACAACAAAATCCTAGGATTTTTTCAGACGGATGTTGGCTCAAACTTGTTTTGCGTACACACGGTCGCACAAAGTTGTGGGAATTTCCGATCGCCAAGAACGCGGTGACGTAAACCACGTACGACGAGACTAGAAAAGGCCAGTTCAGAACCAAGCGCGGCACCCTTTGGGCTCCTTTTGCTAATCTCGTGTTAGTAAAAGTTTGGTGAGAGACGATTCACTCTTTTTCAGACTCGTGGTTTTCAAATCGTTTTCTGCTGTTCAGTTTGTGCTTGTGGGTATGTATCTGCTCTTCAGTGCGTGCAGCGAGTACCATTGACTTGTCATTGTGTTCTTGTTCGTTTGTTACTGTTTTTCAGGTCGCTCTTCACAGGCCTTGCTGTTCTTCAGTGCGTTCTGTTACTTCGTTCTGAGCAGCAGACCGTTTTCTAGCCATGTTGCGTATACGTACTCCTTGTAGAGTTTGTGCTGTGCGGGGGCTTGGTGTTGGGGTCCTGACCTTGACACAAGTCCAGTCCATGAACAGGGTGGGGAGGTGTTCATGGACCAAGAATTGGTTGCTTCAGCGTGACCAGTTCTGTCATATATCAAAAACTATTGGGATGGGGAAAAGGGAAAAGGGGAGGGGGATGGGAATGGGTGATGCGAGTAGCCACCGGTACTGGCTCAGAGATATGCTGTGGCCTGTACTCAATCCTTACCCTGTTTAGGTACTGTTGCTGTAACCAAGATTAATTAGCTTAAAATGAGGGAGGGGAGAAGAGGGGGAGGTAAGCCCAATAGGTGAGCTTAGACAGAGGTTACTTTAGGCAGCAGAGTAGTCATAGGATTATGCTTAAAAAATCAACTTTATTTTGGGGAATACCCAATATTAAAATTCACGTATGTTGTACCACATGTAAATCCTTGCTACAATTATTAATAATTGGCCATTGACAAACAAAAAACAGACAAGACAGACGTTATAAAGGAGAGTGGTGCTAGCCCAGTCCGGGCGTATTACTTTGAACCACAGGGACCTATGTGAACTACCAATTAGCCAAATAAATACTATTGCTAATAGTCCATGTAAATTTAATCTTGGTGATAAAGATTGTTACTGTTATTTTAACTTTTTAGATTATTTTGGGTCAGTTGTGGTTCTAAGTAATAGAGAGGTGGAGAGAGGGAGAAGGTGGGAGCGCAGTAGCTTGTAACTTAGTATAGAAACAGTATTGCACTTATTAGGCTGCTTGGGTTAGTGGACAGAGGTCAAAGCTGCTGTCAGAGAACTCACACAGCAAGCACCCGTCTCCATGCAACAGCTGCAAATCCTCATTCTGCTAATGCAAAGGTGCATGCACGGAACCATAGCCAGAGGCAAATGAGATCCAGGGTGAGCATGCACAATGGCACCTCTGTGCGAATGCGCACACGCGCTAACGCGCGCCCGCGAGTGCCAAATCGCTAATATGCTAACGCACATGCGCCAATGTGCCAAAGTGCTAATGTGCTAATGTGCTAATGCGCATGTGCCAATGTGCTAAGTGCGCCAATCCTGGCACACAGCACCCTATATAAACAGAGAGTCTGCCTAGCATCAGTGCTGGATTGTCTTCAGCTTGTTCCTGTGTTCCTGTTGTTATTCTGCCTGATTGACCTTGTTCCTGAAAACCCGGCTATCTTCTGACCATTCTCTTGGATCTCCCCTGCCTGCTGAAAGGGCCTCTACTTGCAATATTGACCTTGGCTTGAACTTATGATTACGGCTCTGCTTCCTGATTCTGTACCCTGCTGCCTGTCTGTTGCCAACCCCTGCCTGTTCCTGACTACGGTTTTGCCTTCTGACTTGGTACCCCGCTGCCAGCCTGTTGCCGACTCCTGCCTGTTCCTGATTCTGCAGTTGATCCTGATCTGGCTCCCGCTGAACAAGTTTGGTGATCAGTTTCCACATCTCCTCAGCAGAGGTTCCTATATCTCCAAGTTCCAGTCTCCTGCCTGCAGGCACCTGCACCCTTTCATTGCCCTCGCACTCCCTGTACCCACCACCAGGGGTGCTTGGACCGGAACCGTGCAAAAGGCCACCCTCATCATTTCGGGCTCCGCTGTAAGGTATGTGACAGCTGCTTCAAATTGTCAAAATTCCTAGGGAAAATTGCTGCGTGTCTGGGAATAGGTAGACAGTCCAGTATGTCAAGCCTTACATGCGATGTGTGAATCCACTGATTGGTCATCAAGTAGAGATTATTCTAGAAAAGGTGACATCAATCTATCACAGAGGTATCCAGGTCCCCCTGGTGTTTATTGGTAGGCATTGGCAACCCAAAATGGGCATAATGTCACCGCTGCACCAATGTACCGATGGAAAGTCACTTTCAGTGTGTATACATACAAATTGGCAATTATAAGCAGACCTATCCCTGACGCGGTACTATCACCGCTCCAGTGTGCTATTGAATAGCTGTTGACCAACAACGAGTTAACAAGCTGGCAAGTGTCCTGCAAGTTAGTACTTTACCGTCTTTAGCGGGGGCTGCATTATACAATCGACAGCAGTCATCCAAGCCGATATGGGATTCAGTTCCCAATTACTTCCACACCTGTTTCAGTAGGTCGTAGGGGAAGGGACGGTCTGTGCAGGTTAGTTTACTGCCACTGTCCTTTGATATTCTGTCCGGGTCCTATGGACAGTATTTTACAAGTCCCAAGCAGGCACGCCAATCCTCAGCTCCTGGCTTGTATTCCACAGCCAAAAGCTCTTCACCAAGCCCGAGGAGTCCACGGACTGGGCTACGTTGTGACGTCAACGCGTTTCACCATGCTGATGGCGTAGCTTCATCTTTGGACGTTCATTGGTCAGGTTACCACACTCCCTTCTTATCTTATGTTCACCTGTGGAGACCGCCAATGAGATGTTTTTGTTGAAGAGTGGAAGGGACTTAGTCCAATCGTTTGTGACCTGTTTGTCCATTCGGCCAGTCCTAGAGTATACATCATTGGTTATCACATTAATTTATAGGAAGCCAATTTCGTTGGTAATTGAGTGGTTTACAGACTTATGATTTACACATTTAAATTATGGGCATGTGTATACAGGGAAAGGTTGGCTTTTGGGAATGGGGGGATAGAAGAGTGGCATAAGAGAGATCAAGAAGAAGTTGAGGCTTCACCATACGAGAATAGTATAGTGGGATAGTATGGAGAGATAGAAACCATCATGCCAGCAGTGCAGTGTGCGCATTTGTGACATATATACATAATGACACTTTTCCAGTTATCTAAATATATTCGTTATCTGGGGCTTAGCAAAGTAAACCTCACAGCACAAGATAGTACCTCGGTGGTAAAAACTAGATGAAGAGGACATATATAGGTGAATTATCAATTTCTCTCATTCACGTCTCCAGAAACACTTGTAGGTTCAACTCTGTGTTCAACCCCACCGGCACGAGGGACTTTAATTTGTAAACCCACCACTTCTCCTTTTGGAGAAGTACGCGGTCAAAGTCCCCTCGCGGTCAAAGTCCCCTATGCCTTTGCTCCGTGAGATCCGTGAGAATAATCCTGATGATTTCAGGAACTTTCTCAGGATGATGGGCCCCGTTTTTCACCGTTTGTTGGCTTTGCTGACCCCCTATATTAGCAGGCAGGATACCTGCATGAGGCAAGCCATCACTCCGGAGCAGAGGCTCGTCGCCACCCTGCGGTACTTGGCGACGGGGAGAAGCCTGCAGGACCTCAAGTTCTCGACAGGCATCTCCCCCCAGGCTCTGGGGATCATTATCCCAGAGACCTGTTCTGCCATCATACAGGTCCTGCAGAAGGAGTATATTAAGGTAAGATTTTTATCCTTTAATATCACATTTTATTGTATTTAATGTTTGATAATATATTGTATTTCTTTCCTCATTCCCTAATTACCGTGATTGGAATATGCTGTGAATGTCCCCTTTGTCCTCATGCATGCTGGATTTTTATGTAATTTTTTTTTGGTCCTTCATACTTATTTGCCTTCACTTACCTCCCCAGCATGGTCTCCTGGCCCTATATTCACCTCATGTAGTCACTTAACAATGTATTTTTTTTTTTTTTTGTTTACAAAAGATTTTATTTGGAAGACAAAGAATAAAACATGTACACAGGTGCCATGAGATTTGTACAGAATAAAGCGTTATCACAGATGTTACATAGGTATAGAATATAGTATCATAATGTACAGCACATTGGTGTGGTAGATAAGGAAGAAGTCCGGGGGGTATAGGCATCTCATGAGAAGTAGAGTAAAAAGGCCTAGTACATGGACATTAAAGTGCATCATCATGTGAGGGCCAAAATAGCCATTTGTCATTATAGATATGCATGCTATCAGATATAGTATGATGGACTCTCTCTGTGAGTCTGAGAATTTCCATTCTAGATTCGACCTGGGGCCAAGAAAGATTGTGTGACTTCCAGTTAAAAGCTATCATCCATTGAACAGAGCTGATTAGAGAGTGGATTAGTCTGTTACCTGGAAGGGGAACATCTGGAACCAAGGCGTAGAGGAGGCAGATTTGTGGTGAGAGGGTAATTTTTTTTTTAAGTGTTTTTTCTAATTTTCTAATAACTGTGTTCCATATTGGCTCCAGATGTTTGCAGCTCCAGAAAATGTGGATGTAGTTGCCTTCTATGGGGCAGCCCCTGAAACAGTCAGGGGATGTTGTGGGATAGAAGGAATGATTTTTGACTGGTGTCATATACCATCTAATAAAAAGTTTAAGGGGGGATTCTCTGAATGCAGCAGCACATTTGCTTTTGGGAAGGTTTTTGGTCATTTTAGACCAAGATTCGATGGGGAACGAGCAACCGATTTCTGTCTCCCATCGAATCATGGGGCCAGATTTTTCAGGTTGGTGAAGGTTATTGAGATAATTATATACTTGAGAGATCAGACCCTTATCTCTAAGGGTAGAGATGCAGATATGTTCAAATAACGTGTATGGTGGTTTGAGATAAAGGGAGTAATTAGTGTAGAAGAAGTTTCGGATAAGGTTGTATTGGGGGAGTTCAGTAGAAGGGAGATTAAATCTGGATTGCAATGAGGCAAAGGAAGAGAAATTCATATTTAGTGTGAGAGACTTTAATGTAGTGAGATTATATTTTATCCACAAGTTAAAGAGAGAGTTGTCTATAAATGCCTGGGGGGAATCTGAGATCGCCCAGGAATGAGGTTAAGGGGGGGGGGGTTTCTGATATAAGTTTAAAGTTATCTTTGATTCTATTCCATATTTGGATAAAGTTGGAAATAATCGTGTTATGTTTAATTAAAACGTGATTTGATTTTAGATTAGCCCATAGGACACCTTTGAGGTTTAGAGGGAGTATAGAAGAGGTCTCAAAGATTAGCCAGGAAATATTAGTAGCAGGAGAGAGCCATTGAGCCAGCTGAATCAGTCTGGCTGCTAAATAATATAGCCAGAGGTTGGGGAGTCCCAAACCACCACTGTGTTGAGTTCTATACATTAGGGAGTAACTGCATTTGGGTTTTTTATTATTCCATATGAATTTATTTATTTCACGCTGAAGAGATTCAAGTTTTGTTTTGGGTACATTAATAGGAAGGGTCCTAAAATAATATAGAAATTTAGGGAGAATGGTCATCTTAAATGCACAGATCCTTCCGAGGAAGGAAATGTGATAGGACGACCAGGTTTTGATTAATGAGCTTATATGGGAAAAAAGGGGAGGGTAGTTAGTTTTGTATAGTAAGTTATGAGAGGCTGTGATGAAAATACCAAGATATTTGAAGGAGTACTGGGACCATAGCAATTTATTTTTTTTTTCCAGAAGGGATAGTAAGCTAGAGGGACAATTAACTGGTAATATAGAACATTTGTTGGTATTAATATAAAGACCAGATAGTTTGTAGAATGATTGAAGTTCAGAGAGGAGATTAGGGATCAAAACTAGAGGGTTTGTTAAGAATAGTAGGGCATCGTCTGCATATAGACTAAGTTTAAAGTGATGTGATTCTTTTTGATATCATTTGATGTTGTGGTTATTCCTAATAGCAATTGCAAGGGGTTCTATGGCTAGAGCAAAAAGGAGGGGGGAAAGTGGACAGCCTTGTCTGGGGGAAGAATTCAGAATTACTTCCAGGGATTTTAATTCTGGTTTGGGGGAGGTGATATGGTGCATTAAAGCCGTGTATAAATTTTTCTGATATGCCAAATTTGGGTAAAAGATGATTTAGATAAGACCAATTGACACTGTCAAAGGCCTTGTGGATGTAACTAATATGATGTTGTCGGTAATTTGTCTGCCTGGGATAAAACCTGTTTGGTCCGTGTGGATCAGGGAAGTGATAACTGTGGCCAGTCTGTTTGCCAACATTCTGCCAAATAATTTGAGGTCATTATTAAGAACCGAGATGGGACGAAAGTTTTGGGGTAAAGTGTGGTCCTTTTGAGGTTTAGGAATTAGAGATAAATTAGCCAGCAGCATATCCTCTGGGAAATGACCACCCAATAGGATGTGGTTGAACATCTTGGTGAGGCTAGGGGACAAAAGGGAGGCAATTTTTTTATAACAAGTAGTTGTGAAGCCGTCTGGGCCTGGTGCTGTCGAGGTTTTGAGAGATTTTATTATGTCCAGTATCTTAGCCTCAGTGCAGGGTTCACTTAGCGAAGAAGTTTGCTGCTGGTTAAGTTTAGGAAGTTGAAAAGAGCTTAGCCAGCCAAAGTCAGTGGGTTTTGGGTGAGTTTGAGGGCCAGAGAGGAGGTTTTGGTAGAAGGAGGTGAAGATTTGGAGGACATCTTGGGGATGAGTTACTAAATTTCCTTTTTGATCTCGTAGTTTGTAAACGTGAGGGGGTTTAGTGTCTTGGTTCAATTTTCTGGCAAACATTGCTGAGGAAGAGTTGCCATGTAATAGAAATTTGGCCTTAGAGAACCTTAATGATTTTTCAGTGTCCTCAGACAGTAATGAATTAAGAGCTTTGCGTTTGCTTTGAATGAGTTCAGTTAATATATAGCATTATTGAGTTTGTTATATAGCTCATGAAGTTCTTTGGTCAGGCATTTAATCTCAGAGAGTTTAGCCTTGTTCTTAGCTGCAGCTATGCTAATCAAATGACCTCTAAGAACCGCTTTGTGTGCGGCCCAAACAGAGGTAGGGAGGACTTCCTCAGTGGAGTTTGTGTTGAAGTATTCTTCTATATGTGAGGTGATAATTTGAACAGTGGAGGGGTTTGAAAGAAGAGAATAATTGAGGCGCCATATAAAGGGGGTGGGGGCCATACCAATATGGGAGGTTTCAAAGGCTACTATGTTATGATCTGACCATGGACAAGGAAGAATGTCAGCTATGGAAGAGTTCGCTAGAAGGATAGGAGTGCAAAAAATATAGTCCAGTCTGGCATAACAATCGTGAGGGTGAGAATAGTGAGTGTATGCTCTGATTCCTATATTATGTGCTCTCCAAGAGTCAATTAATTGTAATTTGCTAAGGGAATGGTTAATGGATTTGCTAAACGCTTTAGAGGAAGGGACTAACCTACTTCTATCCAGAGCTGGATGGGCAGATAAATTGAAATCGCCTCCAATTATCATATGAGGAGAGATGTATTGATCAAGTGTGTTAAAGAAGTTATTGAAAAATGTTGATTGAGCGTCATTGGGGACGTATAATGAAACTATTTTGACTGATTTTCTGTTAATACTGCCCTTTATTATAATAATTCTGCTTTCATCATCTTTGTGGATGATATGTGGTTCAAAAATTATATTATTTTTAATAAAGATTGCAACACCTCTTGATTTATTGGACAAGGTAGTATAGTGTATTTGGTTGAATGATTTGTCAAAGTATTGAGGGTGATTAGTGGCGGAGAAGTGGGTTTCTTGCATCAGTATAATGTCAGCTCCCAATCTTTTGTATTGTTTAAAAGCTTTTTTCCTTTTGTTGGGGGAGTTGAAGCCTTGGACATTGAGAGAAAAAATTTTAAGTACCATATTTAGAGAGAGGAGGGGTGCTAGTTGAGAAGGGGGAAGTTAGTTGGGGACACAAATGGGGGTCAGGTAAGAAAAACCTGACAGAGTAGTAATCATCTGTAAAAACATTGATAAGGTGAAAGGAGCATAATAAAGCAACGTCAAAATCCATGTTAAATAAATGTTCCATGTACTTAACAATGTATTTTATCAGCTCCATAGTAGTGCTTTACCCCAAACACCCCCTAAAATGTTTTTAAATGTGATTTGTGCTTTAAATTCAGGCAGAGTGCCAGAGGCTTTTTTGGGGGGGGTCCCCAAATCATTTGGAACCCTCCCTCCCCCCAACTGCTAAGTCAACGATACCAATTCTCTATCTATCCTCAATCATCTATCTGCTGACTTTGCCAAACCCATACACACTATACCCCTCGCTTTTGTGGTCAGATTTATGGATGAATTCCCCAAAGCATGTAGTGCAAGGGCCTTCCTGTATACTTTCAAATGGTACTGTTTCAAGTTTTTGTATCCTATTATTATTCTGATAGGTAATAGCAGAATGTCCAAATGTGCTCAAATGTGTACAGTGTGTATTTATATCTTTGTATTATGACACTTCTTACCTGTCCAGTGGGCTGCCAATAGTGTAACTAAGGAGGGGCTGTTCCAAGTAATACACATTATTTAGGCATTCATCTCTCAATGAAGTGGAGAGGGTTACCTGTCCAAGAGCTCCCCCCCTATAATTGCCCATGACAGGGGGGAGGGGGAATATGATAGGTGTACCTTATACTTTGGTCTTTAAAAATTCCCATAAATCAATGTTATCTTGATGTTGGCCAAGAATGTTTGTGTCTAATCTGCTTTCCCTGTTTATGTGCAAAATGACTATTTTTTTTTTTTCCTCAACAGTTTTCTTCCACACCACAGGAATGGCAGACTGTGGCGTACCACTTTGCCCAGCGATGGGATTTCCTAACTGTGGAGGGGCAATTGATGGGAAACACGTCCACATCATCCCACCACCCAACTCGGGGTCGTATTATTATAATTATAAGGGGTTCAATAGTATTGTGATGTTGGCGGTGGTGTCGGCTACTTATGAGTTCCTGTATGTGGACGTGGGGAAGAATGGCTGGATGTCCGATGGTGGAGTCATCGCCCAGACCGAGTTCTACAGGCGTCTCCAGAATGGCAGCTTGGACTTGCCACCTCCAGAAGACAATGTGGAAGGACTCCCATTCGTCTTCATTGCGGATGAAGCTTTTTGCGCTGGGGGACCATCTTATGCGGCCATTCCCGATGAGGACCCTCACCCCGGACCAGAGGGTTTTTAATTACCGGCTATTTCTTACACCCATACATATGGCGGAGTACAAACTGAATCACATTATCCTGGCGTGCTGTGTTCAACACAACTTTTTACGCAACATTCTGCCAACTATGCTGGCTCAGTTGGGCCTGAAGCCGGAATTCAAAATGAACCAACCCTGACGGCGCTTGAAAGTGGCCGTCCTGGCTTGCCCTCCCTGAGTGCCCGTGATGTCCAGCTAAGATACCTTGAATTCTTTGCGGGTAGGGGGGCTATCAATATGCCAGACAATGTGTGAAACCTTTATCAAATAATAAAAAAAAAACATTAAGCAAATCTTTGGTGACATTTACTGCTTGTGTTTGTTTTAACTGACCCTGACAGAAATGTGTGGAGTCCTGAAAATGGCGTGATTGTGTAACCTTACAAAGCACTGTTAGGTGTTATTTACTAAAGGCAAAGACACTTTGCACTACAAGTGCACTTGAAACTGCACTTATAGTGCAAAGTGGATTTGCCCTTAGGAAATAACCCCCATTGTCACAGAAAGCAGCAATTAGAGCACAACAAAAGTGTTAGAGTGTTGAGACAATAATCCACACATTCTTGATTAACAATCTTTTTAATACCTGCACAATCACATGTGCATTTAGAAAAGGTTTTTAAAACAAACCAACATGTTTGTTGTTTAACAATTTTTGGGGTGGCATTAGAAAAAGTAGAAATGTCCATATAAGATAAAACAGGCATGTTTTAAACCAACAAGAAAGACACAAATCTTGAACTTACAAAGTTCACATTTTGTAGAACTTGAAGGCAATATCAGACATGAGTATTTAGGAACTGTGTTTGATATTGCATTCAGATGGGGTGAAGTCATCCCAGGAAAAGCCAAATTTTGAAGATGCACACAAATTTACGAATGTCAACATGTGCTAGCTGCCATCACGGGGGATCAAGGGACATGTTTTGGGGGAGCAACCCCTTCCTCTCAGCTACTTTATTATTGAGGAAGGGGTTGCATCCCCAAAACGCGTCCATTGATCTCCCGTGATGGCAGATAGCACATGTTGACATATTGTGTGCCTCTTCAAAATTTGGCTTTGCTACAATTCGACAAAAAATGTTAAAATTGTAGCACACCATAAAAGAAAGGGATTTGGAGGGGTTTTAAACTCTCCCCAAAACATCAATGATGTTCTTATTTTTTTGAATAACATCATTGATGTTTTTCTTTATGTTTTCTAATGCAACATTACACCCCATGATCTCCCCAATCAGGATCTGTGCACTTTCTGAGGTGAAATGCCCTGGATCCACAACATTACGATCACCTAAAAAGATAGAAACCAAAAAAAACAGGTATCATAAATATGCCGGCATCCATCTCTTACCTGAGCCTGTGGTCGGAGACACTCACCTGCTGTGGTGACTAGTTCCACCACATCTTCCTCCTCCTGCTCTTCTTGTCTTTGGGGGATTTCCCCTTCTTCCAGAGGTGAGGGGTCTCTGGTCTCCTCGGATGAGGGGTGTCCTGCGAGTCTTTTCTCCCCTATGTAAAAAAAATGGTATACTTAGCACAGAGATATTTGATGGCAGAACGATAAATATGAAACATTGCTTGGAAGTGGGGTACAATTGTCTATTTTGGCAGAGTTCCAAGATGTAGAATTTTTAGTGTCCTTTGTCAAGCTTCAAGACTTTACCTGTTTTGTCCAAGCTTCACAGATGGAGACACCCCATAGTATACACTGGAGCACCTGTGTGGGCCCCCTAATAAAAAGGGTGTTCTTGTGTCCCACACTAGTGCTCCAGTGTCCAGATGTGAAAACTGCTGCTGAGTGTCCTCTCCTTACACAGAATCGAGTTTGCATTTCATTCTAGTAACAAACCCATCTACACAACCAAATTATTTTCATACAAGTAGGCCCTAAAAAATGTGGTCAAATGCATATGGCCAAAACAATGGTGTTTTATAGGCCAAAAGAAAAATGTTTGATACGAACGAATAATGTGCCCATGAACATGAAAGTTGCCATTTTAAACTGTACAACAGTTAAGAAAAGCACATGGAGCAGCACGAACGTAATAAACACAAAAAGAATAGGAACACAGCACAACTACTTACTTTTTTGCAGCACTCTCCGGATCTTTCTGTACTGCTCATGTTCTCTTAATTTGAGGTCCGACCACTGCTTCCTGAGCTGATCTTTCGATCGTCGTACCCCGAAATTCCGGTGCAGACTTTTGACCACTTTCGCCATTATCTTGGCCTTTCTGACATTGGAGTTGGGGTAAGGTCCATACTTTCCATTATAGTCGGCCCTCTTCAGGATGTCCACCATCTCCAACATCTCCCAAAGGACATATTTGAGGCCTTAAATCTTCTCCTTCTGGATCTAGACGTTTCCGGCTCCGGGCTTTCCTCCTCCTCCTCCTCATTGCTGTAATTAGCACACACCTGCTGTGTCTCCGCCATGTGCTCATCCCCCATTGCGCCGAACGAAAAGGCGGGGATAGACTAGAAAGAACGTCAGGGGCAGGCGGAGTTACACGCATGCACAGTGTGTATAAAGCGTAACACGCATGCGTAGTAAGTATGATCTGTGAGCGAAGGAAGGAGTATCGGAGGCGCCGATCGTGATAACGAAGGTAAGATCTAAACTTGGGCCTATACTGCTTCTAGATTGAGGCCTATATTGTAACAAGATTAGGAGAGTTTTGCCTGACATTGGGGTTTGTCTTGTGTTGTGTCTTGCAGATAAAATGGATGGCTTCAATGACCACAACTTCCTCCCCCTGTTCATAGACAAGTACAGGGAGCTGCCCTGTCTGTGGCAGGTGAAACATCCACATTATAATAATAAACAAAAGAGGCAGGCAGCGCTGGAGAAACTGCTGGAGTGAAGCCGGTGGTCCCCACGGCAACCACCCCCTATTTAAAAACCAAAATTGGTGGCCTGAGGAGCACTTATCTTAGGGAGCGCAAAAAGGTCACGGATTCCCAAAGATCCGGAGCTGCAGCAGATGACGTTTATGTCCCCAGGCTGTGGTACTATGAGAGACTGCGATTTCTGTCAGACCACACTGAAGTCAAGAAATTCCTCTCAAACCTTCCTTCCACTCTTCCTTCCACTCCAGCCGAAGCTTCCGATGTCCAACCTGGGACTTCCAGCCAGGAAGAAGTGGAGGAGCCCAGATGGAGTCAGGTATAGCTTTCTTCTACAGATTTCTGGTCAAGAAATAAATGATCTTTAAACTAGACTAACTAGATGTTATTATTGATCACTAATTGCTGATTTATTAAAGTGTTTTACATATCAGTAGACAGTAGTGGGCAAAAATAATTGGGACAAGAATGAAAAATGCTGGGCTCAGAATGATCATCAGTTATATTTCTTAACATTCAATTTGCAACAGTCATGAGGTGACAATTGTGCGTGATTGATGAATCAAAAACTAAAACTTTGTCCCTTTTTCATACACAGGAAGACCTCAGCCAGGACGAGGCTCTGGAATGTGGCACACAG
This sequence comes from Lithobates septentrionalis, assembly GCA_037952835.1. Taxonomy (NCBI): domain Eukaryota; kingdom Metazoa; phylum Chordata; class Amphibia; order Anura; family Ranidae; genus Lithobates; species Lithobates septentrionalis. Next base: position 2,152,027 of record JBBDGP010000284.1, on the reverse strand, counting down.
GAGGAGGCTGTGGAATGTGGCAGCCAGGAGGAGGCGGGGGTTAGTGGCAGCCAGGAGGAGGCAGGGCTAAGTTGCAGCCAGGAGCAGGTTCCTCCCCTCTGCCTTCCATACAAAAGACCCAGGAAGGGGAGTCACGTGCAGGATTCAGCGCTCAGGCTCATTCAGGAGGCTTCTGCGTCCCTCAGAGCCTTACCCACTCCTGAAGAGGCCTTTGCCTGCATGGCTGCCACCAAACTGAAGCTAATGCAGGAGGGCCAACGCCACATGTGTGAGAAAATTATTTATAAAGTCCTAACTAAGGGGGTGAGTGGCGAAATCACACCCAAGACGGACGTGATTGAGTTGGACCATCCTCCTCCTCCTCCTCCTCCTGCTGCCACAACTCCACCACCACAGCCACAGCATGGAAGGGAGCGTGGAAGGAAGACCAGAAAGTGATGGCCCTGGGTTCAGTCTGGTCTGACAAAAGTTGCAGCCTCTTGTATGACCACAGCCTGGGGACACAGATGTCATCTGCTGCTTTCAGGATCTCTGGGACTTCTGGACCAGACTGCACTCCCTTAGATATGGACTACTCAGGCCACCAATTTTGCAGTAAAATAATTGATGTCTGCCCTGGGGGCCAAAGGCTTTGCCAATTTCTGCTGTTTCTCCAGTGTTGCCTCCCTCTTTGTTTGGTTGTGAGCCCTTAATAAAGGATATTTTGGTTCAATTATACTCGCCTATGTGTGTTTTCCTTCAGAAAAAAAACTGTTTGTTTGTGAGGAGGCAGGTACATTTCAAAATACAATGTGAAATTAACAAGAGACACCAACACCAAACAATCTCATTGAGATTAAATAATACAAGATAATAATGGTGTTGTGGTAACTTGACACACAAAACACACACAAAAATATTCTTGATTAAAAAGCAAACAAAATTACAAAAAAAAACCAGCCTTGAAAAAAAAAATTTGACAATTAAAAACAAACAAAAAAAAAAATTGGAAGTTTGTGAGAAGTCTGTGTGAATATAAGCAGCAAAACTACTTCATTCTTCTCACATTATAAAGAAGAAGAGAGTGCGCTGTATTAAACCATTTTTTATATTGCAGCGTGACGAAAGTGCTGTATCCATTGCGAACGCTAATTTTACCAGACCGAGCTGTTCCGTCTCGGAATTTCTTCTGAGCATGCGTGGCACTTTGTGCGTCGGAACAGGCCACACACGGTCGGAATTGACGCGATCGGATTTTGTTGTCGGAAAATTTTATAGCCTGCTCTCAAACTTTGTGTGTCGGAAAATCCCATGGAAAATGTCCGATGGAGCCCACACACGGTCGGAATGTCCGACAACACGCTCCGATTGGACATTTTCCATCGGAAAATCCGTCCGTGTGTACGGGGCATAAGTCTACAACCGTCTTAGCTCCTACCTCATTAAAAATAACCTGCTTATCCCCTTTCAGTCTGGCTTTCCCTCACAGCACTCCACAGAAACTGTCTTACTAAAACTCAATAACGATTTACTAACTGCAAAAACCAATGGCCACATCTCATACTGCACATACTCCTACTACTTGACCTCTCTGCAGCCTTTGATACTGTTGACCATCCACTCCTTCTCAATGAACTCCATTCCTTTGGCCTCCAAGATTCTGCTCTATCCTGATTCTCCCCCTACCTATAACAGCGCTCCTTCAGTGTTACCTACAACTCTGTCTCCTCCTCTCCATTTCCTATTTCTGTAGGGGTACCCCAAGGCTCTGTTCTTGGACCCCTTCTCTTCTCTATCTACACCTCCTCTCTTAGTCACTTGATAATCTTCCATGGCTTCCAATACCATCTCTATGCTGATGACACCCAAATCTATCTCTCTACTCCTTACCTCATTCCTTCAGTCTCCTCTCACATTACTAACTTACTATCTGAAATATCAGCATGGATGTCGCACCACTTCTTAAAACTAAACATCTTTAAAACCGAGGTGAAAACATCCCCTCTTGCCCATGCTCCCCCCCCCTCCATGACTTTTCAATCAAAATAATACAACCATCAATCCCTCCCCTTACGCCAGGGTACTAAGTGTAATCCAAGACTCTGAACTGTCCTTTCAGCCCCAAATTCAATCGCTGTGAAAAGCTTATAGACTTCACCTTTGTAACATCTCCAAAAATTTCCCCTTTTTAACTAAAGGTATAACCATACTACTGATTCACTCCCTTGTTATCTCTCACCTTGACTACTGCAACTCCCTCTTCATAGGTCTACCTCTCCATAGGCTGTCCCCTCTTCATTCTATTATAAATGCTGCTGCCAGACTCATCTACCTCACCAACCACTTAATGTCTCTTAGACCTCTCCGCAAAACCCTACACTGGCTTCCGATCACCCAGCAAATTAAATTTAAAATACTAACTACCACTTACAAAGCCATTCACAACTCCCTAAGTTACATCACCAATGTTATCTCCAAATATCACCCAAACCGTCCTCTCCACTCCTCTCAAGACCTCCTGCTCTCAAGCTCCCTTGTCTCCTCCTCCCATGCTTATCTCCAGGATTTCTCCAGAGCCTCTCCCATCCTCTGGAACTCTCTACCCTAATCTGTCTGGCTATCTCTTACTCTGGCTGCCTTCAGGAGAGAGACTTCAACTAATCTCTTATCACTTCCATCAGCTCATTCCCCACAGTTACAACCTTTTGTACCCACTTGCCCCACTCTATTAGATTGCAAGGTCTTTTGAGCAGGCCCTCTTAACCCTATTGTGTTCTATTGTATTGTAACTGTATTGTCTCCCTTTTATATTGTAAAGTGCTGCATAAACTGTTGGTGTTAAATAAATCCTGTATAATAATAATAGTAATAATAATATTCTGTTTTATTGTGTTTACCCCAGCATTATGACAATTCACACCTTCAGCCATGTAAATTGAAGGAAAAACACTGTTAAAGCCTTTGTGACACCAGGGATGGGATTTTATAACTAGAACAGGGGGGTTCCACAATTTTCACACCTCCCATCCTGTTCTTGGACAATTATGTCTGCCATGGTTGGGTGTTGGAAATATAGTCTTGGTGTTACCTGTGTGCATATGAAGGCTAGGGTGTTTCCCAAAATGGACAAAGTATATACAGGAACTAATGCACAAAACCACAAAATAAATAGGTAGATGATAGTACCAGACAAGAAGCTGCCAACATAAATCAGTGTACTCACACAACTCTGACAGAAAATTATTCAAATAAAATTAATATGTGGCGCTGCCCTATCCTTGTGTACCAACTCCAAATTGGGGAAATAAAAAATCACAGAGTGCTACGAAACTATATGTAATCTAATAACAATGTATAAGCAGATGGTGCAGCGCTAAATAAGGCCAAATCAAAAATAAACATACAAAATAACATACAATGCGGAGAGTATGTGATGTATGTCATGAAATAAATAACACAAATATAGTATGACTATGTGCTGAGATTGTGTCAGTTTCCACAGAACACATTAAAAGTAAAATCTCTCAAAGTTCAAAACAGCACAGAAAGTCAATGAGTCATCCAGTGAATCCAACCAATCGTGTGTAATCAAACAGCATGCTGGAAAAGGTGACAAATCCACGTGCCCACCACCATTACTCAGAGTGGCCTCTCACCTGATAACGAGGATCCTTTAATTATAGAGGGTCATAAGAGACATTCCCTTATGGGTCATACAGGTATGGAGCACAGCGGATCAGCTTTCATAACTTCCGTCATATGGCTGGATCAGGATGGCTCTCGGATAGTATAGTGGCATATGGAACAGAGAATAATGGCAAAAATAGTGCTCTCCGTATAATCAATTTTATTTAAAAAGATAAAAAGATACACTTACAAGTCAAGCACTTTAACCAGTGCTAGTAAGCAGGCTAGAACGATGATGTGTAAACACAACTCTCTGAGGATGCGCGATGGCCGCGGGTGACGTCACAACGTATCCTCGTTCTGGATGCGTTGCGTCCCAGTGGGCGGGGACTTCTTCAGCAGATGGAGATACGACATGGGCACCCGTGCTTTATACTAGGTGAGTAACCATGGCAATAATAAACAAACCATGGCCGGCGTATCCAAGACCAGGAAATCAATTCCGGAAGTATCCCCTTACAGCGCAAAATGAACAAACGGAAACTGGTCTGTGTACACCGATGGTAAACATATATAAATAATAACATAAAAATAGCACTAATGAATTAATTAAATGCATCATTCCACATAGGATATGTGCAATGTAAAAACATTATATTATATATAGATCAATGAAAAACACCGTGCTAACTGATGTGACTAATGCCCCGTACACACGGTCGGATTTTCCGATGGAAAATGTCCGATCGGAGCGTGTTGTCGGAAATTCCGACCGTGTGTGGGCTCCATCGGATATTTTCCATCGGATTTTCTGACACACAAAGTTGGAGAGCAGGAGATAAAATTTTCCGACAACAAAATCCGATCGCGTCAATTCCGACCGTGTGTGGCCTGTTCCGACGCACAAAGTGCCACGCATGCTCAGAAGAAATTCCGAGACGGGACAGCTCGTTCTGGTAAACTTAGCGTTCGCAATGGATACAGCACTTTAGTCACGCTGCAATGTTCAAAATGGTTTAATACAGCGCACTCTCTTCTTCTTTATAATGTGCAAAGAATTAAGTAGTTTTGCTGCTCATATTCACACACACTTCTCACAAACGTTTATTTGTGGGGTTTTTTTGGGATTCCCTCTATATATTGTTATTAGTTGTCACATCTGACAGTTTTATATTATTTTTTTTTTTTTTTGATTTTAAGCCTTTTTTTTCTTTAATGTTTGGATTTTTTCAAAGGCTGATCTTTGTTCAATGTTATTTTTATTTTTACTCCAGAATATTTTTGTGTGTGTTTTGTGTGTCAAGTTACCCCGACACCATTGATATCTTTTATTATTTAATCTCAAGGAGATTGTTTGGTGTTGGTGTCCCTTGTTCATTTCACATTGTATATTTGAAATGTACCTGAATCCTCACAAACTGTAATTTTTGAAGTAAAACACATAGGAGAGTATAATTCCAAACAAAAATTCCTTTATTAAGGGATCAGAACCAAACAAAGAGGAAGGCAACACTGGATCAACAGGAGAAATTAGCGAAGCCTGGGACCCCCACGGCAGACATCAATTCTTCAACATCAAAATTGGTGGCCTGAGGAGTCCATATGTAAGGAAGGGCAGTCTGGTCCAGAATTCGCAGAGATCCGGAAAGCAGCAGATGACGTCTGTGTCCCCAGGCTGTGGTACCACAAGAGGCTGCATTTTTTGGCCGACCAGACTGGATCCAGGGTCCTCACTTTCTGGTCTTCCTTACACGCTTCCTTCCCGGCTGTGGCTATGCTGTTGGAGATGTGGCAGGAGGAGGAGTAGGACCTGGAGGAGGACTGGGAGGACCTGGAGGAGAGGGAGGACGAAGAGGAGGACCTTCAGGAGGAGGAGGAGGACCATCGCAAAGGTGTGTCTGAGGTGTAAGTTGGCCCCCTTAATACCTTTCTCCAGAGCCTCCGATATGAGCGCCTCACACATTACTTGTTGTCCCTCCTCCATCCTCTGCATTTTATATGCAATGACGGCAGCAATGTCCTCCTCCACGGTCTGTCGTGCTCCCAGGACCTCTGTAGCCCTCCAAAAGACTCCTCCGGTAGCCTCCTCTAGGGCACTCCTCCTCCTGCCACTTTCTCTTTCCAGGGGGGGTGGAAGGACCTGCAGATCAGCTGGCCACCTCCTGGCTGAGACTTCCTTGTGTATGAAAAAGGGACATGGTTTTTTTTTTTGCATCATCAATGACAATCCTAAATTAGTACTCCCAACTAACATCATTGATTGGACAAGCAGAAATATTTAGAGGAATGCTATACCTGGCTCAATCTGGGCTCCTCCACATGTGGCCTGGAAGGCCCAGGTTGGGCGTCAGAAGCCTCAGCCGGGGGGGAAGGAAGCGTGGAAGGAAGACTGGAGAGGGATGGCCTGGGTTCAGTCTGGCCTGCCAGAAAATGCAGCCTGTCATAGTACCACATCCTGGGGACATAGATGTCATCTGCTGCTCCGGATCTCTGTGAATCCAGGACTTTCTTGTGCTCCCTTAGATATGTACTCCTCAGGCCACCAATTAATTTCTTTAAATAGGTGATGTCTGCCGTGGGGATCACCTGCTTCAAAATTTCCAACAATTGCACCAGTGCTGCCTTCCTCTTTGCTTGGTTCTTGAAATGGGGGTGGTTAATCTCCCACAGACAGGGCAGCTCCCTTAGCATATCTATGAATACTGACATGAAGTCATTATCTTTGAGTACCATATCCATGTTCACTGCAAGACACAACACAAGACAAAGCCTAATGTCAGACAAAATTCTCCTAATCTTGTTACAATATAGGCCTCAATGTAGAAGCAGTATAGGCACAAGTTTGTCTCTTACCTTCGTTCTTACGATCGGCGCGTCCAATGCTCCTTCCTCCGCTCACAGATCGTACATAATACGCACGCGTGTTACGCTTTATACACACTGCGCATGCGTGTAACTCCGCCCGCCCCTGACGTTCTTTCTATTCTATTCCCCGCCCCTTTTCGTTCGGCGCAGTGGGGGAAGAGCACATGGCGGAGTCACAGCAGGTGCGTGCTAATTGCAGGAACGAGGAGGAGGAGGAGGAAAGCCCGGATTCGGACACGTCCCGATCCAGAAGGAGACGTTTTAAGGCCACAAATATGTCCTTTGGGGAGATGTTGGAGATGGTCGACATCATGAAGAAGTCCGACTATGACGGGAAGTATGGGCCTTACCCCAACCCGAACATCCGAAAGGCCAAGATCATGGCGAAAGTGGTCAGGAGTCTTGAGAGGAATTTCGGGGTCCGAAGATCAAAAGATCAGCTCCGGAAGCGGTGGTCGGACCTGAAATTAAGAGAGCCAGAGCATTACCGAAAGATCCGGAGAGTGCTGCAAAAAAGTAAGCAGTTGTGCTGTGTTCCTATTATTTCTGTCTTTATTCCGTTCGTTCTGCTCCATATGCTTTTAGTAATTGTAACGTTTAAAAGGGCAACTTTAATGTTCATGGGCCCATTATTCGTTCGTATCAACATTTTTCTTTGGGCCTCTAAAACACCATTGTTTAGGCCATATGCATTTTCCCACATTTTTTTGGGGCCTACTTGGATGCCAAATAGTTGTTTGTGTAGATGGGTTTCTTACTAGAATGAAATGCCAACTAGATTGTGTGTAAGGAGAAGACACTGAGCAGCTGTTTTCACATCAGGACACTGGAACACTAGTGTGGGACCCCAGAACAACATTTTTATTAGGGGGGGCACACAGGTGCTCCAGTGTATACTATAGGGGGGTCTCCATCTGTGAAGTTTGTACTAAACCGGTAAAGTATTGCAGCTTGACAAAGGGCAATAATAAAATTACATCTTGGAACTTGGCTAAAATAGACAATTGTACCCCACTTCCAAGCAATGTTTCCTATTTCTAGTTCTGCCATCAAATATCTGTGTGCTAATTATACCATTTTTGTTTTACATAGGGGAAAAAAGACTCGGAGGACACCCCTCATCCGAGGAGACCACAGACCCCCCACCTATAGAAGAAGGTGAAATACCCCCAAACGAAGAAGAGCAGGAGGAAGAAGAAGATGTGGTGGAGATTGGCACCACAACAGGTGAGTGTCTGCGACCACAGGCTCAGGTTACCGATATGGATGGTGGCAGATTTTTGATACCTGTTTTTGTTTTGTTTCTCTCTTTTTAGGTGATCGTGAGGTTGTGGATCCAGAACGCTTTACTTCAGAAAGTGCCCAGATCCTGATCGGGGAGATCATGGGGTGTAATCTCGAATTGCACAACATACAGCAAAAAATAAATGATATTATTAAAAAAAATAATAACATCATTGATGTTTTGGGGCGATTTTAAAAGCCCACAAAATATATTTTTGGGATTGTGTTCCAATTTTTAAAATCTTTTTGCAATGTTTTGAAAAGCCAAATTTGGAGGATGCACACAGTGTGTCAACATGTGCTATCTACCATCACGGGAGATCAATGGACGCGTTTTGGGGGTGCAACCCCTTCCTCAATTATAAAGTAGCGTTGAGGAAGGGCTTGCTCCCCCAAAACACGTCCCTTGATCCCCCCTGATGGCAGATAGCACATGTTGACATTCGGAACTTGGTGTGCATCTTCCAAATTTGGCTTTTCCAGGGGTGATTTCCCCCCATCTGAACGCTATATCAAACACAGTTCCTAAATATTGAAGTCTGATATAGCCTTCAGGTTTTTCTAAATGTGAACTTTGTAAGTTCAAGTTTTTTGGCTTTCTTTTGGGTTTTACACATGCCTGTTTTATCTTAAATGGACATTTTGATTTTTGTTAATGCTACTGCAAAAATTGTTATACAACAAACATGTTGGTTTGTTTTAAAAACCTTTGGTAAATGCACATGTGATTGTGCAGGTATAAAAAAGTTGGTTACTCAAGAATGTGTGGATTATTGTCTCAACACTACAACACTTTTGGGGTGATGTAATAGCTGTTTTATGCAAAAATGGGGGTTATTTCCTAAGGGCAAATCCACTTTGCACTGCAAGTGCAGTTTCAGTGCAGTTGCAACTGCACTTGTAGTGAAATGTGTTTTTGCATTTAGGAAATACCAGCCAACAGTGTTTTTTATAAGGTTACCCAATCACGACATTTTCTGCACTCAACACATTTCTGTCAGGGTCAGCTAAAACAAACACAAGCAGTAAATGTCCACAAAGAATTTCTTTCGGTTTTTTTTATTAGAAAAAGGCTTCACATATGGAGAACACAGCACGCAAGTATTATATGGTTCCGTTTATACTCCGCCATATGGATGGGTGTCAGAAATAGTCGGAAACGACTGGCCAGGATTCCAAATGTGTTCTCCACCACTCTTCGGGCTCTGGCCAGCCGGTAATTAAAAACCCTCTGTTCCGGGGTGAGGGTCCTCATCGGGAATGGCCGCATCAGGTGGTCCCCCAGCGCAAACGCTTCATCAGCAACGAACATAAATGGGAGACCTTCCACATTGTCCTCTGGAGCTGGCAAGTTCAAGCTGCCATTCTGGAGACGCCTGTAGAACTCCATCTGGGCGATGACTCCACCATCAAACATCCGGCCATTCTTCCCCACGTCCACATACAAGAAGTCGTAATTATCCGACACCACCGCCAACATCACTATACAATTAAACCCCTTGTAATTATAATAGTATGACCCCGAGTTGGGTGGTGGGACGATGTGGATGTGTTTCCCATCAATTGCCCCTCCGCAGTTAGGAAAGTCCCACCGCTGGGCAAAGTGGGAGGCCACAGTCTGCCATTCCTGTGGCGTGGAAGGAAACTGTTGAGGAAAAAACAATAAACATTACTATTTTTTCACAGAAACATGGCAAGCAGATTAGACACAAACATTATTGGGCAACCTCCAGATAGCATTTATTAAGGGGAATTTAACAACGCCAAAGTATAAGGTACACCTATCATATTCCCCCTCCCCCCCTCTCATGGGCCATTTCTAACATTATAGGGGGGGGGGACTCTTGGACAGGTAACCCTCTTCACTTCATTGAGAGATGAAGGCCTAAATACAGGGTATTACTTGGAACAGACCCTCCTTAGTTACACTATTGGCAGCCCACTGGACAGGTAAGAAGTGTCATAATACAAAGATATAAATACACACTGTACACATTTGAGGACATTTGGACATTCTGCTATTACCTATCAAGATAATAATAGGATACAAAAACTTTAAACAGTACCATTTGAAAGTATACAGGCAGGCCCTTGCACTACATGCTTTGGGGAATTCATCCATAAATCTGACCAGTAAAGAGATGGGTATAGTGTGTATGGGTTTGGCAAAGTCAGCAGATAGATGATTGAGGATAGATAGAGAATTGGGATCAGCTGACTTAGCAGTTGGGGGGAGGGAGGGTTACTAAAAATTATTTGGGGACACCACAAAAAAAAGCCTCTGGCACTCTGCATGAATCAAAAATAACATTTACAAACATTTTAGGGGGTGTTTGGGGTAAAGCACTACTATGGAGCAGAAAAAATACATTGTTAAGTGACTACATGAGGTGAATATAGGCCAGGAGACACCATGCTGGAGAGGTTATTGAAGGGCAAATATGTATGAAGGACCTAAAATAATAATTACATAAAAATCCAGCATGCATGAGGACAAAGGGGACATTCACAGCATATTACAATCATGGGAATTAGGGAATGAGGAAAGAAATACAATATATTAGCAAACATTCAATACAATAAAATGTGATATTAAAGGATAAAAATCTTACCTTCATATACTCCTTCTGCAGGACCTGGATGATGGCAGAACAGGTCTTTGGGATAATGATCCCCAGAGCCTGGGGGGAGATGCCTGTCGAGAACTTGAGGTCCTGCAGGCTTCTCCCTGTGGCCAAATACCGCAAGGTAGCGACCAACCTCTGCTCCGGAGTGATGGCTTGCCTCATGCAGGTATCCTGCCTGCTGATATAGGGGGTCAGCAAAGCCAACAAACGGTGAAACACGGGGTCCGTCATCCTGAGAAAGTTCCTGAAATCATCAGGATTATTCTCACGGATCTCACGGAGCAAAGGCATATGATAGAACTGGTCACGCTGAAGCAACCAATTCTTGGTCCATGAACTCCTCCCCACCCTGTTCATGGACTGGACTTGTGTCAAGGTCAGGACCCCAACACCAAGCCCCCGCACAGCACGAACTCTACGAGGAGTACGCATACGAAACATGCCTAGAAAACGGTTGGCTGCTCAGAACGAAGTAACAGAACGCACTGAAGAACAGCAAGGCCTGTGAAGAGCGACCTGAAAAACAGCAACGAGCAGGCAAGATCACACAGGAAACTCTGATACGAACTGACTGCACGCACTGAAGAGCAGATACAAACCCACAAGCACAAACTGAACGGCAGAAAATGATCTGAAAGCCACGAGTCTGAAAAAGCGCGAATCGTCTCTCACCAAACTTTTACTAACACGAGATTAGCAAAAGGAGCCCAAAGGGTGCCGCGCTTGGTTCTGAACCGGCCTTTTATAGTCTCGTCGTACGTGGTGTACGTGACCGCGTGGTTGGCGATCGGAAATTCCGACAACTTTGTGCGACCGTGTGTAGGCAAAACAAGTTTGAGCCAACATCCGTAGGAAAAAATCCTAGGATTTTGTTGTCGGAATGTCCGAACAAAGTCCGACCGTGTGTACGCCCTATAAGAGGAGCTGCTGCATACAGTCTGACAAAAACAATGAACTAACATATGAAAAAATGCAGGGCATAGGTGAAAATAAATATTACAAACTATTAAAGTTGTGAATGGGTGCTGAAAAAATAATATCAAACCAAAAGTGAATGAAACATAAAGTCCATAAATGAATGTGAATGTCCCACAACACAGGAAATGGAGGTACTCCAGGGGATGGTGGTATTCCGATGGTTGTCAGAAGTCACCTTGCATGTAAACCGACCTCTCAGCAGGACAAGCCAATAAGCAAAATATAACAGGGAGACTCTTACCAGATCCTGTGGATTCCCATGTCAGCGACAGGGATTCGCATGCGCAATGTGTCCCCAAGGATGTGAACTGGATGGTCTGGACACTCCGATCCTCTGGGTAGTGGTCTGCGTCGATCTCCAGGGACAACAAGATGAATCCTCGCACTAGACGGCCAAAGCGTGGATCAGGAAGACCAAAAAGATGTTTGTGGAACAGTTGGAGGCACTGAACCTCAATTCATGGATGGAAAAAGAAAAAAGAGGTGCCTCCACATAGTGCAGATAAAAGGGGCGTTTTTTATTTGAAAAAAACAACCGTATATACATAAAAACGTGATCACGGTAAATAAAAACAAGTGGGCAACATGGAGAGTGGCGTATGGGCCCAATGCGTTTCGACCTAGACCTGCACTATGTGGAGGCACCTCTTTTTTCTTTTTCCAACTCTAGTAATTTCTTCCTCTAAAACGAGTCGATCATAACCTTTTTGCTCAAACCTAGAGGTGAGGATTTGAGACTGCATAACAAAATCGTCCTCAGTGTTACAGTTACGATGTAACCTAATAAACTGTCCCCTGGGGATGTTGCACAACCAAGAACGGTGGTGGCAACTCCCCAGGGGGATATAAGAGTTACGATCGGTAGGTTTGAAATAGTTGGTAAGTGAAAAATGATCGTGATTGATACTAATGGTCAGATCCAGGAACACAACCTTTTCAGGATCAATCGTCCATGTCAAAGATATATTCCTTTGATTGTTATTCAGAGATTCGATGAAATCATCAAGCTTTGATCTGTCACCTTTCCAGATCAGGATGAGATCATCAATAAATCTCAGATAACAAATAAGTTCAGGGGGTCGATTATGGAATACAGCTTCTTCCTCCCAGTGGGCCATAAAAATATTAGCCACACTGGGAGCAAAGCGAGCCCCCATGGCAACTCCCCTCGTTTGTAAATAGAATTCCCTGTTGTACCAGAAATAATTCCTGGTTAAACAAAAGTTAAGACAACTTAAAAGGAATTCTTGATGTCTACCCGATAGGGAAGACGAGGAGAGAGCCCATTCAATGGAAGACATGGCATCCTTATGACCAATAATGGTATACAGTGAACTTACGTCCGCAGTCACCAAAATGGTGGAGGGAGAACATTCAAGAGTTTCTAAAATCTGAATGATATGCTTAGTATCCTTCAAAAATGCAGGGGTTTTCATAACAAGCAGCTGTAAAAAGAAATCAATATATTGTCCAAGCCTTGCAGAAACAGAATTGATCCCATTGACAACGGGTCATCCGGGGGGATTGGTGGTATCCTTGTGGATCTTTGGTAAAAAATAAATAATAGGTGTTCTACAAAACAGAGGATCAAGATAAATGGCTTCTTTTTTATTGAGGATCCTTTGATCCTTACCATCCTCTATAATGGTACGTAATTCGTCTTTGAATGCCAACATAGGATCTTTATTGAGGACACTATAAGTATCCCGATCCGAAAGCAAACGACACATTTCTGTTTGGTAGTATTCTTTACTCAAAATAACTAAACCCCCCCCCCTTGTCTGCGGGGCGGATTACTATATCTTTACGTTCCGCTAAAGAATGAATACCACGCTTGATGAATAATGGGTCGGATATTTTCTTAACCTGAATCTAAATCATTGAATACCATGTTCTTGAAAACTTCAAGAAATTTATTATCTGAATTGTAAGGATTAAATGTAGATCTATTCCGTAAAGTTGGATGATTCTGTACAGAAGGTCTCAATCCCTGATTTGGGTGGGCGAGGAAATATTTTTTCATATTGAGAGTTCTAATATATTTTTGAATGTTAACATAAGTATCAAATTTATTGAGCTTTTTATGGGCGCAAATTTCAAACCTCGGTCAAGAACTTTGATTTCGTCAACATTGAGCGTTACCTGACTAAGATTATAAATGCCAACACCTAACATGGTTTGGGCCTTTTGTGTTCTCCTGCCCCCTCTCCTTCCTCTCTTTCTTTTCGCTTTCGGGGGCCGGGGTTTGGAGGAGTGTATGGTGCAGGTTGTCTCCATTGTTCTCCTCTATAGGGCTGGTGGGGCGGAGGGGGGTATCTCTGTTTTCCCCGCTGATCTGAAAAATCCCTATCGCTATAGGGGGTATAGTCAGTAAGTGGAGCAAACCGATTATATGTAGAAATGGGTTTGTCATGAGATGCAGTCGCACTAGGAGCTGCAATTTTTTGCACCAGTTAATCCACTGCGCACTTGACACTTTGTTTTTTATGTATATTAATTTGAATATATGAGTAATAGGAATCGCAATACATGATACTTTGATGTATGATTATCTATAGTTCACATTTTTGTGGTAAGACCTCACTATGTTATCACAGGGCATTATTTAATGCACTTTATTATCCACTATAATTGTATATGCACGTTGCACTTTTATGATTAGGAATCATTTTTCAGCACATTGTGATCATCTGAGACTACAGATTTGGAGTTGGTATATTAGGTTAGGGTAGTGCCACACACATTTTTATGTCATAATAGTCGCAACAGGAGTCGCATTGCATGAAAGAAGTTTTTGTGGATTTTATTGCACAACTGTCACTTTAGATGTACTTTATTGCTTATGTATGTATGCAGGGTTTTTTAGTCGCATCTATAGTTGCACACATGCACTTTTTGTGAATTTTGCACAATGTTTCACTTTTGAATATTTTTTATGTCATAATAGTCTCAACAGGAGTTGCAAGGGCACTTTAATATACATTTTATTATATTTATGAGCACTAGGAATCATACTATAATAGTTTGATGCACTATGTTCTTGGATTTATGTTACATCATTTATGTATTGAAGTAGATCTTATTTAGTCATCACAGGGCATTGTTATTAGATTACATATAGTTTTATAGCACTCTGTGATTTTTTATTTCCCTGATTTGGAGTTGGTACACAAGGATAGGGCAGCTCCACATATTAATTTTATTTGAATAGGGTTTTTCCCGATACCCATTTAAAATAAGTGGCTTGGCTAAATCCTGAAATGTCTTTAAAACATTACAGAACAAGTCCATTTAAACGTGATTAACAAATGTAATTTTTTTTATTAAGGCCTGGAAAAATATGCAACAAAATATGGCCAAAAATGGCTAAAAAATGTTTTCATAGTTCGCTGGTAAATCAAGTGTGTATGACAAATATGTCTTTAAAGGGTTGTATGCGACAATGCAAAATAAAATGCAAGAAAGATGAGATTTAATGTTACATGGATTTTATAAACAATTGTCCTACAAAAAAACAGGAAATTTGAGTTGCCAGAATAACAAATAGAACAGGAGGGAGAACAATAGTGAATAATAATAAAGTGGATACATTTATCCCTAATAGAGATGAGCCGAACACCCCCCTGTTTGGTTCGCACCAGAACATGCGAACAGGAAAAAAAATTGTTCAAACACGCGAACACCGTTAAAGTCTATGGGACACGAACATGAATAATCAAAAGTGCTAATTTTAAAGGCTTATATGCAAGTTATTGTCATAAAAAGTGTTTGGGGACCTGGGTCCTGCCCCAGGGGACATGGATCAATGCAAAAAAAGTTTTAAAAACTGCAGTTTTTTCGGGAGCAGTGATTTTAATAATGCTTAAAGTGAAACAATAAAAGTGTAATATTCCATTAAATTTCGTACCTGGGGGGTGTCTATAGTATGCCTGTAAAGGGGCGCAGCTCTCTCTCGATGAGAGAGAGCTGTAATCACTGTCCTGTCACTAGGCAGAACGGGAAAATGCTTTCTTTACAAAAGCATCTCCCCGTTCATCCTCTCCATGACATCGAGTCCGCGGTACCCGCACTCACGGCGGGTGTGCGCCCGCAACACTGCTTCTTAAAGGGGACGTACCTGTATGCCCTTTTGCCTACCAGTGCCATTCTGCCAACGTACATCGGCGTGCGCTGATCGGCAAGCAGTTAATGACACTTTTTCCTTTAGAAATGTCATTTTGCTGTGATATTGTTCTAAACACAGGAAAAATGCGCCACTTTACAGGGATACTATAGAAACACTTTTGATTTTTCATGGTAATGTCCCATAGACTTTAATGGTGCTCCGGCAGCTTTTGAATTTGCCCCGAACACCGCATAGCGTTCGGTGTTCACAGAACATCCGAACAACCAAAGTTCGGCCCAAACTTATTTTTGAACCGTTCGTCCATCCCTACCCAGAAATATATTAATTTTAAACACCTAATAATAAATAAATCCAGCACAATGTCCTCATTAGAAACAAGAATAAAAAAGTATAAAAAAAAGTCTCTGTAGAGTAATCAGCTGTAACAAAATAACCAACAGTGCATTGGGGAGTGTTGAAAAATTTGTAAATATAATTAATTCCTCAGAATCTTCATCCCTTCACCACACCACGTGGGACACCTCTCCCTTAAGATTTCACACACTTGATGGGAGGAGATTCGAACACTGCGTTTGACCACTCCTTGGATAAATCTCTCAGTGGTCCCCCGAAACTGAAACGACCTTCCAAACAGAGCCTTAAAAATGCACAGCTTCTGAACACTTACGGCTTAATAGATATCTGGAGGGAACTCAACCCTCATAACAGGGCTTATACACACTATTCTGCCCCACATCGCACATATACCCGGATAGACCACATCTTTCTGCAAGCTGCAACAACCCCCGCTCTCCTCCACGATCCATGACACATCTCTGTCGGACCATTCTATTGTTCCCATACTAATACAGCGACCACTAGGGGTCAGGGGAACTCCCAAATGGCACTTAAACTAATCAATTCTCACCAACCCGACACACTGTACACTACTAGAAAAGAACTTGAAAGAATACTTCACAGATAATGACAACAACACTGTCTCTCTAGACACTCTATGGGCAGCACATAAAACAGTTATCAGGGGGAAAATAATACAACTATCCTCAACTATCAACAACTAAAACATGAACGTGAAAATGAAATTAAGAGATTGTAAGCATACAACACAAACAAAGACCCAACCTCAGCAACTTGGCCCAGCTGGAAACCGCACAAGCAAACCTTAATTTAGCCTTGACTGCTGCAGCTGAAAAGCACCTGCGATGGTCTGGTGCTAAATTCTATTCGCAGAGGGACAGAATAGGCTCCAGACTAGCAACGAAACTTAGCCCAAGGCAGCTTTCATTAGCATTTCCCAAGATAAGATCTGCATCAGGCGATCTGACCCCAAATCCCATTAGAATCATGGACATATTCAGAAAATTCTATGACAACCTCTATAAGGATTGGCCCCAACCTTCCCCATATAAATTGGAAGATTTCCTTAGAAACATATCACTTCCCAAAATATCCCACAACCATAGGGAACTCCTTGACCAACCCTTCTCTTTGGAGGAAATCCTGGAGGTCATAAAATCTCTTAAAAATGGGTCATCCCCAGGCCTGGATGGTCTATCAGTATGTTAGTATAAGAAATTTGAACAGGAACTAGCTCCCTTTATGTCTAGGTTCTTCAACTCTCTCCGGGATGGAGCCCCCTTAAGCAAAGATCGAAATTCTGCATTCATCTCAGTCATCCCCAGACCAGGGAAAGATGCGAGTGAGGTTAATAATTACCACCCAATATCGCTAATTAACATAGACCTCAAAATAATGACCCAAATTATATCAATGAGACTAACGAGTTTTATCGCAAAATACATTCACAAGGACCAGGTGGGCTTCATCCCAGGGAGACAGGGCTCGGATCAGATTAGGAGGGCGATAGACATCATTTCCATCCAGAACTTCAGATGGGATGGGGGGACACAACAAGAAGGATTTCTATTATCACTAGACTTTCAGAAGGCCTTCAATTCCATCTCCTGGCATTTTTTTTGTTTTTGAGATACTAGAGAGATGGGGCTTCGGGTCAAAATTCCTGGGTACAATTAACTCACTCTATTCTACCCCTGCACAAATCTGCTTTATGGGCTACTATTCTGATGCAGTCAATATTCAGACAGGAACCAGACAGGGTTGCCCCCTCTCCCCGATAATCTTTGAAATAGTGATAGAGATGCTAGCAATAGCGATCTGGTCCAATCCTGACATTAAGGGAGTTCTCTGCGGAACGCAAGAACATAAATGTGCATTGTTTGCAGATGACTTGCTACTCTTCCTCACTTCCTCATTAATCAACTTAATCTGGCTTCTGAAGGACTTTAGCATGGTTTCAGGGCTTGCAGTTAACGTTGCTAAATCAACGGTGTTAAAAATAACTGTCCCTACCCCACTAATAGTCCAGTTAAAGAATCACTTCCCGTCCTCCTGGCTCCAAACGCGATCCCATATTTGGGAATCAAACTACCTGCCAAAATAATCAAATTTGTTTGGGGTAAATAAGGCCACTGTTGCAAGAAAGAAATTCTCTTTCACCTGAAAAATCGGGGGGGGGGGGGGGTCTGGGACTTTCCAATCTTTAATGATACTACAAGGCTGCATAACTGACCCAAATATCTATAGCCAACTCGAAAGGCCCAAAACCGTATTGGATCAATATGGAAAGACAAGCGACACCCTCCCACACTATAGATTACCTCCTCTGGTGATTCCCCAAATTAAGACTCACAGTCTTAGCCCCCACATTATCCCATTCACTAGTGCTTTGTGACTCCCTACATAAACAGGAAACGCTAATCTCAAACATGAAACCACTTGCGTATCTCTTCCACAACCCATCATTCACAGGCATGAATATCCTTGACCTCAAATGGTGGCTACATAAAGGATTGTTTAGAATCAGTCCTTTCCTCTCCTCGTTGGGCCCCATATCATTGGGCTATTGTATAAGTAAACTTGAAATGCCGGACACAGAGAGGTTCAGACTGTCACAGATAAATCACTTCTTACACTCAATTTGGTCAAATAAGCCTGAACCCCCTAAACCCACTAATAACGAATTATGGTGTGGCAATATTTTGGATCAGAGGGGCGGTATCTCCATCATTTATGCCTCTCTAGCAGACAATACCTCTAAGCCCTCCTATGCTCAAGCCTGGGAATCAGACACAGGGATCAACTTAGGTCAGGAAAAATGGTTTCATGCATTTAAAAGGTCATATAAGGGCATTATGAATATCTCCTTAATTAAAGCAGTGTCAAAATAATCACAAGATGGTACTATGTTCCACTTGCTCTGGGGGCACCCAGGCCGAGCCACTGCTCTGTGTGTCCATTGAGACACAGATCAATGGCTTGGCCATGCCCCCTCTCTCTCCTCATTGGCTCACTGACTTTTAATGACAGCAGTGGGAGCCAATGGCACCCACTGTGGGTCTCAGCCATTCAGGAGGGAGAGTCCTGGATACTGACAGCCGAGTCTCTCATGCAACATTGCTGGATTGAGATGGGGCTCAGATAAGTATTAGGGGGGCTGAGGGGGGAGCTGCACACAGAAGGTTTTTTTATCTTCTACCGTTAGAACCACTTTAACATCTAATTGATCTCATTTTGTAGATATATTCATACAGAAGGAAGTACTATTGACACCATCATATTTGAAAGACTTTAACCGCTTCAGCCCCGGAAGATTTGGCTGCTCAATGACCAGGCCATTTTTTGAGATTTGGCACTGTGTCATTTTACCTGACAATTGGGCGGTCGTGCGACGCTGTACCTAAACAAAATTGATGTCCTTTTTTTCCTACAAATAGAGCTTTCTTTTGGTGGTATTTGATCACCTCTGCGTTTTTTTATTTTTTGCGCTATAAACAAAAGAAGAGCGACAATTTTAAATAAAAAAACACAATGGGGTTGATTTACTAAAGGCAAATTCACTTTGCACTACAAGTGCACTTGGAAGTGCAGTCGCTGTAGATCTGAGGGGAAGATCTGAAATGAGGGGAAGCGCTACTGATTTTATCATCCAATCATGTGCAAGCAAAAATGCTGTTTTTTATTTTCCTTGCATGTCCCCCTCAGATCTACAGTGACTGTACTTCCAAGTGCACTTGCAGTACACTTGTAGTGCAAAGTGGATTTGCCTTTAGTAAATAAACCCCAATATCCTTTACTTTTTGCTATAATAAATATCCCACATTTTTTATCAAAAAAACAAATGTTTTCCTCAGTTTAGGCCGATATGTATTCTTCTACATATTTTTGGTAACAAAATCGCAATAAGCATATATTGATTGGTTTGCGCAAAAGTTATAGCGTCTACAAAAAGGGGATAGATTTATGGCATTTTTATTATTATTATTTTTTTACTAGTAATGGCGGCGATCTGTGATTTTTATTGGGACTGCGACATTATGGTGGACACATCGGACACTTTTGACACATTTTTGAAACCACTGACAATTATACAGCGATCAGTGCTATAAAAATGCACTGATTACTGTGTAAATGTCACTGGCAGGGAAGGGGTTAACACTAGGGGGCGATCAAGGGGTTAACTGTGTTCCCTATGTGTGTTTCTAACTGTGGGGGGATGAGACTGTCTAGGAGGAGAGAGAGATCGGTGTTCATACTAGTATGAACACACGATCTGTCTCCTCTCCCCGGAAAGAACCACACAGATCCCAGTTCTCGCTCTGTCACAAACGATTGCACGAGCCCGTCGGTCATCGCGCCTGACCGGGCACTTGCATCAGGGCTGGGCACACACTGCGTGCGTGCGGGCACGCCCCTAGTGGCTAAAAGGCGAAGCGATGTAAGTGTAAGGTAATGTCGTTTCACCCAGTAAAACTGCGACGGCTGGTCGGCAAGCGGTTAAGCATATCTTCAATTTTTTGAAAGATATCAAATGGTAACTGGGGGGCTGTTGGTTACAATGGATGTCAATCACTTTACACAGTTACACCTCACTACAAGGAAAGTGAAACAGTTTGACTCTCAGACAAACATTGGAACAAAGAAAAAAGCTGAAAGCACTTCAGTCTGACTTTATTATCCAATCCATATACCTTATAATTAAACACAATTACTTCTGTGTTGATGATGCATTCTATTTACAACAGATTGAGACAGCTATGGGCACAAGGTTCACACCTAGTTTTGCCCATCTCTATATGGCAGACTGGGAGGCCATTTACATCTGGCCTAATGGTCAGCTTCCTGTGAACCTTGTGCTATGCAAGAGATTCATAGATGATGTTATATGTATATGGAGAGAGTCAAAAAATGATTTAGACCTTTTCTTGGAACATCTTAATACTAACAACCATAATCTGCAGTATGCACCATGCAGTAGCCCTGAGAGTATTAATTTGTAAGTCTTGGAAATCTTGTGGAGGACAATAGAATCCTAACAAAGACATTTAGGAAACAAGTTGACTGTAACAACTTTATTCTCAATACTAGCTGTCACTTAGCTTGTTGGCTGATGAATATAAAAAACAGGCAATATACACGCCTCAGGAAGAACTGCAGCAAATCGATAGATTATAAGGAGGAATCCTTACTACTGACTCAGTTCTTGGATAAAGGATATCAGGAGGAGTTCTTTGTCAGTAAGGCCAAAATAGTGGAAAAAAAAACAGAGAAGAGCTCTTGAAGGACAGGAAGACCCAAGAGAATCAACACAGTTCATTTGATCTGGCATTTATTTTTAAATTAAATTCACAGTCCCATATTATGAGGAAGATTATCTCTAAACATCGGGACATTTTATGAGAAAACCATATTTTGTCCCTAAACTACTCCTTAGATTAAGGTTCATATATTTAAAGACCAAAAATAAGTAAGCCTGAACAAAATGAGGCCTAGGACTCCTTATTCTTTGGTGGTACTAACAAGACCCCCAATTAGCGCAATTTTTAGTATATGCTAGAGGATCCAAACCTGATTGGGTCTCTATGGAAAGGCAAGCGGTTCCCCTTAATACAATTGATTTCCTGTTGTGGTGCAACCCCACATTGCCCCTCAATCTAATCTCCTGCACAAGACCACCATCACACCTGTTCCATAACCTGTCAATTTTTCCGATATATATATATATATACAAGCTTTCCGTTGGTGGCTCGATAAAGGTCTGTTCTGAATAAGCCACTTTTTTAACTCAATGGGACCTATCTCCCTTGGATACTGCATAAGCAAACTTGATATGCCCCCTTCAGAGAAATTTCGACTCTCCCAAATTAGGCATTTCTTTCATTCTATTTGTCTTGACAAACCTGAACCCCCAAAAGACACACTTTAAGAACAATGGTGCTCCAATATCATGGATCAGAGGGGAGGCATCTCAATTATTTATTCCTTGCTGGCAAACAGAGATGACAAACCATCTTATGCCCCAGCGCTGGGAGTCTGACATGGAGATTTTGTGGGACCAGAATCGTTGGTTCCAATAGTTCCTACAATCGTACAAAGGTATTATGAATGTGTCTCTGATCGAAGCAAATGTGAAAATCCTTATAAGATGGTATTATGTCCCTGGTATTATGTCCCTTCCAGACTGGCCACAATACATCCAGATCCCTCTCCCTTATGTTACAGAGGGTTTAATCTGGTGGGCTCTATGTTTTATATGTGGTGATCTTGTCCAAGCATTAGAACATACTGGAATAAAATCTTCCATCGCATACGGAAAGTCATGGGGTGACAGTCCCTCAGGACCCCACAATATCTCTCTTTCAGGAGATAGGGTTGGAAAAGTCTCCAAACATACGCAAGCTTTAATCTTCTTCATCCTCCTGTGAGCAAAGATTACGCTTGCAGGGGCATGGAAGAAAACATTGATCTCCTTTGTAGCAGCTAAGAAGAACATCTCCTGGATCATGATGCAGTAGAAAATAGTGGCTAAGCTACTAGACAAAACACAAACAGTTGAGGCAATTTGGGAACCTTGGGCAGCCTATATCAAAATGCCCCTCTGTCCTGGTCTCACAGCTCAGTAGTAGGAAGTTCCTGGAAGACTTTTCTTTTCGGCAGCCTATCTCCTCTCTCTCTCTTATTTTTCAGGGTCACCTTGGTACCCTCTTTCCTTTAATTTCTCTTCTTTCCCTCCTTGGTAGACTTTTTCTAGTGGGGGGGGGGGGGGACGGACTTCTGTATTTCTATGATTAATGTTATATGGATAATTGCAGAATTCAGAGGGATATACTCGACAATCAGGATAAAGTTTAGTTCAAAATGCTCACCAAGTTCTGTTTGTTTATACTTGGTCAGCCCTCCCGTGATCTGGGTGAACCCTATTACTTTAGATTTATTTTGATTGTGGGGATGGGACACTGACCTCCGGGCTGTCGTGGGGGTATTGCCTCGTCCACAGTGTGGCGATATATATACTCACACATACAATATAAAATAAAATAGAACATGTTTATTCATATCAATATATTAAAAAGGTACTTAATAAATGTAAATGATAAAATTACCCATTTATGAAGAAACTGGGATTAAACTGGGATTAAAACTGATGACCTCAGTACTACTAGGCAAAAGAGCTATATATATATATCTATATATATATTTCCTAGACTTCTTCAAGTCAGCCTACTATGAGTCAGGTCCGCCCCCTCTGACTCCTCCAAGACTGCCTTTTTTCTAGCCCAAAAAGGGCGGCTGTCGGACCAGCTCCATTTTCTTTTTTCGTCCTCGCTCCGGACGCCTTAAAAAAAATATATATATATATAGTGAGTGAAGAATATGGGTCGAAGTAACGCCAGTCCTGTTCGGGTTCAGCCTCTCCCGATACAGAAGACCCCCCCAGATAGGCTGTAAAACTCCCAAGGAGGTGGGTTCCCTTGGTGCAGGGACATATGCTATACAGTTTAAATAACTGTGTTGTTTGGCAGCTAGGAGCAGGCAGGTTTTGTGGGGCTGTTTATGGCAATGGCAAATGTGCACGGGCACTTTCGCTTTGTTTCCTTACCTCCCCTGGTGTCTGGCAGTCTGCTGGGTTCAGTAGTGTGCCCCTCATGTGTCTCAGAGGAGCTGTGCCTGTGCCTAGCAACCGCCGGGATGCTCCTTGCCGATTGGCGGCGCTGCCTGGTCTTAAGGGGCGGTTCTCTCACACTCTGGGCTTGCCTGTATTCCCCCTTCAGCGGTGTCCGGCTTCCTGGCTCCAGCTCGTCAAGCTGCTGCTCTGCTGAAGGTAGGCTGTTCCTTCTGCTACTGTTTCCATGCTAACTATTATTTATACCACTGTCCAAGTTCCCTTCTCCGATCCTCACCCTTGCCTTCCAGATCTATCTGCCTGCCTGTTTACTCTGCCTGTTTTTTTACACTGAAGACCCCATGGAAAGGTTTTTATCTATACATTTTTATTTTTTATGTATTATGTATGTATATATATATATATATAATACATTTTTTTATTTTTCATTTTTTTTTCATTTTTTAAAAGAGAGCACCTCTTCTGCGGGATAAACGGAAGTTCTAAATCTGCTGCACTGTCTCAGAAAAGCAATAAAAAATCGAGAAATGTCAAGTCGCAGAGTCTCATGCAGCTAAGTGCTCCTCCATGGTCTCAATATTCCAGATCCCCTTCTCCCGAGCCTTACTGTAGTCGCTCGCACCTGAGGCAAGAGGGGTCAAGCCATCGAAAAGCCTCTAAAAAGACCAGATCAAGTCACAGGCACAAAAGGCAGTCTTCCTCTTCAACTAGGTCCTCCTCTCCAAGCCAATTGGAAGACGCAGGCTGTTGGGCCTGTTCGGCTGAGGTCCTTCCGGGAAAGTTGGTTTGCACTTCTTGTCTTAAGGAAGCTGCGCAAGACAACGCACCTGAGGCTCATCAGGTGAAGTCCTATATTAAGTTTGTGGTCAGGGAGGAGCTAAGAGGTGCATCTAAGAAAAACGCCCTACCAGCATATTCTTCTGCATATTCGGATTTGGAGGCAGGTGGGGAGAGTTACTCTGATTCCTCTGAGGCCGAGGTGGCGCCTGAATCATGTACCTTTGATTTTGCGTTAGTCCCCCCCTTGGTGGAGGCGGTGAAAGATGCATTGCAGTGGCAGGAAGAGACCCCTCCACCAGAAAAACAACGGAAATACTACCCAGAGCTGAAGAAATCCTTGCCTTTCTTTCCCCTCATTTTTGAGATCCAAGAGATACTGGAGGATGAGTGGGCTAGGCCGGAAAAGAAGCTCAACATTCATAATAGATTTTCAAAGTTGTATCCATTCAGTTTAAAGGATACAGAGTTATGGGACACTACCCCTAGGGTGGATGCTTCCCTGCAGCAATTGGCCCGCCATATCACTCTACCGATTCGGTCTCTGTTAGGGATCCCATGGATCATAGAGTGGATACGGATTTAAAGCAGTTGTATTCAGTGGCGGGGCGGCGTGCAGGCCAGTGTTGGCCCTCACTTCTGTAGCGGCAGCCCTCAAAACATGGGTGTCGGAATTGGATGGTTATTACACGGAGGAGCTTGGAGCTGGCGGTTCTTCGCCCCTGCAATTTATTAAAACAGCTGTCGAATTCCTGGCAGAAGCAGCAGTTGACCAGGTCAGAATGACGTGGAAAATCATGGCCCACTCCATGACGGCCCGAAGGGTATTGTGGTTAAGACACTGGGCGGCAGACAATTCTTAGAAGCAGAGCCTATGTTTGGTGCCATTCGATGGTAAGCTACTTTTCAGTAAACCCTTGGAGTCAGCGATCGAACGTGTCTCCAGGGGCAAATCGTGCCTAATTCCACAAGAAAGGAGAAGACAGTAGCAGCCCTTTCACCTGGCAAAAAGGTCCAGGGAGAATTTCAAGGAAGCAAGTTCCTACAGGCCTGGCAGGCCATTCTCCAGGCAATGGAGACCAGCTGGTTCATCCTTTCCGAAGGCTTCCAAGTCCAAACCTAGCCAAGCCCCTAAGGCCTTCAAGATGGAGTCATTGGAGACAATCATATCCATGGTGAAAGAAAAATACTGGATGGCCTCCATCGATCTAGCGGACGCCTATTTACATGTTCCTATCCATCCAGCTCATCATCGTTTTCTCAGATTTTCAGTGGAAGGCTCTCACTATCAGTTTTGGTGCCTCCCGTTTGGCCTTTGCACAGCACCCAGAACCTTCATAAAAGTGCTCGCAGCCGTCATTGCAACCCTCAGGGTTAGAGACGTTCAAATATTCCATTATTTGGATGACCTGTTACTGCTAGCCTCCTCAGAATAACTTCTTCTACAACATGTGACCCTCACCTGCGAAACACTTGCTCGGTTTGGCTGGCTAAGTAACGGGTGACCCCGCCGCCCTCTGACATTACGGGGAATGCCACAGGGAAGTCCCTGTCAAGTCCCCGTGCGTCAGAGGGGGGCAGGGTCACCGGTGGCCTCGGCCTCCATTATTTAAGAACCGTCAGAAGACAAGAAGTGTCACACAGCAGGAGCCTCCCATCATGGATGCAGAGCGGCCCAAGAAGAAGAAGGGAAGAAGATGCCGCGGAGGAAGATGCCGGACGAGAACACCGGAGGAAGAACCAGAAGAACCAGAAGAAGAAGAAGATGGAGGAAGAAACCAAAGGAAGATAGAAGAAAGAAGATAGAAGAAAGAAGATAGAAGAAAGAAGATGTAAAAAAGAAGACTTTAAATAAAGGAATTGTCAAAAACTGTCTCTTGTCACTTTTAACATTTTTGACACTTTTTTGTGAAATGGTAGGGGTACATTTGTACCCCTTACCATTTCACACAGGGGGGGGGGTGGGATATGGGGGTCCCCTTGTTAAAGGGGGCTTCCAGATTCCGATAAGCCCCCCACCCGCAGACCCCTACAACCACCAGGCAAGGGTTGTGGGGATGAGGCCCTTGTCCCCATCAACATGGGGAAGAGGTGCTATGGGGGGCTACCCCAAAGCACCCTCCCAATGTTAACGGCATGTGGCCTGGTACGGTTCAGGGGGGGCTGCTCTCTTGTCCCCCCCTCTTTTCCTGTGGCCTGCCAGGTTGCATGCTCAGATATAGGGTCTGGTATGGATTTTTTGGGGGACCCCACTCCATTTCTTTTTAAAATTTTGGCGCGGGGTTCCCCTTAAAATTCATACCAGACCTGAAGGGTCTGGTATAGATTTTGAGGGGGGCCCCCACTCAATTTTTTAAAAAAAAATTGGCCTGGGTTCCCCTTAATATCCATACCAGACCTGAAGGGCCTGGTATGGAATTTAGGGGGACCCCCACGCCATTTTTTTTTAAAATTTTGGTTCTTGGTTCCCCTGTGGGGAATTCTCATGCCGTTTTTATCAATGAACGTTTATGTGTATTGTCGGACCAACAATTCATTAATAGCCGCGAGTAGTTTTAAATGACTTTTTTTCCTTTGAAATGTCATTTTGCTGTCAGACTGTTCTAAACACGGGAAACTATAGACACCCCCCAGGTAAGAAATATTACACTTTTATTGTTTCACTTTAAGCTTAATTAAAATCACTGCTCCCGAAAAAACATCAGTTTTTAAAACTTTTTTTTGCATTGATCCATGTCCCCTGGGGCAGGACCCAGGTCCCCAAACACTTTTTATGAAAATAA